>CP106720.1:93846636-94457598 GCA_025503065.1 Gossypium bickii
TGGATTCACTTCTTGATCAATGATAGGTATAAAAACCTGAACATCGTTAAAAGTGATAGTAGGAACTGAGTTAGAATCCAATTCCTCCTTAAAAGCAATGTCTCTAACCTTATTTCTCCCCCCAAACTCAACATCCTCAAAAAATGTTGCAGTTCCCTTCTCAAAAATATTCCTTATTATGGGATCATAAAATTTATACCCCTTAGATCTCTCAGAATAGCCAATAAAGTAGCTGCTTACTGTTTTAAAGTCCAATTTCTTTTCATGTGGCCTATAAGGCTTTGCCTCAGCTGGACATCCCCAAATGTGAAAGTGCTTTAGACTAGGCTTTTGACCTGTCCAAAGCTCATAAGGTGTTTTTGCAGCTGCTTTATTGGGTACTCTGCTTAGAATGTAAGTCTTTGTCTTTAATACTTCTCCTGGAGGACTCGTGTAAGGTAGAATGAGCAATCATGCTCCTTACCATATCCTTAAGAGTTCTATTTCGTCTCTTTCGGCTACACCATTTATACTAGGTGATCTCGGCATGGTGTCTTTGTGGGACAATACAAAGACATTCTTCTAGGAATCTCGCAAATGGTCTGGACATTGTTCACACGAGCCATCATATCTACCATAGTACTCACCACCACGATCGATCGATGTTTTTAATCTTTTGTTGAGTTGATTCTCAACTTCAGCTTTATAAGCTTTGAACACGTCCAAAGACTGAGATTTCTCATGAACAAGATATAGATACCCATACCGTGAGTAATCGTCTATGAATGTTATGAAATATTGTTGACCATTCCAAGATGCCGTAGGGAATGGCCCACAAATATCTGTATGAATTAATTCTAAGACGTCTGAAGATCTGTTGGCACCCAATCTCTTGGTTTTGGTTTGTTTTCCCTTAATGCAATCGACACAGACATCAAAGTCTGTGAAGTCAAGGGACTCTAAAATACCATCAAACATAAGGCGTTCAATTCTAACTTTTGAGATATGACCTAAGCACTTATGCCATAATGATGCTGAATTTTTCTTATTTAATTTGCGTTTAATACGTGATTCCACATGCAAGGTTTCATTATAGGATGCAATTGTTTCTAGCAAATAAAGGTTGTCATAAGTATTTAAATAACCAGTTCCAATAATATTTGAATTTAAAAACAAATTAAATTGATTGTTTCTGAATGAACAGTAATAACCAAATTTGTCCAACGAAGAAACAGAAACTAAATTCCGTCTAAATGACGGTACAATATAAGTGTCTTTTAAATCCAAATAAAAACCTGTTCCTAATAACAACCTAAAATGCCCAGTCACTTCCACTTCTACCGATTTTCCATCGCCCACAAAGATGTGTCTTTCACCATCACTTGGCTTTCGGTAACTCAGGCAACCCTGCATAGAAACACTTATGTGAATAGTAGCACCAGAATCTATCCACCAAGTGTTTCTAGGTACTGAAGCTAAATTAATCTCTGAACAGACCAAATTAAGAATTATACCTTTCTTTGCACGCCAAGCATGATATTTGGTACAATCTTTCTTTACGTGTCTAGACTTGTTACAAAAGAAACAACTCTCTGTAGCTTGTTGTTGTTTCTTTTGAGCTGGACCCTTAGCAACTTCATTCTGATATTTTCTTTTCTTGCCCTTGTCTTTAGGGGCATTGGCCAAATGAGCACTTTCAAACTTATCATGCTTCAACCTTTCTTCCTCTTGCAAACAATGAGAAATGAGCTCATTTATGGTCTATTTCTCCTTTTGACAGTTATAACTAATTTTAAATTGATTAAACTATGCAGGAAGCGATACTAAAACCATAAGAACAAGCAGTTCCTCAGAAAGCTCGATCTTAAGTGCCTTAAGTCTTGAATCAGTATAGAACATCTCCATAATATACTCCCTTACGTTTCCTTGACCTTTATACTTCATAGACATCAAAGAAGTCAGAAGTGATGTCATCTCAACCTTATTGTTTTTAGCAAAACGTTTCTCAATTTCATCAAGGAAACCCTTGGCCTGAGTAATCTCTTCAGATTCTATGCCCCTAAAGGCTTCTGAAATGCTGTGTTTCATGATCATAAGACTCATGCGATTTGAACGATCCCACCTCTCAAAATCCCTCTTAACATCAGGGGTGCTTTCCGCAGTGAGAGGTACAGGTTGTTCTTCCGTAAGTGCAAGGTCTATGTCCATACAGCCAAGCACTATAAGTAAGTGCCTTTTACATCCCTTAAAACTAATCCCATTAAGCATGGGTATAGAATTTATATTAGCAGATATTGTGGCAACAGAAGATGAATTAGCTGAATATAGAACAAAAAACAAGCTTAAATCAATATTCATAAGTAAACAATAAATTCATGATAATGGCTAATCCCATCTCAAGATACCAAACACCACATTAATATCAAGTCTTTGGAAAGTAATATTAACAGTAAGCGGTACTCTTGTTATAGCAATCAAACATTGACAATAAATTATGTCAAACAATGAATTAATCTTTGGACTAACTTATTGCTCACATCAAATACTTTATAATTGTCACACGTTTATCACCACATATGTCGTTGAAATTCTGCCAAATATTAACTTACTTTTGGGTCAATTAATAAACGCATGAATCACAAAAACATATAATCATCTTAATATTTTAAATAAACTAATCTACACAAAAGAGGTCACTTTGGTGGTATTTTGTTTCAACTAATTTATTTAAAATATTAGACATCCTTAATTAAAAGCCAAAATTTGAATTTATTTGTTTCAAAATATTTACCTTAATTTCATCTTTCAATCAAATTGAAAGATAATTATATATATATAAATTTCCAAAACATGCATTAAACCAATCAAAGCATGCATATATTATATAACAAAAACATATAATTAAAATAACAATCACATGCCTTGCAAATATCAAACTAGATTATATTTATAAAACCTTAAACCTTTATTTAAAGAATCAAAACCCAAAATCATCAAGAATCTCAAAGATTCAACATAATATATAATTAAAATATCAAATCCATAAAGAATAAATTGTTTCTCAATGATTCAACATGACAAAGCTCGGATGCCACTTGTTAGATTTGTAAAATAAATCTAAAATAAAATTAAATAAATCAGGATCTATCATGTCAAATCATCAAGAATAAAAGAAGAATAAAACTAAATGTGGAAGCGTACCTGAATCCATAAATTTTTTGAAGTTTTGCCAGATCTTGGGGATTTGATCTTCCAAATTAGCACACAAGAAATTCAAAGAAGATATGCTCTTTCTTTCCTAATGATGGGATACTAGAAAAGATATCATGTGTGTAATTTGGGGACCATAACCTTAATATTTATAACCTTAGTATATTAGTTCTAATCAAATTCTAATTAGCCCATCATTAATTAGAATTTGATTAGAAGTGTATCTACACATATTTATCCCATACTTTATTTGATAATTAAAAGCCCAATAAAATTCTAACCAAATTAGATCACTTTTAATTTGGGCTAACCTATCATGATAGTAGATATTAACATGTAATTATCCTTATTATATATGTGATGTCCAAATTTTCCAACATTTTATGGTTAAAAATTTAACTAGATTTAAATTTGAGTTAATGGGATTAAGTTTTTGAATTCATAGCAAACAAATATTCTCCCCTGATGATTTTTAGTGCTCATAAAACTAAAATAATTTATTAATAAAAACTATTTTTATTTCTTTTAAGATGGAGATAGAAGGGGAAAAGACGAATTTTTTTTTTTGCATAATGTAAATATATATACCCGAGAAACTTATTATTTCAAATAACTTCTTTTAGAGTAGTTGAATATTTATGGGTGTTTAAGTTCCTTTGTGGATTAGAATAGTTACTGAAAAATATGATGTTCAATTGTTTTCGGATTTATGAAATGATATTATAATGATCTCGACATCTATGGATGTCAAGGTCCATTTGAATATTTTTCAGGATTCTTCTAAAAATTTTGTATTTTGTTGTTATGGACGAATTTGGCTTGATGTTGTAGGACCTCAACAGTTATGGGTGTCAAGATCAAGCCATTTTGTTACACACTGAACTCGGTGCCCATATATTTTAAGTTGTCTAAACTTTCCAATCACTTTTAAAATTTAAACTTTATCATGCAACTTATTTTCCCATTGTTCATAAATTAGTATTATGAAAATTGTCAATCATAAGCTAGTTTAACAAATATTATGTTATTGTCGTGTTTACCAATTGTTGATAGTAAATTTGTAAATTTTTTTAGCCAATGTTGTGTTATTGTTTATCAATTGTTAAATATGTTTTAAGTATGTTATAAGGAAGTTGTGTTATTGTTTTTGCTTGCTATTATAGTAAGTTCGTGCTAATTGGACTCTCTATGTTATATTGTATGTTAGCATTGTTTGTAATGTTAGAAATTTAATATTTTGACACCATCAACCGAGAAGATGTATGCTCTAACATACTACTTGAACTTTTCATCAATCATTTTGCAACTCAATGAACTTCACTTGACCCCATCGATTGGATAATTTTTTATCAATCTAGTCATTCCATCTTTAATATTTATTCGAATTAACGTCTTTCTACATTAATAACAATACTGATGTCAATCGTGTTAAGCCTCAATCAATACTTTTTTATAATATTCAAATAAAAAACCCTCAACTTTTTTTAAAAAATAGGTTTGATGTTGTGAAAATATGGGTATAATTAAGAGATTAATCACATTTACAGCATGATTGGAAGCTGCTTCCAAAACTTTAACCGACTTTGGAAGCACCCCAACATTCATGCAATCATTTCTAGCCATATTACGCGGTTTTGGTTCAAACTTGTACTGTATAATCCTTTTCAATTAAAGGATTGAATTTTTTTATTTTAATCAATTCTTAATGATAAAAATGTAATTCAAACAATTAGGTTGAATATTCATCAAAATGTCTCAAAATAAAAAAAATTTATTTAAAGAGATTTTCATGTTAATTTTTTATATGAATTAAAGGTAGAGAAAGTACATACAAATTAATAACGTTAAAAAAAACTTAAATTTTAAAATCCAAAATTTAAAAGGATTAAATTTTAAAAGTAAAAATACAAGAATTAAATTTCAAATTTATAAATTTTTGATTTTTCATCTTCTTACTAATCTATTCAAAAACAGCTTTATTTATTACAAGTTTTAAATATGATTTCCTTATTTTAATTAAACAGATAGAAAAATTAAAATTTTTGAAAATTTAGTTAAATTATCTAAAATGTTTGAAAATTTTAATTAAAAAATCTAAAATTTAGTACCACTTCCGTCCCATAATCTTGTATGTTGGTAATTCTATTACCAAATTTACTTTTTCTGGATGAATTACCCAACCAATATGGAGATCTATAAAGAATTTAAATTTTAAAAATTATTAATTATATAATATTTTTATAAATAGGGTGAAATACACCAATTGTTTCTAAATTTTATTTAAAATTACATTTCTGTCACTCAACTTTTAAAAAGTTATATAATAGTTACTAACATTATCAAATTATTATATTTTTGTCACTCAATTGTTAACTTCAGTTAAAAAACTAACGTTGCACCTTAAGTCAAAGGTTTAATAGCTAATTTGGTCCTTGAGCTATAATTAAAAATTTATTTTGATATTTCTAAAACTTTTCCGTAAAAAATAAAGGAAAAAATTAAGCTAAAAATTATTAGAAAATCTATAAAATAATAACAATAATAATTTAAAAAATATAAAAAACACTTAAATATGTATAAATCTAAAATTTTCTTAAAATTAAAGCTAAAAATTATTTATATAATTGATGACAAGAAATATTCTGTGGCTGAAACAGTGATCATAACTTCAAGCACTGTTTCATTGTGAAACTTACTCTTTTTTTTTTTCCAGAATAAAAGTATTGAGCTATTTGTTTTGAAGTTATTTGGATGAATTAGAGCCCAAAACACGAAGATCAATTGAATTGAAGACATGAAGATTGATTTTTTTTGTTAATTAAACCTGGTTACTTGTAGAACAAGTAAAGCCGCTTTTTATAATTGAAGATTTTGGATTGCACAGAAACTCTTACGGAAGTATTATTTTTTGCTGATTTTTAGCCTTATGTAAGCAAAACTTAAAGTTTTGACTAGCTAGGTTAAAGGATTGATTATTAATTAAGCGTACCTAAGAGACAGAGAGAGAGAAGACTTTGAGAGAGCACAAATTTATTCAAGCTAGGAACGTATATGTGTTATCCATGAATTCCTTAAAAATTTTAAGCAAATTATTATATAAAAATACTTAAAATTTCCAAACTAAATTCCACTTGTTTTCCACCGTTTGATGAATACCTTTAATCATATCAATTTTATGTTGTGTTATCTAGGAATTCCTTTACAAATTTTATTTTGTTTTATTTTTTTCTCAAAGCCTAAAAGTCCAAACAAAATAAATTTCAATGCAAGATTCTGATTTCACTATTAGATCGATTGTTGCTTTTCGAGTTTTCAAGAAACAAAATCTAGGCTTGCGACACTATTTTCATTCTCGAGAATCGTAAAAACTTCTACCATCAACAATCTATTTGCAGGATTTTCTTGTTATTTATGAAAAAGGAAATGAAAAGAGAAAAAAATAAGAAAGAAGAGGGCAAGAGAAAATTGCAAAATGTTCTATTATATTGTCTAGGTTCTTTGGTAAGTTTAAATTTTTGAAATTTGAGATTTTTTTTCTTTTAATTTATAATGCAAAGTACTCTTTTTTTTTTTCTAAACCTATTATTTCTTTTGTAACTCCCATTATTAGATTGGTTGGTTTTTTGAATTTTCAAATTTTTTAAATTTATAATACAACAAAGCAAGTGAATTAAAAAACGAGTAGGATTAAAGTGAATGGGTATTTAATATTTTTTTTGTTAAAGTTCAAAAACTGTGATTTTTTATGAGATTGGATGTGAAAAAGTTAGTTGCAAAACCTTGATTTTTCCTAGCTACAATTAATTTTTATATGATTTTTCTATTTATTGTTACATTATTTTATTTTTATTTTTATTTTACAATTATTGTTAATTTTTTTAAAAAAAGATCAAAACAATTTTTTAACCATAACTCAGGGACCATATTAACTATTAACTCTTTGACTTAAAGTGCAATGTTACTAACGGAAGTTAATGACAAAAATGTAACAATTTTATAATGCTAGTGATTATTATGTAGCTTTTGAAAATTAAGTGACAAAAATATAATTTTAAACAAATTTAAGGATAATTGATGTAGTTTACCCTTATAAATGTCGTGTTAATCGGTGTTAATAAGTTATAAATTTTATTAATATTTTCATATCATTATTACTTTTCTTTTTATTGTGTTCTCAAAAAGCATGCTATCATCAGAACGTAGATGTTTGTTCTCTTTGAATCTACTTTTAATTCTGCATTTATATATAAAATATAATACAATATAATGTTAAGTAATATAATATAATCTCGATAGCTAAAAAATTTATAATATTTTTGACTAAATTTATTCATTAATAAAAATAATAAAAATTTTAAATTACAAAAACAAAATATGTTGTACTCAATTTAATTTTTAATATGAGATTTAGTTGTTAATTTACTCAATCTGTTTTGTTTACTCATTGGAAAACAAATCGGTTAAGATCCAAATACTTACATTACTCTTCTTCCGTTGGACCCTTCATGCGTTTTTAATCACACTCACAAGGTTATGCTTTATGCTAATTTGACATCAAGCCCCGACAATTACATAGTCATGGCTATATACGGTGTCGATCATCACACAACGTATACTAGACCATGCAGAGACAAAGAATGGACTTATGTTCACTATAATTAGGGTGTACTTCATAATTTTATATACTACCGAGATCGTTTTTGTGCAGTTAATCACAAATGTGAAGTTATTTATTTTAATATGGTTGATGGATCGTTTTTCAAATATTAGCTTATAAATCATAATGTAGAGCTAGAAATTTCGAAACGAAATATCTTGTGGAGTCGCCTGCAGGGGAACTATTGCTAGTTGAAATAATAAAGAGGTGGCATTGGCATGAGAATGTGGGATATATTAACTCAATCAGCCAAAGTTTGGAATGTGAAGTTAAATTTGGAGGGATGGGAATGGAGGGAGTTGAAAATCATAGGGTAAAAAGAAATAAATATAATACAAAAATATAATACCTTATATGAAGTACTCTTCACAGCTTACCGACTCAATAGCAGAGAAAAGATGACGACACATTCCTTGGCGCCTATATATATTGCGAGTGCCAATGAATGGCATCTCTGCCAGCTTAGTTCCATGGAACTTTAACAAGCCAATAGGACATCAATTCGGTAAGCATTTATATGAAGGATATAACCAAGATGCGTAAAAAATAGACCGTCGATAATGGCTAAGAATCGAAAATAGAAGAAGAAGAACACATATAATTTTACGTGAAAACCCTTTCGAGAAAAAAATCACGGACAACGGAGAAGATAATTTACTATGTCGAATTCGAATAATAAAAGAGGAGAGACGACTACGTCTATTTATAGCTTTGTAAAACTATTTTATAATAAAAGTCAAATAAAAGTAATATAATAAGATTAAAACACCTTATTTTAATAATCAACATTAAATAGAAGAAGTAAATTTCAAATAAAAGAAGTAAACTTCTATACGGATGCCACTTATAAATCCCTCTATCTTGCCATTTATATTTTATTTTCACAATAGTTTGACTCACACAATTCTATCAAGACCTTTGCATCAAAACCCACTAAACCTATAGTATGTACTCCAAAGAGTCAGGGTCTTATGTCATGTTAGGTGGCTCTGGTACTCGTGGTTATCCACCCAACCAAAGATAAATAGCTGCAAGGAGAGAAAAGAGTAGCATAGTATGCCAAAAAATTGTGTACCTGATTGATGCTGCAGAAATTATTTCACCACCTCTCTCCAGAATAGCAGTGTAGAAGCCGCTATAGTTCAGTTGGTTGAAGTGGACCTTTAAAGATTAAAAGTAGCATTTGCAAATGGTTAGAAAATTGATGTGCAAGACAAAAAATACAAAGGCCATAGTTATAAACAACATTATTGATTAAGTTGATCCCACTCCTCCTGTGGAAGTCCCCTGGCAATTGTATCAGAATCTGCATTTGTTCTTTGAAGAAGAGACCATGAAAATCCTGCTTCTAGCTCATGTTTGACCCCTAGATACTTCTGTAAATGCTCAAGCAGCTGTAGGAACAACAAACACATTTCAGAACATGTGCCTTCACATATCTGACATCCCTTCATAATATAATAGGAAAAATAAAACAGACAAACACAAACTAGAACAAACCCTATAGAAGAAGAGGAAATAGAAACTAGGCCTTCAGGATGCATCAAATCAGAAAAAAACCTAAAAAACAAATTCCTAATCAAATGATATAACATAAGGTAAATCTACCAGATTAACATATATTACACACCTGAAACACAACCTTTCTGTTTAAAGAATACTATATTAAAAACGAAGCACTGCATACAAAATATAGAAAATTTATTGCTACACTTCATGACAACAGCTCTACAGTTACCTACAGCGACACAGGAACACCGTTGTCTTACCAACATTGTACATCTGTAAGAAACAACTAATGATACCCAAATACAGAGAGGGGATTCAGAGGCATGAAAAGATTAAGGGGCAAAATAAAAAACAAAATCCAACGTCAAATGTCAAATGCCATAACATACAATACCAGAAAACACATATTACAACCCTACACGAACCGTTTCTGTTAAAAAATATTACCGAAAAAGTGAACATAACATGCAAAGAAAATTTTATAGATTTGAATTGGGTTTCAATGAATCCTAAATCAACAAGGTATTAGAGTCTGGGTCTAATTACTCTCCTCTTTCCACCTTATATATATGTATATGTATTAAGCCATAATTATCAACTTGAGCTGCTATCTCACAAAACCAAATTTTTCTACAACAGGAGGCATATATCATCGTAGTTTTCATTAAAGTAGATAAGCATGAATTCAGGTGAGTTGCAGTATTCTTAAACCATTAGTTATTTTAAATAAGCGACTTTGTAACTTGAATAATGTTTAGTTTTGTTACTTACAGATTGGGCAGGGTTACCTAGTGAGCTTGTTGATTTGATATTACAAAGGTTGGCTTCGGTGTCAGACTATTTTCGATTTGGTGCAACATGCACGGCTTGGCACGACGTTGTAACGAAGAACATCAACTACTTGTTGTCCCAAAAGCACCCCATGCTCATTGTCCCTCTCAATGCCCAAGACGTTTGGAACCTACATAGCATCAAAGACAACAAGCTTCTTCCCTTGCCATTCCAAGTACCATACGTTGACCGATTTGTCGGCTCTTCCAACGGATGGTTGGTCACCGTGGACGACAATTTAGTTGCTTGTTTACTCAACCCATTGTGTTTGGTCCCCGGGAAACAAATCAGTTGTGATCCGAATACTTAGATTGCTCTTACTCCATTGGACCCTCCATGCAGTGTTTTTAATCACATTCGCAAGGTCGTACTTTCTACTAATCCGACATTAAGCCCCGACAATTACATGGTCATGGCAATATTCGGTGTCGATCATCACGTAGCGTATATTAGACCAAACAAAGACAAAGAATGGACTTGTTCATCATAATTGGGGAGTACTTCATAATCTTCACTACAGGAAAATAGACTTTTTGTGGCGTTTTTTTTGCCTTTAGCGGACAACACCGCTAAAATTTGCGGCATTTATTTGAAAAAAAAGGCCACTAAATATCATGACTTTTAGTGACGCTTTTATAGAAAACACCGCTAAAAATAGTGGTCTTTAGCGGCGCTTGTACAGAAAAAGCCACTAAAAGTCATGCTCTTTAGCGGCACTTGTATGGGAAACGCCACTAAAGAGCATATCCTTTAGCGGCACTTTTCCTGAAAACGCCGCTAAAAGTCATGAAAAATAAAAAAAAAATATTAAAATATTAAAAAAGGAGCAGATATCAAAGGGAAGCATGTAATAGAATCAACACTATTATCACAGCACGCACAAGAAGCATTAATTGGATAACAGTTTATATACAAATCCATTACTATCCCTCTACCAACTTAAGCAAATCCTTTAGCATTACTTTGATAACAGTTCTTATACAAATCCATTTATGTTCCAGGGGCACAACTAACTTCTGTTTGATTGTAATAATCAGCCCATTACTTGTAACGCTACTGATAATGCAAAGAAGTTACACCTGCAGTACTAATAAATGGATGCTAAAGATGACAATCTGTTGGAAGAAGATGAAAGCTTCTTATCCATGACTAGACCATTAGGTGCAACAAATGAGCCAACTGATGACATGGCTATGAAATTGGATGCCATCTTACTCTCTTAATAAGCTGAAAAATATTCAAAACCATGGTTTTAGAATCAAGGTTATCTCAAATGTAAATTGATGAATAAGCAAATTTTTTTCAAATATTTTAATATCTACAACTAAAACACAGTAAAAAAAAAACAAATGAAGGTAAAATTCACAGGTAAAACCAATAATTTTTGAAGCATTTCAAGTTTTAACAAAGTTCAAATTAAGGTAAAATTCACAGGTAAAATTCACACTGACTAGACGCCCAACAACACCTGCAAATATCTCTCCATAATACTCAAAATATGTATCTGTTGTGAAAACCACATAACCAAAGCTGAAGATGCCTATAAGGTCTCACAAAATAAATAGCATAGAATGCTCATTCCTGAACTAGCTTTCCTAGTATTTTCACTTCAATCATATCTATGAGGAAGTTAATACTTCCAGACATTAAGAAACATGCCCAAAACAATCACTACAACACTATTATAGACAAATATATAACACCATACATACCAAAGCAGTCAAAAACGTCATTAAAATACGAATCTCGTCACAATTTCTAGAATCCAGAGCATCCTGAAAAAGTAAAACATATGAAAAAGCAAAAGAAAACAGAATGCAAATTAAATTTGCCATTGGTTAGTGGTACTTCACAAAATTAATGCAGACAAGGTAAATTTCACACGCAAGCCAAGCCACAACTATTATTGCCATTAAGTTGAGGAAATTCAAATAACTTACTTCTTCATGTCCCTACCACAAAGTGGAACAGAGTGTGTGTTTGTGAAAATTAAAATGAAAATCAAGAACATTATAGTAGACATAAGAAATTACCCAACCGAATTTTGCTTTAACATTGTCAAGCTAGAGAATCACCAAAAAGAAAAGAAAAGGGACAATAAAGTACAAAAATGAAAACAACAGATAGAAGCAATACCAACAAACATAAAAATAGTCTTAAAAACAAATGCAAACAACACAAATAAATGTAAGTGACTTAAATAGTAATAGTTGCAAAGCATCAGATTTACTATAATAAATGGAAAAAAAAAACAAGAGTTACCATAGAAGAAGCATAAGGCAGGAGAAGATGGTATGCTTACTGAATTTGATTTAATGGAAAAAAAAAACGAATTGTCATGAATATAGAATAGAATACATTCAAAAGTCAGAGCAGTGTATTTGCAACATGTAGAAACAGAATCAACGGCAACAGAGGGAGCAATTAATCCTCAAGAAACATACAATGAAATTCAACAATAAATTTATAAGCACAAATATTGAACAAAGAGGCAACAAAGAAAGGGTTCCAAAAAATGGATTACCTTTGTGGTAACAAAGGGAATGAACGACCACCCTTCTTTATTATCTGTTGAAGTTTACAAAAATAGATTAATCTATAACCATCATTGAACTTAAGACATCACATGTTACAATTTGCTCTAGAAATTCAAAAGTATATGGAGATATATAACTAACCACAAACACGTCTAGATAGTTTAGCAAGCTCCGCAACAGCAAGCTTAGCCTTCTTGCCAGCCAGTTCTCTTGTTTCAATTGCATCCATTCTCCACTGCCACAATGAATCAATTACATTAGAGTTTTCCTTCTTTTCTTTTCTTTTTTAAATTCAAAGGAATGAAGTAAGATAGAAAAAAAGAAAAAATTCCACAGTATTGAAACAAGTTCAGTTCTATAGGCCAGTACAATCATGATTCTCTCTAGAGGTAAAGTATTGAAAGTAACATGCAGTAACATGCAGAAAAGCACAAGCAGCAGTAACAGCTGCCACCTCCTTATCATCTGGTCCTTCATTATGTGGATCAGAGGCAGCGGAAATCCCTCCAAACAACATATTAGTCTGCTCAGACAAATCAAACTTTGAACCCTTTCTTTGATATTGAAAATAAAAAACTAAATTCATAAGGATAGCCAAAGTCATTTTCATACTAGGTCAAGACTGCTTACCAATTGCAGTAGAAATCGTGAATCAATAGCATTAGTTATCTGCTGCTCCAAATTACTATCCAAAACTATTTCCTCTATTTCATCACCTATGATCATATCATCCTCTGCAACTGTAGGAGCTGAAGCCAATACTTATGCATGAGAATTTCGATGAACCAATTAAAAGAAGAATTGATGCGCAAAAAAATCAGTCATTGTTTTTGTACTATAACCAAATTTATAGTTTCCATGTTGAGAACGAATTTTCCTAAAAAAAAGAGTTAATCATCCATTAAAATATCACTTTGACACCAAGTTCTCGAATTTTCAATACAAACCCAGGACCAAAGTAGCATCAAGGTTTATGGAATCAATAAGCAAAGAAAGAGTATAGAAAAATGCAAACCTGATAAAAGCAACTGCCAAAAAAAAAAAGGAAGCAGAATTAGGATTAGGATTTGTTTTTAAGAGAATGCTGAGTCAAACTTAAATGCATTAAAACAATCACTGCAATAGAATTATCAGAAGCAATTAGTATAAAGACAAAACAAGCATGGATGTAGCCAAATCATCTAGCAGATCATAAAATATGGGACTACAGTACAAATTCTATTTAATAGAATTATACTGAAGATGGATATTCTTGAAGAACAAAAAGGCTTCTTAACAATATAAACCAAAAAGAAACTTACCCTGGGCAGTTCCAATCAATCATCAATAGAGAGAAGAAAAATGCATAGGAACCATGCAGATAGTGCAGGATAGTCTTCATTAGCTACTGGCAAAATGACAAAGGCACCGTGGAGGGTTGCAGCAGCCCAAGCACTGGTAGCGTGCCACCTCAGAGATCCTATTTCATCCCCTAACTCTATATTGTAAGTGAAGTATCTCCCTGGCTGAATTGTATTATTCGAACCATCAATTGTATCCTTAACGCCCTCCCTACAAATCCACAAACATATATTTATATATATGATTTAAGTGTTTCAACGTAAACTAGGAGTGTAAGCAAATACATGTATGTATCTATTAGTATTACCAGTCGAGGGAAACAACATAGTTTGCTTGATCGTGGACATTGACAAAAACTGTGTCCCCTCTGCGAACCCGAATCTCAGGCCCTGAAAAGCTGCCATTGAGGGTCAAGATGATCTTTGTGCTACACAGCTTTGTGAGCGGGGATCCTTGCAACTAATTTAAACAAAACCCAAAATCAAAATTCAGCACTGCTCTCTCTTATTAACACAAACAGAAAAGGGGGAAGATGCAAGGAACTTACAGAAAAGGGCGAATACATTCCATATCAATTTCTGTAAGTATAGCATAGTTATGAATTTGAATAATACCTAAAACCTAAACCTTACTAATGCGAGCTGAATGAGTGAAACTAGATTTGAATTGATTGAGAGAAATGAATCGAAGAGTGAAACCTTATTTTGCTATCGGATTTCTTTTAGGGTTCAATCTGAAAGATAACAATCTGCACAGCAAAAAAATAAAAATAAAAATAAATTTGCAAATTCCAATAAATTGCAGAGAAAGAGAAAAGGCGCTTTTAAAATACAGAGCAACATTGGAGTGGCGGGATAATTCGTCCTGTTTGTTAAAATGAAATTACTAGGCGTGTTTTAATTTGGGGAAAACGGCAACGTTTTGCTTTTTTTTTTGTGGCGTTTCTTTAAAGCGCTACTAATAATCTATATATAGCGGTGTTTTTTAAAAAGTGCCGCTAACACAAAAACGCTGCAAAAAAAAATATTTCATTTTAAATAAAATGACGCCGTTTTGCTTTGCTAAAAATCATTTATTTTGTCTATTAAAAATTATTAGTTAAGTGATTTTATAGAACATTTATTATTACTATTTTTTATAAATTGGATTTTTATAAATAAAGAAAAACCAAGTACTCTCAAAATAAATATCGTATATTTTGCTAGAGTTCGATCTGGAATGATTTTAGGTTTTGTATTTCATTTTTATTTATTATAATTTGGTCCTATCCAAAATAGATAGTTACCTATCCATATCAATCTATTACTTTTTTTTTATTTATCAATTTTTTAAAATCTAATATTTAAATATATCAAATGGTTTAGATTAAATATTTTTAAATATAATTGATTGTATAAAATTTCAACAAATCTGAAGTAAACCTTAAATCCTAAACCATTTAATATATATAAAGTTTATATATTATCTCTCAAATAATTTGAACTATAATCATAATTTTAATATATTAAAATTAATATTATCTCTTTTACAATTATATAAGAAATTATTTAATATATAAATTAAAAAACACTAATTAATCTAAACCCTAAACCCTTAACCCCTAAACTCATAACCCATAACCTGTAACACCCCTTACCCGTGTTCGACGCTGGAATAGGGTACGAGGCATTACTGAGGAGTACGGAACACTTACAGATGATTTAAACCATTTATCGCTCAAATACCAAAATTGATTATTAAAGTTCCTTTAACGGACTCTTGAAGTCCAAATCATGCATTAGGATCGGGTCGAGACTAAATCAAAATCATATGAAATTTTTCGCAAAATCCTTAAGTTTATCTCATTTATAAGGGTCCCACGCTCGTGTGGCTCATATGGCCGTGCCTCTGGGGCATATAACTCTCTGACTTGCATTTATGAAGGAATTTGGGTCACACGGCCTTTGTACACGCCCGTGTTGCTAAGCCGTGTGGTAAAGTTAATTTTCACAAATTAGGCTATTTTCCAAGCCATATTTCTCACTTATTTGATCCTTATTCTTCACCCACATAATACATACAAAAACCAATTTAAGATATTCAACCGAGCCTTATACTTAATACCATTTATTAGTTGTACACTTCATATAAATAACAAGAAACGTATATGGGCTCAATTCTCATTACATTTCTCTTGTACTTATACTTTTTCACACTATGTATTCATATAACATATAACAACCATACCTCTGTATTTCATATACATTTTTATAATAATTTTTCTTGGTTTCAAACTACTTCATATTTGAGTTTTACTTATCAAATCATTTGAAACATCATCTTTACACATATAGTGCACTTGAGATGCACAATTCTATAATTATGAATGAACACATTTATCAAACATATTCCATGTTTTTATATATTATAGTCTCATATTTCCATGTATCAATTACCATCATTTCCTCGTATTTTGTCAAATACATGTAACAATTTATAAACATGCAATTCACTAACTCTTCTTGCCAATCACAATTTAAATTGACAAATCACTTATTGAGTCCAATTTCAATGCTCATTAAAATCTATTAGGATGTACGTATCCACCAATAAATTTCATGTACAGGTATCATCACCTCATATTTTCACATACATTTACTTTCCATATTATGAACTCAAATAACATATATAAGACATACCAATGCATTCCAAGTACGTTTTCATAATATTTCATTTCGAATTCAGATTATGTCATATTAGAACTCTTCTCATTAACTCATTTGTAATACCAATTCATACAGATAATACACTCAATGGTGTACAAATATATAATCACAAATGAACTCATTCATCAACCAAGTTCTATGTTCATGTCTCATCAACTCATATTTCCTTATAACACATAATTCTATATATGTAACACTTACCAACTTCGTCAAATTAGTGAACGTCTTACGGAATTGTTCTGCACTGGTATGCATTGAATTTCACTAATAATCACTGATGCCATAACATAGCTATGGTCTTTTCACTAGAATGCCATAGCTCAGCCATGGTCTTACATCTTCACTATCATTATGTCATGGTGAAACCATGGACTTATCCGTCAATTCATTACTTTTCACTAGAATGCCAGAGCCCAGCTATGGTATTACATCTTAAACACGTATCACACCGATACCATATCCCAGATATGGTCTTACACGGAAATCATTTGTCACTTATAGCCGAAGCTACACTATTCACTGATTAGGTAGCCGGAGTTACCACTTTTCACTGATCAGGTAGCCGAAGCTACCACTTTTCACTTGATCAGGTGACTAAAGCTACCACTTTTCACTTTCACTTGTCCTTGATCAGATAAGTTTAGCCGAAGCTATCACTTATCACTTCCACTTGTCTTTGATCAGATAAGTATAGCCGAAGCTATCACTTATCACTTGTTGCCATGGTTCAACCATGGTCTTTTCCGTCAATTCATCTTGTCACTAAACTGAAGTGTTCAATTTGATCATTTATTCAATTTTCATGCTTTTACATTATTCACGATTTTATCATCAATACATATGAAATAACACATCATGAAGTTCATAAAATTAACAAAGGATCACTAAAATTTAGCCATACAAACTCACAAGTTCAATTTTTGTATTATAACGATAATCATAATTTCATAATAAATATTCCAAATAAAACATTATATCATTTCTAATTCAACATTTATCAATTATAATCGGGCATGTGATCAATTTATACACAAGTCGTTCATATATTCTTCCTCCTCCTCCTCTTCATCCACATCTTTTGTATAAATAACACACTTGTAAGTAACATTATTTATAATTTTCACTATTTACTTATATGGATATTCAAGCTGTCCATCCATGTCACAGTCACTAAATTATTTTTATCTTGAGCTACAGCACTTCAAATTAAGATCCGTTAATTTTCCCTGAAACTAGACTCACACATATTCTTACCATAAAATATTCAGAATTTTTGGTTTAGCCAATAAGTACAGTTTATTCTTTAAAGTCACCCTTATTCTGCTGTCTGACAGTTCCGACCCTTCTTTCTTAAAAATTAATTATCTCCTTATACGAGATTCGGATGCGTTCCTGTTTATTTCTCTTGAAAATAGATTAATTAAGGATTTTAAAAATATAAATTTAAGTCCTTAATTATTTTTATCCAATTTTTTATGATTTTCCAAAGTTAGAACAGGGGAACCCGAAATCATTCTGACCTTGTCTCACAAAACCTATTATATCTCATGATTTACAATTCCATTGCTTACATCGTTTCTTCTATAAGAAACTAGGCTCAATAAGATTTAATACCATATTTTATTCATCCCCTAATTCAATTTCTACAATTTTTGGTGATTTTTAAAAGTTATACTACTACTGCTGTCCAAAACTGTTTTAGTGCAAAGTGTTGATTTCCATTTTGTCCCAAATTTCACGGTTCATGCAATTCAATCCTTATCCAATTAACCCCTCAATTAAGCTAATTTTTCTTAATTAATACTTTACCTAGACTTTTAAGTTATTTCACAACTATTGAAATTTAAAATTCCCACATAAAACCCTAACTTCAAACTCTTTTACAATTAGGTCTCAAACATTCACTCTCTATTTAATTCTTTCAATAAAATCGACATATAAACAGTTTAAAGCTCTGATTCTGTACTAAATCATCATATAATTCCAGCACATATTCATAGAAACTTTCAATTTCATTCATAAAATCTAAAACTAATGAATTCAACAAGTGGACCTAGTTGTAAAAGTCACAAAAACACAAAAAGTTCAAGAAATAATCAAGAATTGAACTTACATGAAGCTAGAGTATGAAAACCAGCTTGAACCCTCTTCCATGGTTGTTTTTAAGATGATGAAAATGAAGAGAAAATGAAGAGAATTCTAGATATTCCAAATTGGTCTTATTTTTATTTAGCTAATTTTGGTAATTTTCCAATTTTACCCTTATTTCACCCATTTTCTGATTTTTCTCAGCTATTGCCGCCCAAAATATCTCCTTTGGGCTTATTTTCACTTTAGATCCTTCATCATTTGACAATTAAGCTATTTAATCCTTCTAGCAACTTTTATACCTTTTTCAATTTAGTCCTTTTTATTTAATTAACCACCCAAACGTCAAAATTTTCTAACGAAATTTTTATACTACCTTATTGACATTTCGTAAATATTCATAAAAATATTTATGACTAAGTTTATAACACCGAAATTTCGATACCTCTTTTTCTCAATTTCTTGACAAAATAATTTTTTATAAAACACAATTTACTATTTCAAAAATCTTTTAAAAGCTGCATTTGGCTTGTAAATATTAAATAATATAATCTACGAGTTCATTTATCAGATTTAGTGGTCTCGAACCACTATTTTTGATATAACTGAAATTTGGGCTATTACATAACCACTTACCCTTAAACCCTAATATCGCTAATGCAGCTAGAGACGCAATCTAAAACGACGCCGTTTAAACTAAAGTAAAGTGTTTTTGCGGCGCTAATGCCTTTGATAGTAATAAATTTTAATAATTTAATTATTTATTAAGGTTTATGTTTTAGGGTTTATGGTTTATATTTTTAAAATTTAGGGTTTAGAGTTTAATGTTTAGAGAAAGCCATACGACGTCGATCTTAACAGCTTGGTAACTTAAATGAAAACTTTTAAATAGTTTAGTTATCAATTTGTAACTTTTCATAATTAAATAACTAAAATGAAACTTTCTCTTAGCTAAATGAACGGTGTAGTTTATATTTTTTATAAAGTTAGTTTCAAATATCAAAATAAAATATAATTCAAAACAAAAATAAGAAAAAAAAATATGAGAATTAAATTGGATCAAAATCGAAACAAGTGTCGGTTATCTCTACACAAAAATGACTGCTTAACTTTTTGCGGCGCTTGGAGCAAAAACGCTACTATTGCTCAGCTTTTAGCGGCGTTTGTACAAAAAACGCCACGATTGCCCAATTTTTAGTGGCGTTTTGACCAAAACGCCGCTAACTCAGTTTTTAACGCCGCTATTGATCAGTTTTTAGCGGCGTTTTCTTCGAAACGCTGCTAATGTATAATCTTTGCGGCTTTTTTTGTCCAAACACCACTAAAAACGCCGCTAAAAGTCTGTTTTGTTGTAGTGCTTATATACTACTGAGATTGCTTTTGTGCAATTGATTACAAAGGTGAAGTTATTTATTTTAACGTGGCTGATAGATCGTTTTTCAAGTATTTGCCTATAAATCGTAATGTAAATCTAGAAAATTTCGAAAAATCTTGTGAAGTTGCCTACACGAGAGCTATTGCTGATTGAAAGAATAAAGAGGTGGGATTGGCATGAGAAATTGGGATACAATTATACAAAAGTAGCCAAAGTTTGAAATTTGAAATTAGACTCGGAGGGATGGGAATGGAGAGAGATGAAAAGCATAGGAGATTGTGCTTTGTTCGTGGGTGATAACATCTCTTTATCTGTTGTGGCATCCGATTTTTATGGATGTGAACCAAATTGCATATACTTCATAGATGACTATGAGAACTTTTTATATCCATCAATGATTCTAGAGAATTCATATGCGTTAAAGTATGCCAAAGGGTGTATATAATATGGAGACTCAAAGCTTTACTCCTTATGACACCGCCAAGGATGATGTGTGGTTGGTTGATACAACAAAACTTAGGATTGTTCACTCCTTTGTAGTTTATGAGCCTGCTTGATACACTGTTATAGCGTCTATTATTCTTTTACATTGTAATGCTGCATTTCAAACTCATCAACTCTTCCATATATATATATTTCATATTTGGTTACTAAAATTATCTTCAATTTCTATTAGCATTGCCCATAATTATATATTGGTGATGTCATATTCTGTATTTATTTTTAAAAATTCTTAAAGATGTATGTGTGGATATATACATTGTTAATACATCTAATCTATGGATTATTAGATGAAGTGCAGAGCTGGAAAATTGTTGAGGATGAAGAGAAAATTTCGATTAGTTTTGACGACAAAATATTCTAAATTATACTAGTATTTATAACTTTGTTTGCATCATTGTGTAAGCTAAAACAATTGTTGAATATAGATACAATGAATATATATTTATAAGAATGGTATTGGAGGAGCTTATTGATAATGCTGATTTATATGTAAGCCAAATGTGGGTGCCTAGAAAGTGCAAGCGAGGTGTTTGAGAAAATGACATGAAGAAAGGTAATATGGTCTTGAAGAAGTCATTTTTCACTTCATCATTTGGAAAACAACTAAAAGCCAACGCTTTTTACATAATAGGATAAAAACAAGTTATGTATACAGCATTACAACTATGTTTTAACAGCACAATCACTTCTGGGAACAGCATTAAGCCACTGACAAGCATTTCTGGGAACAGCATAAGAACCAAAATATTGCTGATATCAACTCAGGAACGTCTTAATAACAGTCAGCCACAAAAGAAGATATTCAAGAAAGGTGCGCTTCTAAAGTTAAAAAAAAGGAAAAAAGACAAGTCTTCATGTGTCCGCCTAAATTGCATGTCCAATGCCAATCAAAGGAAGATATCCTTAAATTTTGTTTGACACTAAAAATATTTAGGACACCTAACCATATAAGCTCAGTAACTAAAACCTTACAAATGAACGTAACTATTATGTTTAGAGGAAGAAATTGTATTAACATCAGGATACTAGATCTAACTTGAGTAATTGACTCTATTTAAGTAACACAGCCCCTGTTTCTCAAGAGGGTTGGACATGGGCCAGGGAGGGGGGAGGGATGGAGAAAATGAATAAATTGTCCACCTAAACTTAAGTGCCCAAGATCCTTGAACTGGAGTTTTGTTGCCCCTGGCCTCATGTGTCCCCTATATTCAACACTCACAAATATCTCTTGAACTGCAAAGCACGCATTGACCCAGAAGTTTACAAGTAAAACTTGTAGCAAAAAATTAAAACGAAGGACCAACCGCCATTTGTAAATTAAAACATTGTAGAGGAGATGCACAAACAATGCAGAAATACCTCTATATTTAAGCAGCTCTGATGAAATGTTGAGGGGCAACTGTCACAACAGATTAGATCTCCACCTTCTCCACAATGCCACAAGTATCATCATTGGGGTCATCACCATCAACGTCAACAGAATGGAAACCAATGTTCTCAGCTTCCTCTTGTCTTTTCCAGGCCTCTACTTGGCAATGAAGGAGAGAAACACCAGAGTCCAAGTATATATTCTGGAATGACTGGCGCAATTTGCTTCCAGCATGAATCTCAAATTTAGAAGCTTCCATATTCTTTGATCCTAGCTGCAGAGATGTATTGCTATCATCTGAATCCCATTCAGAAACCTTATTCTTCCCGGTTGTTGGTGTCTTTAGCAAATTTATTTTCTTTTTCTCTTTCCTAGCAAGTGGAACAGGTTCCTCAAGAACTTTCGTCTCAGAGTACAAGGACGGACGAACATGCAAGTTCAGGCCATTATAGATATGTTTTTGATGTATTGTAATATAATATAATCTTAATAGCTAAAAATATATTCCATTAATAAAAATATTTAACTTTTTATATTACAAAACCAAAATATATTGTACTTCATTTAATTTTTAATATGATATCTATATATCAAATAAGTTAGAAGCATTATAGATATATTTAGCCATCAAGATTATATTATATTGCATTAATTATATTATAAAGCATTATATTGTATTATATTATATTTAATTTTTTCGTCTTCTCCAAGTCGTGGTTTGGAACTTTTGCATTATATTGGTTTTGTTTTAATGAAAGTAGATTTGCGTAAGGGTTTTAGTTGGATTTCAAATAATATTTTATAGATTTGATTTGGGTTTCAATGAATCTTAATTCAACAGAGCATTGGAGTTTTAAGTCTAATTACTCTCCTTTATAAATTCAAATACTAATCCAACAGGGTATTGGAGTCTGGGTCTAATTACTCTCCTCTTTCCAACTTATATGTATGTATATGTATTAAGCCATAATTATCAACTTGAGCTGCTCACAAAACCAAATTTCTCTACGACAGGAAGCATATATTATCGTAGTTTTCATTAAAGCAGATAAGCATGAATTCAGGTGAGTTGCAGTGTTCTTAAACTATTAGTTATTTTAAATAAGCAACTTTGTAACTTGAATAATGTTTAGTTTTGTTACTTACAGATTGGGCAGGGTTACCTAGTGAGCTTGTTGATTTGATATTACAAAGGTTGGCTTCGGTGTCAGACTATTTTCGATTAGGTGCAACATGCACAGCGTGGCACGACGTTGTAACGGAGACCATCAACTACTTGTTGTCCCAAAAGCACCCCATGCTCATTGTCCCTCTCAATGTCCAAGACGTTTGGAGCCTATATAGCATCAAAGACAACAAGCTTCTTCCCTTGCCATTCCAAGTACCAAACGTCGACCGTTTTGTTGGCTCTTCCAACGGATGGTTGGTCACCGTGGACGACAGTTTAGTTGTTTGTTTACTCAACCCGTTGTGTTTGGTCCTCGGGAAACAAATTGATCACGATCCGAATACCTACATTACTCTTCCTCCGTTGGACCCTCCATGTTGTGTTTTTAATCACATTCGTAAGGTTGTACTTTCTGCTAATCCGACATCAAGCCCCAACGATTACATGGTCATGGTTATATTCAGTGTCGATCATCATGTAGCGTATATTAGACCAAACAGAGACAAAGAATGGACTTACCTTCATCATAATTGGGGTGTGCTTCATGATCTTATATACTACCGAGATCGCTATTATGCAATTGATTATAAGGGTGAAATTATTTATTTTAACGTGGCTGATAGATTGTTTTTCAAGTATCTGCCTACGAATCATAACGTAGATCTAGAAAATTTTGAAATGAAATATCTTGTGGAGTCACCTGCCGGGAAACTATTGCTGATCGAAAGAATAAAAGTGTGGAATTGGCATGGGGATGTGGGATATAATAACACAGAAGGAGCCAAAGTTTGGAATCTGAAGTTAGATTCAGGGGGATGGGAATGGAGGGAGATGAAAAACATAGGAGATTGTGCTTTGTTCGTGGGTGATAACAATTCTTTATCTGTCGTGGCATCCGATTTTTGTGGATGTCAATCAAATTGCATATACTTCATAGATGACTACGAGAACTTTTTATTTTCATCGATGGTTCTAGAGAATTCATATGCGTTAAAGAATACCAAAGACGTGGGTGTATATAATATGGAGACTAGAAGCTTTACATCTTATGACATCGCCAAGGATGATGTGTGGTTGGCTGATACAACAAAACTTAGGATTATTCCCTCCTCTGTAGTTTATAAGCCTGTTTGATACACTATTATAGCATCTATTATTCTTTTACATGTAATGATGCATTTTTAAACTCATCAACTATATATATATTTCATGTTTGGTTACTAAAATTATCTTCAAGTGCTATTAGCATTGCCCACAATTATATATTGGTGATGTCATATTCTGTATTTATTTTTAAAAATTCTTAAAGATGTATGTGTGGATATATACATTGTTAGTACATTAATCTATGGATTATTAGATGAAGTGCAGAGCTGGAAAATTGTTGAGGATGAAGAGAAAATTTCGATTAGTTTTGACGACATAATATTCTAAATTATATAAGTATTTATAACTTTATTTGCATCATTGTGTAAACTAAAACAAGTGTTGAATATAGATGCAATGAATATATGTTTATAAGAATGGTATTGGAGGAGCTTATTGATAATGCTGATTTTTATGCATGCAAATGTGGGTGCCTAGAAAGTGCAAGCGAGGTATTTGAGAAAATGACAAGAAGAAAGGTAATATGTTGATTAGTATGATCAAAGTGATTGGTATACATTGGGGATATGCCAATAATGTTGTTGAGTAACATCATGCAGGGGCTGGTTGAGGATGGATCAAAAACACGTACTGCTTTAGAGTCTAATACTGCTTGATTTCCCATGTCTACTGCACTATCGTCTGTAGAGGAGGTTGCATGGTTTTTGATCCACAATTTCGTGGGTTCGCGAAATAAAATAAACTCACGAGATGTAGATATAACAAAACTGAAAACAGATTCCATAGTTGTAGCTTAGCATCTTCTTTCTAACTCAAGGTATTATCACCACACCCTTGCCAGTTGTTGTTATGTCATAGTATGGTTCACAAGGCCTTGTACGCCTTAAAAAAAACCTCTAATGAAGGTTCTTGAAAGCTTATAAATTCAGAAAAATGCAGGTCTTACCTTGCTAGTTCTCAAGTGTTAATGTCATGTTCAATGCCCGCCATGATATATGTCCATTAATTTACATGTTAAGCTCCTTTAAGATGGGTTGAGATTAATTCCGGTGCAGTTAATGATATATATTTGGATGTAGAGTAAGGAAAAGATGCTCATCGATGAAGGAAATGGATTGAACCACCTGTTTTAATTGCTTCCCAGGAATCTCTTACTGTAGTTGCTTTCTATTAATTTATGGTCTAAAAAACAATGATCTGTTTCTTCTTTCACTGTACACCTGGAATCTGATTCCAAGTGCCACTGGTTGACTCTTAAGAAGTTAGACATACAACCTCAAAAAACAAAGTATAAGGTTGACCTATCTATAACTAATTTAGTGATGAATCACATACAACATCATTAACTTAGTGCCCAAACAGGTTTTGAGAATGCCTGCAAATGATCCCAGACTTTTCAGACATCGAAGATTATTTTTCTGTGACATGTTTTCAAAGAAACATGTGAGGGTGTTTTGTTTTGATGTTACCAATTGTGATTAGTAGTGTTATAGCATCTGTTTGCATTGATAGCCTAATGACAGGAGACTTGTGCTTTTCACTTGGACTCTGACAAGGTTTGAGAGGTGGTAAACCAAAAGCAAATCAAAGGAGGCTTCTGGTTGTTGCCTGCTTGTATACAAAATTTGTCTTAATCCTTGGAACATAAAAGGGGGCTTTTAAATCCTAATGTTGAACACATATCCAACATCATCTTACCAACATTTAAGGCTTTAAATATGACTAAAAAACTCTTTATATATAAAAAATAATTATCCAATAATAGAGTTTTATAAATTAATAAGTGATATTTTAAAACTAGCATATGTTCTGAATCATATTCGAAAAAAAGCGGACACTTGGAATTGTTTAAACCTTGCTTATAGAGTTGAAAAAGTGTTTAAAGCCGGAGGATTAAGTTAAGTTTTGGCCAAACTTATATATGATAATACACGTTATATTTGTTGAGAGCTCGATTTAACCCAAAATATTGACCTAAATTTTTTATAAATGACTAATCCAAACTCGTTTTATGTTTGTTTATATTATTTTTAATTTAAGATTTAAGATCTTTTTATTAAAATTTTGAGTTTAGACAAATTAACATATATATTTTTTAATATTTTCATAATATTGTATTATATATTTATTTTTATATGATATAAATTACATATAGAAATAAAATGAAAATATGTTACAAAAGTATAAAATGAGTTGAGCCGAGTTTGAGTATTAAACGTTCAAACCTGAATTCACTCCATATTTTCCAAACTTTTCATATTTCAAATGACTTTTGATAAATAATTTAACCCATAAACAAATATAATGTTAATGTACTTCATAACAGTCCATAAAAGAATTTGATATATCCATGTTTAGAGCGTAGTTAAAGCAAAGGTTTTGCATCTTATTGCCAAGGAGAACATTACTAATCAAATTCACTTTTACTGCTTATAGTGGAAAATAACCATAATTTAGCTCAAATCATTCAACCAAATGGGAACAGTGTTGGTTCAGTCTTCTATAATTTAGTGGAAAGTTGACTTTTGATGTATTATCTATATTTATATCAAATCTTTAACTGAGCTGTGTGACGAGATAATTAGATGCTAACTCAATTGAAATATTACTAAAATATTTTTTTATGTACAAAATAAGAAATATTAATATAGAGGATATTTTTATCTTTTCATATTTTTAATTAAATAATATTATGATGGAATTTAAATTTAGGTACATACATATTAAACTTTTAATTTTGTCATTTCAATCAAAGCATCATCTAATTTTTATATGATTTTTAATAAGTATATTTGTTACATAATTTTTTTCACCTACATCATAGGTGTGCCATAATGTAGTAATCTTAAAAAGGCTTAATTCATTATTTAGGGTTTCAACTTGACAAGTGTTCCTATTTCATTATATTCCATCCAGATCCCAATTCTATTTTTATATTGTCATTGACATGACATAAGAGATGTCGGTTCTAGTCTATATTTTTCTATTTCTATATATGTATATAGAAAGTTCAAAAATCATCATATAATAATCCAGAAATAGAAAAGAAAAGGGGGGGTTAATGATGATTTTAAAATCTTTTATACCAGGAAATCTAATATCCTTGTACATGACGATAATCAATTCGGTCGTTATGGTCGAACTCTATTATGGATTTCTGACCACACTATCTATAGGTTCCTCTTATATCTTCCTTCTACGAGCTCGAGTTATGGAAGAAGGAGAAGAAGGAACCGAGAAGAGAGTATCAACAACAACTGGATTTACAGGCCAGCTCATGATGTTCATATCAATCTACTATGTACCTCTGCATTTAGCATTGGGTAAACCTCATACAATAACTGTCCTAGCTCTACCATTTCTTTTGTTTCATTTCTTCTGGAACAATCACAAAGACTTTTTTTTATCATAGACGTCCTACCAGAAATTTTGATGCGTCGTTGAATGCACCAAAATATGTCCTACTCCCTGTAAAATAGCGAAAATAACAGTAAAGGGTAAGTAGGGTCGAATCCACGAGGATCGGATTATACAAATGCTTTTTTTGAAATCTCAAGAATCGTGCCCAAGAAAACCTGCGTTCCTGGAAAAATAAAAAAAAGAATTAATAATTTTTTATCTGGAAAAAAAAAATAAAAACTGAATTTAAGATGATTTGAAATTACGAAAATAAATTGAGAAAAATAAATAAATAAATGAAAAGGGTTTAGAGAAAAGTGTCTTATGTGGAGAGATTCCGCCTCTGGTTGTCTCGTTCCTCCTTGAGCTCCGTCTTGGCTTTTAGATGACCCTTCTCCGCCTGTAAGCCGGTTATAGTGGAAGAGGGCGCCACGACCACCAACTCCAAGAGTTTTAACTTACGGATTTAGGGAGCTGCCTCAGCTTGCTATTGCCCTTGTGCGGTCATTTATGCTAGATCAACGTTTCCCAATGGCGAATCCCACGCCATTTTGTCTCTTGGGCTCGCTAACCTCTCGACGCATGATGAAGCTCACGAACAAGCGGTGCAATCCTCCCAAAACACACAAAGCGGCCGCCTTTGCATACGTTGAAAGGGTTACTTTTAAAGGGACCTGGACGGAAGCGTCAGCCCCGTAATGCGGAGAAACGATGAATACTTGGGTGAGAAAGTTTAGTGCGGGTTCTAAGCCTCAAGAACCTTTTTCTGGGGAATTCGACAACCTTCGGCTAGATGGAATTTAGTGACTCATATTTGTGGTGGAAAAATAAATAAAATATAAAAATATGAAAAAGGGAATTTTTTTATTGAAAAAAATTAAAGGAAGCACAAGAACATATGGGAGAGGAGTGTACAGAAAAAGATGAACCCCTCAAATGAGTTACTCCATCCCCTATTTATAGTGCTTAGAGTAGATAGTCTAATTATACTCAAACTCTAAAAGATAATTACAATTTAATTAAAGATAAATAGAGATAAATAAAGAAATCAAATAATCCTAGATAATTATCCTAATATTAATTATCCTAATATAATTAAAATAGAATTTTGATAAAGCAAAGTCTCTTCTTTTCGCATTTCAGTCCCTCTGCCCTCCATGTTTGCACTTTTGGTACCATATTTTCCCTTTGTTGCACATTGGTCCATTTTTATCTTTAATTTCACGATTTTGGCCCTCAATTTTGCATTGGTCTCCAATTTAGTCCCTACGAGATAAAAGTCCATAAATAGCCCAAATTAGTAGAGTCACATTCGAAATTAATATACAATCAGCACATAAAAACATGTCGTTCTAAAGTGTTATCAAATTTAGTGCGTAATCTTAGCATTCAATGTGTATTCCTAAATAATCTCATTATTCAATTATTCAACCATTTCATTTTACCAAGTTCAATGTTAGCCAGATTAGTCAACATCTATATGTTTCGATGCAACAACAATATGTTATTTGTAACAAGTAGTTTTGTTGGTAGGTTAATTGGTCATATTTTATTGATGAAATGGGTTGGTTTGGTATTAGTTGGATACGACAAAATAATTTAATTAGGTCTAATGTACTTATTCGATCTAATAAGTATCTTGTATCAGAATTTAGAAATTCCATGGCTCGAATCTTTAGTATTCTGTTATTTATTACCTGTGTTTACTATTTAGGCATAATACTATCACCCATTCTAACTAAGAAACTGAAAGGAATTTCTGAAATGGAAGAAGTGGGGGAAAGTGAGGAAGAAAGAAACATAGAAATAGAAACTATTTTCGAAGGGGGAGGGGCTAACCAAAAATAGGGGACCGAAGGAAATACTTCTTCCCTTTTTCCGGAGGAAGAGGTGGATCTGAGCAAAATCGACGAAACGGAAAAGCTACGAGTGATTAGAAAGAAAAAAAAAAAGAGAAAACTCCACTTTCGTTTTAAAAAGACATACTATAAAAATAGGCCGGTTTATGAAACTTCTTATCTGGATGGGAATCAAGAAAGTTCGAAGTTAGAAATATTAAAAAAAAAAAGAAGAAGATAAATATTTATTATGGATTGAAAAACCTCTTGTCACACTTCTTTTTTATTCTAAACATTGAGGCTTGAATTTTTTTTTTTTTAAGTTAGCTACTGAACTTGACAATTATATTCACATTGTGATTTAAACTTTTTGGGGTTTAAGTTAGTCCTTTATATTTTCTTGAAGAAAAGTTTGGACTCAAAATAATTTAGGTCACAATGTAAGAATAATTGTCAAGTTCCAAGATTTAGACAAAAAAGAAGAAGTTTAGACCCAATGTAAGAACAACTGTCTAGCTCAGGTCTCAATATGGGAATAATTGTCAAATTTAATGACTAAATTAGAAAAAAAAATAAAAAAATTCACATGTTAACGTACCCAAAAATTAATTAACCCTATTGAAAAGTATAGATTTGTAATTGATTTTAACATCTTTGAGAATTAACTAGGTCTGTTGTGGAATCTAGCTCTTATTAGTTTAATGAGATAGAGATTGTTCTATTTGTGGTGTGTGAATTGATGTGATTTATCGAATAAAAAACAAAAACTGTTGTGTGAAAAATTATGTTCCAAATCAAGAACCAATAGCTCTCCTCTTCATTGTTTACCCAATAATATATCATCGAAGACGAACCAATAGCTCTCTCATTTCCCTCATCAATTCAATCATCTGACCTTTAAATAACTTATCTTCTCTAAAAGAAAAATCATTGACAAAACATTTAAAAAAAAAAAAAAAACATGTCATGGAAAAGAAACAGGGAAAAAGGCAGTACCAAAGTTAGAATCATTTCATGTTAATTGGTTTTTCGTTTTCTTTCATAAACAGGAAAAAGAAAAAAAAGGATGGGAAAAATGCATACCATATATCAACATAAGCTAAGAGAAAAAAAAAAAAAAAAGGAGTTCAAGAAGAAGAAGAAGCCTTCATTGTAATTACATCTCCTGCACAAAAACAGAGTTGAAAAAAAAAGTAGTAGCCCCCAAAAGAGAAGGACTTATAGCTATAAAATATTATTCATCTAAAGTAAAAGTAAAACCCTTTCCTCTTTGATTTTTAGACAAATTAGTACAATTTTGTGGTAGCTGATCTTGTGAACTTCTTAGATGAAGATGAAGATGAAGATGAAGATGAAGATGGTGAATTACGAGTATTTGAAAAATCCCCAGACCTTCTCAGCATCTGTCTCATACCATCAGCTACACGAACTGCTGGATTGGATTTGAATTTGCCACAAAATGACATATGAGCTTCAACAGCTTCTTCAACCCCAAATTGTTGTTTCTTGTTTCTACTCACTTCATCTCTAACAGCTTCTGAACATAACCCACATAACCATTTCCCTTCAAATTTGGACTTAACTTCTTTGATATAATCTTGGGTACAATCTTCTTTCAATCCACAACACTCACATCTAACTGATTCAATTTCCATAGCCATTTCACCCCTTTGCTTGAATGTTGAGGAAAGATGGGAGTCAATTTCCATTGCTATTTTTTTTATAGTTGGATTTTATTGTAATGATAGAATAGGAAGTGGGATTTCCTTTTTTCTTTTTTGGTACAAGGAGTGCGTGTAAGAATATATATGTGTTTGATGATTTGTATGAGAGATTATATAGCTTTTATGGTTGGTCTGAAAGAAAGGGAGTTGGAGTTATAGAGTAGGGGAAAGCTTCCATTATTTACTCCATGTTCTAAGAAAGACAAGGCCAAGTGGAAATTGTGACAATATTGTCGGAGAGGGGGGCCTTTGGATTATAGCCCTCTCTAGCATTTAGAAACCCCACCAAGGTGGTTTTTTTTTCTTTTTGTTTTTTAATAATGATTGATAATGAATCGGTTCAATTTGAGTTTAAATCATTTCACTTCGAATCGGTTTTAAGTTTGGGTCAATTGTATATTCAAGTTATTTTAATTTCGATAAAATACTATAGAAACTTTTCTATTAAGAGTTGGATTCATCTATTTCTATTGTTAAAACTAACCATTATACGTTAGCATGAGATATACGTGACATGTCTCGCTAATTTTTAATGGTAGAAATTAATGAATTTTTTTTTAAAAAATAGACCAGTTTATTCCTTGATGACTTATTTACTCATTTTATGAGTAAATAAGAAAATACATTCCGACTACTAATGTAGTGAATAATTAAGTTTTAAGTTTGAATTAGTCAACTATTTAGTGTCTCGTGAACCTTTGGTTTGAGGATTCAAGCCAGGATTTTGTTTGGTTATCTTCCACTTTTTTTTTTTTTCCCTTTATTATAACTTTTTTATCCTATCTTTGTTGCTAAGGAGTTCATAAAAAAAAAAGTGATAAATTAACCTTTTAATAACATATTGAAAGAATAGTAGAAAAAAACGTGTGGGGGAATTGAAAATAGTTAAATTTTTGTTGGATTTACAAAGATAGTTAATTTTATTTTAATCTTTATCAAGAACCAGTTAGATCCTGTTTGATTAGTGGAAATAACATATGTTTAGAGTTGATTATAACCTAACCTGAAAAAACGACAACATCACCATGATTTTTGCTTTTTATGCATTTTTCTTCCAATAATGCTAACCAAACTTTTCAGCTTGATTACAACATTTGCACATTACCTTTTATTTTCATTCAATTTTTTTTTATTTTAAAGAATTTTTTTTTATTTTTAAAGAGTCAAAGTGTAATTTTAACATATTTTAATTTATAATTTAATTATTTATGGAGAGATAAGTTTCTTTTTTTTTAGGGACCAAGACCTTTGCCTGCCCCTAGATTAATCCTTGCATATATTTGAGCATAAAAATTAAAAAAATTAAACATATTTATGTTAAACTAGACATTTATTTGACATTTATATCTAAATTTAAATAACTCGAGTCTAATTTGATCTCTATTTATTCTGCCTAAATGGGTTGGACTTTGATCAGGTTCCAAAAATTTTAAATCCAAATCCAACTCGTTTCATTAATCATGTATTAATCAAATATTTTAAAATATATTTTTATTAATCTTTATATATTTGTAATTAAATTTAAAATTAAAAATAATTTTTATTATTTAAATTAAATTTAAACTAAACGAATCTATTAAAAATTAAAAATCTTTGTTTAAACCCGAACTCGGAAGAGGTTTGACTTGTGCCCAAAGACATCATCTCCTCCATTTTCTCATTATAATTATTTCAACTACAAATTGCATGAGTGATGAAAGCTTCCTCTTCAAGATCAAAGATTCTAATGTTTGGATTTAAATATAAAATGCCATGATGATGATGATGATAATGATGATATGGGACATTTACTTTTTCCAATTCTCAAACATAAAAGTTTTAATATGTTGAACCCAAAAAATTTAAACATAAAGTTTTAATAATTTCAAATTTCAACTTACTTTTTTGGATAAAAAATTAGTATTTTTCGCTCTTTGGATGATAAATATTTTTCGAAATAAGATTGTATTTAAATTTCACTACCTACAACTTTTATAAAATTAAGATTTAGTATAATCTCATTTGATTACAACATTTTTTTTTTGAGTGATTTATCAAAACATGAAGTAAAATGAAAATTCGAATTTCAGTATCTACAATTAATTTTTTTTTTGTTTTGTGATTTATTTTTTTATAAACAAATTAAGGGGAAGAAAAGAAATTCCTATCTATTATTAGGCTTGACATTTATAATTTTCGTGGTTGGTTTGGGCAGCTTTCACCTAAAATTGAAGCTTTCTAATCATGTTGACTTAATTTGGCAAAAGGCAATGTCCAATTGGGACATGTGGCTAACAACAATTAGTCAAATTTTACTTGATAAATTACAAAATTATACGTAAATTTTCATCAAATGTATAATTTAAACTGTGAATTTTAATTTAATATAATTATATACATAAAATTTAATTTTAATTTTTAAAAAATAAATATTTCATATGAAAAAATATATAATTACTCTTCTATACAATAAATGTATTAAAATGATATTATTTATTTATAAAAATTAAATTAAAACATTATAATTTTAAGCATACAATTATATTAAATGAAAATTCAACCATATTTAAAAAAAATAATCGAATCGATTAAAACGGTCTATTCAATTTGATAGACATCATTAACCGAAGGTTACCTAAACTATAGAAATCTAGTTGAATGAAAAAATACAGTTTAAAACTCAATTCTTTTGTAAAATTTTTAAAAAAACTTATTGTATGTAAGATGAACTCAAATGCACATTTTTATTAAATTTAATTCTTTATTTAATATTAATTTTTTTTAAAAGAAATTCAATTGACCAGTCCAAAAGTATATCACTTACTTAACTTTCAATTTTTTTAAAAATATTATTATATTGATGACTAGAAAAAAGTGGAAGTCCACTTTTTTTGGGGATTGTTTTCAAAGTCTTTGTGCCCTAAACAAGGTGCTACTAAGTTTTTTTCATAATACAGCAATTATTAATCTTCTAAAAGAAAAACTTGGTCACAGTGGGAAGTATTTTCTACTTATGATTTTCAGTATGAAATAAATAAATTAAAAAGTATTTTGCTATCATAATTATATGTAGTTGCAACCAATCAAGTTGACTATAACATCCAAAAAACCAACAAAAAGTATTGTAATAATTCTTTCTTACCAAACAAACTACCCAAAGGGGCTTTGATATTTAATTAAGAAAATGTCCCAATTTGTGGTATGGAAGCAATGACATGACCATATTACTATATAGTTAAGTTGGTTCAATTATTATTTACATTTTATTATTATTTTTTTTTTAGATTTAGGTCAAGTTGACCTTTGAATTATATTATTTTCCTTACTTTGGTATTCGATTTTTTTTTTCTTAACTATCATTTCCATCCTATTCTATCTTAAAAATTATCGACATTCAGCAAAACTATGTCACGTGTCACATTTTTATTAGTAATTTTTTGAGTAAATTGAGATGAAATTTGTAATTTTGTTGTTAAAGTGGGACAATAAAAAGTTTTGATGTCAAAATGAGAAAACAAGTATAATTCAAAAGTTAAATTGTGACCTAATACTAGGGGCAAATGCAAGGGTAGACAAAAATCTTAGCTCCTATAAAACATTAAAATTCTTTTAAAATTCTCTGAAAATTATAAAATTATAAAATAATTTATTAATAAACCGTTTTATCATAAAATTTATAATTCAATTTTGATCCTTGACACTTAAAAGAAAACTATAATTTGAAAATAAATAAAGGATTAGATGATAATTACACTTTTAAATACCGTGAAAATGATTAATCCTTGATTACCCACCACTTGGTTGGATTTGTAAGATCTTGTTTGATGATTTCCACTAAAGAAAATGGCCCATGCATATTGAAAGCTTGATTTCAATTCACATCCACTATAAAATGCTATTCAATTGATCATCATTTCTTGATTTTCATCCAACACAAACCATTCATGGTCAAATTCTACATATAGTCCCTATACTTTTCGTTTTACCTAATCTTATCCATTTTAACATTATTTAGTCAAATCTTCAAAATGCTCCTCGAATGACGTGAAATTTTCATAATATGCGCATAAAAACATGGTCTAAGTTGTACGTACACATGGATAAAATAACTTTCCACTTGATATAATATTATAGTTTTTGTTTTGGATAATTTTTAAAAGGGGCCAAATTGTAAAAGGTTAAGCACTTTTTGGTGAAGGCCAAGGGGATTCACGTGTTTTGGGGAAAAAAAAAGAAGTTTATCCTTAATTCCAATCAGCAATGATGGTTTTGTTTAGCCAGTTTTTAAGCAATTACAGGATTTGGAATTCAGCTCAAGATTCCTCAATACACATGTGGTGGTTACAATCATCCATTTTGTTTGGCCTTATGTGGTGGATTTTTCTGATATAAATTTATATATTATTAAATTTTAATATATTTAGTATGTGTACATTTATAAAAATATTATTTTTAAATTAAATGACGTTTTGATTGAAATAGTTACGTTAAACCTTAAAAATCATGTCTCTTAAAGTTAGTTTATTGTAATATTTTTTTATAAAAATATAAAAACAAAAATATTATCATATTAATATTTGTTATTTTGTAAAAATAATAGATTTTTAGTCATTTTTCAACTGAATTTGTGTTTAATTAACTCGTGACACCAACTCAATCAAAAGTTTTATATATAATGTGTATATGAATGTTACATAAATATATGTTTGAATTATGGAAGAGGAAGGAAGTTCACATGGTGATGTTTAGGGCTTTTGTATATATTTTGATGAAGTTTTAACATGGGAGGTGTCTTACTGTAAATGATCGAATCATTTTGTCTCTTTCATTCTTGGTGAGTCTCCCTTATAGTACAAGTGTCAAGCTAACGAGAAGTTATTAATCAAGTCATCGAAGGCCCTTAATACGTGCATTTGAAAATGATTGAAGTATATATTATCGTGCCAAAGAGTTCTTACATAGATCATATTGCAATTGACAATGACACACGTGCTATGCATGTAGGATCTTGTTGCAGGTCCTATGATTTGAGGCAAATGGTCCAGTCGCGAAGAAATAATTCCTGATCAAAGCCTTGACGATCCCATCATATTTTGTGGGAGATCTCTTTAAGCGAGACTTTAGTGATCTCTTAAATTAAGTCTTATTAATTTTAGAACTTCTTTAATATTAGGCCCATCATATTTAATTTTTACCCTATTATATATTTAGATTAAACCCAAAATTAACTAAACTATGACCAAATTACAACATATTTTAACCTATATTAAATATAAACTCTTGTTTGACTTCTTTGTGCGATGCTTGAAGTTATATATGTAGATATATGATTAGACAAATAGGGTATCCAACCATGGACCAGTTTTCTTAAGAATGGTGATGCAATGAGACCCCATGTTAACAACACATTGTCCAGCTGATCCCATGTGAACTCCCAAACACCAGTCAAATATTGTCATCAATAGAAATGAAAACCACAGTATGCTTTTAAGCCAGGAATCTAGCTCTATAGATATCAAAACATGATGCTACACTTATTATTATTTTTATATAATTTTATTTATCAATATTTGTTTTCTTCACATTTAATATAATCCATTGTGCATGCAATTCTGCATTGTTTTCAGAACTAGATCAATTAAGTCAAAAATTAATAAATATATTAATCTAAAATAAAGTAAAAATCTATTAATTTATATTAATTAAATCAAACATTATAATTTTTTAATAAATTTTATTTTTTATAAATCCTTTAATAATTTATTTGATTTAAATAAAAAATAAATAACGAGTCAACCACTCATCTAATTTGAAAAACATCATCAAAAAATATATATGCAATTATAATTTAAATTCGGGTCTATATTATTTATTAGTCTCCGGACAAGACATGGCCAAGCACGTGGAGTTGCTAAGGCAGTGTAAACTATATAGCTGCCCTAACATGTCCAGCAAATTCCAATGGCCACCATGCTATTCCCAATAAATGAACCGTGGGACCATTACTAATAGGACGAAAATAAATCGAGAAAAAATCAGTATATTTGTATAGATTAAAATAGTTGGATATCAATATTATTATTAATGTAGAAAGACGTGAATTTATGCATTATTCTTCTATTTATGAGTTAAATGAGACTATAGATAATTTTAAGCATTATGTCAAAAAAAATGACCAGAACTTATAATGAAGTGATTAAAAAATGAAAAATTAAATGAAAGACTAAAATAATTTTTTTTTATAAAATTGAAAAATCAAAAAATCATGATACTTATTTAAAATTATATAAATATAAAATAATTTAAACACGATTAAAATATAACAAAATATACATATAGAAATTACTAGACCTATTAACTATATATATATGTCCAAACAAATGTTATGAAGCTTTAAATTTTTTTGCCTTTTTTAGGCATAACCCAACTATACATTAATAAAGTTGGCATGGCATTTACAATTTTGAGGAACACATACAATTTCGTGTTCTAATTGAAAGTTTATTACATTTCAAGTTCTCAAATATTGTATAATTAAATGAGGAACGATAATGAAATATCATGAACCAAGAAATTGTATCTTCTTTATTAATCGTGTTAGACTTTATCACCATGTATTTGTTTTGTGTTTGTGAAAAATAATTCGTTTTATAATGTTATTAGTTATGGTTTAATGTGTAACTGTATACATAAATTTTAATGGAATTTAATTTAATTTAATTTCTGTAAATTATTAATATAACTATTGATATAACATTATATATTGTATAGGTAAATAATTATATTTATCTAATATAAAAATAAATTGATGTATTTATTTATTTAAATTTGTATGATTAAATCAAAATTAAAGTTTTAAGTATACATTTGAACCACAATTAAAGTTTCACTTATATAATTACACCAAATTAAAGTTATTTATGTTTTGAGATTTATCTTTTTTCTTTTTCAAAATGTTATGTCATTACATAAATTCTTTTTATACGTTTTAATTAAAGATAACTTTTTTTAAAGAAATGTTGCCTTAAATAGAAATCCGGAACTATAAATAATAAGATTATAAAAACATAATACATAGTACAAACTACAAACGGTAAATAAAGCACTACAAATCGGTACACAAATGATATTGTTTCGCAATAAAGGGAAAAGATAAACTAATAGTATCTACAACATCGGAAGATGTCAGAAATAAACTAAAGATGCATTACATTGATTAAACAATAAAATATTACATCCTAACCTTGCCATCATCAAATTAATCTGATGATGAACACCTGTGAAGCGAGAAACTATTAGTAAGGGCCCCAAATGATCCACCATACTAGTGATGTATAAAAAGCGAAACTCTCAAATTTGATATTAGAAGGTCCATGCATTTAGTGGATGAGGTTGGAATTTGTTTAAAAACAATTTAATAAATATTTATTAAAAAATGAAAATTGAATGCTCATCACATGGACATCACATGCATTTTCTCTTCCCGTTGATTTGAAGGTTTTGTTTTATCTCCAACTACTAATTATTTATATTAGCTCTAAATGCCCAACTAGTTAATATGCAGTTGTTACCCTTGGATTTCTTTAACCAATATTTTGCTGCCTGATTAATCAAAATCTTTCAACAAATAAATTGATGTGCTTATTGCTTGATCATGACTTAAAATTATTAATCATCATTTTGACTCTCCCATGCTTCATTATCATTGTTATCATAATTGTTAATAATCATAATTTCCACATTCATAATACCTACCACTTTTAAGTTATTTTTTATACCATTTTTACTACTACTTATAAAGGTAAGCAATTTATTGGTTCTGCTCAAAAAAATTTTAAAAATTAACTTAATCAATTTCATTTTTTTTTAAATTGACATCGATTGGCTTTATGAATAAAATTGAATAAATCAAATCGACTTTTATCAATTGGTTCGGTCGGTAAATCAATTTAACTGACATTACCATGTTTTTTCTATATTGAGTTTAATTTTTAGTTAAGTTTGGGTTTAAATAATATATTTGGGCGTATTGAATTTATTTAGGGTTTGAGCTTAAGTAATACATTTGAATATTGGTTGAATTTAAATATTTTAAATATTAAAATAATAGATATTTTAAAGTTGATTAATTCAGTTAACTCGATTTTAGTTTTTCAAAATCAAAATGATTAAACCGTTTTACCTAAACCGAATAAACTGACCTATAATGACCGGTTCAACATCTTAAATAATAATTATTGTTAAAAATAACTATATTTTGAAAAAAAAAATCTTAAAAAAATATTAAAAGCAGGTTGTCGAAATGAAAAATAATTATTTTACGCTTTATACACGTGTGACCAAAATTACTAGTGATTTTCTTTTTGGAAGTGGTTAGTTATTTAAGATTTTTTAAAGTGTTGTTAAAAAAAAGATTTTTTAATGGGTTAAAGTATTTGGGAGGTCCCTTATATTATAGGGATTGAATTAAATTAGTCCCTTTATTTTAAATGGGTCAATTTAGTCTTTATACTATTAAAAAAATAAAATAAATTCAACTTGTAACTGATTTAACATTTATTACATAAAAAATGTCTTGAAAATTATGTTTTCGATTTCAAATAAAATATTTTATTTATAAAATCATAAAAACTTTAAAAACATTAACTCTATTAAACCGTAAATGCTAACTCTATTCCAATTTGACCTTATTAGAACATTTTTAATAGTAGAGAAACTAAACCGATCCATTTAATAATAGGAGGACCTCCCAAATACATTCACTTTTTTTAAAGTGACTAAAAGAAAATATAAAACGACGCAATTTCAATAGTCTCCAAGCTTGTTTCCCCAATAGAGTTTGTTTAATGCTAAGACTTCCCTGATGAACATAGATACTAGTAGTTTTTGAGGTGTAGTTTTCGAACATCAAGGTCGAGACCCCACCATAAGCATCCAACAATACCATAAAATTTCTAATAGAAAATGTTGGAATATAGACTGCCTAACTCAATATTGCAATACGAGTTGTGACAGAAATAGCTTCAAACATAGTTTCCGTCGAATTCAGTGTTATAATATGAGTTTCAATCAATGTAACGCTTTTATAAATTGATGATTTTGACTTGTATTCATGTATTAAGTAGTTTTGTAATTCAAAATACGTAGGATTTTATTGTAAAAGGGGAAGTAGATAAACTTGTTTAAAGTTCAAGAAGGCTATTTTGGAGGAGAAATTATTTTATGGACCATTCATATCATATTGATTATTGTCTTTTTTCAATTATTTAATAACATTTCAGTAAACTTTTTCATGTCATTGATATATAACTTTAATAAAAAAATTTTATCTTGAGACCTAAACCTTGACCCCCCGAATCCAGACCCTAAACCTCAAATCATGAACACTAAACTCGAACCCAAACTCTAAATCCTAAACCATGAGTTCAGGGTTTGAGGTAAAAAAATTATAAAAATAATGTGTTGAAAAAATTTACTAAAATGTTATTAAATAATTAAAAACAAATCGTAAATAATGTGATGAGAACAGTTCATAAAATAATGAAAGGATTTTTCAGCTAATAAGAGGTTACCTAATCAGCTAAGAAAAGGATATTAAACGTGGCTTATTAGCTAGTTATTCGAAGGACTACTTAAAATTAAAATACAAGTTGATAATATGATTATGTTTTCGGTTGAAGTGTTCATTTATACTACCTATAAAAGGCTACCGACACACAGTATGTTGGGTTACAGTTTATTCACTTGTACGTGAGTATATTTAAGGGGAGGGGAAGTGAGATTGTACAGCGATAAGACTTTAATTATTGATTGTATTAAGAAAATGTTTGGTGATTTAATTCATAGAGGTAAGATTGGATCTTTTATTGCTTTATTACTTTTCTGTTCTACTTTATAGCACAATTCAATCGAAACAATTGTTGCCACTTCTAAAAACAAAAAAGAAAAAGTAAGTCGAAGCAAACCAGTGTCAGTGTGCTTTTTCAAGAATCTATAATGCCTTGAAGCAGGAGTACATAAACAAATACAGATCAAAAGGGTTAAATTTATGAGAAATGAGAGGACATTTACATTGGAGGCCGTATTCATGTAAACTTTTAATGCAGCCAAAGAATATCAAACATGAATATTTATATTATACTATTTTTATGTTTACATTATGTAAAACAAATTAAATTCCAAGATACAGTTAGACAACTTCCGTGAATTATTCATTTGTTAAAAACTTTATTATTTTTATATTTATTTATTGTCATTTTTTTCTCGAATTTACACATAATATCTTGCTTGAATAAATTAGATAAGAAATTAGAGTGTTAAAAAGTGAGAACTTAGGCAAACCAAACTTTCATAAGTCGTTAGTCATTTCAATCGAGGAAAGTTTGGGACTTGTAGTCGTAACCGTTCCATGATATTTACAGTTCTCTTCTCCACTTTCTTCTAATTCTGTGTAAACCTGATAATTTTGGATAACAGATAAAAGCAAAATTAAAACACAATAAAAACACGAACACAACATGCATATACGATTGTATCCGTAAAAATTATAATAACCGAAAATACAATATGTATACATGGATTGCTCGGATCCATGACTGATGTGTTTTTACAGTGTGATCTCTAGTTAATGAAAAGAACGGCTTCAACATCGTGGAAAAGGATAGAAACAGCTAAATTTTCAATTAGCATTGCATCCCGGTATCTACATTTTTACCTTAGAAGCAGTGTCGGAATCATCTCGAGGAAGGAGGTGAAGTAGTGGCAAAGGCAACAGTGACGAGAGGTTACAGAGGATTATCAAGGCGGCTAAGTTATCGAATTTATCCTTTGTTACACCGAATATTTGAGTCAAGCCAGCGCCTATCAGACCACCAAGGACATTGCCTCCGTTTGATATGGACATCAGGGTTGCAAAAAGTGTTGCTTCCATTCCTTCTGGACATAGTTTTGCAGCAAGTACGAGAACAGGCATGAAAGAAGCCTGTGAATATTGGTGCAGACAAAATCAGCGACCGAATTTAAATGAATATAGTTAATCCAAAGCGGAATCCAATATGTTTGTATTTAAATTTTAACATCTACAACCTTTCCGAATCCCCAAGCTAATTGAGCAGTGGGAAATGCCATGACATCATAATTATCTAACTATGATAGACTATGTTAATCCGACTCTTCATTTTTCTTTAAGTACTCGTGTCAACATATGTGTATGAGAAAATGACCTTCTAAGATCTTCCAACACAGAAAAACTTGAAAGAATCTGATCATACCCATATCTAACACTCACACCCGGGTGCAAGTAAAATAGATAACAGACATTCCAAGCCTAAAGTAGAACGATGAGAAGGACCTCCAAAGAAATATAAAAGAAACTCTTAAATTTTGTAGTTCATTAAAGTCTTCAAATAATTGTAGACACATTTGAAGTTCCTTCTATGTTGTATTGTAGGTTTTATGTAAAATGGGAAATTTTAAAAGGACAGTTCTACGACACAGTAACTCAAAACAGCCCAATCAATTTTGCCTAGAATTCTCGAATATGGAGACAAAGGCTGCCATATGTAGATATCGTTCCAAACTCTAATTACAAATTAAAGTAAATGCTTAAGAAGAAAGAGCATCGCTAACCTGACTAAGGACTGTTAGAATCAAGGAATCCCCAATTGCAAACCACTCATCACTTATTCCAAACTGTCGGTTCAATCCCGTGACAAGAAAGACCTAAGAATTCGCAAAATTAAATATGCATATATAATGCTATAAGCACAATGCAAATGATCTTAAATAACTTTGGTCAAATTCTATACAAAGTTCCTTTATTATATGTTTTTGGCAGATTTGGTCCCTCTACTATAATTTGATAATTCTAATCTATCTACTTCTTGAAGTGTAAATTTTCAGTCCAAGCTAACTTTTGTTAATTCGTCAAATTGTTTGACATAACTTTTTTTTGAACATGTGATAGCGTGACTTGTACTGTTATACACCTTAGCGTTATAATTTTTTTGCACATTTAAAATGGACAAAAAAGTAGAAAAAGGTATATGCCACATCACCACATGCTTAAAAAAAAAAGCCACTTGACGGAATTAATAGAAAAAAAAGTTGACCTTAGGACTGAAAATACACATTTCGAAAAGTAGAAGCCTAGAAATTATCAAATTATGATAGAGGGGCTAAGTCGGCCAAAAACATATAGTACAAGACCTTCTATATAATTTGACCAATAACAAAAGTATATCAAAACACAAACCTGAGTCATTCCAAGAACTGTACCAGTAACTGTTGTGGCAAGAAAAATCTTCCGCAAAGGAACATTTTTTAAAAATCCATTATACAGTCCAACTCCAGCCAGCGATGCAACTGAGGTAACAAGTTTGACACGTCCTAGAAATTCTGGGGTGAAACCAAGTTTATTTGTGCTGAAATCAAAAGAATTTTTTGTTGGGGACACAAAAATGACATAAAAATGAAGCGATGACAAAAAACTTCAAACAAAGTAACATAACATACGTAAAGAAAAACATGGCAGAGTCCGACTGTGGTGTTGCCTGCCACAAGAAAATAAAAACTGTGGGAAGAAATACATTGGGCTGTCTGACAGCATTCCACAACTGAATAATGTTTTCTTTTGAGCTTTTAAGAAAGCTAGAATTTCCCAAAGGAACATTTGGCCCCCTTGCTTGGCCAATCACACGCTGTTCTTTTACAAGAACAGCAACAGCAGATGTTATCAGTGGTAACAATGCAGTGACACCAAAAACAAACCTGAGACATTAAATTGGTAATAGAATGATTAGCCAAAATTCTATTATCGTTGTAAATATATCATACAGTCATCCATAAATCACCCTAACTACCTTACACCATAAGCATCCACCAGAGAGCCACTAAAATAGGAACTCACAATTCCACCAAAAGCTGAAGATCCCCAGCATAGAGACTGAAGAGAACCCGACACGCTTTGTGACTCCCCACGAGCCCTCTCCACAACCATGGAATCTACAACCTACACCGTGTATTAATTTCTAGCATAAATTCAGAAACATTACTAGAAAATGAATAGCATAAATTGCCTTTTCAGACAAACATTTAAAATGCTTCTGGTTGTAGTATAGGCATGAACACGCTCATGGAGTCATGTGCGAGTTGCCAATAGAAAATAAGGCTCACACTAACAATCAGTCACAACAAATTCAAAATCTACTGAAGTTTCTTCTTTTTGGTTTAATGAATGTGTTAGAACAAGACTTTGAAGAATTTTTACGCTTTACACTTGAGCCCAAGCATGCACAAAGTCTCAGGCTCTCAGTTCCTTTACAACTTGTAAATGGATTAACTTACTATTTTATTCTCCAAAACAACCTTTGCTTGACATCAATTCATGATTAAATTAACAAATATAGGCAGTGGCCCATGCAACATTCTCTTAAAAAGATTGGATGTATAGAGAGTTTGAATTAGAAATGTAGCCATGTTGGATTACATATTAGACATTATCATTGGAAAAAACAAGCATCACCTGAAAAGTGTACCTATGAGAAATCATAGAACCCTAAACCGCTCTCGATAGAAATAGTTAACTTTAAGTGAACAACTTAAAAATTCTTCATGACAGAAGAAACTTACAACATCCGAGAAGGCAACAGAAAAAGATCCAAGAAGTATGCAGCATGCAGCACCATACTTGCTGTCAACAAAGGTGGCCATCAAACTCCATGAAAGAGCACCAAGAAGTCCTGATAGAACCAAGTATGACCTTCTCCGATAACCAAACAGTGGGATTGAATCACTGCCAAAACAGAGAATTGCTCAAAGCAAATCTAGACACAATAAATACTTCAAAATTCGCAGAGATGATTAGAAATAGAAATAGGTAATCAACAGAGTCCCACCTAATAAAACCATAAAGTGGCTTAACAAGCCATGGTAGTGCAGAAAAACCGGTTACCACAGCTGTCTAGTCAACCACATAAATCCTGTCAGTCCTTTTAGAAGATCATTATATACACGTGCAATAAAATACAATGCAACCTCATTAAAATGCTTGTCTTAAGCCGCTTTTAGATATGTGACTTCCTTGGGGAAAAAGGTATGAACTTACTTGATAAAACATCGCATTAGAATCAGTGTTGAATTTTAAGTTATTGTTCATTTTTAATTATTCTGATTTTACATCTATCATTTGGGTTTATTTTTAACAATTTTTAGCAAGCAAAATGCGATATACAAACTGCAAGTAGCCAAAAAAAAAGAACAACCAAAACAACATACATCTTGAAAAGCTGCTATAAAGCAAACATCTATAAGTTTTATATAAAGCAAAAGTAAAGAGAACGAAAAAAAATTCATACTTGATTAAAATGAAGAGATCAATTGCTATAATTGATAAGAGTAAACAACTGACCTAAAATGTAATACTGATTCAACCACAACTATGTAACATAAATAAGAAAATGGCGAATTTTATCATCCAAGTACGCGAAATAAAGCCTCTCTTAAAATAAATGCTGAATTATCAAATTATCAATAAAAATAGCTTGAATGTTAAGGGGGAAAATAGGAAACATACTTCAGCAGGATCAAGATGCAAATCATCTTTCAAGTAAAAGCTAACAGCAAGCCTTGCAAGGCCTAAAACGCCTTGAACGAAGTACACCATAGCAACTGCCACATTATCTGGCGACAGATCGACGCCGAAACATTTCAATCTGCTGTTCTTTTTCCTCGAACTCCCGCCAGAACTCGTCGAAGTACTCGTCTCTTGCTCCATCTCGATTGCTAACGAGCCTCCATTTCCAGCACCTTCAAAGAAAACGTAAATTAAATTCAAATTCTTCAATTTTTGTTCCTTTTTTTTTTTGAAGAAATGAAAAAAACTTACTATTTCTAGCACCTATAAATGGCTCGTCTTCTCTGGAGGAAAGCGGGAGGACGCCGGACATATTGTTTCTTTTCCGGATTTACGACGGTTTAAGAGGCGGTGAAAGGCGGCAACGAGAGCTATCGGTTTACGGTGGCGGATTGGATGGCGGTGATAGAGAGGAGGAGAAAAAGGGAGAGGGCAAAATGGGGTTTTGCGACGGCAATATTGAGATTGAGGAGAGAGAATGCTGAGCCATTAGATTGGAGTTCGCCAAACTTTTTTAATTTAAGCATGAACGTTTAGTGGAATTGTCGTGTCTAAAGTTACAAAAGTGTCCTTAGAATGAATTTCAACTTCACATTTCCTCTAAAAATGGGATTTACTCCTCCTAAGCTATTTTTCAGATTTAAAAATATACTTTTAAATGTTAATAATTTTAAATTTCTTTTATTAAAGTCATGTTGATAATGTTGTCATATTTTGTTTTAAAATATTACATTAATAGAATTAATAAAAATTAATATTATTAACAATTAAATCTAAAAAAAAAAAATTTATTTCTTTAAATGTATTTTGGAAGTGTTTATATTAAAAATTAGATTGTGTTTTATTTATTTTACTTAAATTAATCCCTATTTTAATCTATATTTGAGATATATTGAGTTAATTTGTATTTGGTCCAAGTAAATTGTCGAAATACTATGAAAACTGTGAAGAAAGCATATTCAGAGGTAAGGGTGAAAACTATGAAGAACCATGAATATACTCCAGTAATCAATTTATTTTAATAGCTGGGATGATATATAAAGTAAAATAAACTATGTTCTATTTAGGGCTGAATAGTTATGTTTGACTGTGTTGAATGGATGGCGGCCTGAGATTATGGAAGGCCCGTGTGGGACAAAACACTGAGATTGTCTTTGTCAGGAGCTCAACAACATCCCGCACTGAAAAGGAAATATCAAATCCGAGTGGTATTTAAACCAGAACTTAGCACCATGTGGGCGTGACCTTACTTGAACAGGATCTGTTCTATAGGCTCGTACCTCTGTATCCTTTAGTTCAAAGGAGACAGGATTTCTAGTCTGGTTGATGAAGTGAGACTCTGTAATCAGAGCATGATTATTGGTCCAGTGATGCATTGTTGCCTCACCTTCACCACAGATGATCGTTCCCAATTTGCCTTGTCTTGCCGGGATGGTTACGCAGTTGTCTGATGGACTATATACCTTTTTTCCTTTTTTTGCATGCTTATTACAAAATCATATCATGCCCCCGCCTCCATCGTTCCTAAATCTTCGATTCGCATATGGCAAATGGCCAATACATCGGCCAGTCAAAGGGTTTGTGGTACATTCTCAGTCTCTGTTCTGCACCATTTTCATCAAATTGGGTCATCTTAATTGGACCCAAAGATCCTTTCTCTCCCCTTTTCATGCTCTTTCTCAATGCTTGTTTCAGCATTAACCTTTACTTTCTGAGTTACAAGATAGGTTGGTTTTGAGAAAGTGAAACAAGTTCAAAGAGATTTGTGTACATAAAGGAAGATTAGAGCAACAGGTTTTTATTAGTGAGCTTGAGAGCGCTTAAGATCGTATTAATTTGTGTACAGGTTTTCAGATAATGCACCAACCATTAAACCTAATACTTTTTTACAAAGATAAAGCTTAGAGAAAAAAGGACATTACCATATTACTCATACCCTATACATTATTTCATACCACTACTAACACAAGAGTAGAAAATTATTTCATCATCTGATAAAAAGGTTTCAACTAGAACTTTAAAATAATGTTAAAAGATGTTAAAAATCACATCGGCAATCTTGTTACCCCTTGGATTAACCCACCTGAAAGTGGGGTGGTGAGGTGGGGCCTGTAATTTCAATTATTTGATCCTTTAAAAATGGTTGAAGTCTTAACATCAGGCTTCTATATAAAAATAATATATTAGAGCTACTCTCCATTAAAGCAACCAGGCTGACATAAGGAAAGAAGAGAATCTACTTCAGTTGAAATAATTGGTTCTTAGTGCCTAATCGAAAGATGATTAATATATACATAAAATAAAGCAAATATAGTATAATATATATATATATAAATAATATTATATGCTTTTTTTTAGAGTCACAAATCAGAACGATGATCATTGGCATTTACAATTATCACCACCACCAAAGACTATTTGACAAAAGAAAAACACAAAAGATCACTTGCAAAGAAAGAAAGAAAGATCAATTCTACAAATACCATAGAGCCTGTTGAAGAAGATACAAAAGAGTAAACCCAAAGTTTCATCTTTTAAACAGCTAAAAGCAATTAAAAACTCTCATGATGATTGACCAACAGAAGTTATTTGTGCTGGTTTTACTTGATCCTTGACTGGCTTTTATGCAAGACTGATGATAAGAACTTGAAACAAATGTTAGGAATAAGTCCGAAAGATGTCATCAGATTCTAGTTTGTTGGTGCTTTTTTCTAGCATCATCTCTTGGTACCTACATTCTTTGCTGCAAAATGCTTTCTCACTTCTGAGAAGCAAGTTTCATACATGGAACCAAAATTTAATCAAAAACAGATTCAAAAAGAAGCAAGCAGTTCCATTGAAGGACAGCTTTGAGACTAACCTGTACATGTAAATGTCTTTTCCTGGAGAAAGATTCTTCTTACACGCATAACAGTAGCTAAGGAAATTTTCTGATTGGTAACTTGACCCGTTTCTCTTCGGAGAGGAGAAACCAACAACCCCACAACAGCTTTCAACAATGCAATCATCAAATATATGGGTGGTTCTTGGATTACTTCCATGAGATATCACACAGGTATAATCTTCTGAGAGTTCCATTTCAGAAGCTGGGAGATTCCCAATGAAGATCCTTGGTGAATTCAAGGTTTCCCTTACTGAAGAAGGGGACAGAACAGAAGAAAATGAACTCAACTGAGATGTTCTTGTCTTGGTACTAAACTCAGGTGGTGTTCTTGGAGATTCTGCTGGTGAAAAAACATGAGGCAAAGATGGGATTTGGATCCTAAGTTGTGAACCAAAAAGGACAGGTTTTGGTAAGTTGGGATCAAAGTAATCATCTTTGAAAGAATCAACAATAGCAAGACCAATCCCTTTGGAATCAAGCTTGTGTTTGGCTTCAGGTTCTGGGGTTTTAGGAGTACTTGATTCAGACCAAAAAGGGTTTTTCAAAGCTGAACAGGGCTTGCTATCAAGTATAGATTTTGGACTCATAATAGACTCAGTATTATCAGAAAATGCTTTTAAAGTAAAACCAGTAAGCAATTTAGGGAATGAAGTGGGCTTCTTTTGCACCTTATCTGTGGGAGATTGATGAGTAGAATCACAATCTGCTATTATTAAAACCTTATACCTTCACTTGCTGCTTCTTGGGATTGGTATTATTGTTGAACTGTAAACAATAGAAGAACAAATATTAATAATAATAATAAAACATTACATGAAGAAGAAAAAAAAATTTTAACAGAGCTGGAAAGATTGAAACTTTTACCCCCAGAAACTGCTGCTGTTTTAAGCTTCAAAAATAAGAAACCAAAGCAACCATCTTTACAAAAAAACCCAGAAAAATAAAAGCCAAAGGCAAAATGAAAACCACTTTGTCCCTCTGTTACAACTCTGTGGACTCCATTTTTATGCAACAAAACCAGGGAAAGGGGAAAAAAAAGAAAAAGAACTTTCACATAAAACCCCCAAAATGGCAAAGAAAACCCATTTAAAAGAAAACCCAACAAGAAAAACAAAAAGACTAGTGAATTATGAAATGTGGGGTGGTGATCAGTATTTTTTTTTTTTTTTTTTGCCCTCTCTTTTTTTCTAGTGGGTTCTCTTCTTTCTATGTATTCTTTTTTATTTTTGAAACCCCACTAAAAATTCAGCTTCTCCATCATCAGTGCTGAAAAATTAGCATGCAAATGTAGGAAAAGGACAGAAAAAAAAAAAGAGAACAGAAAGTATGAGAGAGAGAACAAAAGAAGAAACAAAAAGGAGAGAGCTTTTTTATATGTTAATAAAAATCTGATTAAATTTTTAGATGATAAATGAATGATGCAAACTACTTCGTGTTCTTCTGCTTCTTCTTCTTCCTCTGCCTGCTTTGATCATCTACAAGTGCTGATGGTGTGTATAGTGGGGAGTGAAGTGGAAATTAGTATTGCTAGTCTCATCGTTGGCGTATAGAGGGGTTTGCCTCATTTATATGGAAAGCGCCACCAATGGCTTTCAAAGAAGATGACTGACGTGACTGCTCAACTATATACATTTAGCTTAACCATAGTCACTAAATTATACAGTCGTTAATAAGTTTAAATTTTAGTTATTTAACTTTAAAAATTATAGAATGTATATTAAAATTGTTGTTATAATGATTTTTTCTGTTTATATGGTCTATACTAATAGAATGTTTGATTTTTTTTTCTCTTCTAAAATTTAATTTTTTTATTAAATAACTTTAAAGATTAAAAATCTATGAATAAAAGTCAAAGTAATTTTCTTTTCCGATATTTTATATTGACTTTTAGATTGATTTAGATCTACGGTATGTTTTTCTATTTGTTAGTGAGTATTGATCAACTGTACAGATTATCAAATTATCATTTGGAGTTTACTAACAACTTAATTTTTTTATCAAATTTTATTTGAAATAATAATTAAAGTTTTTGTTTAATTGCCAAAAGAAATTTTGTTTAATACTTAAACACTTTAAATCCTATCATATAAGGATAAAAAATGTATTTTTAAATTTTTATTCAATAATGTATTTTAATTATTTACTTTTTAATGGTATATCAAATCTCATGCATATAATTACAAAGAGTGAATCTTGAACTTAATTGCCCTCTTTTGATAATTGCTCAAAAGAATCGCTTCAAATAATAAAGATTGTTCTATTCAGATTTTGAGACGAAGGACAGGGGCGAAGCCAGAACAACTTTTTAGGGGCGGATGAAATTTTAATTTTTTATAGTTTATATCTTTATAATTTGTAAAGGATTAAATCGAATTTTTATAATTTTAAGGGGGCCGAAGTGTAATTTTACCTTTACTAATTTAAAATTTTTAGAAAATTTTAAGGGCTTAAATAGTAATTTTACATTTTAAGGGGGCCAAGGCCCATGCTAGCCCCCTGGCTTCGCCCCTAACGAAGGAGGGCCCTGTCTATATAAAGATCGCAATCAAATATGTCGAAAATTTTCGCAGGTTATCTAAACTATATATAGTCTAGAGTCCAGCAATAATTGAAAAAAAAAGGAAAATATTATGCTGATAAAAAATGAGTGACAAAAAAAAAATAGAAAAGTTATCATTGCGTTTATCATTATGTTATAAGAAAGAAATCAACTTGTTTAGTTCTTTAGTTCTTAAGGAGCACAAAAGAAATGATAAAAGGGGAGGGGCCGATTGAGAAAAGAGAAGTGGAGAAAATTTATAAAATATGATCGATCTGTATCTAATGTATCAATCCCAAATATTGAAAATAAAAAGCGAATGTCTTTATTTCAAAATACTTTGATATATGAGATGAATCCAGTATTTCGATTTCTTGCTTATTTTGTTACTGAATTAAGTTGAGCGATTTTTCATTTACAGAAGCATAAAATTTTTGATGTACTTGTTTTCGTTTTCAACAATTCATGTAAAAATAAATCGGGAAAAAACTTATGAATCTATCAGCTACAGAAAAAGACCTTATGATAGTCAATATGGTGCCTCACCACCCATCAATGCACGGTGTTCTTCATCTCATTGTTACTCTAGATGGTGAAGATGTTGTTGACTGTGAACCAATATTAGATTATTTATATAGAGGAATGAAAAAAATTACGAAAAACCGAACAATTATACAATATTTACCTTATGTAACGCATTAAGACTATTTAGCCACTATATTCATAGAAGCTATAACAGTAAATAGACCAGAACACCTCGTTTTTGTCAAATCGGTATTTATTTATTTATTTTTGAACAAATGTTTTCGTATATCTATTGAATCTACAGTAACTCAAAAGCTAATGTAAAACGTTCAGTATAAGTTGTTCGCTCTGTCAAAGGTGGGGGGCCCTTCGTATAATATAACGTATAAATATGTGGGACCCCCCATGTAAACCTGCATCATCACAATCATGTCGTGGGCCCCGGCTGGGCCCTCAAAGTGGGCCCCCCGTAACTCCCATTTCAATTCCTGACCCACCTATGGCTGATTATACACTTTAATTTAATTTCCTAAAATATCCTTGTGAAAATTATTGATGGAATTTTAATAGCAGGGACACAGTTGAGAAGAATCTTGTAGGGACCCTTTGGAAAATTATTTCGAACCACGAACACACTCCTTTAATAAAATCACTAAGCAAAATATGCATGATTCAATATTAGGTAAACAAAATTTGTATGGTTGTATTTTTTCTGACAACATAATTGTATCCTTTTTTTTAGAGAAAAAACTAATTAAATCAAGTATCCTCAAATCTTGGTTTATATCATAAATTAGCCCTTAGACTTTGAAGCATTCAAAGTAAATCCTTAAAGTATTAATATCATATCGATTAGAAAACTTTATCACACTAATATTAACTTAGGCATTAGAGATCAACTCAGATCTAATATGGTGCATATGTAAAACATGCTAATCAAATTTTAAACATGCATATGCCCACTATGAAAGTTGTATATTTCTTTTTTAGGTAAACTACACTTAATGCCATTAAACTATTAGTACGTTTATGTTTTTATCGTTTAACTTTAAACAGCTATAAATTAGTCATTAAACTATTCAAAAGTTTTCATTTAAGTTACTGGTCTGTTAAAATAGCCGTTGTATGGCCTTCTTTGCTCATATCGCTTGCACTAATCGAAAGCTCCCATTCCCCTTCTCTTCTACAATTCAATTTTTTTTCATAAAACAACTTTGAACGTTACGAATATACGAACCATAATCCAAACAACTTTCTTCTTCAATCTTCGACGCTGACTGTCAATTCAACTTGGATCAATGTATGTTTTTCTACTCGTTAATGGATATCCACCTTACTGATAGTCAAATCGTTGCTTAGAGCTCACTAGCGAAACTTTAAAAAAACTTAACAACCCAGTGACTTAAATGAAAACTTTTGAATAATTCGGTGACAATTTTGTAACTTTTTGAAGTTAAGTGACTAAAATGTAAACTAATAGTTTAGTGAAATTGGGTGTAGTTTACCCTTCTTTTTTCCTATATACGTTAGATGCAAATTATTCATTTGATAAGTATAAATATGATTAAATTAATTTGATCAATATTTTAAATATACTAACTAGGACAGAGCTAGAAATTTGTTTTAAAAGGGCTAGAAATTAATTATAAGTTTTAGAGAGTCTAAAGTGTAAGTTATACTAATTTGTAATTTAACAAAATTTAAACGTACTAAATGAGAGATTTATCATTAGGGGGACAGGCTGATCGTGTCTGAGAGTTTTAATATTTATATAATGAATGATTGAGCCTAGAAACTAACTATCACCACGATTGAGGGAAGAGCACTTATCGAACATTAGTATAGCTTAGTGGCAAGACTGGAATGTCGAACCTAAGGGAACTAAAAGTACTAGTACTGACTTTCTTTCTATTATCTAGCCTAAAATAAAAGGGATTGATGTTTATCTAGCTAATTCCTAAGCTAAGGATGCCAAAACACAGAGAATGAATTGGGAAAATACTTTTGAGAAAACCAATTGATTAAGACAATACCCGAGGAAGAATCCACCTAGACTTCACTTGTTATTTAACTCTGAACCAGACGATTTATTCACTTGACTTGATCCGTATGATTCCCTAAGTTATATTAATACCTCTCTCGAGGCTACTAAGGTCTAATCTTAGGTTGATTAATTGAAATCTTTTTCTAACTAAAACCTCTAGTGTTGCATTAACTCGATTTATGGACTCGCATATTAGGTTTGACCCTAATCCGGTAGATTTTCGTCGTCCTATCTCTAGGAGTGCGATCAACTCCGCTTAATTATGCTAGATCTACTCTTAAACAGGGACTTTTGCTCCTCTGAATAAGTACATCAATACTTGAATCAATATCCTGAAATATTAAAGCAAGAATTAAGAACACATAATTAAGAACAAATTAAGTATTTATCATACAGTTCAGAAAATAATAACAAGATCCATCTTAGGTTTCATCCCCCTCAGGTATTTGAGGGGTTTAGTTCATGTTTATAAAAGAATACATCTCAGAAGAAATTATATAACAAAACATAAAGAAAAACCCTAAAACCCTCTGAAGGAAATTGAAGGAAAATTATTCAGTCTTGAGCGTGGTTCCGGCTTCTGAGATGGATCAACTGGCTTTCTTCGAGTAATTCCCTGATTTCAGCCCTCTCCGGCTTCGTTCCTGTCAAAAGCCCTGACAGACGCCTTCTGTCGAACTCCCTTTTTAGGTTGTCCCCTAGAGGTTTATATAGGCTTTCGAGATGCCTTACTTGGCCCACAAGTATCCTATTCAGAATAGAATTCTTCATAATTTCGGCAGGGACACGCCCGCTTGTGGTCGATAGCCCAGGCCGTGTTCGATCCGGCTCGCCACACATGGCCGTGTGGTCCGCCCGTGTGTAGTGGTCCAGGCCGTGTAGGCCTAATTTGTCCCTTTTTGGCCCGTTTCTCATTCTTTTTGACTCCCTAAGCTCTCCTGAGTATAAAACATGAAATTAAGAGATTAGGAGCATCGAATTCATCAAATTCAATGGAAAATCATCCAAAATTAAGCCAAGCATGAGGTTAAAAAGCGCTAATACTAATAAAATGACCTAATTTAATGATATTAATACTTTAAGAAGTTAATAAGAATAATTAAAGTTTGAAGCCTAATTAAGAATTTGAACTATAGAGGGTGTTTGTTGCAATTAACCCTATTTAAAAAAAATCTTCTACACTGTTGGTTGGAAATAAAGCATCAAACTGAGCCTTTTGTAATGAAAACATGTATATATTCAAAAAGAGAGAGAGAAAAAAAACATGTATACACACACACACACACCTATATTATGTAAGAAACTGGTAACCTAACCTAAACAAGGAATTGCACATATGACAACAGTAATCATTAACTACAAATATCCAATGGAAGCAGCCAACGTAGAAAAATTTTTGCAATGGGCGGTGGAGGGGTTACAGTTGGAGATTTCAACTAACAAAAAGTAAACTACAAAAAGCCTCAAACATGTCTATTAAGTCCACACCTCCATTCATCTGCCTCTCCTACCTTCTCTGCAACTTCCATGGCTGAAACCAAGAGGATCTTCACTTTCCTGCTAAGGTTCATAGCCTTTTGCACCACACTTTCAGCTGTTATTATAATGGTTTCTAGCCGTCAAAGAGCTACTGTTTTGGTGTTCTCGTTTGAAGCTAAATACTCGGATACACCAGCCTTTAAGTGAGTAATTTCAAGCTTCCAACTTCATTTTCTTTCTGGTGGAGGGTGCCCACAAAGGACTTAATCACAAAGGGTAATCATCCCCATTCTTTTGATGTTAATGTGTGACTGAAAACTTGTTGTATTTGTAGGTACTTTGTTATTGTAAATGCAATAGTAAGCATCTATGGGTTCTTGGTGTTGTTTCTTCCATCCAAAAGTCTTCTTTGGCGATTAGTTGTTGCACTAGATGCGGTAAACTTTTTCCTTCAATTTTTAGGGTTATTTGCACTATCAATATTCTATCAATCAAATTATTTGATCAATTTAGGTGTTAAATGCCGGTTTAGGTTTAACTTGAAATATATTTAAAATATGCATTTACTTATCATATGAGTAATTTGAATATAACATGTTGAAAAACAAATGATGTCACTAAAACTTAATAGGATAATTTTTGTTTTTAACATGTCATGTCAAACTTATCCATACGATAAGTACACACAAATTTATAGTTTGATCAATGTGTTTTAAATGTGCTTCACTTCATATTTAACTCTCAAGTTTATAGCTAAGTTAAAAAACAATCTAATTGATACAATATTGATATTTGCTTAGCCATGGGCCCTTGACTAAATGGTATAATATCACTTTTTAATGCCTTTTAAGTATAAACATTTCAATTTAATCCTTTTTTAACTTTAATTAAACATGAACTTTGGCCCTCCAAAAATCTAGTTATTCAATTTAAACCATTTTAACACCAAACTTTTCAGCTTTTATTTTTATAGAATGATGTTTTTTCCCGCTTCTTTTACAAGGTTTTCACCATTTTGCTTACATCAAGCATATCAGCAGCCTTAGCGATTGCTTATGTGGGGGAGAAAGGGAACCCAATTGCAGGTTGGCTACCAATATGTGACCAAGTCACCAAGTATTGCAACCAAGTTAAAGGAGCATTAATTGTTGGGTTCATCAGTGTAGTTCTCTATATGTTGCTCTTCCTTTACTCTCTTCACACTGTTCTAAACCCTCTTCTTCTTGAAAAGTCTTAATTACATAGCCATAGAGGTCTAAATTATGGAGCTTTTGTTTCATTTTTTTTAAGTATTATTTTCATTTCAATAATCCTTTTGGGGCATAATTACGTAATGCCTTTCTTGGGTTTTTAATCCTTTGTCTACTTGGAATTTTCCAATTTTCCTTTGTTTATACATCAGATATCAATAAAGGCTCTTTTGTGAGGTTTAAGATTTGCACTTTTTTTTATAGTTAAAAAAAAAAACTCAAATTCTTTTGGTTTGGGTTTTGCTCATTCAAATGAGATATAAATGAAGCTATCAATTAATCACAAGATATAAATATTTTATTTTGTTAATAAATATAAACATAATTTTTTTATTTTATAGTTTGATTTTTATATATTTTCTTAATTGCTGAAAAGTATATATTTTTTTTCATAACCAAAAACAACTTTTTAGATCAATAGTCAAAAATGTTTTTTTAAGTAGTTTACAAGTATAATTACGTATACAATTATAAGTACAATAATAATACAAATTACAAATAATATATGCTTGATAAAAATAGAATTAAAATTAACTAAACACAAAGCACAAATAATAGATTGAATATCGAAATATATCTAAATCTAAATCAAAATAAATTTAAACAAAACACACCCAAAATAAAATTAAAATAAAAAATAGCTAAAAATGTCAACTTTTACTAACCCAATATAATTAAAACATCTGAAAGGACATCTGTGTAACGACCTCAAAAGTATGGATATTGAAAAATGAGTTGTCGGGTCTCCATTTTTAGTAAACGGACTCATAAAATATTTATTAAAAATATTTACGAAGTTAGTTGTGTGTTTAATAAGGTTTTATTTAAGTGAATTTGATTTAATTAGAAGTATTTGAGAAAAAGGATTAGATTGAAATAGGTGTGAAAGTTTAATTATAGATTAAAAGAAAGTATAAATGACCAAAATGGCAATTAAACCATTTTGTATAATTGAGGCGGTGTAAGTAGAAAAAATTTGAGATTTTTATGTTTAATATATTTTATATTTTAAATATAATATAATATATTATATTGTTATTATATATTATAAAGAGAAGGAAAGAAAGAAAAACAGAAAAGAAACAGAGAACAAGACGAAAGTAGGGGAAGAAAAAGGGAAAGAAAGAAAAAAGGAGAAATTGATGATTTAAAGCTTGGAAGTTTAATTGGTAAGTCAATTTAGCCCTTCTCTTTTAATTTTGATGCTTTATAAGTTTTAGAACAAAGTTTTGATGAATTTAAGTTGAAGTTTTTGAAGTTTTAAAGCTGTTGAACATAGCATATGATGACAAAAAGATGAATTAGTGGTTTAATTGAAAGAATTTGAAGTTAGAATTGGGTAAAGGATTTAATTGTAAAATAAGCTATAAGAAAACTGTTTTGGACAGTAACAGTAGAGTAATTTTGAAAAATCACCAAAAATCGTAGAAGTGGAATTAGAAGTTGAATGAGATATGAAATTAAAGCTTATTGAGTCTAGTTTCATATGAAAGAAACAGGGAAAGCAAAGGAATTCTGTAATTTGAGATATTTATATTTTTGTAAGACTGGTTTAGAGGAATTTCGGGATCCCCTGTTCTGACTTTGGAAAATCATAAAAAATTGGAGAAAAATAATTAGGGGCTTAAGTTTATATGTTTAGAATCCTGAATGAGTCTATTTTCAATAGAAATAAACGAGAACATCATATGAATCCTGTATAAAGAGATAATTAATTTTTAGTGAAGAAGGGTCAGAACTGCCAGACAGCATAACAGGGGTAACTTTGATGAATAAACTGTGCTAATTGGCTAGGCCAAAAATTCTGGAAATTTTATGGTATGAAGATATGTGAGTCTAGTTCAGGAAAATTAACAGTTCTTCATTTGGAGTTCTGTAGCTCGAGAAATAAATAATTTAGTGACTATGACACAAAAGGACAGCTTTAAATAAGTTTATGAGTAAATGATTAAATTGAAATGTGAGCAATAGTAAGAAAGCATGAAATTATCATAAAATACATGTTTATTTTATTAAATAGTACAGGAAATTATTTGATTATTTTTAACATATAAATGTTATATGTTTATATGAAATTGAAGAAAAAGAAAAGGAAGGAGAGAACCGAATCGAAGGAAAAGGAAAAGAGAAGATTAAGGAGTGAAGGAAGAAGAACTTATATCACCTCAACATTTTGTTGTAAGTACTACAAGAATTTTAAATTATTGTTATTTATCCTTTTTGAAATATTTATGTGAATTATTTAAATATATGAGATTCAGCTTTAATGCCCAAGTAGACGAAATTAGAACTACTGGGATATTAGTGACATGCCATTAAGGAACTTTAGCGCGCTCTCTGATATTAGCACGTTGGTGCTCTCTGATATTAGCACATTGGTGCTCTCTGATATTAGCACGTTGGTGCTCTCTGATATTAGCACGTCAGTGCTCTCTGATATTAGCACGTTGGTGCTCTCTGATATTAGCACGTCAGTGCTCTCTGATATTAGCACGTTGGTGCTCTCTGATATTAGCACGTTGGTGCTCTCTGATTATTAGCACGTCGATTGCTCTCGATTATTAGCACATTGGTGCTCTGCTCACTCACTTGTGCATCATAATGCACCTCGTATTTTGTTCCGTATATCCGGTGTGTTCTAGGAAGTCTACTTTGGGCTAATATTGTGAATTGAGAATAAAAGTGAATTACTGACGTGTTAAGGTAAGATTTATACCTTACAAAAGATAAGTTAAATTTTATTAAAGCAAGGCATACATGAAGAAACTTATATGTGAGAAGATATGCAATAATTGATTGAGTTAAAATATTATTCGTTATGATTGCTTATTTAATTATTTTTGTAGTGCTTACTAAGCCTTCACCGGCTTAACGCGTTTATTTTAACGCGTAGGTACAAGTAGACTAAAAAAAGAAGTCCAACTAGAAGATCTCTCATCTCATCACATCCTCAAGGGCTTCAAAAGTAGGTACTATATTTTGTATTAAAATGGCATGTACATATGTAGTTCAAAGGTGTTCCCATGTGATAGGGACTAAAATGTAGATTCTTGAAATTTTATCTATTTTCAGTTATTTGAAGTATTTTGGTATATATGGAATGAACTAATAAACAATAAATTTGTTATCAAAAATGGTTGGAAAGTTAAAATATTATATACAAATGTTTTAATTAGACAGTATCTGGCCATAATTGTTTTGGCACCAAATGTAATAGTCTTATACCGGGTTTGCATAATTGAACCGGGTATAGGGGTATTACAATCTGAGTCCACTAATGGTACTAACCCACAAAGTTATTAAATTTCATGTGAATATTAAACTTCAAAAAGCTGTGTCACCCACTCACCACCACTGCCTCTTTCTTGGTTTCATATTTGGACTGAAAAGTACCTATCCTTTGCATTTTCCATTTTTGCATGTAAAGTAACAATAAATTGGGTTGCATTCAAGAAACTTTGCTCTCGATTAAATTATATGACAATTCAACTAAATTCCCATTGCATCATTTATGTTTCCTTTTTCATCTGCCAGAATCACATATATAACCTCTTATTAATAGCTCATAACTTTGGATAATGATATTTATACGAGTAATTAATTAATTTAATGGATTTAATCAATTTCCCACTACTAATCGGTAACCAGCCTAACCGATACAACAATAATGGGCTAACTTGCTAGACTCGCTAGGCTTCAACTACTCAACTAGGTTTAAGAAATTTGTTTAGTCTATAAATGCACTAAAATTTTGTTGTTAAGTGAAGTCTACTCTTTAGTCTTATCAAAGCCTTAATTACCAAAATAATGGGTAGAGCCTAGAGGGCATCCCCACAACTCAATGTAGGTCCCATTGGATTGGAGCTTGATTCATTAATAGACTCGAGAGGATTTCCATCACCCGTTTTTGCTTCAAAAATCCTTTTGGGAGCACATCAACATCTCAATACAACTTTTAAATTATTTATAATTTTCACAATGAAAGTTAAATTTTTTTAAGAGGTAAAAATTGAATTATAAATTTTTATAAGGTAAAAATTTAATTTAATTTTATATTAATTTATTGTAACGACCTCAAAAGTATGGATATTGAAAAATGAGTTATCGGGTCTCTATTTTTAGTAAACGGACTCATAAAATATTTATTAAAAATATTTACGAAGTTAGTTGTGTGTTTAATAAGGTTTTATTTAAGTGAATTTGATTTAATTAGAAGTATTTGAGAAAAAGGATTAAATTGAAAAAGGTGCAAAAGTTTGATTATAGATTAAAAGAAAATATAAAGGACTAAAAAGGCAATTATGCCATTTTTAAATGTTGAGGCTAAAAAAAAAAAAAAAAAAAAAAATCCTAGATTTTTTTGGTTAAAAAACGTGTATATGGATATAGATGTATATAAAGTATATTATTATATTATTATATTTTATTATTATATATATATAGATTAAAGGAAAGAAAGATATAGAAACAGAGAAGCAAAAAAAGAACAGAGAGCAAACGTGAAGTGAAGGAAGAAAAGAGAAAAGAAAGAAGAAAAAGGAAAAATAGAAAGTTTGAAGCTTGGAGTTTAATAGGTAAGTTAATTTAGCCCTTTTCTTCTAATTTTGATGTTTTATAAGTTTTAGAACAAAGTTTTGTTGAATTAAGTTGAAATTCTGGAAATTCTTAGATTTTTGAACATGAGTTATGTGGATCAAAAAGATGAATTAGTGGTTTAATTGAAAGAATTTGAAGTTAGAATTGAGTAAAGGATTTAATTGTAAAATAAGCTATAAGAAAACTGTTTTGGACAGCAGCAGTAGAGTAACTTTGAAAAATCACCAAAAATCGTATAAGTGGAATTAGAAGCTGAATGAGATATGAAATTAAAGCTTATTGAGTCTAGTTTCATATGAAAGAAACAGGGAAAGCAAAGGAATTCTGTAATTTGAGATATTTATATTTTTGTAAGACTGGTTTAAACGGATTTCAGGATCCCCTGTTCTGATTTTGGAAAATCATAAAAATTGAATAAAAATAATTAGGGGCTTAAATTTACATGTTTAGAATTCTAAATGAGTATATTTTCAATAGAAATAAACGAGAACATCATATGAATTTTGTATAAAGAGATAATTAATTTTTAGTGAAGAAGGGTCAGAACTGCCAGACAGCAGAATAGGGGTGACTTTGATGAATAAACTGTACTAATTGGCTAGGCCAAAAATTCTGGAAATTTTATGGTATGAAGACATGTGAGTCTAGTTTCAGGAAAATTAACGGTTCTTCATTTGGAGTTCTGTAGCTCTGGAAATAAATAATTTAGTGACTATGACACAAAAGGACAGCTTTGAATAAGTTTATGAGTAAATGATTAAATTGAAATGTGAGCAATAGTAAGAAAGCATGAATTTATCATAAAATACATGTTTATTTTGTTAAATAGTACAGGAAATTATTTGATTATTTTTAACATATAAATGTTATATGTTTATATGAAATTGAAGAAAAAGAAAAGGAAGGAGAGGACCGAATTGAAGGAAAAGGAAAAGAGAAGGTTAAGGAGGGAAGGAAGAAGAATTTATATCAGCTCAACCTTTTATTGTAAGTACTACAAGAATTTTAAATTATTGTTATTTATCCTTTTTGAAATATTTATGTGAATTATTTAAATACATGAGATTCAAACTTTTAATGCCCAAGTAGGCGAAATTAGAACCATCTTGGGATATTAGTGGCATGCCATTAAGGAACTTTAGCGCTCTCGATATTAGCACGTTGGTGCTCTCTGATATTAGCACGTTGGTGCTCTCTGATATTAGCACGTTGGTGCTCTCTGATATTAGCACGTTGGTGCTCTCTGATATTAGCACATTGGTGCTCTCTGTTCACTTGTGCATCATAATGCACCTCTGTATATGTTCCGTATATCCGATGTGTTCTATAAAGTCTACTTTGGGCTAAGAATTGAAACGAGGACAAAGTGAATTATGATGTGTTAAGGTAAGATTTATACCTTACAAAAGATAAGTTAAATTTTATTAAAGCAAGGCATACATGAAGAAACTTATATGTGAGAAAATATGCAATAATTGATTGAGTTAAAATATTCTGTTATGATTGCTTATTTAATTATTTTTGTAGTGCTTACTAAGCCTTCACCGGCTTAACGCGTTTATTTTAACGCCAGAGGTACAATTAAACTAGGAGAGAAGTCCAACTAAAAGATCGCTCATCTCATCACATCCTCAAGGGCTTCAAAAGTAGGTACTATATTTTGTATTAAAATGGCATGTACATATGTAGTTCAAAGTGTTTCCATGTGATAAGGACTAAAATGTAGATTCTTGAAATTTTATCTATTTTCGATTATTTGAAGTATGTTGGTATATATGAAATGAATTAATAAACAATAAATATGTTATCAAAAATGGTTGGAAAATTAAAATATTATATACAAATGATACAAATGTTTTAATTAGACAGTATCTGGCCATAATTGTTTTGGCACCAAATGTAATAGTCTTATACCGGGTTTGCATAATTGAACCGGGTATAGGGGTATTACATTTATATTTTTATTATTTTAAAGGAATTAAATAAAAATATTTTTATTTTGCAAGATAAAGTATAAATCTATTGTATATTAACTTTTATTTTTTTATTTAATAAGGATTAAAAAGAAAAATTTTCACTAAGAAGTTTTCTCCTTTCTATATTCACCTTTGATAATCTATTTAATCTATAAAACGACGTTCGAACTTTTATCTTTAATATAATTGAATTAACAAGAAAATAATATTACATTTATGTTTGAATTGATATATATTGTCTAATAATGGCAATATTTCTGGATCCCATTTTCAACCTTAACCTTATTGCATGGTCATGAAGTTATCAAGATCAAGGTTGCATCATGGAAGAAAATATTGAAGTAATTCCCCACTTGCTCCAACTCGATATAGGGTTAGGTTATTTATTATTTTCTATGACATGATGTCGACATTCTTGTCTTACCATTTCACTCTTATTTCTTTTTTATCTATTTAAATTTTTTTATAACTTTACATCTTGCATAGTTTATTTGATTTTCTTACCTATACTTTTTTTATAAATTACTTTTGGCCATTCAACTTTAAAAAATTATAAAATGGCTATTGAACTATTTAGAAGATTTTATTTCAATCATTGAACTATTCAGATATTTTTATTTAAGTCATTGATCTGTTAAGTTTTTTTGTCAAAACAATCCGACTAGTAAGCTCCAAGAGGCGATACAACGATTGGCTCGATAGATCAATACCCAATGACGAGTAGAAGAACATATCTAAAATTCAAGTCGATTTGACAATTAATGTTAAAAATAGAAGAAAAAAAATGTTTGAATTTTAGTTCACAGATTCATGACGTTTAAAGTTGTTTCATGAAAAAAATGAAATTCTAAGCGATTTTAACAGTCTAATGATTTAATACTCTACTGTCATGCCTTGACCTTAATTTTGATCTTAAAAATTTTAATTCACTTGAACTTAAACCTGAAAGTTAATTGTATACCCTATCCTGATCCGACCTGGCCCAAGTTTAAACATTTTCTTTTGAAATTGTGATTAATTATTTAAAAAAAATTGGCACCACTTCCCATTGATTTTGATGTGTTCATTTTTTTTTCAACATTGAAAATGTTGTCTTCATGGTTTACTTTTGGCTAAACACGATTTGGGAAAATAAATTAAAAGAAAAATTAGTGTGAAATGAGAGTAAAGATGGTAAAATGAAGTTGATAGTGACAAATTTTAAAGATTTTTAACTTATTTAATATTAAATATGTAGAAGGGTAAATTTATAAATATCTGAAGGCAGTGTAGGGTGGTTTCTCGTTAAACTCGACCCAACAATTTTATAAAATTAATCTGTCTCGTCCGAAACTCAATTTAAAGAAAATGACCCTAAGGTCAACTCGGAACTAGTGGACTTTAAGTTTTTTTTGCCATCTCTAGAGGAGAGTAGGGATGTTCAAACATAGATAAACTTTATTGACAAAAGAAGAGAAGCCATATAACTCTCTTCAGTAATAAACATCACAAAGTATGCACAACCAATGGGAAACTATGTAACAAAATCAATAATATCATAAAATGTTTTTCAAATAGGATATAAGATTCAATGTGATATGGCCACAATGAGGAAGAACAGTAATGAGAGTGTCAATCTGGTCATGGTGCTTCCATTCGATGATGACGATGGTGATCCATCTTCCTCTGAGGATGGTACACTTTTAGATCCACCTTCTGCACCAATTTTCAATATTTATCAATCAACATACTTATAAAGGATTAGGGTAACTATTTTCATGCTATATCTCTTTCTGTAGCTCTGTGCAAGTTATGAATGTTGGACGCTATTACTTCGACGGAAATGAGGAATTAAAGTAACATAGGCTTAAAGGAAAGGTTGGTCAAGGCAATAACAATGATATACCTGTAGGGATTGTACTCCCAGATTCTGGTGATCCAACTGGAGAGTCTGCAGGCGCTGGAGAAGCACCTTATAATAATAAGCAAGCAAGCATGGTGTTAGCAGAATATATAGCAGATTGAGTAAATTACAATTATCTCTTAAGTACTTAAACAACTGTTTTTTATTTTGGTTTCATATATGCAAGAATGAGATTGAAAAGGAACACATAGATAGGTTAATTGCATCCATACCATTACAGGCACTGATGGGTGGAGTCTGAACATTGCATGCGCCAGGTAAGGCCAAAGCTTGAGAGCGGTTGACGTTGATCCCCAGCGACGAATCACCACCATTAAGGACCTCACACAAGCATTGGGGTGACGAACGCACGACACTGGCAAGCTGTGTGCAGCATTGTTGAGACGGGGTCGACGAGTTTCCCGTAATGAAATTGAGGCAAGGTGACATGCTGATCAATACAGTAGTGCAACCTGATTGAGCTTTAGCTCCCGCAGAAAACATGACCATTAGGACCATGATAAAACATGTTGCAATCTTCATGTTTGCCATTACTTTAATTTCTCTTGGTTAGATAATTTCAAAGAAATCTATAGCAACTCTGAAATGGGGCTTGTATTGGTGCAATGAGGCTTTTATAAGGAGACCTATGCAAATGATGGCAGTTGTTGGTGACCAACTTTTGCTACTGTTTTAACTAGATCAATAGTCAACTGCGGGCTTTATATCTTTCCAAGTGTTCAATAATGGAGGCTTAAGGCTTTATAAAATTATATGTGGGTGACCAACGTATAAATCAGTTGATGGGAATCTGATGCCGGATTTATTTACGGGCTTTAAAGCAAAACGAGTTTTTGTTCCATCTTTTAATAAAATTTAGCTTTTTATATTTCTTTACAAGCTACTAATTCGGTTCGAACACATTTTTTTATTAAGTAAACAAATTTAATTGCTTAAGTTATAACAATTCGATTTTTATCTTGAATCAATCCTAATTACAACTTAGGACATACATACTTGATTTTAGGGGAAAAAGAAGTTTTAAGTTTTAGTTAACCTAAGATCGAACTTAAGCCTCCATTATTGAACACTTGCAATATATATATATATAAACAGTAGAAAAAGTTGGTCACCAACAACTACCATCATTTGCAAAGTCTCCTTATAAAAGTCTCTTTGCACCAATACAAACCCCATTGCAAAGTCCTCAAAGAATTCCCAGAAATTTTATCTAACCAAGAGAAATTAAAGTAATGGCAAACATGAAGATGGCGACATGTTTTGTCATGGTCCTAATGGTCATGTTTTATGCGGGAGCTAAAGCTCAATCAGGTTGCACTACTGTATTGATCAGCATGTCTCCTTGCCTCAATTTCATTACGGGAAACTCGTCGACCCCGTCTCAACAATGCTGCACACAGCTTGCCAGTGTCGTGCGTTCGTCACCCCAATGCTTGTGTGAGGTCCTTAATGGTGGTGGTTCGTCGCTGGGGATCAACGTCAACCGGACTCAAGCTTTGGCCTTACCTGGCGCATGCAATGTTCAGACTCCACCCATCAGTGCCTGTAATGGTATGGATACAATTAACCTATATATGTGTTTCTTTTCAATCTCATTCTCGCATATATGAACCAAAAACGAAAAACAGTAATAGTTTCGAAGTTCTTCAAGTAATTAAGAGATAATTGTAATTAATCTACTGAAACCTGCTATTCTGCTGACACCATGTTTGGTTGCTTGGTATTATTAGGTGCTTCTCCAGCGCCTGCAGACTCTCCAGTTGGATCACCAGAATCTGGGAGTACAATGCCTACAGGTGCATGATTGTTGTTGCTTTGATCAACATTTGTTTTAAGCCTATATTACTTTGACACTTCATTTTATTGAAGTACTTGTGTCCGATACTCATATCCCATATATACGGAGATATCACTTTCAAGAATCCTTTAAATGCACGAAAAACTTTGAAAAAATCGAGCATAGCTATACTAGAGACATTCTTGTATCTAATACTCACAACCAAGTCCGAGTAGCATAGCATGAAGATACTTACCACTATCCTTTATAAGTTTTTTCATTGATAAATGTTGGAAATGGGTGCAGAAGGTGGATCAAAAACTGTACCATCCACAGAGGAAGGAGGATCACCACCACCACCATCATCAAATGGAAGCATGACCACCGCCAAGTTGACACTTTCATGGCTGTTCTTTCTCATGGTGGCCATATCACATTGAATCTTCTATCCTATTTGAAAAACATTTTATGATATTATTATGATTTTGTAACTTATTTTCCCATTGGTTGTGAATACATTGTGATGTTTATAATTTGGTACCCCATCCACACGGGGTACATATGATTTTGTATTGCTGAAGAGAGTTATGGCTTCTCTTCCTTTCTCAATAAAGTTTCTTTATTATGATTTCCACATTGAATATCTAAATTTTATCAATTTTAATTTAAGCTATTCATGAGATTATGAGATCAGTTGACCCTATAAAAATATACAAATTTTACTTTTATATATTTTTTAAATTTTATAATTGATCCCAAAAAAATTTGACTTCATAAATATTTTTGAAAATAACTCACCAATTTTTTTCGAAAAATGATTATTTTATAAAATGAATTATTTTATTTAAAAATAAATGAATATGCTTTTACTCACTAAACCTAAAAAAAATCCTAATTATTTTTTATTTTTATTTTTGTAAAAGATAATTATTGGTTGTATATTGACTTTATGAAAACCTATATGTGTTTAAGGTTTAGATTTATTTCTTCTAAATTTTTAATAGGAATGAAAAATCATTTTAGCACAAATAATCAATATAACTTTATAGAAATCTATATACCTATATATAAAAGGAAGGTTCAAAGGACCTTTCTTTTGACACGTGGCACACACCCCGCTATTCCTTTTCTCTTCTATAATTTCGTTTTTTTGTATGAAACAACTTTAAAAGTTACAAAACTACAAATCAGAATCCATACATCTTTTTTCTTTAATATTTGACACTGGCCGTCAGATCGACTTGAATCTAAGACATGTTCTTCTACTCATTGATGGGTATTAGTCTATTGTATTGATTGTCAAATCGCCACTTGGAAGTTGCTAGTTGGACTTAAAAAAAAAAAAACATAACAACTCAATAAATTAAATAAAAACTTCCAAATAATTCAGTGACTTAAATGAAAACTTTCGAATAATTTAATAACTATTTTATAACTATTTAAAATTTAATGACCAAAACATAAACTTTTTGCAATATTAGCAAATCTTGACTTTTTTTTATATTAAGATATAATGTCAAATAATTTTAAAAATATCCTCTATCTTTTTATCAATATTTGTATTAGAAATATTTTCAGAATTGTTTATAAAGCTTTTACCTTAAATGTTATAAATATTTTTGTACATATTTTAAAATTTTAAATAATTTAGTGTTTTTTAATGGATAATAACATGAAATAAAAATGTTTGTTTTTATTATTCATTTTTTTAAGAATAGGTCGTAAACATTTTAAAAGTTAGAATTTGAAATATATTTTAATTAAAAATATATGTTTATCAAATATGTGGAAATAAAATAATTTTTGCTTTGGAAAAAAGATTGAAAAAAATATATGAAATTTTTATTTAGCTTGTAAAATAAATTTTGCTTTGAAAGAAATTGAAAAAAAAAAAGCATAGTATAACAGAGCTAAATATTGAAATACATATTTTTTTTAAAAAATTCTTCAAATACTTTAAAAAATAAACGTATGTAATGAAATTTATGATGCTTTCGTTTTTTTTAAACATAAAGCCAATTTTTTTTTTTTTAAAAAAAAATGTACTCTGTTTCATTAAAAAAGAGCTTTTCTTTTCATGGTAGGGCTCTATACCCAGTGACAAAAAAATGGGTCTGAAAAAAAAAAAACCAAGGTTTTTGAAGGGTTGAGACAACCTTTTGACGGCGAGTGTTTTACCCGTTGACGGGGTTAGCATTGAACGCTAAATTAAAGTGTAATTTTATTTTTATTAAATTAAAATTTTATAAAAATTAAAACATCAAAGTGAAATTTGCCAGGGGAGACTGGGTCCTAGCGAGGTAGGGAGTTCACATTGCAAACAGAGGAGGAGTGCCGGTGCTTTTTAATTTTATTTCTGAAATATTTGTGTTTGATATTTGTATTCAACGTATATGAATTTTTTTTGAAAAATTTAATTATATTAAACATATTTATATTTAATTGATTAGACTCGAAAGAAATAAAAGTATTTATGTGTTAACTCAAGTAAAAGTTTAATTTAAAAAAAAATTATGCCTAAACTCGACCTACCCAAATAATCCTCTTTACCCAAATAATCTAAGCTGTGCCCAAAACAAACAGTCCAACTATGAAAATTTATAGGTTTGCTCTTCTTTGAAGCCATTGATTAGACCATGATACAAAAGATGGAAGGGACTGATTTATGAATAAATATTTTACTGTTTAGAAAAAATTTTAGATTGTATAAGTAAATTGAGTATGTATTAAGTGTCATATTTATTTATAAAATTAATTCTTTTTACTATATATAAAACATTTTTTATAATCTAAACCCACGTGTAAAGACTAAAGAACCTCGAAAAAATATTTCCTCGCGTGTATAGGAAAGTAATTGTAAAGGATAAAACTGGCTTATTGGTGAACTAAAACATAAAATATTAGGTAAGCTTTAAAATTACTTATAATAAATTATTAATGGGAATCGTTTTCGGGACGTTTGTGTTGATTGTGCGTTGCCATTTCTATCATTCATATTTGTCTTTCCAATTTAATGGAATGCTTAAATGTAGTTAATAATAATAAAAAACTCAATACAGATGGTGCAGTACCATTTAGGAGTTTGTATGTATCTATTGGAGAGTTGTTTAGAGATAAAAATGGGTTTTAGTTATATGGATTTTCGATCAGATTCGGTCAAGATATAATATTTAGGATTGAAGTAAGAGTTATTTTTAAAGGGCCTGTATTTAGCGTGAGATAAGGGTTTCTGACATTTGGAGTTGAAATGTGATAATGCTCTATTGGTAGAGACGATTTTAGTTGGTGGATTTACCAATAGTAGTTTGGTGGAATTGTGCATAATACATCACCTGGTTAATCGGAGCTGGATGGTTCATATTCACCATGTTCCAAGAACCCAGAATGAAGTTGCGGATCATTTGGCCAAGTGTTCTACTATATACAAGGTTCACAGTATTATATTTATTTGCAGAGTTACCTCTTTCAATGCGGTCTCTAATACTGACTAATTATAATATATCTATAATATTTTAATCTGATTGTCATAATGTAAACGCTTAATACTATTTTTATCTACCAAAAATTAAATTAATAATTAACAAACTAATTAACTAACTATAAAATAACCACACATTCTATATAGGTAGGACTTCGAGTTGAGTCCTCAAGCATTGCCACCAAACCAAACGCCTCATTTGCTAGTTTTTTTTATTTAATTTGATATCATAAATCAAAATACATACATTAATGTTATAAAAGTTTATTTAAATTTATTTTGAAAATGGGTTAAAGTTTTTGTTCCATACTTAAATGATATAAGTTGAAATCTAATCATCCATTGCAATAAAAACATGGAAAGATAAAGAGGAATTGCAATAAAATATTCATTTTAATGGTGATTGATTTATGATTTGATAAAGTGATCCCAAGGGCAGGTTTAAGTCAAAATAGGGCCCATTAAACTAACTAAACTAAACCAATCTCCTTTTGTATTCAAAACATTTGGTTAAGGTAGTTGAACTTCATAAACCAACTTCAAAACCCCACCACCTGTTTCATTAATTACCTAATCCAAACAAATATTTCTTCCCTATAAATCCACACTTTCCTTTCCCTTCCAAATCATTCTATAAACCCCAACATTCAAAACTCATTATCCAGTTATTTTGTCCCTTCAAAAAATCACAACAATGGAGTTTTCCAAGTCATGTTCTTCTCACCATGTTCCAGTTATGGTCGTCTTAGCTTTGATGTCATTGATGATGTTGTTGTTGCCTGTTAATGGACAGACCATCAACAATCCATGCACTCCGGCTATGCTTACCACTTTCACGCCTTGCTTCAATTTCCTCACCAATAGCAGTGCCAACGCCACGTCGCCCAGCGCCGCTTGTTGTAACGCTCTTAAAAACCTCACGAGCAGTAGCATGGGTTGCACGTGCCTCATCATCACAGGAAGTGTACCTTTCCGGCTTCCGATTAACCGGACCCTTGCCGTCTCCCTTCCTCGAGCTTGTAACATGCCTAGTGTTCCCCTCCAATGCAATGGTACATATTCACTGATGTCTTATGATTTTATCACCTGAACAAAATTACGAATCATAAATTTGAAGAAAAAATTGAAAATCAAACCTGTTCAAGTAGGATTTGAGTTTGATTATTAGTTAAACATATTCGATTTAATTCAGTTTTCAATTTACAAATTTAAAACTGCATTTATCCGAACTGAGCCACTTTTTTTTTGCAGCGCCCCGTGGTGCACCTATTCTTGCTCCAGGTATAGATATATTCATAAATCCTTTGAAAATATAAACCATCAATACAAACTGAATTATATTTGCTTATTAGTTTATTTATTCGTTTGACAGGTCCAGTCTCTCTAGCACCCAAACTCTCCCCTGGAGCTTCACCATCTTTAAGCCCCCAAAGTCCCATTGTGCCGGAACCGACACCATCTGCCGAGGTGCCTGATTCCGGCACCACACCGGCTCTAACTCCACCATCGTCCACAGCAGGTTCAGGAGCCCCGACGGCCGCAACGGGGAGTCGCCCTGTTCTCACCCCATCAGCTGCCAACCCCGCTTACAGTTTCTCACCATTCCTTTTGGTGTTCACATTGGGATTTGTGATTTTCAAGTACTAATTATATAATATGTATTGATTGATTTGTTTGGTGAGCGGTATTCTTTTAGTGGCTTCAACTGAAAACCATTGTTTTGCCTTTTAAGAGCTAATATTGGGTGACTTTACATTTTATATAAAATATACATATTAGTGTAATTTTTATTTATTGAGTAATAAAATCAGTTTTTTTTAATTTCTGCAATGATTATTTTTTATTGGTTAATTTGATGTGAAAAATGAGAAAAGATCATCAATTATTGGTACATTACTGATCTTCTATTATTAGCAAATTAAGTTGTTTATTAATTCCATTTGAGTAATTCTCAAGGAATTCAATACGAAATCCCAGAGGTTTTTTTTATCATTTTATTTTTAATTTTTTTAGAATCAAGATTAAATAGATAGAATGCATAAATTTAAGGGCTAAATTTGTTGAATTTTTTAGAATTAAGACTAATTTGATAGAATCTGTAAATATTGTAGGGTTAAATTTGTTGATTTTTTTAGAATTAAGACCAAATTGATAGAATCTATAATTATTGTAGAGTTAAATTTATTATTATGTAAATAAAATAGATCACGTCCGCATCCAAATAATAATTTAACAAAGGAGTGATCAAAATATTAAATGTCAATAATGTTAATGACTAAATCTAAAATTTTTGGAGATGGGTGACCAAAACATAAATATGCTAATAGTTGGGTGATTGCGAATGTGGTTTACCCTATATTAACAGTAATAAGAGGATTAGATTATGATAAATTAAAGTATAGAGACTAAATATCCAAATTGAGTATACAATAAGGATGTAACCGCAATTTAACCTAATTAACTAAAATGATTTATTACGCTCCTCACTAACGGCCATTCCCGCCATATTCATTTTCAATTTACTTAAATACCCTCTCCCTAACAGATTTTTAACTACCATAATCAACCGTCTCTCACTTCCTCTCACCACCATGGCCGCGAACATCTTCATATTGCTCCTCCTTGGTGTGGCGGCGCAGCCACTTCCACCAGCACCTCAGCAACCAGGCTGCGTGGAGGAGCTGGTGGCGTTTTCGCCTTGCCTGCCCTTTGTATCAGACCCACCAAACAACGCCACCGACTCAGTTGCTCCACAGTGCTGCGACGTCTTCAATTCTGCTTTCGAATCCGGCGACGGTTACTGTTTCTGTTACATCCTCCGGCAGCCGCGGATCTTTGGGTTTCCGTTGAACAGAGAAAGGGTTGCTTCACTGTCTTCCTTTTGCATGGCCAAGAACGGCGTTGCTTCTCTAGACTCGCTCTGCTCTTCAGGTTTTTCATCTTTTCTTAAACCCAATTGTTTAATTCACTGATTTCCGGATTAAGAGTTTCATCAGGTTCAAGGCCATTTTAATCTTTTGATTAAAAGAAAAAATAATTATTTAACGCTTTGATTGATGTAATTATGCATTTCTTAATTATTATTATGCATTAGGTGCACCAGCGCTGCCGCCATTGCCAAGCACCACAGATTCAGGGATATTGAAACCATCCAATCCTCGTAAGTAAAGTCCAAATATCTTTTCTTTTTTCTCCTTTTGGAACCGAATCGGCGGTCAAACCTTAGTAGTTCTCGATCAGACTAATTCAATGATCAGACTGGTTTTAATTAAATAAATCATTTAAAAAGTTATAAAATTTTTGAAAAGTAAAATATACTAAAAAGTATAAAACTTGGTTCAACCGGTTTGCAGGTCAGTCAGTTCTTTCCCTTACTCTAGACTAGTGTACCAGCTGGTTCCCGTCCAACCGGTCAACCTTGCATTTTGCTCTTCCATGGCTGTAATAAAAGATTACCTAAAAGGAAATGTTCATTTGCAGCGTTCTTGCTTGTAGATTGACCAAATATAAGCCTAAATTATTTGTTTTAAAGAAAGACCGAATTTTAAAACTGGTAAAAGGCCGATAGCAAAAGCATATCAAGGCAATGGCATTATCAGTGATCTGTTATTGGTGGTAGAATCCTTATGAAAACTATTCTACAGGTTTAGATAATGATTCAACAAGCTCACCCCCAGAATCTGCGGTCAAGTGGCTAACACCGCTAAGTTCCTCGGTAGAAGAAGCTGTTTTTTCTTCTGCAACAAACCAGATTTACAAGCATATCACTTGGTTCCTACTTGGAATGGTGATTTTTCTGCTTAATCTACATTCATTCTTGGTCTGACAGTAGCTAAGATTTTCCCGATTTCATTCGATATTATACTTACTGATACGATAAACACTTTGTAATCAGCAAAATGATATGATGGAAAGAGTTTTATTAGCAGAAAAACATCATCAAAAACAGATGGTAACAGTGTATGAAGATCTCTCCTCTTTTCGTTTGCTTTACCACGATGTCTCTTGAAGTGAACAGGTAAGTTCATCACGTTTGCTACTGTGAAAACAAAAGCATAAAAAAGCAAAAGAACCATTGTAGGATGCGTGTATTTCATTTCCACCCATCGGACCACTCGGCTTCATCCGTAAAAGGAACGAGATTTCCAATTTCCTTGGTATCTTCACCCCACATTTCAGCAATGCTGTTTTCGTCATCGACCCGACAACCCTCCGGAGTTGAAACTTCTGCATCATCTTCATACTCTTGCCTTTCAGGCAGAGCACAACCCTGGTAAGAGTTATGATCGGCACAACGCCATATAAGCTTGCTCCAGTAAGGGTCCTGCCATTCATTTATTATCAATGATTAAAAGCCTTTCGTTGTAGACATTAGATGATAACCACAAGTGAAGACTGGTACCTTGGCAATTATGTGAGGATTTCCAACAATAACAAGTAAAGCTATGGCGCGAGTAACCGCCACATTAAACCTTCTAGGATTGCTCAAAAACCCGAGACAGTGGGTTCTGTCAAACTCATTGTGTTTGATTGTTGATCGGACGGTAGATATAATGATAACTTTTCGTTCTTGGCCTTGAAATTGTTCGACGGTGCCAACCTTGACATCTGGTATGTCGAGATTCTCGAAGGCCTTCTTTAGTTTAAGGACTTGCTGCCTATAGGGGGTTATCACCCCGATATCTTTCTCGTTCAGAATCCCACTTGCTGTCAAACTACTAACAATTTCTACAACCTTGCTGGCTTCAATCCGATTGAACCATGACGGATTACTTCCTTCCCTCTCATCACAACCTTGTATACCAAAGAAAAAAACAGGGTAGTCCTTATTAGGAAGAAACTTTACTGAGTTCAATAATGAACCTATGTCATCTTTGCAAGGGATCAATTCATCATTGTAGAAGAGAAGTGAAGGGAGATAGAGGATCTCCGGGTGACATCGATAGTTTCTAACCAGTTTTGTCACATAGTTTTCATTGCCATTAGAATAAAACTCGTGTTCAAACAACCTTTCTAAGTATGACTTCCCCAGTCCAAAATTCTCAGCTTCTTTGGAGTATATAACTGGACCTAACTGCTTTGGATCCCCAGCAAGAACAACAACAGTCTCTCTTCGGCAAAGGTTCGCTACAGGGATCATGCTTTCTGGCTCTGAAGCTTGACCTGACTCATCCAAGAAAATATGAGAGAAATGGCCTTTACCAACACTTTCTGCATACAGAAGGGAGGAACTCATGTAAGTTGAGATGATGATTCTGTAGCAGGCAAGAACACTAAGTGGAGGACATTTGAAAACAAGCTCATCAAAGAAGCAAAACCGGAGAAAATCTGGGTTGACGTCGTAATATGGTCTTGTAGCTGCATTTAGTCTGAATATTTCATTCTCTTTAATCTCAACAGACTCCTCATTAAGGAGTCTCTCTAGAATGAAATCAGCCGCGCTATTTGAAGGTGCACACACAAGAATTCGAGAAGATTTTTGGGTTGAGTAGAGCTGGAGGATTGCCTCCACTATTGTCATGGTCTTCCCTGTACCTGGTGGCCCAAAAATCACATAAGGAGGTCCTCCTTTGCAGCCAAGGATCATCTCAATTGAACACATCTGCTCCTCGTTAAGTGTACAACATATGGGCACTAGTGGAGTGGTTTCAATCACCCTACTTTTGGGTGACCCAGATGGAAAAAGGAGACTTACATTTAGGCTTTTTGCTGCATCAATGGCCTGGTATTGCCTCCGCATATTGATTCGGTTATACGTGAACTGCACATTATAAAGATTCTCATCTATGTGGTTCGAGTGAAATTCTGGTGCAAACTTCAAGTACACTTCATCAGCTTCTACCCGATGGATACAACCCTGAAAATCACCACATTCACTTGTCAGAAAGAAATTCTCCAAAAGAAATAGAGGCCATGGGACTGGAAAGACTAAAATGAACACAAGGGAAAGAGTATACAACAGATAGATACCGAGATAAATTCACACTTAAGCCAAAGAGGAAGTACTTCAACGATCAAAGGATAAAGCATATAGTATTTTTTGTGTAAACCAGACCTCATAAACTCTATCTGATCCACTAGCATCTTCACATGCAAGTTTAGCAAAAATATGATCTCCATGGACAAGGGAAGGCCTTTTTTCAGCGAGCCCAGGGACCTGAAGTGATAAATAATTCCCTTTCTTCCTCATGTTGATATTCTCCATGTTATAGGCCCTCATGTCCTCCTGAAGCCAAAAAAAAGGGAATTTCTCAGTTGTGTAACACGAATATCAACCATCTAAGCTACCGAAGGTTAGAATTACCTCTAGTTGTAACTCTTCCAAGATTAAGAGATGTTTGAAGTAAGATACATAACTATCCCTTGTAAGACCTGCTTTAATAGCATCAGGAGTCAGCTTATTCTCAACCAGTTCTCTAATATCCTTCGGAATGTCATATGGGAGAAGCCTGTTTCGAACACCTCGACCCATTGCCCTTACCGGGCGTGACCCTGTAACAAATTCATCCACTGGAAATTGCTTCTTTCTTTGAGCTCTGGAATATGGCTTCTTAGAAGCCAAAGATTGTGAGATCTTATCTTCAACCAAGAGAAAGACCATTCTTTCCAATCTTTCACCCTCCACATCAAAATGCACTATGGTAGTATGCAAGCCAATTTCCTTTGCTTTGCAAGACAACCAAATGGTTAAAGTCTCTCCAGGCTGTATCATTCGGTCCTCTAAATCGAAAAGCTCGACAAACCCTTGGCTCGTATCGTCTTCAGAATTTGCCGACAGGGGTTTCATCAAAGAAAGAACGAAAGAATCCTTAGGCGTCGATGCGTAAATTTTAGTCCACAACTCAACCGGTTCACTAGTGGTGTTTTCGATACTGATCAAATCAAATGCAGTTGCTCCCACGAATACAGATTGAGGATTCCCTTTCGAAAATGGGAATGGTGCAGAAATTATGAGAGGACCCCCCTCATGATTGTAATCACAAACGGATTTGTTGTTTGCATAATCGATGAAATTGATTTCGCGTTTGTCCCCGATGACCGAATATCCATCATCGGATTTGTCACCAACTGTTCCCATCACTAACTAGAAAGGGAAGAACTGCTTTGCAACAAAATCCACAAATATGCAATCATTAAAAATCAAGTTTAAGCATTTTCAAATGTCATAAAAAAAAAAAAGGAGAAAAAGAAACTCAGCATTTCAATTTTTGCAATGCAACATAATACAATCATAGATAGATAGATAGTACAATACGTGAATCATGGGCAATAACGATCATTTAAAATTCATGATCAAAAGCAAAAACAAGGTCACAAAGCAGAAACTAACAAAACCCAGAAACAAGATAGTGACAATGTAGAAAAATTAGAAAAAAATATTATTCAAATTCACTGTGCCAAAATTATAAACATTTAGAGTACGTTAGCATGAACTACTCTATGGGTAAAAAAAAAGGAAAAAGAACTCACGTCAGTGAATCATAAACCAAAGCTAGAAACTACCATATGAATGAAAGGATTAAAAAAAAGGTTTTTTTTTTTTTTTTTTTTAAATGCAGAGAAATCAAATGAACCTTGAATTCAGTTTTTTAAAGTTTTTTAATTAAAATCAAATGAAAGAGACAATATTTTAAGGAAAATAAAAATAATATGACCCATCACAATCAGCAGATTTTGCCCTACAAGCTGCAAATAAAAAAAAAAAAAAAAAAAAAAAAAACACATAGGTTCATATATTTCATTTTCTTGGCAAAAACAGGGAATTCATAAACAGACGAGAAAGTTAGTTTCACTTATCTATCACTTAAAATAAAGTATAAAAAATGTAAATTTTAATTAAAAATGGTATAAACAATTTAGATATTAAAGGTTTAATTTTGCTTTCAATCCCTGTAGTCTTTAGTTTTTTTTAATTTAACCCATGCACTTTTAAGTTTAAGAATTTAATCCCTTTATTTATTGGATTTAAATTAACTTCAACAAAAATAAATTGAAGTTGTTATTATTTTAATTTTAATTTTTAAATCAAATAAGATACTAAAAAGAGAATGATTAAATTTTAAAAATATGGATAATGGAGAAATTGAGAGTACAGTTAGAATTAGGGGTGAGCGTTCGATGGAATGAAGTAAAAAAATTTTGAGTTAATCAAGTTCACGAGTCATATTTTATCATCCTAATTCAATTTAAAAAAAAAATTTCAAATTGAGCCAAATTGAGTGAAATTGTTCAAGTTAAATTAAAAAAAATTAAACATGGCAAATAAAAATATTGTTATAAAATGACTAATTTTATGATAGAGCACATAAATTTGCAATCATATATATTTGAAATAATTTTAAAAGCAAAATAATAATAATAATAATAAGATACTTGAGTATGATAAATTTGAATCATTAATTAGGTCTCCAAAATTATTATTTTAGAAAATTATTATTTGAATCATTAATTAGGTCTCCAAAATTATTTTTTTAAATCGAATAGATTCTCTTAACCCCTAATTCAAACTATTAAAAAGGAACTCATAAATATAGTTGAAAAAATTTACAGAGAAAATTTCTTCTTACATATTTTTATTTCTTCTTACTAATAAATCCTATTGGCTTATAGGACTCTTTTAGGCAATTGGCTTTCTCAGAGATAGAGACAGCTAATTTCCATTTTGATGAATTTATTAATTAAAAAATTAGAACTGACGTGGCTAAATCCTATTGGTTATATGACACTCACCAATTGGCTCGTTAAAGGGTCCAAAAAATTTTCTATTTTTTAGTAATGAAATTAAAATAAAATAAAAAAGGTTTTATTTTAGAGAGCTTTAAATTTTCTTTGATGTTTAATTGTATCTATTTTTTTTTCTAGGGGGAATTTATAGGAGTTTCTCTTCTAGTTTTTTTAATAAATAAATTTTCTTTTTAATTTTTTATAATATGTTGAGAAGATATTTTATATTTTATTTTATCCTAATTTGTTTCATGAAAATGAAATCTTCTTTAAAAACCGAATTCATCCAATCCGCTCCTATTCCGATTGTGATCTTAACATAAATAGAGAGACAAATAACATGCCAAAGCTTCTCTACCTTTATGCAATTATCCTTTGTCTACCAAGTCCAGGGGGCGTAGCTTGGGGCTGCCCCTAAATGAAAAAAAATATTTAGATACTTTAAATTTTTTAAAATTTTAAATTAGTAAAGATAAAATTATATTTTAATTATTTAAAAATGATAAAAAATAATTTAATTCTTTAAAAATTATAAAAAATATATACTGTTAAAATGATAAAATTACATTTTTATTATTGTAAAAATTACAATTTAATTTTGACCCTCCTTAAAATATTCGTTCCTGTCCAAAACCCTTCATAAGATTCCAATTATCAAAAATTAAATTTCAGCCCCTCAAAAACTCGATACTTTATTATTGGATTCAAATATGAAATATGCATATGTCATTCTACTAGCTAAGATATATCAAAGCAAGTTAAAAGAAATAAATCTTAGAAAATACATACCAGAATGAGGGAGCTATATAACCTTTCAGGGAGATCCTTGGAAGAGATGATCTTTTTTTCCTTTTGACAAAATTGGAAGAGATGATCTTCAAATATACAAGAAAGGATTTTTTTTTCTTTCTTTTATCACCTGGGTAATTATCATAGAAGTTTAATAGATGCAGGTGATATTTTCGAGCGCATGAAAATAATCAATTTATATAGAAAGAGAGAAACTTAATTTGGTATGTCCAATAAGTAACCAAAAGTAATATAAATGAATAAATTTAGAATATCGGGATATTTTTATAATTAAAATATAAATTTAAATGATTTTAGATAAGGGTTGTTGAAGCCTCCTCATTTTAAAATATTAATAAAATTATTTGTATATGTAATATATAATTGTTAAAATTATACTACATTGATAATAATGTTTTTAATGATTTGTAAAAAAAATTGAATCTAATTATTTTAAACTTTAAAATTTTTTTATGTGAATCTATAATTTTAAAATAACAATTGAATAATCTATTTTATCTAATTTAATAATAAAAAATGTGTGACAAACCTTTTTTTTTAACCAATAAATTAATAGAACTCAAATATAAAAAATATGCTACTAAGAAATTAGAAACATAATTCAAAGATCTTTTGTTCTCCATAAAAAATTTCCATCTCAAAATACATTGGTTAAGATGTGGCAGCCACAAATTTCTCTACTCTTTTGAAAGTTTAAATGTTGACTTCTTTATTTTTATTTTGAACAACTTTTATTTTTTAAAAAAAATAATTTTTCTATTTTTTAAATTTTAAATTTCAAGTCTAACCATTAATATTAATATTTTTTTTAAAATTCAAATTAATTATATATTCTTTTTTTTATTTCATAATATCACACTAACAAATTTAACAAAAAAAAGTTAAAACAATATTTAACAGTAGAATTTGAATTGTGAAATGTGAAAGGCAAAAAAAACTAAATTCTTGAAAAATACAAAACTTAAATTTCAACTTTTTGAGAAGTATAGAGAGTAATGGCATATTTTAATCAAATACAATATCCCTACATCCCCAGATTTCGAACATCATCAAAGCAACAATTTAGTTTTTAATATAAAAGGTTTGGCTGCTCAAGTCAAACATACTGTTTCCTATTGTTAAAATGCAAATTAAAACATTCATTATGAAAGAGCAAATCAAGGATAAAAATCTTTCAAGCTGAAACAACTGCAGCATCCTTGACCGATTCACGCCAGGCATACTCCCTCGCTCCATCTTTGTCGACGATCTTGATAATAAAGTTTGGAGGTGCCACAACAAGTCGTGACCTTATCTCCATTATGCATTTATCTACCAAGTCGATGGCTTCTTCCACAGTCATGCCGCTGTGGTAGTGCCTGTCCATCATAGAGAGAGAAAAATAGGATCCGTACCCGAATGCTCCCTTATCAACTTTGTGAAGTGTAGCGATGTAGTCGATGTAGTAAAGTGAGGGGCCTGTCTCTTTGTCGTAGCCAGCAAGAAGAATGTTCACGAAGTACGGGTTCTAGAAAAAACCAAATGCCATTGTTAATAATAATGATAGTAAGACGAACAGGCGGGTGAGCAGAGACCGTAATTCAGCATTCTCATGTCAGACAGGACAAGAAATAAATAATAATAATAAACTCACTGCTAAAAGGAAAATATGAATAGGCAACCTAATAAGGAACTTCTTCAAAACTAGATTTGCAAGATCCAAGAACCACAAAGACCAATAAGTGCATTGAGCATCAAGCATGGCAGCAACAAAGATCAACAGAGATATGAAAAGAAACTACACGTGCCAAGAGTCATCATTGGAACTCCAAAAAAAAAACAGAGCATTGTAATTGTACTTTCAAAATTCATTGGCCTTATTCTAATCTGATCTTCCTATCCAAAACAACAGCAATTAATCCATAAAGCTTGACAAGAAGTTCTATCAGAAACTACACCTTAAATTGAAATAAAGTGTCATATGTTAATGGTCTCCTGCCATAAAAGCATCAACTCCTCTTTGAATCCTATAACAAGCTTACATATTTCATTATAAATTTCAAGCTCAAAAAATTTTAGTTCGAGCAAGCACAGCTGATTGTCTAGTGGAAATCTAAAGGAATATTTTCCTAGATTTGTTTAATACAAGATGTAACCCATCTTTTCTCGGCTGAAAAGAATACCTTTACAGGAATCTCATTCAAAAACATATGGAATGGGAAACCACTAGCTAGAAGACCCACAAACCAGACACAAAATCTCAGTGAAGGTGCCACTAGCATTGCCAAGGGATGGACCTAGGCATTCCATCTTAGCTTCAAAAGATAAAAGAGCCTCAGATCTCTTCAGGCCAGGTGCATTTGATCAGGCACACGCTTGATGTGCATAAGCATACTTTTAAAGGTCCTTTAATTTACCTTTTTTTAAAACATTTTCACTGGATATACATTTATTAGTAAGAAAAGGGAATTAATCAAGGGCTAAGATCCACTCCATTACTTTTTCATCCATTAATATCCAATACAATGATCATCACCATTCAAATGGTAGGACCCACCTATTAAATGTGAAAATCAACTTGTGAATGGTGATTAAACATGCATTGGATATTAATAGATGAAAAAGTTATCGAGTGGAGCCAAACCCATAAATCAAAACCTCTACTTCCCAGTACTGGAGAACTCGACAACAAATATGGGATCGTAAGGGAATCAAGCATACTGGCCAATAAAAATAAAAGAAAGCTCTGCATGTTTTATAGATAAATTGAATCAATCTTTAGAGTTTATTATCATAATTACATGCCTCAAGCTTTATATATACACAGAGACATAAAATTGCGCCTTTACTCAGTCAAGTGCTTTTTTTGTGCTTTGTGTCTTGGGCAATATAAGGGTTCTAACACTAGAGTGCCCCATGTGCTCTTGACAACACTGGGTAGAGATAGAAGGCCAAATAAAACCTTGAAGCCAAGATGAATAAGACAGTCTCTTAGTGAGGTAGCATCCAAACTTTGCACCAAAAAACAAATCCACAGGTTAACACTAAATGTTTAAGTAAGCAAAGGAAATGATAGCCCAGTAACTTCAAAACTACCTGTGGTTTAGCTAAACACTCAATAACTCAGCTGGCCCCAAAAGTAGTTACCATCACCCAGGAATCCCAAAAAAAAAAAAATTGGCTTTAACATAACAAATGCTTATCTTAGGTACTAGTTCAATGTCCTATGCTGTAAATCAAGCAAAGAAGTGATTGCAATCGATTCTGGTAAAAGAGGGACCAAAGCACATATCAGGCTACACCAATCCTTGCACATTTCAGGGCATGGTAAAGCTATATCAAACCACTTTGCTTCCAATTCTAACTCATCTAACCCTTCCAGCATTGTTCTATACAAATAGTTTCCAAACCGGAAGCTTCTTCAATTATGGAATATCACCATAATGAGAAATCAAGCAGAGGTAAAACACAGATTACGGCTAATATTTCAATCCCAACGCACAATACATCATTTGAAACTAGTGCAAACCCTAACAAATATTGTATTCCACATAGATTCATTACTCTTCGCCGGTAAAATTTCCACAAGCAAGAAAATTGCAATTAAAGAGCATAACCCTTAATTGAAACTATATATATATGACTAGTATCGATACCTTCCTTAATGCAGTGGCAAGCTCACCGCGAGTGAAATTGGCAGCGGCGGCAGTTGTCAAAGGAATACCATTGCGAAACTGATACAAAGCCACGTTTTTCTGTATATACTCCGTGAATTGCACTCTAGGGATAAGGAAAAAAGGTTATATAGGAGGAAAAGAAAACAGGGAAGTATATACGTAGATTTATAGGGAGAGAAAGAAAAAGGGGGAAACCTGTCACCGGATTCACCGCTTGCGGCGATGAGTTTGTGAGAATCGAGGACCATTATCTTGTCTTCGTTGGATTTGTGGACGAGGATGCTGTGAACCGCCGATGTGTCGGCCGCCACTACGGCAAAGCCATTGCCTACGAAGCCGAAAACGCACTCCATTTTCACTTCTTTGTTTTGAGGTTTGATTTTGAGGCTTTTGATTTTTATTTTTTTTTCAAAGCTAATATAAGTTAGAACTGCCTTGAAGAAAAAGTTGTCCTTAGAGTGGGAAAATGGAGAATTATGGGGAAAGATCGAGGGCTATTTGGTCATAGAAAAAACACTTGGTTTATTGTAACACGCGGTGCTAATTGCAAGGTCGGATTAACTCGATTTTAAAAAGATCCCAAGCCTAGCTCGACTAAGCGAATTCAAAAAATTTATATTCTTTTATTAAAAAATAATAAAATATATTTTATATTAATATTTATATATTTTTATAATTAAATTTAAATGAAGATATTTAAAAATCATTCTATTAACAATAAATATATTACTATAGTTTTCAACAAGTAGCATCTTATATTTCATCAATGATACATAAACTGAGGAAACTTATACCCTTTCGGTTAAATGTTAATTAAATTTAAATGACGTTGTCAACTTCAAGTATCAGTCATTTGTTCCAGCCTAATTTTTTAAACCTTCATAGACACAACCCTCGAAGCAAGTTCCATTTCTGTCTCGAAGCAAGCCTCCAATTACAGCCATCCATATTCAATTTGGTCCAGCAAATCTTTCTTCTCACCACCCTCGAAAGTGTACTTGCCTAGATTCAGCATTAAAATCACCTGAACTAACAATAATGGAGTTCCTTTGTTCCCAGATTTTCAATACAATAATGTGCATTGTTAAACAATAGCCCATGCAGTCTTTAAATAAAACCAACTTTTAACCAATTTAATCTGAATTTTATCACTCTAAATATAATCTATCTGATTATTTATTTATGTACTTCACTCACTCATATTTTATTTTAATAAAAGGGAAAACACAAGATTATGTTAAAGGGAAAGCAAAGATTTCCCTCTTATTTTATTCCTTAAAACAAAAGGACTCCAAAACACACAACAAAACAAGGCTCTTCCTCTTTACATAGGCCACCCTTATTTTATTCCACCATTACATGCCTTACTAACAAAACTACTACTTAGAACAAGCGTGCAAAGTCCAGGAACGACGATAACGGGTTAGTATTTCCCCTCCTCTCATCAAATCCACGCCGACTCTGTCCAGACACGAAGTAAGATTCTTGCGGGTTGTCGTTGAATACCTCATCCACCAACCTTGACTCCACCCCAAACGCCAGCTCCTTGGCCTGGCGATCCCATTGTCTCACATTGTTGGTTTTCCCAGCCACGAAGATCCTCTTGTTGTCTTGGCCGTTGTAGAGTCCGAACCCGAGTAATCCTAGGTTCTCGTTTTGGGAGGCAACGAATGTGACTGGATGGCCTGCTGGGACTACAAATATGTCACCGGTTGATAACTGGGCTCTCACTCTCTTGTATTGTCCACTTCTCCTTTCATCTTCTTGTTCTTCTTGTTCTTCTTCCTCTCGGGAGGACCAGTGTGAGCTCTGCCTAGAAAGGTGAGGGCAGACCATTTCGACGTGGCCGTTTCCGTCGGTGACGAGGACCACGAATGTAGCCTTTGAATTGTAGTGCGGTACGAAGATCGATCCCTGTAAAAAAAAAGGGATGATTTTGATTAGTGTGAAGAGATGTATTGCAATGGAATTAAGGAGGGAAAGAATGGGTTGTTTGGTTCTTAAGTACTTTGTTTATTTCGAAGGCAACAACGGAGGAATCCACTTCTCGGAGTTGCTGCTGGAAATTACGAGGGCAAGCCTCATAGAAGCGGCCGTTTTGGTTGGAGTAGCGAGGGGTTTGGCTCAATAAGTTGAAGGCGTATCCCTCGCTACCTTTCCCCCTTGGTGAAGTAGCTTCTTGGCTCAATGCCCTTATTTGTTCTTGGCTGGCTTTACGGAACATTCCTTGTCCCTGCTGCCTTCGATGGCTTTGCCTCCCACCAAACAGCTCGTCTAACTGCTCACTTCGTGTCTAATACAACAAAACATGAATGAATCAATGAATTATTGAATTTTATTTTAAAAAAACAAAAAAAAATATAATTTGTTCAAAGAATAATACATTGAAGACAGCCTCAAGAATTTCACGGCTGAAGATTCGTAAATATGACTGAGGATTTTCCTGTCCAGCAGGGAAGAATTTCTGCAGCAAAATACAGATAAAAGGGGTTAAAAACTTCATATATATTACTAATAAGTTTCTGAATGTTTTAAAGGTAAAATACCTGGAATTGTCCAGGGTTATTGACAGGGCGGTGGAGCACTGCTATGGTTAGCTTTTCCCTGTTGTCTTGGTTGGCCAAGTACACAGTGCTTCCTGCTGGAATTCTTACTACAACTCCAGGAGCTACATTGTATGACTCTTTGTTTTCATGTGTCACGAACGTAATTGTTCCTCTTCCTGAGAAAGTAAATAGTTTACCATGTTTTAGTTAATGGTGATATATTATATATGTTAATAAAAGGGAAGAGCAAAAATAGAGTATTCACCGTTAGTGACGACGAAAATTTTCTCCGCGTCACAATGGTGTGGGAGAACGAAAGTGTTGGGGTTTGCTTCTAAAATGGCAATGCGGAACTCGTTGATGCCCCTAAGTAAATGATGTTTGTCAGCAAACCTCTGGAGGACTCTGAAATTGCCATGTTCTTCCCTGAATCGTTCTTGGAACGATCTGCGATGGAAGTAGTAAGGGTTGTTCCTTTGTTGTTGCTCTCCTTCGTCACTTTCCTCTTCTTCTTCTTCTCTCCACTTGTTTTCTCTCTCTCCCTTCCATGGATCCTCTTGGTACTGTTCCCTGCATTCCTTCACACATTGTTGCTTCCGTTCGGGCCTTTGCTCTTGCCGTTGGCAACGCTGTTGACACTCCTTGAATCGCTTGTCAGGCTGCTGCTGCTGTTGTCTCTCGTATTGTTCCTGGCAGCTTTGTTCGCACTGTGGACGCAACCTTCTTTCTTCCTGTTGGCAGTGTTGTCGGCAATCCTGGTATGTCCTCTGAGGATCTTCTCCTTCACGCTGCTGCTCCTCCTTAAACTGCCTTTCACACCTGTCTTCACACTTGTCTTGCTCCGTTTGTCCACGGGTCTCCGACTGGCATCGCCTCCGGCAGTCATCGTACCTCTGTCGAGGATCATTCTTGAATCGGTTGTCAGGCTGCTGCTGCTGTTGTCTCTCGTATTGTTCCTGGCAGCTTTGTTCGCACTGTGGACGCAGCCTTCTTTCTTCCTGTTGGCAGTGTTGTCGGCAATCCTGGTATGTCCTCTGAGGATCTTCTCCTTCACGCTGCTGCTCCTCCTTAAACTGCCTTTCACACCTGTCTTCACACTTGTCTTGCTCCGTTTGTCCACGTGTCTCCGACTGGCATCGCCTCTGGCAGTCATCGTACCTCTGTCGAGGATCATTCTTGAATCGGTTGTCAGGCTGCTGCTGCTGTTGTCTCTCGTATTGTTCCTGGCAGCTTTGTTCGCACTGTGGACGCAGCCTTCTTTCTTCCTGTTGGCAGTGTTGTCGGCAATCCTGGTATGTCCTCTGAGGATCTTCTCCTTCACGCTGCTGCTCCTCCTTAAACTGCCTTTCACACCTGTCTTCACACTTGTCTTGCTCCGTTTGTCCACGTGTCTCCGACTGGCATCGCCTCCGGCAGTCCTCGTACCTCTGTCGAGGATCATCCTCGCTTCTTCTGCCGGGGAAGTCTTTGGCAGAGCAAAGCAAGCCAAAGGAAAGGAAAAGAGTAAAGAGCAAAACTACGGAAACTGACTTGTTCCTCATCATGATTACCATAAGCTCTGTATTTTTTTAGTGCACGATGGTGGTGGCCAAGACTGGTAATGTATTTATAGAAGGTGGAACTGTTGAAGGTGATATTTTTGCATGCAAATCTCCATCAACGTGTTGAAGACATTGACATGCAAGGTGACGAGTGTGCAAATTAAAGAAGACAAAATATTTTGAGTCTTTTTTTATCGAGATGCCACATCCCTTCACGTGGTACGGTCAGGGTTCGGACAAGCTTTGTTGCAGAGAGGAATCATGGTTGTATATCTGTATCTGGAAGTGGCGAAGTGATAATGCTTTGACAGTAGAGTGGTGGACCGAGTTGTCGTTTGTGTCAACTCAGGTGAGTTTAAAGAGTGTAAAAAGTGGGATGTGGCTGTTTTATGAGGTGAATTAGAGATGAGTTGATGTCCCGGCCGTTCACTGAGTTATAAGGTTGAGTTGGTTTTTATCTGCACTTGGGCAGAATGGAGGACAGCTCAAGTGCACACATGTTGCTGTGCATGGTGATGACTGATGAGTTGCTTGAGATATGAACGAATTAAGATATGTACATAGAGACTATTTGAATTCAATATAATCTAATTGTATTCATTCCCGCTACTGAAATTAAAAACTAAGATAACATGTCACATGTTGAAAAATAAAAATGAATTTTAAAATAAAGGCATGCTTATACCTGGTTTTTTTAGAGAGAAGTTACGAGTAGAAATAAAGATTATATTAAAATAAAATTTAAAATTATTTATTTATTGATGATGTGTTATAATTACGCTCGCTAAAAGTGTAATATGTGATTAGTAGAAGTGGCAGCGGATATTTATGAAATTGCGATTATTTTTTATTATTGTATCAATGTAATTAAATATAACCGGTGCGTTTCAAACTCAAGTTAAACTTAAAATAGTGAATATTTTAACTATAAAACTAGCTAACACAGTGTTTTATAGTTGTTTATTCATTGCAATACTTGTTAGTTAATAGCATGATTGATTATAAGCTAGATAGGGAAATTATATTATGTGGATGTGTAATATATTTTACATTGACCTCACTTGCGCGTGTGTGTGTTTGTCTGCTAGAATTGAATCTCTCTAATTTTTAATGATATTAATAAATTAAACAATATGTGTTTCATTTTAAGATTATTTGTTAAAAAAAAAGAAATAATCAAATAGTTTCATCTTGATAATTGAAAAAGTAAAAAAAGATAAATTATTAGGCCTTTTTTATAATTATAACCAATTTATTATAAAGTATAAAAATTTATCTTCTACATGGATGATTAAACTATGAATAAAAACTGATATTTTACCTTTAACTAGATTGTCATTAAATTAATTTTTCAAATTTATTTATGATTATCATTTTAATCATTTTATATTTTAATTATGATTTTCATTATAAGTATAAAAATCAAAAGTTGATGATAAAAAAACTCAAAAATACAATTACAACCATTTTAATAAAATATATAAATGTTAGTGATTAAATTTATCATTAAAAACAAGTCATAGTGGTTTCTTTTAATATTACGAGTTCAATGTCACTTTAACTATCCCATGGAGGTAATCAACCGCGCAATACATAATCACAATGCCAACAACGGGGCCTTGCAGACGAATGGCACCTTACAGACTACCTCACGAACAGAATCAACGGTTCACACAACAAATATCTCGATTCACAACACATCTCCTCAAGACAGAAATTATCCCACAGACCACATAACATTCTCCTTCAAATACAATCACCAAGGTTCACTGTACGACGCAGCAGCAACACTTACCACTGACAGCCCTTATCCACGTCCTTACAACACTTCAACCAAACTCACTGCAAATTACTGTTTATCAGACAATTACTATGTCATCTCCAACGGCTCCGGATTTCAACATGTTTGTATACCCCCCAAACAGGAATTGGCCCAGGTACCTCCTTGGCCAAGTTTATGTCCATTGGAAGTTACAACCGACACTCGCAGATATCAAACACCTGCAAAACGGGATCTGATTATACGTACAAGAGGAACGATACCCACTCCATGCAACAGTCAACAGGTTGGCATATCGTTCAGCACTTTCCAGATTCTCCAAGTCGTGGTCAACGTAACCTGGAACTTGTTTCTTTGACTTGAAGTTTACCAAAAAAAAAAAAATACCACTTTAACTATATATTAAAAGAATTTGATTCAATCCTATCAAAATTGATTTGTTTAATTTTTTTTATAAATGAGAATGACAATAAAGTTGTTTGGGATTGAATCCAATCTTTTATATTTACAATATAATATATTTGTTATTAGATCAAGAGATTATCGACAAAATGATTTGTTTAATTAAATGTGATTTTCCTTACCAATGCAAGTTCATTTTCATTACAAAAAGGAAATTTTTTCTCTTGATATTATACCATATGTTGAGCATGAAAGTTAGTGAAAATTAAACTTGTTTAATTAAATCAATTATATATATAAGAAAAGAAAGAAAGGCAAAAGTGATGAATAAAAAAACTTCAATGGAGCATTGAGGATAATAAAAGAAAAATATATCTTAAAGCAAGGTTAATTTTGTAATAATAAACACTAGTTAACCCACTGGGGCATTTACCTTCGTTGCATTTGATGAAACTCACCTCATCGGTGAAATTGGAAGGGAGCAAAAACCTCCGGTTGGAATGTTTTTTTGTCCAGAAAGTGGTGCTACAGACCAGCAGATTGGAGGGATTATTGTTGTACCCAAAATAAGTGGGTTTAGACCTAGAGTCATAACTACCGGCTCAAGTCCAAATAGCAATAAAAGGCTCAAGCAATAAGCAGGCTAGCCAATTACTAAATGACCCATAAAGGGTTATGTAACAGCCCAATTTCAATAGTGTCAGAACAGTGATTTGAGATTTTTAAATCTGACGAAAAAGTTAGAAAACTTTGTTAATCGATAATTATAAATTAAGTGTGATTTTGAAAATATTTTAAAATTAGTGAATTTTGTGAACTAAAAGAATTAATTAGAAAAAATTGGGCCAAAAACAAGGTATTGAGAGCTCGAATTCATAAAGTGAGCCATAAATATTTCTAAAAATATTTATGGAGTGTCATTAAGTTATTATTAAAGTTTAGTTGAGAAATTTTAACGTTTGGATATGTAATTAAATGAAAAGGACTAAATTGAAAAAGGTGTAAAAGTTGAATTATAGATTAAAAGAAATTATGAAGGACCAAAATGGTAATTATACCATTTTGTAAAGTTGAGGCGGTTAAGTTTGAAAAATCTGAGATTTTTTAAAGTATGTTATTATATTATATATTAATATTATATTATATTATTATATTATTATATTATTATAATATTATATATATACAAACAAAAACAAAAGAAAAGAAAGGGAGAATACCAAAAGAAACAGAGAACAAGACGAAAGCAAGGGAAGAAAAGGGGAAAGAAAGAAAAATGAGAAATTGATGGTTTGAAGCTTGGAAGTTTAATTGGTAAGTTAATTTAGTCCTTCTCTTTTAATTTTGATGCTTTATAAGTTTTAGAACAAAGTTTTGATGAATTTAAGTTGAAGTTTTTAAAGTTTTAAAGCTGTTGAATATAGCATATGATGAACAAAAAGATGAATTAGTGGTTTAATTGAAAGAATTTGAAGTTAGAATTGGGTAAAGGATTTAATTGTAAAATAAGCTATAACAAAACTGTTTTGGACAGCAGCAGTAGAGTAACTTTGAAAAATCACCAAAAATCGTAGAAGTTGAAATAGAAGTTGAATGATATATGAAATTAAAGCTTATTGAGTCTACTTTCATATGAAAGAAACAGGGAAAGCAAAGGAATTCTGTAATTTGAGATATTTATATTTTTGTAAGACTGGTTTAAAGGGATTTCGGGATCCCCTGTTCTGACTTTGGAAAATCATAAAAATTGGAGAAAAATAATTAGGGGCTTAAGTTTATATGTCTAGAATTCTGAATGAGTCTATTTTCAATAGAAATAAACGAGAACATCATATAAATTGTGTATGAGGAGATAATTAATTTTTAGTGAAGAAGGGTCAGAACTGCCAGACAGCAGAACAGGGGTGACTTTGATGAATAAACTGTACTAATTGGCTAGGCTAAAAATTCTGGAAATTTTATGGTATGAATATATGTGAGTCTAGTTTCAGTAAAATTAACGGTGCTTCATTTGGAGTTCTGTAGCTCCGGAAATAAATAATTGAGTGACTATAACTCAAATGGACAGTTTTGAATATACTTATGAGTAATTAATGAAATTATTGACAATGTTACTTATAGCATGTTATATACATTAAGGATGTGGAATGGAGAGGAGGAGGAGGAAAATATGTATGAATATTTAGGTAGTATGACTAATTTGAAATGTTTTAGACTCAAGGACTAAATTGAATAAAAGTAAAACTTTATGATTAATTTTGTAAAAATGTAGAAATGTCCAATTTGCATGAAATAGATTATTTTATTATTTAAAATTGCAAAATTGAATGAAATTAGTAATTTAGATTAAGATCGATTGAAAAATCGATGAAAATAGAAAATTACCAAAATGACCTCGAATCTTGATATTTCTACTGATTTGATTTAGCTGTAAGTTCGTGTAACTTAATTATATGATATAAGAAAATATGAGTTGATGGTACGTGAAATATTGATATGATAAATTAAACTGTTTTATGTTTATGAAGAAACGGCAAGTGAATGATATTTATCATGACATGAAAATATGTGATTATCTTTAATATGTTAATACAAGGTAATTAAGTATGATGAAACGAGTAATAAATTCAAGTAAGACATGACGAGAAAAATGAATATCTTTAAGGGGCCATATGTTTGATTTTGATTGGTTTCAAATATAAATATTGAATTAAAATAAAATGTCTGATAAATAAATTTGTAATTCCGGTAATGCCTCGTACCCTATTCCAGCGTTGAATACGGGTAAGGGGTGTTACAGGTTACTTGCTTATTTAATGAAAACGAACCTGACCTTACCCTATAGAGCTTGAGCGTTGGTATAAGCATCCTCCTCATGTCTTCATGCAAGAAGCTTTTCATAAGCTCCATTCGACTTAAACTCAAGCTGTTGAACAAGATAAAACAGGGATCTAACAACCCTAAAATAGAATGTATAAGCTAATTCACCAATCAAATATAATGGTTAGATCTAAACATGAGAGCGGGTAGCTCCACAAAAATATTACAAAATCTATAAATGCTCACTATCAAATGTTATAAAATTTTCCCCTTTCTCAAGGTTGAAAATTTTGGTATTAGTATAATTTTTAGAGACGTTAACAACATCAAATGAAATAATACTAATTACTTAAGTACTTAACATTTTATTCCTTAACATAGAAAGACAAAAAAGGCACTCAAAAGTTCATACAAGTTATTGCACTACAAAACAAGGGTCTCCTCCTTTACATAGGTCACCATTTTTATTTCATTACATGCCTGCTTAAAACTAGAAAATTTCACATTAGTCCATAAACACGAGACTATGTGATTATTATTGCCTCTAACTCTTTATTCAGATGCACGCTGCCTCTGTCGAGACACGAAGTAAGACTCTTGTGGGTTGTTGTTGAATATCTCATCCACCAACCTCGATGACACCCCAAAGGCCAACTCCTGGGCTTGGCTATCCCATTGTCTCACATGGTTGATTTTCCCAGCCACGAAGATCCTCTGGTTATGGTCTGGGTTAATGTTCTGGTTGTAAAGACCAAACCCAGTCATCCTCAGGTTCTGGTTTTGGGATGCAACGAATGTAACTGGAAAGTTTGCTGGGACTACAAATATGTCTCCACGCGACAACTGGGACCTTATTTTCCTGTATTGTCCACTTCTCCTTTCCTCTTCTTGTTCTTGTTCTTGTTCTTCTTCTTGTTCTTCTTCTTCATATGAGCTTTGCCTAGGAAGATGAGGAGAAACCATTTCAACGTATCCATTTCCTTCGTTAACAAGGACCACGAATGTAGCCTTTGAATTGTAGTGCGGCACAAAGATTGATCCCTACAAAAAAAGGATTTGATTTTGGTTAGTATAATGATGGAAATTAGAGGGAAAACAAAGGGTGGTTTGGTTTTAAGTACTTGGTTTAATTGCAAGGCTGAAACGGTGACATTGATGTCCCTGAGTTGCCGGAATTCACGTGGGCAAGCCTCGAAGAAGCGGCCGTTTTGGTTGGAGTAGCGAGGGGTTTGGCTCAATAAGTTGAAGGCGAATCTCTCGCCACTTTTCTCCCTTGGTGAAGTGGCTTCTTGGCTCAATGCCCTTATTTGTTCTTGGCTGGCTTTACGGAACATTCCCTGTCCCTGCTGCCTTCGACGGCTTTGCCTCCCACCAAACAGCTCGTCTAGCTGCTCACTTCGTGTCTAATACAACACATCATGAATGAATCAATGAATAATCAAGTTTTATTAAAAAAAAAGTTGATTAATTAGTTCAAAGAGCAATACATTGAAGGCAGGCTCAAGAATTTCACGACTAAAGGCTCGGAGATATGACTGAGGGCGTTGGCTTCCAGCTGGGAAGAATTCCTGCAGCAAAAATATAAGTAAATATCTATATAACCAAAACCAAACAAATTTGTAAATGTTTTAAAAATGTAGGAACCTCGAATTGTCCAGGGTTATTAACAGGGCGGTGAAGCACTGCTATGATTAGCTTTTCCTTGTTGTCTTGGTTAGCCAAGTACACAGTGCTTCCTGCTGGGACTCTGACTACAACTCCCGGTACTATATTGTAGGACTCTTTGTTTTCATGTGTCAAGAACGTAAGCGTTCCTCTTCCTGTGAAAGTAAACAGTTTACCATGTTTTAGTTAATGGTGTTATATATATGCTGATAAAGGGAAGAGGAAATAGAAGAATGTTCACCGTTGGTGACAAGGTAAATTTTCTCAGCGTCACAATGGTGTGGGAGAACGAAAGTGTTGGGGTTTGCTTCTAAGATAGATAAGCGGAACTCATTGATGCCCCTAAGAATAGGATGCCTTGAAGCAAACCTTTGGAGGACCCTGAAATTGCCATGTTCTTCCCTGAATCGAGATTGGAATGATCTGCGATGGAAGTGGAAAGGGTTATGGCTTTGTTCTTGCTCTCCTTCTTCAGTTTCCTCCTCTTCTGCTTCTTCTTCTCTCTCTCCCCTCCATGGATTCTCCTGGTACTTTTCCCTGCATTCCCTCACACATTGTTGCTTCTTTTCAGGCCTTTGTTCTTGCTGGTGGCAATGTTGCTGACACTCCTGGAATTGCCTCTGGGATTGTTGTTGTTCTTGCTCGAATCGTTTCAAGCACCTTTGTTGGCATTGTGGTTGTTGCCTTTCTTCTTGTTGTCGGCATTCTTGCTGACACTCCTCGTATCTCCGCTGGGGATCTTCAGGGCTGTGGCGCTGCTGTTGATCTTTCTCCCCATACTGACTTTTACAACTTTCTTCACACTGCTGTTGCTCCTTTTGTCCACGTGTATCCCATGCGCATCGCCTCCGGCAGTCCTCGTACCTCTTCGAAGGATCATCGTCGCCTCTTCTGCCGGGAAAGTCTTTGGCAGAACAAAGCAAGCCAAAGGAAAGGAAAAGAGAAAAGAGCAAAACTACGCAAGCTGACTTATTCCTCACCATGATTACTGTCTGATGGTAATAGCAAAGAGTGGTAATGCATTTATAGAAGTTGGAGCTGTGGAAGGTGATATTTTTGCATGCAAATCTTCATCAACGTGTTGAAAACATTGACATGCAAGGTGACGAGTGTGCAAATTAAAGAAGACGAAATATTGTCTTCTTTTTTTTTTTATGGTGGGGGTAGATATCGAGATGCCACATCCCTTCACGTGGTACTAGCAAGGTTCGGACAAACTTTGTTGCAGGGGGGTTCATGGTTGTATCTGTAACTGGAAGGGGCGAAATGATGATGCTTTAACAGCAGAAAGATGATGGATCGTGTTGTCTTGTACGTGAACTCAGTTGAATTCAAAGAGTGTTGAAACTGGGAAGGATTTTAAAGTGAGATAGAGATGTCCCGATTCACTGAGTTAAGGTTTGAGTTGATAGAGGACAACTCAAGTGTACACATGTTGCTGTGCATGGTGATCTATGAGTTGCAGGAAATATGAACAAATTCAGATATGTATATTTTTGGTATCCTGTACGTTTGATGCTCATACAAATTAGTCCTTTCAAAGTTTGAGGTATTTTTATTCTTTTTCAATAATATTATCTAAGTATTACATATAATATCATTATATAAATTTATATAATAACAATGGAAAATAAAATGTTTCACTAAAAACACTTAAAAGTAAGGATTTGGATAGTCCAATCTAACATAAGGTGCCACATATTAAGAAATATGGTAATTTATTTTTTCATAAATTTTGAATTAATTATACTTATTTATTAATAATTTTATATAATCCTAACAATATTATACTATGTTAGTTTATTAAAAACAAACAAGTAGGCGAGGAGATAGGGCCATGACTTTAATTTTATGACTATTTTTTCTTTAAATCTTAAAATTTAGGTTAATAAAAACAGAGTAACGTATATTTATTTAGTATTTAAAATATTTTTTTAACTTAATTAATACTTAAATTTATAAATCAATTTGATATTTTCTTTGGATACTTATTAATTTTATTAAAATTTATTGACATAGTACTGACGACCTATATCATAATAATATGTGACAACATCATATTTTGACAAGCGGTAAAAATAATAAAAATTATAGAAATTTTTATACACCTCATTTTAGACGTACTTTTTTAGTATTTTTATATATTTTAGCTTTTTTATAACATATTAGATTTTTTATATTATTATTATTTTGACATGTAATATATATAAAATCTAAAAAATATAATAAAATATAATAAAAAAACAAACATCTAGTACATATTTCCTCTTCGATGCTTCTGGTGCAAGATAATATGGGCTACCAATAATGTCCTTGAATACATCAGCTATTCCGAAGGCACGGAGTTAAAAAAATAAAAATAAAAATCAACCCGACCACGAAAATTTTAATGAATGGAGATTATTATTTTTACACCTGGCTTGTAAAAGAGTGACAGACCCAAATTAATAGCCTTGAATGGTGAATTTTCCTCATTGTAATAGAATGGCAAGTATGGATGATTTGGACCATGGTTCTAACCAAAGAAGCCGCCGCACGTTGTTATCATTTTTAAAAATGATTTTTTTGAAAAAATTTTAATTTTTGAAAATATTAAAATTAGAATTAAATTGATAAATTTTGTAAATGTTGAGGGTTAAATTTATTAATTTTTTAGAATTCAAACTAAAATGACTAATTTTGTAAACATTAAGAGCTAAATTTGTTAAAATTTTTATATTTAAGATCAAACTGATAAAATGTGTAACTATCAAAGGATTAAATTTGTTATTAAACTAATAAAAAAAAACCTACTTCAGCTTCCCGTCACTCATCTTAGGGTAACTAACGGTAGAGTGATTAAAATATTAATTTTGAAAAGTTTAATAATTAAATTGAAAAATTAATAGTTAGGTAACTAAAATAGAATGAAAGGTATAATTAGGCAACCATTTTTGTAGTTTACCCAAATAATAATATATTTTATACCAACATCATCGTTAACGTCCACTCGATGCAAACTAAAACCGGGTAATTTGGATTTGTGGAACAAATGGGCCGATCCAATTTGGACTCTCAAGGCTTTATTAAAAATAACTTAAACCCATTACATTTGAGGCCCAATGTACCCTAAATTCAATATAATTCACCAATAATGTCTTGGCATGTAAAAATATCATGGAGGCCCTTGTACTAAGTGTTAAATGGCATTTTGCCCTCTCTACTCAAAAAATAGGCAACTTACTCCCTGTACATTAGATCAATGAGCAAATTGGTCATTTATGTTAAAAATTTCATCAATTTCTACTATTAACAACTGACATAATTGACAGAATAACCAAACAGTTTTATGCCAACAAATAGGGAGTAATTTTTAACAATAAAAATGGATGAATTTTTTAATAGAATGATCAATTTATTCTTTGATCTAATATACAGGGATTAGTTTGCTCATTTTTTTAGTAGAGGGAGTAAAATAAAATCCAACTCCTAGGATAAGAGCCGTAAGAAAACAGATTACTAATTCATGTTACTACTTTAAATGATTTTAATGTAAAAGTTATCATGCCATTGTCGAGAGGTATTATGGGCTGAGTCAAATCTATGTATGGTATTAGGACAATTTATTTTTATTTAAATTCGGCTTAGTTCAAAATATAAGCCACAAAATTTTCTCATTTCTACCCATATCGGTAAATAACTAACTCAAAATCTTGTTTTAAGCTCATTATATTATATTTTCAATTGTTTATAAAAAAATATTATTTTTAATTCAATATTTAACAATTTAGCATTTTTATTAAAATTTTAAACATAGATAACTTGCATATTGTTTATTTTTTATATTATAATATTATATATTATTATATTATTTTTTCAAATTCAGGTCTAATATTACGTCATTTTCTTAATTATATGGCTATCGAGTAATTTTTTTAAATTTAAAATGTTACACCAACAAATTTAACCCAAAAAAAAAAACTTTAAACAAGATTAACAATTGAATCTTAATTTTAAAATCTGTAAAATTAAAGGACTAAATTGCTAAAAATATAAGTATAAAAAATAAATTCTAAATTTACAAAAGTACAAAAACTTAACATATTTTAACCATTTTATATTAATGTAATTGGTTGGTCCTCAGTCCTCACCTCTATGCTATACAAGTCTTTAAATAAGTTAGTCAGTTAACTTCAGTTCAGTAATTAAAAAAAAAATAATTCTGTTAAAATATCATTTTCAAACTATTTTTGCACTTAATGCAACCTATTTTTATGTAATATAATTCATATTTGATTCCTTTTTACATGTATAATATATACTATATATAGAGATATAGATTATTCTTTCTTTTAATAATTTTTTTTCTCTTCACGTAAGAACCCTACAACCCAATTTCAGTAAGAAAAAAAAACGATAAAACCCTAGCAAATCCTAACACTTCAATGGCCTCAAGACGTTCAAAGGTTATTCGTTCATCGGGCCAAGGCGAAATAGGTCTGTTTAATCAGATAATGCCAATAGACTCTCCAACTCCAATATCGAATTGGCTGACACCGGCCCATTCGGCTGTAAGAAGAGCACCGAACACGGTTCCGATGCAGCAGCCAAGAACGGCGGTTCCGAAAAAACAGCAGCTGCCAAAGAAGACAATATTTATGTTGGGGTCACCCGAAAGAAGAAGAGAGATAAAAAAGGACGAAGGGTTCGGGATCTTTTTTCAGAATTGTTCCTTGTGCAAGAAGAAACTCAAACCGGATAAAGACATTTATATATATGGGTACGTTAGACACGATTTTTTTACCATGAGTGTTGGATATTCGGGTTTATTAGTTTATATTTACAGTATAAAGTGAAACATTGTTTGATGATTGCAGTTACCTAGGCGCATTCTGCTCCATTGATTGCCGAGATGATCGAATAGCTTTGGACGGTATCGACAATGAAGTTGTTCCCAAATTACCAATAAACATGAGACCCTCAAAGAGATTTTGAACCACAAATTTGACATTTTCCTGATATGTATCGGATACAAATATTCAGTTTTTTAAAAAGCTCTCATCGTATCGAAATTCGAATTCGTGCCGAATAGATTTGAAATAAAAAAAAGGGTGTTCTTAGAGAAGATTAAGCAACAAGCATTGTCTGCTATAGCTGAATATTGCAGAGGGAATGTAAGAGCTATTCATTGGTATGGTCTCCATTACAAGAGACAAAGGAACATGCTTTTGCCAGCCAATGCCCACTAACAAAAAAGGGTTACTTTCAGATTATATAACCAAAAGAATCTAACCATATAACTTGGTCTGACCCCATTGGAGATAATTATATATTAAACTTCCCTTTAAAACCTTAGATTAATATATATAGAGAAAGAATAATAGGTTCAGAAGGAAAAAAAGAAGCCTTAAAATCATGAGTTTGCCAATGTAATTTGTCAGGTATATGAACTGTCATGTTCTTTTTTTTTTTTTTTTTGTTTGTTTCTTTCATTATATCAGTTGCAGGTTCTGATACTTTTACACCGAAAAGTTCATCACAGTATAATTAGAAGACATGTTGGTTTTAGGTATTTGATTCTTTTATACAAGAAAACAGTTGGTACTGTTTGATTGCTTCAGTTCAACATTCTGAAGAATCTGAACAAAGAATTATTATAGAATATTGCAGGTTGTAACACCTTTTTTTTAAGGACAAGAAATAACAATGAGGGCTCCGTTTTAGGGCTTTTTTATTGTGGTATTTACTGTTGTTGATACAAGTAATTAACAAGGAGGGAAAGATGGTGAGAAAGAGTGTAGGACATGGAGAAGGAGGAGGTTGTTGTGTAGGGCTTTCAGAGAAAAAGGAGCTAACCTTTTAGTCTCTCGTACATTTAGGCTTATATAGGAGGGTCGACACCTTTTATCCTTTATGATTAGTGTCACATAATCGATAATATGGTGTCTCGTAAGGTTGTGCATGTTAATTAGATGATAATGCAATTACAAGTCAATTGTCATCATAAAGTGTATTGAGTGATTTTGCTTTTATATATTTGTTTTTGGGGGTTTTACAAGGTTGTTATGATTTCATAGTCTTCATAGGATGTATAACGAGCTGTCTTTTGGACAAGATAGTCAAGAGTACATCCGCAGAGTGACTTACATAAAAAGTCACTACGTATAATTCTTTATGAAGAGTTGTATACAAATAACAAAAAATTGTCTAAAAATAATCCATGTCTTGTCACGTGTCATGTTGAAATGAGTATATAAATGGGACAAAACAAAAAACCACACAATCCTAAAATCAGTCCCATTGTTAGCTTGACCAAAAGTAATAGAATTAATGCCATTTTAATGAACAAACAGTGGCCAGAATCTGGTGAATTTGCTTGGAATTAATAAATAGCCGACCAGAAGGCAACTCCTTCAGTTTTAAAATGACTATTCACTGATAAGGTTTCTTCCCTTTGATAGCTTTCAAGTGAACATATATACCTTTCTTTTTATGCAATTCTTTTTCTTGGTCCCTTCTTTGACCGTATTTGGAATGGAATGCACATGCATTTTACATACACCATTTGCACCCCTACCCCCTTTTTTCATCTTAAATACTCATTATACTCGGATTTCGGTATTAACCCGAATACGAACATAAGTCCAACATCAATATGTTAAACTTTTTTTCAAATTTTTTTCATTGCTTATTTGTGAGATTTAAGACCTGCAATAATGGTGTACTAAAAATGACCTATAATATAAAAGTGATAGGAATATTCCCCACTTTTTCTTTTTGGTAGAAAAGCCCCCACTCTTGTTTTTTACTTTCTCTACATTCCAGACAGGTAAGAACAAACTAATAATATGGTCAATCAACATATACATATATATATATATATACTCATGGCTTCCATATAAACCTGCCAAGCCTGCCAATCTGTCTGCTGCTTTTTTCTGGTTTCATACACCACAGCAATATGCAAAAAAAGTAAAAGTAAAAAAAGAATGATAGTGCTATTAGGTTATCAATGAAACCAACTTTTCTCAGTAAAATCATTAGCAAAAGCAGCATGGAGAAGAAACAAAGCATATTCTGATTCTATTTTTTTCACTTTTGTTTTTTCTCTTTACATTTAATTCTTCTATCACTTTGGTAAGTATCCATAAAACCCTTTACTTCTCTTTGCATTTAAAACAAAAAGTTAACAAACATATAATGATTATATATTTGACCATACTTTCATCTTTTCTTTAGTTCATCAAAAGAATATTTCCCCTAAAACTAAACAAATCATGAATAAAACAATCTTCAAGTACCCTCTCTCAACTTCTTTTCCTGCAAAACCAAAAAACGGTTTACATCATTATTGTATAAGGAAGCTAATTTTTGGCTTTCTAAGTATGAAGAAGTAGTCAGCAGTACCTGTGGAGAACTATCGGAGCTTGTTTCAAGATGGATTAGAAGTGGACTTTTTTGTTAATCAGTTGCATTGAGATTGGAATGTTGTAAGCTGACGTCATGTTATGATTGAGTTGGAATTCGAGTTAGTTAAGTTTACACCTGATCAACAAACATGAAAACAAGATTAGTCGAAGAAATTAAGAAATAGTAAACCGAAAAGGGAAAGAAGAAAGAAGAGAGAACCAACCTTTTTTTGGTTAGTGAGCAAAGGAATGTCTCTATCACCCTCAAGAATGGATCTCCTCAAAGTGAATTTTACCTGCACATGGGACCAACGTTATCAAACACTTCAAAGCTGGTTTTTCGTGTAGATTCTCGTTATCTATTGTCAAGTGGCCATGATTCAGTTTCTAGGAAGATATGTTGAAGGCAATCTTTTCCATGATTAAAGTCCAAGGACCACTATCACAAAGTAGTCTTGAGAGTATGGATACTTGTTTTATTTCAGACAAATTTGATGCACGAGATGGAAAAAGGAAAAGAAATATGCTCGATAAGAATTTACCTGATTGATTCAGAAAACAAATTATTGCTGATAGGTAGAAGCACATTGAAATTCTTGCCAAATGATATTTAAGCTCCTGGTTTAAACAATAGGAATCACTTAAGTAATGGTTAAAAAAAAACAAATATTTGCAAATATAAATAGGCATTCACGTGTATATGTGTGTGTGTGTATATATAGAGAGAGAGCATACATTGAATGCAGGTCGTAACCTCCTTTAGAAAAAATTTAGCTCAGTGTATCCATGCGCATACGGCAAAAGCTCCTCTACCTCAATCCTCCTCGAACTAGAATAACTCATGCTCTTCTTAAGTTGACCACGGCTTGACTCAACCTCAGCCCAAAATATACCATAAACCGGTCTGTGATCTGAGAACTTAGATTCCCCACGGACATAAGATAATTGATGAATACCTTCTCCGTACCACAGTATCCGGTCACACCTTCATACAAAAAAAGTTCAAGTCAGTACACTTCTTCAGAGCTATAGTTTTAACTACTTTATCGTGCCTTACGTCGGAGGCAGTTTCTTACCAAGCTGGAGTTCGACATTTCTCCTTTGGGTGCATAGCATCCCCTGTATACCTATCTGAATTAGTTGAATACTTGTATGTTGGTGGGAAGTAAATCTTTCCTTCACGCCATCCCTTAAAAACGCGCCCTCTTTTTTGCTCTATCCTTAGCTGCCAAATTATCATCAATGAAAGGTTTTCTTATTAAATTTGACAGTAGAATTTGTTGTACGTTATTCAGGGCCTGTGAAGATATGGAGAAGTAAAAGCATACCTGGTCATTTTCTAACAATGCTCTCCAGTTCTGCATTTCAACAAGTGCCTTGGCAGACCGGTAAGAGAGAGCAATACGATAATTCAAATCCCCGAGCCAAATTATTCGACTGGATTAATATATAATTAGTCAGTATATGCAAAAGAAAAAAAAAAAAAGACCATATGAGAACATAAACATTGGTATTTTTTGCATATGAACCAAGTCCTTACTCATGCTCAAGGATTGTTTCAGGAGACTTCTCATTAGCTTCACTATGAACCCGTGGAAACCTCGTCTTCTTAAGAATCTCCATAACATCCGAGTTTCTCCTTAGCTCATCACCCTCCTTTTGTCCCGAAGTTAAATGAGTGCAAATGAAACAAAAGCTTGTTTGATGTACCAACATACTGACAGATATAGAACCCTGGCAAACCAAGACATATAGGTTAAACAGAAGTGCTTCTTATTCTCGAGCATAAGATAAGTAAATTAGATACGGTCAAGTAATACCTTATTTCCAAGATAACCCATCAATCCTCTGCCAACACAAGATACTTTCATGTTTTTAACATGATCTCTCAACTCGCTTCTCACCCAAATTGTGATAAATATACCAACCATTTGCTTACTAGCCACTAAGCAGTACCTTGAATGTCCAGGCATCCTATATCCCGGTTCATTGGATGCAGATCCACCGTAGGACATTGGCGAGTGCAATACAGTACTTGGTGATTCTGTGATTCCATTATCATCATCTGATGAACCCCATCTGGAGTAATCACTAGGTCTAGAGTAATCGCTAGGCCGGGAGTAATCACTGGGCCTATTACCCCATCTATAACTAGAATCATAGTCACTTGGCCTATGACCAAATATTACCCTATCACAAACACTGAACCGCCTGTCAAGTCGTGGTTGTGGAATCGAGGGATCATTGTCCATTCTCCAACTGCTGGTTGTCTGGAATGATCTGCGGTGAAAGAAAGACTGATTCTTCTGCCTAGATGACCCTTCAAAATCAGCATCCATCTCCACAATAGGCTGAGGAACAGGAGATGGTGTATAGCAACCCCCACCTCCACTTGTTCCGGGAAGATTGTTAAGAGTCTTCCTAATGAGAGACAACCATTTTTTGGCCGGACCATTGTCTTCTGCGCCCAAAATATTCCCAGCATTCAAAGGAACTATCTCTTGAAACCTGTAAGAAATCAAAGAGGAAACAAATTATTCTATGAACAATTCAAAGTTTGCTAAACAAGACATGAAGATCAAAACCGTCAAAACATACCCAAGGACATATATATCTGCAGGAGATGATGCATGGAGCAAATCTTCTAGATTCAAATTACTCGGTGGCGATCTTCCAGCCACATTCCATGTAGATGCAAAAATGCTGCTCCAAAGGACAATAGAAGAACAGTTGGTACTCATGCATCACAAAAAAAAACATATAATTTTTTTAGGAAAAACATACCTATAATTTTCGACATCTATGATTCGAGGGTGATCAAGATTCATTCTCCCTCTCCGGCTCCGACTTTGCTCCGTATTCCTACTAAATTTTTCTGCAAATCATATCAGCATTTAGACAATTAATAGAAAAACAACAAAATAGTCCCCAAAAAAATTAGTGAGATAAGATTAGGAACCTGTTTTACTCTTTTTGATTGTGCATGGCTCCCTTTCTGAGAAGCTAGTCCTGTATTCCACTTCACCTCCTGAAGATTGAAAAACAAAAAACCAAAGTTATATATACCTGTTATGAACCAGAACAGGAACTGTACCAACCAAAAAGAATAAAAATTGAAGTTACAATGGAATCATTTTTATGATGCCTTGTCTGTTTTGATGGGAAATTGCATGAAAAAGAGTACTTAAAAATAGAATCCAGGAAAAGATAAAGCCTTGAAATAACCAAGTAATCCATTCTAAATAAGTTAGCTTGGTCTGAACAGATAAGAGGAAGAATATTCTCTTTCTTTTTTTGACATGAAAGCTTGAGATCCTAACTATTTTTTTTATGAATACCAAGCAATCACTGTGAAAATTAACGCTCCTCAAAGTACTCACCTCCTCCACAAACAGGATCATCTGCTTGAAAATCCTCAGTTTTGCTCTTGATATTGAACCATTTTCTGACCATCTTTTTGGACCATGAGAGCTACACAAAATGAAGGAAATTTTAGTCAGTTAAAAACCTTCAATTTTTTTGTTCTTTCACAAATTTGAGAATTGAAAACCAGAAAGAGAGAAAGAGGAAGAAAGAAAAGAAAAGAAAAACCTTGCTTTTCTTGGATTTCCCATCTCTCATTGTTGGACTTTTGCTTCATACACCTCCAAATCTACTCCTTTTTACTATTCCCGAAACTCTCAACTTGCTAACAATCACCAAGAAAAAAAAATGTTGCTACTTACTACAACCCCATATAGGCAGCAAACTCCACCGATCCTTCCCCGATTTCAGGCCTTTTTTAACTTAGATTAAAAACAAGCTGAATTATTTGATCCCAGATAATATTCAACTAAGAAAACAAATGTCCCAAGTCCCCTACCTTCACTTTCCTCAAAATCAAAGGCTAAAGCTAAAGCAAAGAGAGCTAAACAAGAAATGGGTTTGCCTTAGTTTCTTGTTCCCAGTAAGTGAAAGCAAAGAAACAAGCTCAAAAAACCCAGAAAACATGAAGCTCCAACGACTAATATAAAAGAAAAAGAGAGAGATAGAGACAACACTTTAATGCTTGGAAATAATATGAAGAGAAGGGAGATTCTTGAAACTATAACAACACAATGTGGGCAAACATAAAGAGAAAGCAAGGGGAAGAAAGTCTAGAGAGAGAAAGCTCGTAAGACAAACACAAGCAAAGGCAAAGGCAAAGGCAAAGCAGCCCCTTCTCTCTCTCTCTCTCTCTTCCTTCTCTTTACTTTGTTAGAAAAATAAAGAGAGCAGCAGCACACCTCGTTATCAGTAAAAAAGCAAAGTAATGAAATTTTGAATGGAATAAAGTGCAAAATAAATATAGAGAGAAACTCTGTCACACTATCTCTTGTTTATGTTTGCTTTTTTTTTTTTTTTATGGATTTTTCTTTTAAGAGATTTAAAAATTTATAGAGAGGCTTTTAGTTCCATCTAATGTTACAGGCTATTTCATGAATGAAGCAAAGAGGTAATGTCGTTTTGTACTATGTACTGTTAAAACGACAAGGGTTTATGGTCAGCAAAGTGTTTGAAGGGGGGTTTCAAATTTAAGCTGTCTTTGAATCACTTTGGGTTAATATACTATTTCCTATGAGTTTAAGTTTATTATTCGATTTGGTATCCAGGTCAAATAATATTGCTTGATATAACGAATATTTAATACGCCTATTCTAATAAAAAAACTCAAAAATACTTAATTGGAATTTAAAATAAAATTCAAGTATAAATTAAATATTAAAATTAAATTTAAGTGATTAATTTTGGAAAAAGAATGGAGTATCAAATTGAAAAAAATTTCAATGACCATTTTAAATGTTAAAAGCCAGTTCTTAAAGAGGAGATAGGACTGTTATGGAGCTAGGCTTTTTTAAATTACAAAAACTATGTGTAAGTCTCATCAAATAGCGATCAGTTGAGATTAAAAAACATTTACATGAGAGATTACCATTGTATTTGAATGATAGAAATAAAAGGGAGGCAAGCATATAGGTATTGTATGTTCATTAATTGATAGAGATATGCATACACGATTTCGATTTTGTAGGAATATAGCTTATGAAGACAGGAAGCAAGTATCACTTTCTGCTCCGAGGGAAGCCCTTATTCACGCTAAGAAAAGCGGTTGGGTAGTGAGAATGATCGGGAAAAACAGGAAGCTTGTAAACCAAACGATAGACACTAAGGCAGAAGGATTAAACTGGAGATATAGGCCATTGGTGGAGGACATCAAGAGGCTGGGAAACGTATGCTATGAGGAAGAAGGATTGGAAATGACAACGCAGATCAATGAGGAAAATTCAAGATGCTCAACATTTGCCTCTAATTTTCACACTAATGTTGTTTTAAATAATAACTTTATTATGAATAATAGCCTATGAAACATGTATTGATATCAAAAAAATTTAACTCTCAAAGTCATTTATTGGTCTTTTATCCAAGTAAAAAAAGCAATTAAAGAAGGGTCATCTGTCTTTGTATCTGTAGAAAACTAGAAATTTTGAGGTTTTTCAAGATTCCCTGGAAGATATTTTCTCTGGGTTAATTCCATTAAAATCTTCATATTGTTATATCGATTTTAAATTAGTCTTTAATCTTCAAATTACTCTAATTAAATTCTTAAAGAATCAGTATATATCAACCAGAATCTTTAATCAATTTAATCTCAATTTAGACATTAAACATAAATAAATAGATTAAATTATAAACATATTTATAGTTTAATTCACGTCTTAAATATATCTCTCTTAAAAATTGAATGGACTAATTATCTGAATAGTCCGATATGGTACTGATTGATATGATAAAGACTAAATTAAAATCCGGGCCATAGAATATTTGGTTGTTAACCAATCTAACTATTTTCATTAAATACAGGGTTTAATGGCCTTGTAATCAAAGGCAAATACCCCAGTCTTTAAGGTGTCACTGTTATTTATTCTTCATCACTCACTCACCTACTACTTTTTTTTTTCTTTTTTTTTTTATCGAAACACCTACTACTTAAATAGAAGCTACTTTCAATAGGACCACATTTTTGGATTTATCTAATCTGGGTTTTTTTTTTTTTTCTATTAAATTTCAGCCACTTATGAGAGCCAAATGAGGAGCCTCTACGGAAAAAAGCAAGCTTAATTCTAAATATCTTTAATGGTAGAGTGGAGGAGATTTCTAAAGTCTCCGCCGTCTAGGGCGGCTCCTCGGGCCATAAACAATCCTTGATTATATAAACTCCAATTTTCTCTATATATTTTTATATCAAAAAATGCAGTCAAACATGTGCTTCATTTAAGATTTTAAAGCTATGTATATACATATAGTTTGCTATTTTGACTAGTCTTGGCAAAGACTGCATTTTAGAATATGGTTCACGGGCTTTTTTCTTTATTGAGCCGACTGCTGAAGAACATTCCATATGTTGGGATTAGGGTTTTAAATTGTGAATTCTTTTATTTTTATTTGTTTATTGAATTTAAATTTTTATTACATTATTATTAAAAAATAGATTATAAATATAGAGGTAGAATATTTTTCTTGTTTTCTAGAGGTATTTATCGGAAGGAGCTCAGTAATTAATATTCCGATTTTGTAGGTCCAATAAGGAGTTGGATGTTAGACCACAAGATTTAAAACTATTTTATACTTAGAACGAAGATCAAACCCTCAATTATTAGTTAATGTAGGAAAAATAATTATTATCTCACCTAACTCCGATGATATATAGAGATAGAATATTAAACCAATAATGTGATGGGTTTATTAATGTAGTCAAGTTTGCAATTATGAAAAACCAAACCTTATGAAATGTTTTTGTATAATCACAAAACTAAATTCAAACATGGTGATGAAAATACCAAACAAATTATTTTTTTGGTCACCCAAAATGCATTAAAGTTTTTAGCTCAAATAGCAATGAATCAACATAGAACGATAGGAAATGCTTGCACCCAATTTTTTTTCAAAGCATGAAATGATGAGTGGACTTCCATCTGTTCCAACAACGTTTCATTTAATCGGTGGCATAAAATAAAATTATTTGACTCCATGAAATGGGACGTGATTTCAGATTTTATTATTAGATATTTTTAAAATAATTATAATTCGATATTAATATTTTTAATTCCACAAATAAAAATAAGAAGTAGTCACGTATTTGTTTTTAAAAATTAATAATTTTATGTTCGTTTTATGATTTATGTTCGATAATTTTATCTGTCTAATTCTATTTATAGAATTAAAAAAAACTTTGGAAATTTAATATTATATTAAATTTCTGAAATGTTCTGTCGTATTTTAATGTGGGTCTCGTTGGGAATCATTTGAAGCAATAAGGAGAGAAAAAGCAAAAATTGAATAATACAAAGCAACATGTAAAAAGTGATTGCTTGTATTAAAGACCAAATGAAAAAAAGAAGAAAGGGGCCATATTTGTGGTATTTGGATATCTAAAGATCAAAGCAAATGACCCTACTTTGGGAAATCCCTGTTTTTTGCATTGACAACTTGTGCTTCAATATACATAATTTTTTTTATATTATTTTTGAAAATTTTATTATAAGTTCTAATTTTATTTTTTTCTTTTTCTAACACAAAGTTTAGAACTATCTATAGTCTCTTCCTAACCTTTAAGTAGGAGGATTATGAGCTTCAGTGCACTCAAACCCACGTCTTATTGTACTAACAACAATGTCCATGCCAATCGAGTTAAGACTCAATCGACAACGTTCTTAAATAAATTAATTGAAAGTGTAATACGTGTCTAATAAATTATAGTAAAATAAATTAAATAGATAAATGTTACATAATTAGTAGGGGTTTTGGTTTTCCTAAAAATGAAAAAAATTGCTTATACAATTCCTTTAATTTCTAAAAAATCACAAATTAGTAAAATGATAAAATCATATTTTTACCTTCTAAAATATTTTATTCGTTTTTAAACCCTAGAACAATTTATTGGCTTTACCCTTTCCATAATATATATACATATATAGATGGTATCTAAGGAACAAGCTTCTTTTGGATTCAAGTAAAACATGATGAAAGGAGAAATTGGATGCAGCATTTTTCTTTCTTGCCTCAGTGAATGGGAGACAAAAAACACTATTTGTTTAGTTATTGACACTTTTTCTGCTTATTTTGATTTGTTTGTACATAAATTAATTTTTTTACTTAAAATGTAAAATTTATTCTAGTAATTTCATATGCATATATGCTTAATTTCCATCCCTAGAACTTGCCGTTGATAAATTTGTTTTATGGTGGAGTATTAGTCTAAATTCAATTCATTTGATATTTAAAAATATTTAAATAAATTATTGAACAATATTTTTTTTTGACTTACGGCATATTTGCTCAAATTAGTTTATTTTATTAGTAGTAATAATATAAAGTTTTAATAGTGACAAATTTTTAGAAAAAAAGAATGAATCAATCCTTCATAAAAAATTATTGGTTTCTCAAAAAATAATATTTTTTTCGTAAGAATATACGTATTATATAATAATCAATGTCACCTCATAATAAAAGAGAATCTTTAATCCATAAAATCACGAATTGCAGATAACACTTAAACCATGTAAAATCATTTGGACAACAAAAATCTGTTTATCAATAAAAAGATTCTCAAATTTTCAATTATAAAAATATCAAATTTAACCTACAAAATCGAATCTAAAACTTCAAAAAAATAATTTTATAAACATATATCCAAAGTATGACTTTCATGTAAATAAGGCATTTGAGAAGGAAAAATGAAGAACATAAAGGGTTAAAAAAACATTAAAGAATGGGGAAGAAGATTTTGTATGCTTTATGCTTTTTGTATTTTGGTGGGTGAATCTTAAGTTAAAGCCTTAAAGGCTAAAATTATTATGATTTACGAGGCAGTCAAAAGAGGGTTAGTAGTCGTTTTCTCTTTGAGTGTTTTTTTTTTTTTAATTTAAATTTATTATTGGTGCTTGTTTTTTTCTTGCCTTGAAAAGACTCCATTCCCATTGTTATTTTTTATTTTAAACTTTTTCTTTACCAATGTTTATTTTTGTTCTTTAAGGTATGGGTTTACGGCTCATAACATGTCACTTTCTTAGCATGTGTCATGGCTACATGCATGATTATAAATATGATATAAAAATATCAATAAATGGTTGAGTGTAATAATAAAGTACATTACATTTTTAAGGGGAGGATCCAGATTCAAATTTTGAAGACGATATTGTTGAGAAAAACAATCACAAACCCTGAATATGAATCGTAAAATAAACATGAAAAATATAAAAATATATATAATTCAATAAATTGACGACTAAAGTGTAATGACTCTGTCTTGTTAATATTGAGAATGTAAATTTGAATTTTAATAAATGAATTTAAATTTTTTTAATTTTAAAAACTTTGAATCAGAATTGGTCTCAAATTTAATATCTTAAAAAGAATCGAATAAAAATCAAATTGTTATAACAAAACAATTCATTTAGCTTAATGGTATTGTCTTTGATGAAAACACAAGAAAATTAAAATTCAAACATTAAAATATTTATACACAATATTCTATTAAAATAATCAAAAGAATGTACTTACATTTATGTAATTAAAATAGAAATTGAATTATAAATTGAATTGAACTGAAATCAAAAGTATATAACATAATTCATTAAAAGTACATATTCTACTAAATGTAAGTTACAAAAGAATTAAAATCATGATTTTTTAACTTACATTTCATAAATCGTTCAAACACCTCAATTCATGTCGATTTAACTTTAACTAGTAGAATATGTATCAATATATCTAGTTAATAATAAATTGCTGTTGAGTTTAATTTTCATTCAAGTAAAATCATTTTCTTTATTTATCCACTCTGTTTATTATTTTTAATTCTCTTTGTTTTCATAACGGGAGGAGAATTATATATTTATATAATTAAAATTTTAATTTTCTAAATTAAATTTTTATGAACTTGGATAGATTATGCATCCATGAGACCAGAGCTAGCTCTGGAATCTTTAAATGAATTGATTAAAGCGATGAATATTTTGATATGGATTGACTTTAATATATAATGAGAGTATATGTACATATGGATGACACAACTGAAAAATCGGGTCAGGAGAAACACACACCACTTGCTCTTCAAATTTCAAACCTTCCAAATTGGCTATCAAAATCATTGAGTTTTCAGTCTTTTTCAACATCATGTCCCTCTCTACCCAACTCTTTACTTCCCATTTATTTTTTCCTTTAATCAGATTTCCATGGATTCTTCTGTCTTACATATTTTGACTATAAACTATAATTCCTTTTATATTATTATAAGAAAAATATAATAAGATTTATATATATATATTTCCTTGACTTTTTTTTTTCCCTATAGAATATTCTTTAACCTTAATCCTACGAAGTTAATCATTTATTCCATGACTTTTTCATTTCGTCGGGGATTGGACAAATATTAGACTATCCCAAAGGAGCTTACTAGTTTTTTTTTTTTAATTATTTACTAGTTATTTTCATATTATATCCACGGCATAAGATAGCACCGACGGGCGAATATCTAAAAATCTATATTATATGAATTATTAATAGATTAATATTTTGATAAAATATAAAATATTTTTATCACAATTACGATAAAAGAAATTTGTACAGATATAATAACGATAAAATTTGCTTGCAATAATGATGATTTTTTAAATTGCATGGTTAAATTAGTTAGGAAACTAGAGTTCATTTGGTATTCTATCCACTATTAATATTTAAGTGTTTTTTTTTATTCATTAAACAGGGTTAAAAGCTTGAGGCTTGTCCTTGTAGTTAAAGAAGACATGTATCAATTTATAAATTTGGTGGTTGTTTTTTTTTAAAAATAAATTCCGACAATAAATGATAAAATAACCCAATTTAATTATTATTTTAAGAAAATTGTTTTACGTTTTATATTATTTTTATTTCTTATGCAAATCCTACTTTTATTTATTAGTATTATTTTTTTCCAACTACTAAATCGAAAGAAAACTCGTTTAAACATGTTAGAATTCCCATTTTCCTTATTATGACAACACCACCAATTGAACTAAAAGCTAGATTATGTTATATTATTTTTACTAAACTAAAGGAAAATTAATCAATTAATTCTTTCTTTGATTATAAGCTTAGTATATTATCCAATTTCAGTCAACAATTTAGTTCTAGCACTAGTATGTTTTGTTCTAAATAATATACAAAATATGCATGCAAAATTATTATTTAGTATATTGATGTTAAGGCATTTTCAACTTTTTTGAGTAAAGTTTTTAAATTATTTTTTGTAAGTCAATAAATCTCTTAACATATTCTGTACTATTTTTATGAGATTTTGTTTTTCGACTCAAAGTGATAGGTTTAATAGACTGAAAACATTTCGTCAAGTCGGACTGTATAGGACATATAAGAAAATGTTGACATCTGCTTCCACTTTGAATAGATGGTACTTCAAACGCTATTAAATTTTTTATAAACTTCACAAACAGAATTAAAATCCGTCATATGTCACAGTTATTGGACCTTCATCACCAATGTACCAAAATTTATATATCACCTAAACAATGGCCTAGAGGGCCCATAACTTAATCTGTGAAAACCCTAAATTATTCTAAATAATTTAGTCCACAAGTAACAGTCAAAGATACTATAAGCCCACAATACTTTTTGAGGCTAACTTATATAACACTTGTACATATTCTTAAACAGATCCATAACCCATGTGGGATTTCAATACATTGGGCTCAATCCATCTGAAAGTTCATTTTTCCCTCAAAGCCGAACACAACCAGCGTGGCCTCTGGCTCTGGAGTCGGCGAAAACCGCGAACTCAGGAGGAGAGAAACAAAGCCTCTTCGCAAAAGAAACCAGAGATCCTTCTCATCTACCGCATATTTCCTTGGTCTTCATATCTGTCTTATGATGTCTATTTTCTTCGTCTTCTCATTTCCTTTTGCAACTACAAACAACAATTCTTAATATTCAAAAAATAAAAATAAAAATGGCGTCTTTACTTCTTCGTCAACGAAGAGTTTCAGCTTTGGGTGTTTCCCGGGTTCTTCAAGGTTTGACTTTCAACCTTATTTATTTGAAAAGAGAAAAGGGAAAAATTTTCCCACTTTTTGTTATAGATTCATTGTGAACATGTGAAATTTGATTAGATAGATGGAATTCTTGATTGCCCATTTCTTAGTTTTATGCTTTACTTGTACTGTTCAAGTGTTTTTGGCATTTGGGTATTTGTAGCTAATAGAGGAAAAGCTTATTGCAGGAGCTTTTATAATATGGATATTGGTGTATGCTACTCATTGCGTTTAGTAAAATAAAAATAAAAAGTTCTGGTTCAGTTTTGATTTACATTTTTTAAGTTAAATGTTTCAGCTGTTAATGGTGATTCCTTTCGACTACAACCGGAATCGAATTGCAGGACATTTGCTAGCTTTGGTGTAATAATAAGGAATTACAGCAGTGGAAAGGGTACTGCAAAGTTCGATTTTACTGATCTCACGTAAGAACTATGTGACTTACAGCTATTAATAGTGATTTGTTTGGCTTGGATAGGCATAGGCAGCCCTTTTTTTGGTTTCGAATTATGTTGGTTAAAAATCTACAATTTGAGGTTTCTTCCAATTGTACCATTTCATTCTAGTTATAGGAATACAAAATCTTGAAAGACAATAGACTCTACAAATATAAATGTCTAAATTTTTAAATTTGATTAATTCTCTGTATTTTAGTTTCGAATACTAATTTTCTGGATTATGTAACTAAAGCATACCTGTTTCCGTTCTCCGAATTCGAAACTTATTGGCTATAAGTTTTTCTTACTACAAGGTAATAGTCCTTGTTCAAAATTTCCATTAACTGGGAGATTATAAAAAAAGAAAGGAAGATGTTTTCTGCTCACTGAATTTTGTTATGTAATTTCTGTATATCATTGGCATTTTTGTGAAATTATTTTTTGTTTATCTCAGCCGTCCTCATACATGGTATCCTAATGCTCGAAAAAAGCAACGCAAGGTTTTCTTGCATGTAGGTCCGACAAATAGTGGTAAAACATATCATGCTCTGAAGCGACTTGAATCAAGTTCTTCTGGTATATTTACAATGCTACTTTTACCAGGACTGGCTTACTCTTTTTTTTTTTCGGTAGTCAGTGAATGATTGAACGGGATTGAAACTGGTAAAATAAACTAAAAAACTATTTTCCATTGGTTCATTCCCTATTCAGGTGTATATTGTGGTCCTTTAAGATTGCTGGCATGGGAAGTGGCAGAACGGTTGAACAAAGCGAGAGTTCCCTGTGATCTAATTACAGGACAAGAGAAGGATGAAGTGGATGGTGCAAAGCATAAGGCTGTAACTGTTGAGATGGCCGATGTAACATCTGATTACGAATGTGCCATTATTGATGAAATACAGGTAAGTCTATATTTAAATGAAAGATTCACATACAATATTTACCAAGTTCACAAGGAACATTGCTGTTAATTATTCTCTCAGTGTGCGTGCAGATTTGTTAAACATAAATTGAATAGAACGACTTATATGATTCTTGTGCAACTTAACAGAAACTGTTTTAAGCATTTTCCCTTAATGGCAAGTCTCTTAGTTTCCAGTTAAATTTCTCTTTCTATGCAGATGTTGGGCTGTAAGACTAGGGGTTTTTCATTTACACGTGCCCTGTTGGGAATTGCTGCAGAGGAACTTCATCTTTGTGGAGATGCAGCTGCTGTTCCTCTTATTCAAGAATTATTGGAAGTGACTGGTGATGATGTCCAGGTAAGCAATAGTATGGAATTGCTGTTCTTCTATATAATGCACTGTTGGATAAGTAGAAATATTGTTTTTTTACCGGTATTTGGTGTCTAGCATCGCTGCCTAGTCAGAAAAAAAACTTTCTTGTTGTGGCCATGCTCGTGACCCACTTTTGATATATCTGTTCTGTATTTCGGTATTTTGCATCACATGGTTTTCTAATATCCCAGGTCCGATCTTATGAGAGACTTCTACCATTAGTTCCCTTGGAAGTTCCACTTGGTTCTTTTTCAAACATAAGAACAGGTGATTGCATTGTTAGTTTTTCGCGCAAGGGGATATACAAATTGAAGGTCAGTAGTGCTTGCTTTATTTTCTCTTGGCTAACTACTGATTTGTTTCAGTACGTTAAAACATTAGTTTTTCTTCTTACTATTTTGTGTCAGTGGTGTCTTTCATAGAAAAGAAATTGAATATGCTTTCTGATTTCGCCATCTTTCATAGAAAAAAATTGAAACTGGGGGAAAGCATCTTTGCTCCGTGGTTTATGGTTCATTGCCACCAGAGACTCGGACAAGACAGGTATTGTCTCTTTCTGGCTTTAATTGATCACCAAGTATGTGTGTGTGACTGATGGTAATTATATTCTCATTGTTGCTCGTTTATTTATTTATATTTGTTTATTATTAATACGGCCTTTAGGATTGCAGGCAACGATGTTTAATGATGCAAGCAGTGAGTTTGATGTTCTTGTGGCCAGTGATGCAATTGGGATGGGTCTTAATCTGAACATTTCTAGGATAATTTTTTCAACAATGAAAAAGTTTGATGGTCTGGAAAGGCGGGATCTTACAGTACCAGAGGTCAAGCAAATTGCAGGTTCCCATTTCATTTTTAGCTGTACTTTGAAATTTTATTTCTATATGGACAATGAACTTTTTTGGTCAATTTTCTGTCTTAAGACATTCGCTAAGGGTGGTAGAAAAATATAACAAGAATCTGCTTGCTCGAGTTGTCAACTGCCAATTTTCTTATTCCATGGGGGCAGACCCTGTAAAGTTGATAAATTTTCATTAGACGGCTTTATATTCTTGTAGGGAGAGCTGGTAGGTACGGTTCAAAGTATCCCATGGGTGAAGTAACCTGTTTAGATGCAGAAGATCTACCTTTGCTTCATTCATCGTTGAAGTCCGCCTCTCCTACTTTACAGGTGATTGTTTTATCACTAACTTTCCTAAAAATACCGCCTTGATCTGACTTGTTCCATTTTCAATGGACCTGAATATGCAGCTTTTATATTTATTTGCATATTGGTTCAGCATTTTTTGTATCTTGACTCTGTCATTTTTACGACACAGCAAGCTGGATTATTTCCATCCTTTGATTTCATTTATATGTATTCACGTTTACAACAGAAAAGAGGTCTCTATCAGATATTGGTAGGTTATCTTATGATATTATTTCGTCTATCTCCTTCCTCTCGTTTTTCCTTTTTTAGTGACAGCTAAAATGAACCCATTAAGGGTTAAAAATAATTCGAACCCCACAGCCCTGTATTTGATTGTTGCAGGAAGATTTTCTCGAGAATGCAAAACTATCCGAGAACTATTTCTTCGCTAACTGTGAAGAAATGTTGGTAAGTTTATTCAGTCATGTTCCCTTTTACAAATCAAAATTTCTTGTCAGATAACAATATCTCCGGTTATGGATATTTAGCTTTTACAACATGAATCAATGAGTGATAAAAGGCTGTTTATTGTCATCAGAAAGTTGCTGCTGTTATCGATGAACTGCCTCTAAGTTTGCAAGATAAGTACCTTTTCTGCATCAGGTAACATCTTTCAATCTTGCTCCCTCCAACAACCCGAACTTTGTTATTTGAGTTTGTCTGCTAGTTTTACCAATGCAGTTTCGAGTTTGCTTATTATTATTATTATTTATGAACTTGCTTGGAATCAACTGGCTAACAGAGGTAAATCTTTGTGCAGTCCAGTTGACATGAATGATGAAATTTCATCTCAGGGTCTAACACAGGTAAATATTTGTATACAGTCTTGATTATCTTGAATATGGAAACTAACGGCTTTCTATTCTATCATTGTGGATCAGTTTGCCGAAAATTATGCAAAGAAAGGCCTCGTTCGTCTTAAAGAAATATTCTCACCTGGTTCACTTCAGGTGCCTAAAACGCATTCTGCACTCAAGGAGCTTGAATCCATTCACAAGGTATTGAGTTTGTTTTTCTCATGCGTTGTATGTAAACTTCGATTGAGTTTTTCATTTGGATGAATCGTTTCTGAATTTATTGTTGTTTGCTCCATCTGAAGGTGTTGGAACTCTATGTTTGGTTGAGTTTTCGTTTGGACGAATCGTTTCCGGACCACGAGTTGGCTTCATCACAAAAGGCCATCTGCAGTATGTGAGTACCCTTTGCCATACTTAAATCACTTGCTTTGCTTTCCATTGTTAACCTTGCTAGTAATGTTTTGGATTTGTAGGTTAATTGAGGAATTCCTTGAAAGGCTTGGTTTCCAAAACCCAACATCAAGAAAGTTAAATTCATTAATGGCAAAAAAGAGAAGACAATACCTCTGATTAAATGTAAACTACTATTACCATGTATTTATCCATTAACCCCCATCACCCCGTTCGTTCCCACCCCATATACCTTTCTGTTTGTCAAACGGATTTGCCAAATTCGGACTCGATATCTCAAAGTTCGAATCTCGAAGTTTTTCCAATGGAAATTTCCTGTTTATTTTTTTTAGTTAAATTACACTTGTAGTCTTCTAATTATTAGTAACTTTTTTATTGATTACTTATTTATAAAAGTTATTAAATGGTTATCTAACTAAATATTTAATTTTACAATTTTATTTTTCTTTGTGACTGTACCTAAAAAGCTAACAAACATATTTTTCAACAAAATTGAATTTAAAATATATAAAAAATGAGAACGCTAAAAATCTAATAATTTCTTTTTAATATTTTTTAAAATTAATTTTTACACATTGAATAAATATTGAGGTTTTTTTTTTAAAAAATCAAAATTAAAATAAAATAATTTATAAATATTGAAAGCTAAAATTGCATTATTACAATTTAAAAATTATCACATTTAATCAGGTGATAATTAAAATGATAACTTTGAAATAATTAACAAAAAGAAATTGCTGATAATTGAATCAGTAGGAATAGCTTTTTTAACTCAATTCATTTCATTAACAAAATGTAAAATGGAGTTTCATGGTAATGAAATATTAACACAAATCAAAGTATGATAGTTACATAACAATATCAAAACCTTTTAATTTTAGATTCATCAAGTGCTTCATGCAACCACTCTTACGAGACGGTATTTTATTAGGTCGGAATTTGGGCTTCGGAGTTCAAATCCAAACTGTCTGTAACCTCTTTTGTAAAAAAGAACTTCGGTTTTAGGTTACCGTTCGAGAATCATGGACTGCGAGGCGAGAATCATGGACCACGAGGCGAGACTAAACATAAGCAAGTTGGCGTTTGGTCGTCCGGTATCATTCCTCCTCCTTTGCTTGTATTAACAGCTTCTAGCATTCTCACAACCTCCTCCATTGCAGGACGTTTCTCTGGATTCGCATCCCAACATTTTTTCATGATGTTCGCTAAAGAATTCGGGCAGCATCTCGGGATATCTGGTCGTAGATTCTGCCGGTACACCATGTAAAATAGGTTTAATATCATTTAACAATATACATGTAAGCACATACAGAATAGCAAACAAGCAAAATGACTCCACATTATTAACAATGGTGAGAGCAACCGGTTACCAAGATTAGGATACACGGATCTTTTATGCTTTACTGATGAAATAGAATAACAAGCAAACTAACCTGTCGAACAACAGCAGATGACACATCGGCAAAGCTAAGGTCCGGATAAGGCATATCGCAGCAATAAATTTCCCACAAGCAAATGCCAAAGCTGTAGACATCACATGTTCTGTTGTAGGGTTTACCTTCAAGAACCTACATCATTACAGTTTACAGTTTAGCTTTCTTGTTTTAACATGGAAAACAGGACCAAGTTTGCAAATCCTCATGCAAGGCCCGTTTGCATATCACAGAGAGAGGGAGGATTAATTCTTCATAAGCCAAGTTTGCAAATAAATGATTAAAGCTTTGAACTACTCATGCTTTATCAATACATTTAAGAAGGCATACCTCAGGGGCCATATAGCCGAGAGTACCAGTTTCACCTGTCATGTCTCGTGGATTCTGAGCTTCAACGCGTGCAACACCAAAATCTGCAATTTTAAGGTTTCTATGACCATCTAGCAACATGTTTTCTGTTTTGACATCACGATGTACAATCTTTCTCGAGTGCAGGTAGCTGAGACTGCAATTTGGAATAAACATAATTGTCAGCACAAAAAAAAAAAAATCATTTACAGACTCTCAAAACCAATGATAAGATGCAACCCCTTACCCTCTGGCAAGGTCCAGAGCAAGTTGGACCACAATCTTAAATGCAAGTTTCTTTCGCCTATTTCTTATCAAGTATTGTTTCAGTGTGCCACCAGGGAGATACTCGACAACAACACAGCATGCTCTAGAGGGAAGGGGATTGTGATTGTCGGCCGAAGGATTTTTTGAAGGAATCTTAAGGTTTGAAGTTCCCATTGAGGCCCCTATAAACTGTAACTCAAAATTAAGGAGAAAAAACATAGGTTACAACAGAATTTTTTCAAAAAAGACGAGGATCGTTAACATTTTAACCTTTACCAAGTTGAGAATAGCTTAATTATGCAAAGAGATTGCATAAAATTTTCAGTTAGAAGGCCAAGATTACATTAAGCCTTTCGGTGTTATGGTGATTTTCAACAAATAAACATTTCAAGGAAGAAAAAAAATTTTGGACCTTTGTAACATTAGGATGATCAAGCTTGTGCCAAACAGCAACCTCTTGCCGAAATGATGCTCGTAGAGCAGCAGTTTCAGCAGTTGTGGCGATACCATCCTCACCCCAGTCCAGCAGCTTAACTACAATATCAATATATATGACAGCAGACTGAGAACTTGTAATCAATAAGATGTCAGGAGGCTATTAGTTCTACAAATAGTCAATATTATAAGAGAGCTGACTAAGACAATTTCCCCATATCCTGCTATAGAAACCCGAAAGCATAACTCCTTACTACACCAATCCTCGAGGTAACACTAGTCATGTCCTCTACTATACTGTTTTTAAGTTCAGCAAAGGCTAAAAGCCCAGTGAGTGAGAAACTATCAGCTCCTATAAAGTCAGTATTCTAAACCAAACCATGTTAGTATTACTAATCATGAACAGCAAAGAGAACTCCACTAAAGATATAAACAGCTAAATTAAATGAAACAATATTTATATATAACCATCTTTATTTCGATTGGCAGTTTAGCACACAGATATCTTATATACTGGAACCGGCTAGCGCTCTACACAAAGGATAGAGATGGTCAGACCAAACAGGGACCCTCTATCACCATGCCTTAGGCCCTAATTCAGTTCTACATAATGCATGTTGCTTCAACATGCAGAATAAACTACGAAGTGTCTTACTAATCGATATTTTAACTCGAAAAACTATCAATACAAAGTTCAATCACAATTAACACACACACACACATATATATAGATTAAGAAATAACAAAACATAATTTTTAAAGCTGCATCAAGCAAACAAGTTACAAAGCTTAAGAACTAACATAGATAATACAAGTATATATATTTATATAGAATCTGAAAATTTACCAGCAACATCTTGATTATCATAAGTGGCACGATAAACAGTCCCATAGGTGCCATGAGCTATAACATTCCTTAAATCCAACTTAGCCAAATCAATCTCCCATTCCTCAGCTGGCCTTTGTTTCTCAATGTTCCTAGACCAAACTCGGCTCAGGTGCTTCTCCAGCTGCATGTCTAAGCTTTTTAAATCAATTTGATCAGCTCTAAAGATCATGTCTTTGCCACTAATGCTTCCATTGCCCTTCATCTTTGAATTTCCACCTCCTTCTAGTCCATCTTGTCTCTTTGGTGCCTTGATACCATTATCTTCCTCACCAGTTTTCAAATCCATAGTTAAAAGAATATAACAAAATCACCAAATAAAAAAACAAAAATAAAGACCCTTAAACTGCAAAACTGATAATAACAATGGAATTTAAACTAAAATTCAAAAATAAGTTGCAAGATTCCCCAATTCAGGACAAGAGGATTAAATATCAATCAAATATACATATGATCGGATAAAAAAAACCCAGTTTCACCAACCCCAAATCCTATTAGAACCCTGTGTTCAAAATTGAACTTATAACCCAAATTTTATGATTTGCATTTAAAAAAAAAAAAAAGGAAGCTGGATTTTTGTTTAGACCCGAAATTAGAGAAACCTGGTAGCTTTAACAAAAAAAAAAAAAAAAAAAAAAAAATCTTTAATGTCACCAACTAATTAAATAATTCTAAATAGAAAAGAACAAAACCCCCAAAAAAAAGAAAAACAGAACAGAAAGTAAACCCTAAGAAAACGACCCAATCCCCACCATTACCCGAAATGAATGAACCAGAATTTAAATTATAAAAAAATTAAACGAAAATTTTAACTAAAACCCAAGAAAGAGAAACAGGCATGCAAACTAGAGTAAGCAAAATAGAATAACAAAATAGTTTTTTTTTATTAATTAAAAAAAACCATTTAAAAGAAGTTTTCGAAAGAGATATTCAGGACGAAAAGGTTGACTTCAAATTAAATTCTATAAGAACTTGAAGAAAAAGGGAACCAAAAAAAAAAAAAAGGTCGGTGGTGGTGTCGTTAATTGAATTGTTTTGATTATCAAAACAACAACAAAAAAAAATTAAAGGTAATTGAAAAGATAAAGGAACCGAGAGAAATAGTTAAAAATTATATCTTTTTTTGCGGCTGAAAAAAGGAATGGTTTTTTTTAAGGTAGAGATTAACGGAAAGGATAAATAAAACTAATAGAAGGAAAACAAAATTGAAGAATTTAATTGGATTTGGATAAGAATTACAAGGTAAATCGCATTATTATAAAAATATTATTATCCTTTAGTCTTGTTACATGACACCTTAAGTGTATCACATGTTAAAAAAATGTTTTTTTAATATTAAATTATTTACTTTTTATTTTTTATTTTTTCTCTCTTTTCCTTCTCTTCTTCTTATCACCTATTTTGATTTTTAGGGGACAATCCTGTATTTTAAGGCATATGACAGTTATTTTTGTCTGATTTTGTAATTTATATATATATACATGTACTTTTACAGGGTTGTGATTTTGGGCATTTTTAAGGTAAATGTTTACTTTTTGACCTTTTAGTATGCTTTTTACTTCCTTATGGTGAGTGCTGCAATTTGAGCATCTTCATGGGCAGATTAATAAAAAAGATAAGAGAAGTTCTTGGGGTTTGATTGTTGAAAACAAAAAAGTTTGAATTTTTTGATGTAGAAATCTCATGCTGGATGTGGACTAGTGAAAAACAAACATCAAAGATGAGAATCAAGTACTTATAAGCAGCTTTGAATCAAGACATTCAATATTTTGACACTGGAATTAAAACATCTAATGTTGTTTTTGCTATCAACACTGATATTGTTATGGTCAAAGATGGTAATAGTGATAAGGTATTCATGAAGTTTTTATCTTTTTTGGTCTCTATGAGGTAAATTTGAACACTTTTTTTAGCCTTATTTTTTGTTGCAGTTAGGCAATTTCATTCATTAGAATGACAACATTTGTACCTGGTTGTATGGTGGGTTTCATAGGAATATGACATTTAGCTTTGGCCACACTTGTTGTGGTTCCTCTTATTGCTATAATTGGAGCAATACATACCATAATATTAGCTAAGCTCTTTGCAAAAACCCAACAAGCTTTATCATAAGGAGGAAACATTTTAGAATAGGTAAAAAAGAAAACTTTTTTTTTCATTGTTTCAAAATCCGGGTAATTTTCTAAATGTAAGTTAAATTATAGACAATGATTCTCCTACTCATCAACATTGAAAGTAGCACAAAAGATTGGTTGTTTTGGCTGGGGTTTGCTAAGAAAGGGAAATCAGGTGAAAATGAAGAAGAGAAGGAAAATAGAGGAAAAAATAAAATAAAATAATAAGAAAACAGATAATGTAATATTAAAAAAAGAAAATATTTTTTTTAAACATGTGGCACATTCAACGCATATTAGACGTATTTACCTAAGTAACAACAGAAAACAGTGGAGTGGCACCTTTGTAATAACGTGGTAAAATTACTGGCATTTTTGTAAGTTTCAAAAGTTCAATGGCAAAAAATAAAAATTAACCAATGATCAGTGGCTTTTGGTGTAATTTACTCTTGATTTTATTTATTTTAGATAAAAACTTGTTTTAAATGAAACTTGAAAGAAAGGTGCAGGGGTTGTTTCGTTTTTTTTTTTCTTTTCTAAATTACATCTAAGTCACTAAATTACTAGTAAATTTACGCTTTGGTCACACAACTTTAAAAAGTTATAAAATGGTCATTAAACTATTCGAATATTTCATTCAAGTCATTGGGATATTAAGTTTTTTTTTTTTTTAAGTCTACTTGTCGAGCTCCAAGCAACAATTCATCTACCGATACAGAGGATTAATACCTATCAACGAGTAGAAAAACATACTTTAAATCCAAGTCACTCTGACAATTAGTGTCGAAGATCAAAGAACAAAGATATTTAAATTTTGTTCAGTAGATTCATGACGTTCAAGGTTGTTTCATGAAAAAATTTGAATTGTAGAAGAGAAGGGCAATGAGAGGTTTCGATAGGTGCATGCTGGTGAATTTGCATAACAATGATTTTAAGAGCCCAACGACTTAAATGAAAACTTTTGAATAATTTAGTGACCATTTTATAACTTTTTGAAGTTGAGTGACCAAAACATAAAGTTACTGATAATTTAGTGATATTGAGTGTAGTTTACCTTTAAAAAAAAAAAAGAGACATTCGAAAGAAACTAAAATAAAATGATATTTTATTGTCTAAATTTGCTTTAGTACCTTTATTCTTCATACATTTAAAAATTAGTTCTTTTACTTTTAACTTTAATCTCACAATTCTTTTGATTTAAAAATTGAAACATAATTAATAACATTGTCAAATGATTTCTAGATTATGTGACATTTTTTAAATAAAAAATTTGCTCACATGGTCAACATCACATGCATGGAAAGTCAAATAAGTAAATAAAAATGTTAAATTGTAAATTGTAAATTTTTTTAATGCTAAAATTGGGATTATAAAATTCTTCACTATTGTTTCAAATAAGTCTAGTAAAAGTCAATACTTTTTTGTTATTAAATGGCTTCCACACTGATTTAAATTGGTCATGTCAATTTTTTCTTTTTAAATATCAAATAATCTAAGTTAATGAAAATCGTCGAATAATGTTGTTAAAAGGACTTTAATTATTAAATCAATAAAAAAAAAGTATTAAATTCTTAAAATTAAAAGTAGAAAAAATAAATTTCAATTCTGCAAAATAGTATAGGGACTGAGAGCAAATTTATACCTTTGAGAAAAAGCTAAGAACAAAAGTACTCATTTTTTATTTCCCGGTTCATAAAATACTCTGTTATATTGCATATGTTCTGTTTCCTTGTTGTTTCTCATGTTTTGTTTTTTCTTTAATGTTGTTCTTTTTTCTCTTAATAATCGAATTCAACCATAATTAATCGAATTTAACCGTTAATAATAAACCGAATTACTTCGGTTAATTCGATGAATTTTTGAACTAAGTGAAATCTGTAATATATATATCATTATTTATTTCAATTAATTAACTGCTTTTGAAATTAAGTAATTGATAATTGACACAAAACCCCTAACTAACCCCTAATCGGATGTATTTCGGTGATCAGTCGATTCATCAAGGTAATTTAGTTTGATCAATTAATTCGTTTTAACTGAATTATGCACCCTCCTGACCAGGGACAAAGTCAGGATGTTATTGGGAGGGGTGAAATTTAATTTTATATTTATGAGAGTTAAAATATAATTTTATTATTTTAATAGTTTATATTTTCATAATTTTTTAAAACATTAAATAAAAAAATTATAATTTTGCGTACTATGTACTAATTTAAAATTTTATAATTTTAAAAAACAAAACCTAACAATTTTTATTACGAATCAAGATCTTGCCAACCCCTAAACATCGCCCCTTCCTCCAATTCTTATTACGTGCTTTATTAGATTATTAATTATTTATACTTATTACATTCTAAATGAGGCGTGTTATTCTTTGAACTTTATTAATAGGATTTAAAAATTTTATTAATCATATATCAAAATTTTTTTATTTATAATAAAATACATATTAATGATCTAAGTACAACATTAAACAATTAAAAAAATACAAGTATCACATTTAACATTTTATGAAAATATAAATACCAAATCTCACATTATCTCAAACTTAAATGAAATAATGGCATACATGAAGTGAAAAAATCCAATGGCATTTATACAAATTCATGACACTTACTAAATATTGGAACATACTGTTTGTCATTTATGGAATAAAAAATCTGCCTTGTTCCTTCACGGTTCTACCGAAGACAACCTTACTTACGATTTTATTCTCTCTCTCTTTCTTTCTTTTTTTTTTTTTTTTTAACTTTACTACAAAAAATAAAATGTTACAGTTCAATAACTTAAATATAGTCACAAAATATAATATTGACCAATTTAATTAAGGGTCCATTTGTCTACATGTAAAATGTTTTACGGAAAATATTTCTACATTTTCTTGTATTTGCTAAATAGAAAATAGTTTGATCAACGGAAAATGACTTCCAGGTCAAGGTAAAATAAATATTTTTTCTTATAAAATGACTTACCTTTTTGAAAGCGTTAGTCATTTTTCGGAAAAGAGCTCATCTATAGATCATTTTATTTTTATATAAAAATTAACTTAAATCAAGCTTAATATTATTATATTGATAATAAATGTTATTTTTATTTTTAAAATATTTAAAATATTATATTTTTTAATATTATTAAACATATATATTTAATTATTTATATTTAGTCATATAATAAATTATTAATATAATAAATATAATTTAATATTTTAATAATAAATATTTATTAAAATTATAAATATATTAATAATAAATGTTTTGTAGTATAAAGGTTAAAATATGTCATAAGTCTATGTACACTTCACAGATTTATAAATTAGTCTTTGTACTTTTATTTTCAAGAATTTAGTCCCTTTACTTTTCAAATTTGAAAATCAAGTCCAATTGTTAACATCGTTAATTTTTTTTGTCAAATTTGTTGATGTCACATTTTTAAATAAAAAATACTCTCTTAGTGGTCATGTAATGACATTGTAATGAATTTGAATTTAACATAATATTTTTAATATATGCAAAAACAATGTAAAATATAAAATTATAGATAAAAATAAATTCAATTAAACAATGAAAAAATAAGAAAATCTCAAATGTATGTTTGTTTAATTGAAAACAACTTTTATGAAATATTTTTAAGAAATCTACCAAACAACAGAAAATATTTTACACAGATTCATCCAAACACCAAAAATTATTAACTTTTACAGAAAAGTAAATCTTTTTCTAAAAATTATTTTCTGAAAACCATTTTCAATAAAACAAACGGAGCCTTAATCTCAAAATCAAGAAGTGGAAGTGTATAAGAAGAGTTCTCTTTAATTATCATCCTATCATAGTATAAAATAATATATAAATACATGTAAATCAAAATCGTAAGTGTTACGTAAGTTGGCATACATTGTTCTTAATTGGAAATGTTGAGTATCCAATGGTGAATGGAAGACAAATGCATCATAATCACATATTATATCAACAAAGACTTATTCCTTTGCAAGCTGTTTTTTACATCATCAATATAAAAATTACAATTAAAATAAATTTTAATTTTAATTCAAAATGGTTTTAAACTTAGGTCACTTTGATTTTATAAATAAAAAAGTTTTTTTTTAAATAATCTTATTATAGATTTTGATCATATCTGCTTTTTTTAATACAATGTTTAAATTTACTCATAATCCTTCCACAACACATAAATAGGAAGATAATGTACTTCAAGTTTTAGTACAATCGAACCCACATCCTCCTACATTAACAATAATATTCATACCAATCGTTACCCGAACTAAACTATTACATAAATTACACATTAATTTTTATAAAAATTATAATACGATTTCACCATAACTTTTTTTTCTTTTTTAACTTTTTTGCTCTTTGCAAAATTGATAGAATTTATAGCTTGCAAGTTTCAATCATGTAGTTTCCATGTTGTGAATATGCGCCACCTACTTAATCGCGATGATAACATTATTGAACCATATTAGTTTAAAATTTTAACTTTTTACGGATGAATTTATCTTGTATATAGGATAATATTAAAATTTATAAAAATTTTAAATTACTATATGATAAAATTGTATTTTAACTTTCAAAAAATATAAAAATTTTGATTAATCATTTAAAAAATTAAAATGATATAAAATGATAAAATGATAAATTTACATTTCAGCTCTCGTAAAAATATACTATTTTTCACCTCTAATTATGTATATAAATTTTTGAATATATTTAATATCTTTATCATATCGGTTTAAAATATTGTATAAATTAATATTTATTGAATGGTTAAATTTTTTTGTATAAAATAAATATTTAAACCTTTTTAATTTATGCAAAATTAACATGCAATATCTATATTAATGAAATATATAGTAACACTAAGATGAAATAATGTGGTGGAGTATGGCCCAGCTGAACATTGGGCCCTTCTTGCTTGAAATTGGGCCAACAGCATTGATTGAGTTAGATAACTTCAATTTTTAGAAGGATCTAAGGAATTATTAAATCCCAAATAATTTTGTACATGCATGAAAAAATAGGTGACACTAACTAATCTTTATTGAAGAATGTGTCAATTAATATACAGGTTTTAAAGGGTAAGTTTTCTAGGTTTTTCTTAAAAAATTCTTTATGTTTTATTTTTATTGTATTTTGATAAGCAAATTTGTTGTTCTAATTTTATTCGATTAGAATTTTCAATTAAAATTCATTATTTATTGTATATTTAATTTAAAAAATATTTAAAAACAAAAAATATAAAATAAATGATATGCGTATCACCTCATTGATTCTGTTTTTGGAATTTCCAGGAATCCCAGTGATGATTAGCATTTGATGGACTGGGTTGGTGCTTGGTGGGTCTCAGGGGACCATAAAACAAAGATTCATTGGTGATTTTATCATTTTATGGGCATTTTACTTTGGGCCACTTTATTTACTTTGGTCATTTGTAAGGTTTTTATGAAGATTTCTTCTTTCTTTTTAATCATATTCAGTATACGATGAAACATTAATACTTAATATTGTTGATGCTTGGTTTGGAATTGGTGGTTGAGGGTGGTTCACATTCTGTTTGGTGCTGAGAGTTACAAGTGATGTTATGATTTTAAGAGAAGAAAAAATAGTTATGGAGAAAAGAAACTAATATATGATATTTTCAACGGTCTTTATACTAGGAAAAATATATTGTTAATTTTTTAAGGAACGACGACCCACTTAACAGGGGAGGTGATCCTATACGACAAGATTGGGCATGATTAGATTGAGTTAATTTGTTTGGTAGTAAATTTCGACGTCGGTGATAAGAGTGATGAGCACATTTAATATGACTTGGTTGGTTATTGAGTGTAAATGTCAAAAGTAATGAGTATAATGGTTCCATTTAATATAATTCAAATAGTTGTTGGATTGAGTCCTCTCTTTCATTCAAGCACTTTTGACGAGATCATCTTTGGGAAAGGTTATGTATAACAAATATTATATAAATTTTGATATGGTTTGTATGATTTGTATACATAAACTTAAAAAGAATTTTAAGATATTAAATTAAATTGGATTTTAGATCATTCAATACTTAAATAAATTTGGGTCATATTTTAATCAAATTATTTCAAATTTGAATTATATAAAAATATATTTTTTTTCAAAATCATTTTATTTTTGGAATTAAATTGTAGTAAAAGACAATGATGAGTAGAAAAACAAAATCATTTCCAATGACTAGGGGGAAATAAAATATGTAGGCATTTTGTCTGAGTAGTGGGATGCATAGTGGCTTCAACAAAGAGATTAAACCCTAAAAAAGCAGAATTTGATATCTGAAAATGGTTTCCCAACTTACAAATTTCACCCCTTTCCATGTCAGGAAAGTAATGAATTTGCTGAAGCAAAGCATCATGGGCCATGTCCACCACCTATGAACAACCCATTGTCATTTTCTCTCTTTCATCATCTCACCCTATGTGGGAATTCTCTTTCCTTCAAAATACGGTTCAAATTTTAATTTGATTATATAAATTTTAAAACGTTTTAGGTTCTAATTCAGCTGTTAAATGTTAGTTTGGATCATGTGAAAAATGTTATTATTGAATTGATTGTTTTTATTCAACATGCTAAAAAATAAGATTGTGTGAATAAATTATTTTGTTTTAATTCTCGTTACTAATTATACCCTTAAACTATTAAATCGGAAAAATATACACGCTTAAACACTCTCGAATCTATATTTTATTAGATATTGCAATATTAATTAGTTTAATTTTAAATGTGATTTAAGACCCAAATTAATAATAAAATTAAAAGAAAGACTTAATTGATAAAATATTAATATTTTAAAAAAGTCAATTAGAATATTTTGAAATTTATAAGCCCTAATTATAATTTTCATTGTTATTGTCTAAAAATAACTGAAAAGAAAAACAAAACAAATAATTGTTTGCTTTTGATGAGCTTTTCAGAATCCTCAAGTGGGGGTGAAACTACTAACAATAGATACAAGCCTAGCTGGCTTTTTCAGTACAAGACGATAACACAGTCTAGAATTATTATCTTTATGTCGGCGTGGGTGCCCCATTCCCATTTTCATCCTCTCTTTTTCCCTTTCTCCACCTTTGTCGTCTTTCTTCGGATTTTGTTGGAAAAGTTGTAATTATACTCAAGAAATATAAAAGATTAATTTTTAAAAATATTAAGTCTCAATATAGAATTATTATTAAGTTGAAGGATCTATTTAGAAAAAAAATTCAAAACCTTAATATGATAATAATTATTAAGTTTAAAGACTAATTTAAACTTAAAAAAAAATTCAAACTGAAAACATTTGCCAGGTTCTTACCTTAATAAACTAAAAGCTTAGATTGGTGTGAACCCTAAAGTCTCCCCAATTCCATCTACTCTCATCCATCATCCACTTTTTTGCGCACCTAATAATATTTAGACTGAGACAAAATGCTTTTTTTTTTTTTCTTAATTTTCTATTGCCGACGAGACCCCATAGATTTGACAAATCGTGGATGTGTGTTCTTTTCTAATACGAAACATATATGAAATAGGTAGATGTGAGAGGAGACTAAGGTAAGAAAAAGATTGAAGTGTCGGTGGTTTAAGGTCTTCTGGTGCCTTCAAAGCATGGCAGCTTGCCTTTGGTAGTGAGTAAGCATCAATAGTGCTTGAAAATGGATGAGAAATATGACACTGTAACTCCCAACTATTCTTTAAGTAAACTTTTATTTGTTTTTCACTGTAACTCCCAACAAGTTCAATATTATTTTTGATGTTGAAAAATTCAATATAATTAATTAATTATAATTAACTAAAATAATTTATCCATTATTCGAATACGAGACTTCAAAATTTTCAGTAACCCTATCGTATTATTAACCCATAAATTTGATACTTCGAAGTAGCCCTATCATCTATTTTTGGTGATGAGCCAATGAACATTAGATAAGTGTATATATATATGAATGTAGCTTGGATTTTGATTAACAAAATTTAGTTTAAAAAAAAAACCATTACTGTATTATCAAAATTCCAATTGTTAGACTTTAATGGCATGATATTGTTGTTTTGTGTATACATGCCTTTCTTTTACGTAATATAAATTATTAAATATGTCAAAATTCTTATGAATATGATATAGATTTATTTAGAATAATGATTAAAGTGTTTGATCGACTTTTAAATGATAAGAGTTTAAATTTTTTCATCTCATCATTTTTATTGATATTGTATTGATAAGAAAATTTATGATGTGTATTAAATGTTCATATTGCCATATTTTATTGTTCTCGTCACGTAGGTTAGAACCACGCTAGTTGGTTGAATCGGTATTATAAAACTAGAGGAGTGAACCTGTGCAAAGTTGATTGAATCGGTTAAGAATTATTTGAGCCTAATTTAAGTTAGTTTAAATATTTAATTTGTTTGTTATAATTTATAAAAATAAATGTTCATATTTTTTTAAATATATTTTGATACTCAAAAAAGGTAACGGTTTTAATTTTTTTAATGTTTTATTTGGGCTTTAGCGTTTATTTGATAAAAGTTAATTGTTACTATTATTAGGTTTGCTTTTTTCATGATTTTGTTAATAGAATAAATTTAGTATTAATTGTGATTTTTTTTTTATTTTGTGTTTAATTTGTCAAATATAATCTGGTAGAAGTGATTTAGTTTAGGTTTTAGAGTTGATCTGATTAAAGTTAATTGCTAATATTGTAAGCTAATATGAATTTTCATCAAATCAACTCAAAATCCGAATTAAACACTAAAAACTTGACACCATTACCCTTGAATACTAAAATTTATAAATTTTGTCAAATACAAATACTATGTTAGATAAAAAATAGTATAAATACCACATTAGAAAATAAAAAACAGAGTGTCATACTCAAATATCAAATTATGTATTAAACTCTTTATTTTATAACGATTAAACTAAAAACTTAATTTATTAAATCTATTAACCAATTCAACCACTGATTTTATCCTTATCATATTGATTTTCATATGGTGCCCAAAGTGAGATCCATAATCATCACTTGATTCACGTGTAGTTTCATAGTCAAAGGTCCAGCTTTTAGTCACCAGTCATGTGGGGGATATATTATTAATTCTACGGTATTGATTTTTAGACTTTGTACTGTTCCAAAAATTTAATTGCATGCCTAAAAGAAATTAAAAAAAACATATTGGTTATTACTTATTACCTAATTTCCTAATTTTGGTTTTCAATTATACACAAAACCCAAATTATTGTACCAACAAAATTCAATTTTTTAACGCAAAAATCATGATTAAGGTCCTTAAATTCACTTCCCTTATGTAATCGTGTTTAATTGGCCATTGTTGGTGAGCATCTTCCCTCATCTAATACTTTATTTTTATTTCCTTTTATGAAAAATTGATTATGATATATTACCTTTACTTTTTGTACATTACATTTTCAATAGTTGTTACTTTGCCTTCCTACCTTTAACTTAAATAAAAAAATAGTAAATGAAGCATGTGAATAATACAAAGTTTGTCAACCATAGTATTTTAATATTTTCAACTAATAGGCCAAAGTTTGGCCAAAATTAATGGACGAACTACCACTTTGTTAGGAGTAGTTTTACCTCTAGCTTAAATGTGTCCATAAATGACTTAATTATTGCCATAAGAATTGCACCAATGAAGTTTAGGTAGTGTTGATAAATGGGCTCTCTAAATTTATTCTAATTTAGGTTTTATAGTGTATGTATTTTATTTAAATTTATATTTAAATATATTTCGGGTATGAGTTTAATTGTACATTGTAATGTTTATTTTAGTTGTAGTTATTTGGACGTGTATTAATTTATTTGTATTTGTAGCTTTTTTAAATATAATATAATTGTAATTTTGTGTAAAGGTGTTAATGAGTTGGTTGGCCAAGCTGTTTTAAGCGAGCTTGGTTCATATTTTTCAACCCTAAGTTGATTCATTTTATTGTTTAGACATAATAAAAAATATATAAGAAAATGGCATTAATATTCATGTATTTTAATAATTAAACTTAAATAATAAAATAAGTTATTTTAGTAGATTTGGGTTAACTGAGTTCGAGTCTATAAATTTTTAAAAAATTGACCTTGACTTAATTTAATCTATTAGCATCTCTAATTTTGTGAGTGAATAATGTGAATAAAAAAATTGACAGCCTTCTTAATCTAATAATTAAAAAATCTACAATCTTCTTGATCTAATAATTAAGAATAGTTTACTCTAATTTGAAGGGGAAGGATAAAATTTACCCTTATTTAGTAAGAAATATTTTTAACTTTTATTTATAAATTAAGATATAAAAACAAATGAACCAAATTTTATTTATTTATTTTAAAGAAAAAGTTGAATATCTAAAAAGGAGAATGGATTTCTTATAATATGACAGAAGTTTCTACATTTCTATAGGCCCACCATTGAAAAGTAGCAAGCTACCTTAATAAAGAAAACCAACATAATCCAAAATCCAAAACGCAATTAATGCCTCGTTTCTTTTAAGAAAACGACAATTATTTCATTATATATTGTTAATTATAATATAACTACTCATATTATTTTCTTTCCGTACCATTCTGTATTTGATTTACTTGCAATCCATATTATTGGAATGAAAATTTAGTGATGACCATTTAATTGAATTAATCAGTATAATTAGATTTAACTAAATTGATTTGGATAGATCTAGGTTAAAATAATTTATTTAAATATATTAATTCCATCAATCGTAAGTTTGGGTAAGTAACCATTGAATACACTAAATTAACTAGTTTAATATAAATACATTATATAAACAAAACATCGGAAATTAAAGTATGTAATATTTTTTAAAGAAAAATTTATTAATTCATTTCATAAATGGGATCGGATATTTTAGAGCGAATGAATAACAAACACTCGATGTAAGCGGTGAAGGATAAGTTCCACCAACACAACAAATGTTTTAATCTCAGCATCGATAGAATATTATGACATATTGACGGTTGACTTTGTCATAACTTAAGCATGACATATCTAGAGTGGTAGCAAGCACTTAATTTATAAGAAAATCAACTCGGATGGTCCAAATCGGTGGGCAAAAACTGGCCAAAGAACCGAGCATCCATCAAACTAGAGAGGACGGCGACAAAACCATCACTAAAATCACTTGCAAAAGCAACACTACATGCATAAGCAAAAGTAAAAAATGTGCTACAAGAGAAGACAAAATTTCAAATACTAAATACTTATTAGACAATGAAAAACAAACAAAAATATATATAAAACTTAAGACAACACAGGTCCAAACTGACACGTGAACTAGGGCGTAGAAGGGGGCTGGCAGGGCCCCGACCCACCTAAAATAGAAAATCTTTTATTTAGGCCCTTTAAAATTTTAAAAATTTAAATTATTAGAGGTAAAATTATACTTTGGTCTCGCTAAAAATGATAAAATTTGTTTTAATCTTTTAAAAATTATAAAGATACAGACTAGTAAAATAGTGAAATTGTATTTTACTATCTTAAAAATTACAATTTAGTTTTGGCCTCTATAAAACTTTTTTGGCTTTACCACTACTCGTGAAATCAATTATTATTTTGAAATACCCTCAAAACAGAAACAAATTAAAAAATTGACGAAAAGCCACCCACTTTTCAATAGAAACTGTTGGTGGCTGATGAAGTTTCAATGGCAACAGACACCAACTCCATCGGCCACCATCATCTATCCATCACAACTTGTGAAGATAATAAAGAGATTCACAAAATAGATCTGCAAACTGAAAAGAGAGAATGACATGGAGTGAATGAACAGAAGAAATAATGAGAAAGTTAGTGGGAAGGAGAAAAAAACAGGCTATAATAACCAATTTTGCCTGGGCCCAATATAGATTAGAAACCCAAATGATAAAACAAAAATAATAAGCCAAAAAAATAATAATAATAACATATATAAAAACAGTCCAAATAATAGCCAATGTCCATTTACAAATAAACCAATCCATTTATAGCCCAATTACAAAGACCAAATACAGGCCCAATCTAATGCGAATAACAGGGCCCGTTACTTAGCCTAACCCATTAGCCCAAACTCACAAGAGGCCCGATGGCCCAAAAGCATTACAATTTTCAGAAAAATCTAGGGTTCGTAGAACCCTAGGCGCCGCCTCCTCGGTCAACTCCCCTCGCGCGCACCGGCGGACTCCAAGCACCACTACACGCACGCCGATCAAAAGACTCTCTCGCGACGCCTTCGCCATCGCACGTATCCCGCAGACATAGAACGAAGCAAGCAACAGCAAAGTATGGAGCAAAAACAATGGAATAAAAAAAAAAATGGTGCATCCGCTATAAAGCCATTGAAAACCGATGTATCAAAGGGTTGGACTCATGTACACGATGAGAAATCAAAGAAAATAATCAGAAAAGAATTCTCTTTCCTTCAAATCACGGATCACCAGCAATAAAACAGAATACAAAGGTCGATTATTTACGGCTATTTTTTTATGTGTTTATTATCTTGTTTTACGAATGAAAACCTTAACGAAAAGCAAAGAATATACCTCTGGGAGTGAATCGCTGAAACTTTTCCCTCTTTCGTCGAAATCGGAGCTTCGGGGAAGGCCCTGGCGTGGAGACGGCCTCAGTGCCTAAATTAAGGTCTCAAATCGGACCTCGGCGCGGCACCCATCACTGTCTCCGATGGATCGATGGTGCTCGAGCGGGGAGATTCTTGCGGCGGCTGAAGGGAAAATTAAAGGGTTAGGGTTTGGGTTGAGAAAGGAAATTGGGGGGTTTTAGTTTTGCTTAGGGCAAGGCTAACGGCCAATAAAGGGAACGACACCGTTTCAGAGGGATGGGGTCCGCGCCTCTCTGCGCTTTAAATGGGATATTTACACGTTTAATCCCTCAGCCCTCTGATCATTTCGCAATTTAACCCTACTAAACGCCATTTTTTTTTACCATTCGGGGTTATTTGCTCGTTCGGTCCCCAATCATTTGCGCGTATTTCATTTGAGTCTGTTGATTCCCTTTTATTTTCAATTTTCCCCCAAATCATGCTGTCATTTTAATTTTAACCCTTTTTTTTAATTATTTTGCAATCTTTTAGTCCTTTTATTGTTATTATTGGCATGCATATATTATTACTATTATTATTATATTAATATTATTACTATATTCATGTTAGTATATTGTGTATACATATATTTCGTATTATTGCTATTATTATATTTATTATCACTATATTATTATCATTGTTATCGCTATTATTATTGTTGTTGTTATCCTTACTATTATTATTGTCACTTTATTATATTATGTATATATACATATGTCATTATTTGTTTAACCTTCATTCATATGTTTATGCTTATATTATTTCACAAATACTCCTATTTTCACATCATCATCGTTCGTCGCATGACCCTATTCACGTTTGAATAATGTTTTTAAACATAACCTAAAAATTTTATCAATTTTATCCAAAGACCAAAATTTTTCAAATAAAGCGATATTCTATGCTTGGAAATTCGAGAGATCGTACCTATGTGTTGGGTTTCGCTCTCTCACCGCCAACGATCGAATATCCTTTTGAGGTTTTGTGCATGAGTCTCTCGGATTAAGAGATGACCTTGGATTCGAGGATTAAAACCATCGTGTCCTATGTAATTGGATGTGATATTTTATTCCTTCTGAACAAGAAAATCTCGATATTGAATTCGAGAAAAACTAAAATATTTCGAGAAAGAGGTTGATTTTCAAATTCTTTTCAAAATTTTCGAGACTTTTTCGACATGGGGACATTAATTAATCAATTTGGTACCAATTTTGGGTGTGTGAGGTGCTAACCCTTCCTCGCAGACGTAAACTCGACTCGAACCCGCTTTTTCTCAAAGTTCGTAGACCCATAAAATATTGTTTTAGTAAATCAAAATGTTTTATTAAAACAAAGGTGATCCGATCACACCTAACAAAGATTGGTGGCGACTCCCTATTTTCAAAGTCGATTCCCGTTTTGACAAAAAATGGTTACGACAGCTTGGCGACTCCACTGGGGAGTGAGAGTCAGGCCATAAATTGATTGATTTTTGTCCCTTTGTCGAAATTTTGGAAAATTGTTTTGAAAAATCATGTTTTTCTTTGATGCATTTGCTTGTGCTACAGCGTCGAGTCTCGTGAAATACTTTGGCATTGCATTGCATGACCATTGCGGTCACACCCTTAAGTGGGAGTGAGAAGCTACTCTTTCGTGAGGTTTTTACCTCCGTGCAAGATAGTGAATCACTTTCGGGATACATCCGTACCTATGTCTTCGTGAGATTTTTATCTCCGTGCAGCCATAGGGAAATGTATTCCCCTAAACTGAACTCGGTCTATATGAGCCTATAATGGGTGAAGATCGAGGAATCTGCTAGTTCAGGTACCCTTGCTTTAGAACCAAACCACATATAGAGAAACCTAAGAGCCCGTTGTAGGTAGAGCCGTGTAAACCCTAGTTGCTACCTTAAATAGGAGTTTGGTTATTTCCTGTTTATTTTAAATTCTTCTTGTACCTGATACTAACCTGTTGTGTTTTGCTTTTATTGCATGGCATTTCATCATAAAAAGGTGTTAATCCACATTCGGTTACTAGATAGAAAAGCTTAACATGGAAAAGGGGTTTCTCGATAGAGTGGAGGATAATGCGGCCGTCCAGGTGTGGTCCGAGAGGGCATAGCAAGAAAAAGGAGATAGCCTGGCAGTGGGGTATGAATTAGAGTTGTGGGATTTCACCCGTATTAGTGCGGCTCAAAATGACCTGCGAGAATTGAAGGAAATATGGAACTCGTGGGGGAATGAGGACAAACAACTGTTCCACTATAATTACGGTGATTTGCACTATCTGCTGGATATCAATGTAGACGAGTACCTACTCCGAGCTATTACCCAGTTTTGGAACCCCGCCTACAGTTGCTTCACTTTCAGAGAGGTGGATTTGGTGCCTACCATAGAGGAGTACACCGCTTTGCTTCTATGCCCGAGAATTCAAATTGATAAGGCGTATTCAAGGTTTGCAAATGTACCGGCATTCTCAAAGAGGCTAATGAACATTACAGGAATGAGCGAGCAATAGATTACGGCCCGGATCAAGCAAAAGGGAGATTGTAAGTGCATTCCTTGGAAACATTTGAGGGATTTGATCTTGGCGCATCTGGATAAGAAGAAGAGGGTCGACGTCTTCGCTCTAAGCATCTATGGTTTGGTCATCTTTCCCAAAGCGTTATGGCATATAGAGGATGCGGTTTCAGACCTATTTGATAAACTTGATAAGGGGGTCACGCCTGTCCCCGCAATTTTAGCCGAAACCTTGAGTTATTAACGTCACTAGAAGGGCGGGCAAAGGAGATTCGTGGGTTGTGCTTGTTGTTGTTATCTTGGTTTCATTGCCATTTCTGGAAGAGAGAAAAGGTCTCATGCAAAGTCTTTTTTGAGAATTACTCTCCTCTGGAGGAATTAGCGAGTGCACCAAAGCGGGACGATCTATCTGGAGAGAAATGGATGGCGATTCTCTAAAATCTGCAAGTCAAGGATGTAGAATGGAAGGCTCCGTGGATGATCACTGACGAGATCTTGTATCGGTGTGGAAGGTTCGACTGGGTCCCTTTACTCGGAATATGGGGAGTTGTGGGGTATGCCCCGTTACTAGTGATGAGGCAGTATCGATCGAGGCAGTTCATACCGGCAACACATGGATTAGCTCAATGTGAATTTTCATACAAGGATGACAACTATAAGAAGAGAGTTCGCGAGATATCCGATGCATTGACCCAAACCCGAAAAATGAAGAAACTCGCCATGGGGCCAATGACGACCCCCGAGTACGACCGATGGTGGGGCAAAAGAATCAACAACAATGTCTCAAGGCCAAGCCAAGAAAGTGCCCGACCAATAGAAGAGCAGCTGCAAGTAATCCCGTCTGAATTAGAAATTATCAAGCAAGATTTCGAGATGAAGAGCCGGGAATTGGGTAAAAGAATAGAGCAACTAGAAGAGGAAAAGATGCAGTTGGGGTTAGATGTCGACGTCCACAAGTTCGAGGCTGAGAAATTGAAAAAAAGAAAGAATAAGGCCGAAGAGGATTTGGATAGCTTAAAGACAGACTATAAGAAGCTACGCATGTCCATCAGAACTGCTGGTTTGGGCAAAACGTCAGAGCAATGGCGACAGGAAGTTAAAGAAGAAAAGTCCAAAGCCGAGCAGTGGGAGAGGAAATTTCAGGATGCTCAAGTACGAGAGGATGCTTTGAAAAAGAACCTGTTAGAAAGCCAAAGCGAAAAAGAGAGGTTGCGCACCCAAGTAGCAGAATTAAAAAAATCACTGCGTCTGCACCGCAGTCGTAACTCAGTAGTCGAATTAAGAGCCAGTCAGAACAAAATCGAGGAGATGATAGAAAGAATAGAGGAGCTCGAGACTGCATTACAAGATAGCAAAAACCGAGTTGGGCTCCTTGAAGCAAACAATGAACATTGGAAGGAGGCTCCACCATTCCCAAGACGGATCGAAAGCAGAGACTATGTAATGGCGAAGGCGTGGCTCAAATCCAAGAGGTGGCCGATCATTTGCAAGCCTTGGCGGTTCGGGCTGATGCGTTAAGCCTGATGTACGAGTCAAGATCGGAACGAAGCCAAAGTCTAGCTTGGCTTCTTAGGAAAGTTAAGGATTTAGGCGTTAGAGCAAAGTCGTATATGTAATTGTCCGTTCTATGAAAGGAAATTCGTTTTCTAGTAAAGTTTATCTAATGGAATTGAATCAAATCAACACATTTTTGCATTCATACCATGCATTTGCATTACATCGCATACATTAAGTATCACATCATCTTAATTATTCACTAAGGTTAAAATCGTATAATCCGCAGCTACGATATTACGAATCTGGAATCACATCATCCCTATAGGACACGTCTAAGAACTAGAGCTATGGATGCCAAACTCAATGAGAGGATCGAGAGAATGGAAAGAATCCAGCAAGAGCTACATGAACAGTTATCCAGGTCGCAGCAAGAAGCAAGGAACCTGATGATGAGATCCCGCGAGGAATCACTAGAGCATAAGGATCAAATGGCAAAAATGATGGAGATGTTGACGGCTCTGGCCAAAGGGAAAGGAATCACACAGAGTCCTGATATTATAGAACCCCATTCGAGAGTTAATCAAGATCCGCTCTATCCCCTAGGATTCACGCCACCCCATGCCCACGCAACGCAAAGGGAATATCCTCAAGGGAACCCAGTAGGACTAGAACAACGACCCATCCCACCTACCCATCTGGGGCAAGGTATATACGTATCAAACTCTGGAGATAATTCTGCTAACCCGATTGTTCCGGATTTGGATGATCCGATAGAAATAGCTAGATTAAAGAAGGACGATCATGATGCTGAGGAAAAGTACAGGATCTTGGAAGAAAGACTCAAGGTGGTGGAGGGTACTGAGTCTTCTCCTGCACTAAGCCCCAAAGAGCTAGCTCAGTCTGGTGCCTGATCTGGTTCTGCCTCCAAAGTTTAAAGCGCCAGATTTCGAAAAATACGAGGGAACGAGATGTCAGAAGGCACATCTTATCATGTTCTATCGAAAGATGGTGGACACTTGAATGAGGACAAGTCGTTAATACATCGCTTCGGAAAGCTTGATCGGATCAGCCCTCTGATGGTATGATCAACTTAGCACAGAGAGGATCCGGTCATGGAAGGACCTAGCAACTGCATTCTGTGAACAATATAAGCATGTTTCTGATATGGCTCCCGATCGGTTGATGCTACAAATGTTGGAAAAGAAGCCAACAGAAACCTTCAGACAATACGCTCAGAGATGGAGGGACCTCTCAGTCCAAGTCGAACCCGCACTAACTAAAAGTGAGGTAACGGTCCTCTTTATCAATACCTTGAAGGCGCCATTCTACGACAAACTGGTGGGGAATGCCACAAAAGACTTCGCCGACATCTTAATTTCTGGCGAACTCATCGAAAACGATATCAAGAGTGGAAGGATGGAGGGTCCTGAAAGTTCGAAAAGGCTAGCACCTGTAAAGAAAAAAGATCTTGAAACCCATATGGTGGGGACTGGGAGCCACTATACTACCAATTCATACCCAACCCAACCACGACCTCAGTTTCGGCCACCACTGAACTTCTATTTTCCTCCACAAAACCCTTACTATCAAGCACATCCCCCTTACCCCGTCTATGCCGCCGATAACCAAAGACCATTCACCATATTTCCGCCAAATACCATGCCTACCCCAAGTCAGCCCAAAAGCGAATCAAGACCAACAAAACCCAGTCCTGAAAGACCTCAGTTTACCCTTATCCCTGTGTCGTATGAAGAGCTATGCCCGAAATTACTAGAAAAATAACTAATATCCCCACACTACATGGCACCCTTGAAACCTCCATACCCAAAATGGTGTGATCCTAATACCCGTTGTATGTACCATGCTGGAAACCAAGGGCATTCTACGGAAAATTGTCTAGCATTCAAGAAAAGGGTTCAAGGTCTTATTGATGCAGGCATTTTAAGATTTGATGGTATTAGTAATATGGCAGGAAATCCACTCCTCAGCCATGCCGAAGGGAACGTGAGTGCGGTGACACTGCAAGACGGACAGCGAGCCAAAAGCTGTGTCTCCGAGATAAAGACACCTCTAAGCAAAATATGGGAAATAATGACTGAGAAGGGCCTGTTCGAGAAAAGTTCCAAGAAAGAAAGAGAGGGTCAGAATTTTTGTGTTTTTCATGGCATAAAAGGGCACAACATCCAGTCTTGCGGGAAATTCAAAGAGTTACTTCAGAATATGATAAACAGCAAGGAGGTCCAAATCTTTGATAAAACAAACGAGGCCGAGGAAAAAGAAGTATGCACCTCCGATGATTAATCACCAGCCATCCCTTATAGCGCCGATCGGCCACTAGTGATATATTATGAGGTCAAGAAGAAGGAGGCCGAACCAAAGATGATAATCAATGTGCCGCCTCCTTTCCCTTACAAGGATGACAAAGCAGTACCGTGGAAATACAATATCAACATCATCACATCCGAGGCTGCAACTGGAAACGTCAGCGAGGTGGGGTATTTTACCCGCAGTGAGAGGTGCTATTCCCCTGAGATGGTTGAGACAAAGAAGAAAGCCGTTAGAACGAGTCAAAAAGGGAAGGCACCAATACATGAAGCCGAGGGTGAGGTTGAAATACAATCTGAACAAGAAACCAAGAGGTCCGTGAATGAGAATGAAGCGCAGGAATTCCTAAAGTTTATTAAGCATAGCGAATATAATATCGTGGAGCAACTAAACAAACAACCGGCAAGAATTTCAGTATTATCCCTGTTGCTGAACTTAGAGCCACATCGAAACGCTTTACTAAAAGTGTTAAATCAAGCATATGTGCCAAGCGATGTACCCGTTGAGAAACTTGATAGGTGGGTGAACAATTTAAATGCAGATAATTTCATCTCTTTCAGCGATGATGAAATACCACCAAATGGTAGGGGCTCTGTTAAAGCATTGCATATTATGACCGGTTGCAAAGGCTATATAATACCGCATGTGCTTATTAACAACGGTTCAGCGCTCAATGTCATGCCGTTAACTACGCTGTCCAGGATACCAGTCGACATGTCTTACCTGAAACCTTATCATTCTGCGGTAAGGGCATTTGATGGAACACGGCGGGAAGTCATGGGAAAGATCGAGATTCCTCTAGAGGTGGGCCTGTGCACATATAATGTCGAGTTCCAGGTCATGGACATTGCACTTTCATATAATTGCCTCTTAGGAAGGCCCCGGATCCATTCCGCTGGTGCAATCCCTTCATCTCTCCATCAGAAAATAAATTTTATTATGGATAACCGCTTGATCACGATCGTTGGTGAGGAAGACATCGTCGCATCACTCTCTACCGACGCACCCTACATCGAGGCAAACAAAGATGCGCTAGAATGCTCCTTTCATTCCTTCGAATTCATCAACGCAACGTTTGTCGTCGAAGGAGACAAGGCTCACACACCCAAACTGTCAAGAAACACCAAGATGGGAATCAAGTTGACGGTAGGAAAAGGCGTCTGGGCAGGGAAAGGTTTAGGAAGACACCAACAAGGGATAGCTAGAGCGCTAAACCCGATACACCACAAGGCTCAATACGGTGTAGGGTTCAAACTTGATGGACAGCAAAGAAGGAAACAGTTGCAGAAAGATTAGAGGAAGAGGATTGCAAGAGCCTCAGGTCGGGAAGTAGAAAAGGGGCCCATGACATACCCGTCCTTATCGGATACTTTTACGTCCGCAGGAATAGTGTACCCAGAGGGAGATGATTCACGTAACGCCCTGTTATTGGTTGAAAGGAATTTCCGGAACTTCAACATAAATTTCATTGACAAAGCGGGTGATACGATGGAAAGCATTCCAAAAATATGCCCTGGTCCTCCTGGATTTGTTTTGAACAATTGGACCGCTGAGGACCTCCTTGTAGTTTCTAGGGCCCCTCTAAACTAATCCTTAATGACAACTTTCTGTATACCCCTAAGTAGAAGGGGAATCTGTTTTAAGAGTTTGTGTCGGCTATTTAACTTTTAAATGAACAATCAATGAAGATGCATTTTGTCACTGTCTCTCATTCTCATTGGCCTCATATTTATTCCCTCTCCTCATAGCCTGTCTTTATATATATTTCATGTCATAGAATCACATTTGTAGGTGCCAATACCTCGATGTTCCTCTATAGTTTCTTTTCCATTTACCTTTCAGGTGCTCAGATATCGACGACGTGAACAATCACATTCATCGATCCTAAAATCGACTTTGAGCAGTTTCGTTTGTTTAGGAGAATTCGAAGTCGGCGAGAAATGTCAAGATTGTGTCTCGACCACGACTTGCTAAGGATGATAGAACAGGAAGATAAAGCAGATCCTTCCCACCAAGAATTTGTTGAGACGGTAAACTTGGGAAACGAAGAAAAGAGGCAGGAGGTGAAAATTGGGACCTCCATCTCAGAGCACACCAAACATGAACTGATCACCCTATTTCACGAATGCAAAGATGTATTTGCATGGTCATATCAGGACATGCCAGGATTGAGCGAGGACGTAGTAGTCCATAGGCTCCCACTGAAGCCAGAATGCAAGCCTATCCAGCAAAGGCTAAGACGAATGAGACCCGAAATGCTCCTAAAGATAAAAGAAGAAGTCAAAAAACAGTTCGATGCCGGCTTCTTACAAGTCTCCAAATATCCGGAATGGGTGGCTAATATAGTCCCGGTGCCAAAGAAAGACGGCAAGGTACGAATTTGTGTGGACTATCGCGATTTGAATAGAGTAAGCCCCAAGGATAATTTCCCCTTGCCGCACATCGATACATTGGTGGATAACACGGCAAAACATTTGTTATTCTCTTTCATGGACGGGTTCTCGGGTTATAATCAGATAAAGATGGCCCCCGAGGATATGGAAAAAACTACATTCGCGACGATATGGGGAACGTTCTGTTACAAGGTGATGCCGTTCGGATTAAAAAAATGCCGGGGCAACATATCAGAGGGCGATGGTAATGTTGTTCCACGACATGATGCATAAAGAGATAGAAGTTTATGTCGACGATATGATTGCCAAATCTCGAGGGGAAAAAGAGCATGTTGAAAACCTCAGGAAATTATTTGAAAGACTGAGAAAATTCCAATTGAAGCTTAATCCAGCGAAGTGGACATTTGGAGTAACTTCGGGAAATTGCGGGTTTTCGTGCAAATCGGCGGGGGTATTGAGATTGATCCGGACAAGATAAAGGCTATACAAGAATTACCACCTCCACAAACACAAAAAGAGGTCAGAGGGTTTCTAGGAAGGTTAAATTACATTGCTCGGTTTATTGCTCAGCTTACCAACCAATGCGACCCAATTTTTCGACTCCTGCGAAAACACAATCCTGGGGAATGGAATGAAGAATGCCAAGCTACTTTCGACAAGATAAAACAATATTTGTCTAACCCCCCGGTGCTAGTACCGCCAACTCCCGGGAGACCGCTAATATTGTACCTGACTGTGTTCAAAAATTCAATGGGTTGTATACTGGGGCAACATGATAAGTCGGGAAGAAGAGAGAAGGCGATTTATTACCTCAGCAAGAAGTTCACAGAGTATGAAGCAAAATATCCGTCAATCGAAAAATTCTGTTGTGCTCTGGTCTGGGCAGCTCGAAGACTTAAACAATATATGTTGTATCATACGACGTGGCTAATCTCAAAGCTAGACCCACTAAAGTACATGATGGAATCACCTGCACTCTCAGGAAGAATGGCACGATGGCAGATCCTGCTATCGGAGTACGACATCACCTACGTGAGCCAGAAGTCGATAAAAAAGAGTGGGATAGCTGACTTCCTAGCAGCCCGAACTACAGAGGAATACGAGCCATTAAGATTTGACTTCTCGGATGAAGATTTGATGTGCATCACAGAAAAAGAATGTGAATCGTCAAAAGAGAAGTCATGGAAGATGAGCTTTGATGGAGCATCAAACGCATTAGGGCATGGGATTGGAGCAGTCTTAGTGTCACCGGAAGGGAGCCATTATCCATTCATTGCCAGACTAAATTTCTTCTGTACCAATAACATAGCGGAATACGAGGCTTGCATCATGGGACTTCGCGCAGCTATCGAACGGGACTTCAAATTCCTAAAAGTATCTGGGGATTCGGCATTAGTGATTTACCAAATCCGTGGAGATTGGGAAGTAAGAGACTCGAAGTTGGTCAAATATCATGATCTTGTTGTGGATTTGGTCAAAGAATTCCAGGAAGTGACCTTTAATTACTTCCCACGAGAAGAAAACCAATTGGCTGATGCTCTGGCCACTTTGGCTTCGATGTTCAAAGCAAACCGAGAAGCGAAAATAATACCTCTCCAGATGAGTATATACGAAGCCCCAGCGTATTGTTTTCACATTAAAAAAGAGACGGATGGACTGCCATGGTTCCATGATATCTTAGAATATGTCAAGGATCAAAGATATCCCGAGCAAGCAAATGAGAATGACAAAAGAACAATCAGAAAAATGGCAGCGGGATTTGTTCTCGATGGGGACATCCTATACAAAAGAGGAAAAGATCAAGTGCTTCTGAGGTACGTGGATGATATTGAAGCCAGAAAGATACTTGAAGAGGTCCATGAAGGAATTTGTGGAACGCATGCCAATGGTTTCACTATGGCTAGGAAAATTATGAGACTCGGTTATTACTGGCTGACGATGGAAAATGACTGCATTGGTTTTGCACGAAAGTGTCACAAATGTCAAGTTTACGGCGATAAAATTCATGCAGCACCGTCGCCCCTTCATGTCATGACTTCTCCATGGCCGTTTTCTATGTGGGGCATGGATGTTATAGGGCCGATTTCCCCAAAAGCTTCCAATGGACATCGCTTCATTTTTGTGGTTATAGATTATTTCACGAAATGGGTGGAAGCCACCTCGTTTGCTAATGTGACAAGGACAGCAGTTTGCAGGTTCTTAAAAAAGGAGATCATATGTCGATATGGTTTGCCCGAGAAGATCATCTCAAATAATGCCTTGAATCTGAACAAAAAGATGATGAAGGAAGTGTGTGAGCAATTTCAAATAAAGCATCACAATTCCTCACCCTATCGCCCAAAGATGAATGGAGTGGTAGAGGCGGCCAACAAAAACATTAATAGGATTATTGGAAAGATGACCGAGACATATAAAGACTGGCACGAGAAGCTCCCATTTGCCCTTTATGCATATCGCACATGTGTTCGGACCTCTACAGGGGCAACTCCTTTCTCCCTAGTCTATGGGATGGAAAATTTGCACGCCTGGTCGAGGTCGAGATCCCCTCTTTGCGAGTCTTAATGGAGTCAAAACTAGAAGAATCAGAATGGGTGCAAGCTCGATATGACCAACTAAACTTGATCAAAGAAAAACGCTTAAAAGCCATCTGTCATAGGCAGATGTACCAGAAGAGAATGATCACGGCCCATGACAAGAAGATACGACCAAGGGAATTTCGCGAAGGAGAGCTCGTGCTGAGAAAGATTCTTCCAATACAAAAAGACTTCCGAGGAAAATGGGCACCAAATTGCGAAGGACCATATGTCGTAAAGAAGGCCTTCTCGGGCGGAGCTTTGATCCTCACCGAGATAGATGGTAAAGAGGTACCAAATCCAGTGAACTCAGATGCCGTGAAGAAGTACTACGCCTAAAAAAAAAAAGAAGGAATGAGAAAGGAAAAAGGAAAAAGATCAAGATGAAAACATGAAAGGACGTCTTGATTTAAAAAAAAAAAATCAAAAAATCAGGATGAAAACCCGAAAATGGCGTCTTGATAAACAAAATTGGGATGAAAACCTGAAAAGGCGTCCTAACGAAGGGGTTCGCACGTAAAGAGCAAGGACGATTTGAGCAGGAAGTCAAATGGAGAGATTATAATATTTGAAGCAGACTCGGAAGTTCAGAATCTTCTACACAAAGAGCTCCACTCGAAAAGATCCAGGATGAAGGAATGTGGAGAAGTTCATGCGTCGGATATCTAGAGCATTTGTGACGATTGAACCCTGCTTTCTTTTTATAGCATTTCCTTTATAGAATTGTTCCTTGTCAGTTCTTTACTTAACACTGCTGAAATAAATATGGGTGTGAGGTACCCCTTTCACACACGCTTTCCCATTTTCAGACATCTCATGTTTGGTTCATTTAAATGATAAATAGTAAAATTACATACTCTAAACAAAAAGAATGTTGGGCATTACCTGGGTGAGGATCTGGTGAGTACAAAAGCCCCAAAGCAAGGACAAGAGTTCAACAAGAGGGCAAAATGGGTGATATATGAGAAGTGCAGACTATTCGTAAAACTTGAGGACGAGAACAAAACCTGAAAGAAAAGTCAAGAATCGAAGCAATGAATACAAGTCATCATGAAAGTCATAACGAGAGATACATGACAAACAAGCCCAGAGTGTATGGCATAATCATGTAGGTATAAGAGCATTTAAGAAAAATCACGTGCATATCATGACAACATCACGCATAACACATACAGGTACACCAATAAAGCAAGAAATTCTGATGATAGTTGTACCAAATCGAGGAAAAGAAGGCATTCGAGTCCCACCAGATGATATGTTTTAAGATTCTAATTGCAAAAATCAACTCATAATACGAGAGGTGAGTTGGGTCTCAAGGCACACCGAGGTATTTAATTTCTGTTCAAAAATCAACTCATAATGCAAGAGGTGAGTTGGGCCTCGGGGCACGCTGAGGTATTTAATTTCTGTCTTTAAATTTCTGTTCAAAAGTCGACTCATAATACGCGGGGTGAGTTGAGCCTCGGGACACGCCGAGGTATTTAATTTCTGTCTTTAAATTTCCGTTCAAAAATCAACTCATAATACGTGAGGTGAGTTGAGCCTCGGAACACGCCGAGGTATTTAATTTTCGTCTTTCAATTTCTATTTTCTGTTTGTCAATTCTCATTTCTCCAAAAAAAAAAGGGAAGAGTCGGTTCATGTTGCGAGAACAAGGAAGCAGTTTGAAAAGTTCAGATTTATTCCCTCAAAGTCCCAGTGGAGCGGTTGGTAGATCGAAGCTATAAATCTCTTTGTCGTGAAGTCACATTTTAGCAAACAAATCTCATCCTTTTGAAGATTGAGGAAAAAGAGTTGAAGCTACGAGTCATGTCACGCGGAAGCAGCGGTGGAGTGGGTTAAAGCAACAGGGTTTGAAGATGTTTGAAGAAGAAAAGCATCCGAAGAATCTATACTTGGCCGAGACCGGGCAAAAATTGGTTCCTCTTTTGTCTTTGCTCTATTCTCGTTTCACGACAATGAGCAAAGAGGGGCAGCTGTAATAACCAATTTTGCCTGGGCATAATATAGATTAGAAACCCAAATGATAAAACAAAAACAATAAGCCAAAAAAAAATAATAATAACATATATAAAAACAGTCCAAATAATAGCCAATGTCCATTTACAAATAAACCAATCCATTTATAGCCCAATTACAAAGACCAAATACAGGCCCAATCTAATGCGAAGAACAGGGCCCGTTACTTAGCCTAACCCATTAGCCCAAACTCACAAGAGGCCCGATGGCCCAAAAGCATTACAATTTTCAGAAAAATCTAGGGTTCGTTGAACCCTAGGCGCCGCTCCCTCGGTTAACTCCCTCACGCGTCTGGCTAGACCCAAGCACCACTACGCACGCCGATCAAAGGACTCCTGCACGCCTTCGCCATCGCACGTATCCTGCAGACATAGAACGAAGCAAGCAACAGCAAAGTATGGAGCAAAAAACAATGGAATAATAAAAAAAACATGGTGCATCTGGCTATAAAGCCATTGAAAACCGATGTATCAAAGGGTTGGACTCATGTACACGAGGAGAAATCAAAGAAAATAATCAGAAAAGAATTCTCTTTCCTTCAAATCACGGATCACCAGCAATAAAACAGAATACAAAGGTCGATTATTTACGGCTATTTTTTTATGTGTTTATTATCTTGTTTTACGAATGAAAACCTTAACGAAAAGCAAAGAATATACCTCTGGGAGTGAATCGCTGAAACTTTTCCCTCTTTCGTCGAAATCGGAGCTTCGGGGAGGGCCCTGGCGTGGAGACGGCCTCAGTGCCTGAATTAAGGTCTCAAATCGGACCTCGGCGCGGCACCCATCACTGTCTCCGATGGATCGATGGTGCTCGAGCGGAGGGATTCTTGCGGCGGCTGAAAGGAAAATTAAAGGGTTAGGGTTTGGGTTGAGAAAGGAAATTGGGGGGTTTTAGTTTTGCTTAGGGGAAGGCTAACGGCCAATAAAGGGAACGACACCGTCTCAGAGGGATGGGGTCTGCGTGTCAACCCGTTGGGCGACCCGGATCCGCGCCCCTCTGCGCTTTAAATGGGATATTTACACGTTTAATCCCTCAGCCCTCTGATCATTTCGCAATTTAACCCTACTAAACGCCATTTTTTTTTACCATTTGGGGTTATTTGCTCGTTCAGTCCCCAATCATTTGCGTGTATTTCATTTGAGTCTGTTGATTCCCTTTTATTTTCAATTTTCCCCCAAATCATGCTGTCATTTTAATTTTAACCCTCTTTTTAATTATTTTACAATCTTCTAGTTCTTTTATTGTTATTATTGGCATGCATATATTATTACTATTATTATTATTATATTAATATTATTACTATATTCATGTTAGTATATTGTGTATACATATATTTCGTATTATTGCTATTATTATATTTATTATCACTATATTATTATCATTGTTATCGCTATTATTATTGTTGTTGTTATCCTTACTATTATTATTGTCACTTTATTATATTATGTATATATACATATGTCATTATTTGTTTAACCTTCATTCATATGTTTATGCTTATATTATTTCACAAATACTCCTATTTTCACATCATTATCGTTCGTCGCATGACCCTATTCACGTTTCGAATAATGTTTTTTAAACATAACCTAAAAATTTTATCAATTTTATCCAAAGACCAAAATTTTTCAAATAAAGCGATATTCTATGTTTGGAAATTCGAGAGATCGTACCTTATATGTTGGGTTTCGGTTCTCTCGCCTCGCCAACGATCGAATATCCTTTTGAGGTTTTATGCATGAGTCTCGAGGATTAAGAGATGACCTTGGATTCGAGGATTAAAACCATCGTGTCCTATGTACTGGATGTGATATTTTATTCATTCGGAACAAGAAAATCTCGATATTGAATTCGAGAAAAACTAAAATATTTCAGAAAGAGGTTGATTTTTAAATTCTTTTCAAAATTTTTAGACTTTCGACATGGGGACATTAATTAATCAATTTGGTACCAATTTTGGGCGTGACGAGGGTGCTAACCCTTCCTCGCACGTAACCGACTCCCGAACCCGTTTTCTCAAAGTTCGTAGACCCATAAAATATTGTTTTAGTAAATCAAAATGTTTTATTAAAACAAAGGTGATCCGATCACACCTAACAAAGATTGGTGGCGACTCCCTATTTTCAAAGTCGGTTCCCGTTTTGACAAAAAATGGTTACGACACAGGCGATACATAATCCGAATGTTAACACTGCCGTTGAACAAAACAAAAGAGAAGAAACAAACAACTTAAAGAAAAAAGAGAAAAAATTTCAAATATATAATAACTTTATATAAAATGAATTATAAAAGAAAATATATTAAACCATGATTTTTCAATTAATCCATTATTTAAATCAATTCAATATTATTATCATGGAAAATTAATTAGTTGAACGTTTCAAAAATGAAATAATAGTTTGCATGAATTATATATATAATGGATAGTTCTAAAATGATGAAGAGGTTTATTATTTTGTTATATAATTTATCAATAATATTGAGTAATTTTTATAATCTTTGGTTGTCTTTATTTAACCAATATAATTTAAGTGTTTTCTATTGAAATGCTAAGAAGCACAAAGTCAACTTGCTTAGCTAATAAAGTTGCAATAGCAACAATGAATCCTTGAACCCAAATACATTTATGAAAAAATAATATCCAAAATGCATATCATTGGAATCGAATTTTAGAAATTTGATCTCTTTTTTGTCTGCAAGATATGACCTAAAGATAATAAAACTTTTGATTTGTAAATTATATTGCTTATTTTGTGGTGTGTTTTTTAATAAATATAAAATTCAAATATTTTTAATATTGTATTTAAATATTATTTAATCGTATAAAATTTTAAACATCTGTATATTCATTTATTTCAAATTGTGTTTTAATTATTTATTTAGGAAAAATTATAATAATAAAAACATGGCCTAAACTAAACTAATCTAAACAAAACAATCTAATTTAGATGTAGAAATACGAATCCACCACCACTCAAGTGCTTAATTCTTCTAATTAATTAGTTAAGTAATTAACTTAAAAAAGCATATGACTTCCTTAAGCAAGTTAGGTTTATTATTGAGGGTGTGATTTGTGTGAAAGCTTACCAACTGTTTCAAAAAATAGTTGTGTGATTGGATGTGCATTTAAGCTTAATCACAATTATTTGCTTTTTGAATAATAAAAAAAGCAGAACGAAATAATTATTATGAAAAAAGAAAAAAAAATGAAACGAATTCAGATTTACTTTGATTGATTTCTATTTTTACCATAAGAAAAAAATATTTATACTTGAAGGATGAAATCGTGAATTAAGTCATGTCTTAATGATTAAGTAAAAATATTAGTTAAAAGAAAAAACTCTGAATATTATGAATAATTTTCAGATTTATTTTGATTATACCTTATTAAATGTGAATATTAATCGTTATTTATACACAAGTACGAATAATTTAATTTAAGGTAGTGTGTAGTCTTCTTTTATTTATAAAATATATATAGTTTTTGGTTATTAGTCGTTATGTTTTGTACTTGGTTATAATTTTTTTTGAGCATTAATCTTATTATAGATTTTTATCATATATACTCATTTTGATAAATGTTTAGAACTATTCATAATCCCTCCTCAACTCTGATAATGTGTTTCAACACGCTTAAACTCATGTCCTCTTACATTAGCAATAATGCTGACACCAATCGAGTTAAAGACTCAATCGGATGGAAGGTGACAACTATTACAAAATAATTTTTGTTCAGAATATCTATTAATTTTCTTTTCTTCAACATTTTTTCTTAAAAAATATCAATCAAATCATATAATTATTTTAAAATTTAATATTAGATAAATTTAGAGTCAAATCTTAACATTTATTATTTTTATTCACAAACCACAAATTAAAAAAAAAACTATATATATTCAACTTATATTATTTGAAAATAATATTTTGTTAGAATAAATATTATAGAATTTGTAGAATTCAGAGTTCTTCAGCAAAGCACAAGACACAACAAAAGCATCATTAATGGGGAAATCCAAAACCCAAGAAAACATTAATGATTGTGATCTTAAGCAAAGGTATAGTCATGGTTAATATTTACTCAAGGTGTTTATACTCTTAGTATATTCACAATTTAGCTCTCTACTTTTATTTTTATAATTAATCCATTTATTTTATAGATTTTGAAATTAAACTTTAATTCCCAATAATTTTTTTATTAAATTCGTTGATAGTATAGTTTGAAATAAAAATACTTGTTTGATAATTATATAATTAAAAAACAACGTTATTATGAACTTAAATTTAATAAAAAAACGATATTAATAATTGTATTTGCAAAATAAATATTAAGGCTTCATTTGCTTTCTGAAAATAATTTATATTTTTTATTTTAAGGAAATGATATTTATTTTCTATTTACTGAAAATGACAAAACAGAAATAAAAATTTATTTTTGATAAGGACAATATCAAAATATGTTTGGTACATATTTTTAATTAAAACAATGAAAATAAAATTTTATTATTTTTTAACTTTCACATACTTTTATTTTTATTTTTAAAAAATCATTTTTAAAAATTGTAACAAAAATGTTTTCTTTTAATATTTTCATTTTCCAAAAAAACAAAAATGAAAATGGCCGTTGTTTATTAAATTTAAACCGAGCCTAAATTTTTAAAATATGTATTTTTTTTCTTCCAAATTTATAAATATACAGCAATTAGGGGCATATTTTAACCCATCTAATTTTTATTTCCAATTAGGAAAAAAAACTTGGAAAGGACATCCAAAGGCATCCAATTTGAGCAAATACCATAAACTCTCCCAATTATTAAACGACGCATTTCAAAACTTTAATTTGAACAATCCAATGTCTTATTCAGCCTTCCCCTTAAATGCAAATTACTTACTTATTTACAGTGTGGCAAAAAAATCCAATATTTATTTATAAATAACTTTCTTTGTTTACTTTGCGCTTTTCTTTTTACTTTCTCTTTCTCTCTCATTGTGTCTCTCTGTCAAATCTAAGAATGTAATGCTAAGAAACTCATTTGGAGAGAGAAAGAACCAAAAAAACAAAAATCACAGAAGAGTTTGTAAGAGATAACAGGGCAATGGGGTAACTTTGAACAAGATGCGGCTGAAGATTTACTATCACAGCTGCTGATCATCAAAATCCCATTTCCCGGTTTTTTTTTTTTTTGTGTTTTTGGTATGTTTTTTGATCCAAACTTTTTGTTATAAACTTGTTCTTTTGCTGTTTTCTTAATTACCCATTTGCTTAAAGTTCATGTTTTTGTTTTTTCTTTCTTGCAGTTTGCTTAAATTTTATGTTTTTTTGTTGAAAAAGATAGCTTATTTTTCCAGACTTTGTTCCTTTTTGCAAGTATTTGATGTTGGTTTTTGGGAAGAATACTTAAATTTTTTCCCAGTGTTGTTCGTATGGTTCATTTCTTCTTCCTTTTTTGAGACCACTCTTACATAAAAGTTCATGATCCTTTCCCAAATAGAACCAAAAAAAAAAAAAAAAAAATCAAAACAGGGTCATGTGCTTCTTTGAATTGTAGATTTGTATGATGAAATTCCTTCTGTAATTGGACCACTGGGTCCAAACAACTTTTATGGCTTTCTTTTTTTTTTTTTATGGAATCACTTTCACTGCAAAGTACAAATGCTGTATGCTATATGCTTACTTTTGGGAATCTTTGTTTTGAATTCATGGTATTTCTATTTGTTTAATTGATTCTTTACAAAATTGAAGATCTGATATAATCCTTTTTTTTCCCTTTTCAGTGGAGTGCTTGTTAGCTTTGAAACTTGGAATAGAATCTCACTGTTGCACATCATTGATCTTTGACTGAATAGGTAACTTAGGTTACATAGATTATCGGGGATTTCGATCATTCGATTTTGTGAATTTTGTTGCTCTAAATGCATTCAAAGTAGTTTGACTTGATTATCTCTGGTTGTGTATAGGTGCAAGTGATTCAGAATAAAGATCTATTAGAGTAGTGGAACAGAATTAGATTGTTATTCTGGCCTGGACCCATTACTTGAGTTTTTGTAAAGACCAGGCTTTTGCAAAGCCGAAACTCATCGCTTTATTGCTTGTTGGTGGAATTATGGCAACTTCATTACATTCGGAGTCTAGACGCTTGTATTCTTGGTGGTGGGATAGTCATATCCCCAAGAATTCTAAATGGCTTCAAGAAAATCTTACAGGTATGAGTTTTCTTTCTAAATACTTTGCCGCGATGGTCTATGATGATATATGTGTATATACATGTATATAGTTGATAATCCACTTAGATCTCTATATGCTACACAGTTGCAATGATTTTCTGTTTCAACAGATATGGATTCTAAAGTTAAAGCGATGATCAAACTGATTGAAGAAGATGCGGATTCTTTTGCAAGACGAGCGGAAATGTATTATAAAAAACGGCCGGAGCTCATGAAATTAGTTGAGGAGTTCTATAGAGCTTACCGTGCTTTAGCAGAGAGGTATGATCATGCAACCGTTGAGCTTCGCCATGCCCATAAAACCATGTCGGAAGCCTTTCCCAACCAGGTTCCTTTCGTATTGGCTGATGAATCATCCTTGGGCTCTTCAGGCCCTGAGGTTGAGCCTGACACACCAGAAACCCCACATCCTTTTCGTGCATTCTTTGATTTGGATGACTTGCAAAAGGGCTCTGGGATAAACAAAAGGGGTTTAAAGCAGTTGAATCAGATGTTTGAATCGGGAATAGTGTCTCCAAATGCCAACATTACTGTGAAGAAGGGGAATGGTGGTGAAGCCGAGGAAAATGAGCAGAGTGGGTTATCTCAGTTATCGATTGAGAATGAAAATTTGAAGAATCAAGTTCTTTCCGAATCTGAGCGTGCAGGTAAAGCTGAAACTGAAGCAGAGTTCTTGAAGAAAACTCTTGCCGAGATTCAAGCCGAAAAGGAAGATGTCCTTCTTCATTACCAACAGAGTTTAAAGAAGTCATCTAGCCTCGAGAGAGAACTTAACGAAGCACAAATGTATGCCGGGAATCTTGACGAACGAGCCAGCAAAGCTGAAATCGAGATCAAAGTTTTGAAAGAAGCATTAAGTAAACTTGAAGCCGAACGAGACACTGGTCTTCATCAATACAATCAGTGCTTGGAAAGAATATCCAGCTTGGAGAATACCATTTCCCAATCCCAAGAGGAAGCAAAAGGGCTTAACGAGAGGGCTTTCAAAGCAGATATTGAAGTTCGGAATCTTAAGATAGAGCTTTCTAGGTTAGAAGCTGAAAAGGAAGCTGGTCTTGTTCGATACAAGCAGTGTCTTGATATGATATCATCATTAGAAAATAAAATCTCACTTGCTGAAGAAAACGCGAAAATGCTCAACATGCAAATCGAAAGAGCTGAAAGTGAAGTTAAAGCGCTAAAAGATGCTATTGCTAAGCTGAAAGAAGAGAAAGATACTATGGCTCGGCTGTATGAGCAGTGCTTGGTAACGATTGCCGAGTTGGAGAGTGAAATTTCTCGTGCCCAGGAGGATGCAAAACGATTAAACAATGAGATTGTAGTCAGCGGTGAAAAATTGAGAAGCATGGAAGAACAGCGTGCTCTGCTGGAGAAATCGAATCAATCTCTACTAGTAGAGGCCGATAATCTGGTGCAGAAAATAGCGATTAAGGATCGTGAACTTTCGGAGAAGCAAAATGAGTTGGAGAAACTTCAGACATCATTGCAAGACGAGCATTTACGATTTGTGCAAGTCGAGGCTACACTGCAAACTTTACAAATGTTGAATTCGCAATCTCAAGAGGAGCAGCGAGTTTTGACATCGGAGCTCTTGAGTAAGCTTCAAAAGTTAAACGAGTTGGAAGCAAGCAACCAAAAATTGGAGGTAGAAATTGATCAAGTGCAGGGTGAAAACCGGAGCCTCAATGAATTAAACAGTTCTGCCACTGTTTCGATGAAGAATTTAGAAGATGAAATTCTCGGCTTGAAGGAACTGAAAGAAAAACTTGAAAGTGAGGTTGCAGTACAAATGGAACGAAGTAATATCCTCCAGCAAGAAGTTGACAAATTGAAGGATGAAATCGAGGTCTTGAGTAGTGCATACCAGGCATTAATTCAACAGCTGCTGTCTGCAGGTTTAAATCCTGAATGTCTTGAACTGTCAGTGAAGGAATTACGAGAGGAGAACTCGAAACTGAAGGAAGAATTCAGCAAGCAAAGAGGGGAGACCGAAGTTCTTTACAAGAAACTGAGAAGCATGGATGATCTTTTGGAGAAGAATGCTGTTTTGAGAAGTTCAGTGTCGGAATTGAATGGCAAATTGGAAGGGTCGAGGGAGCTTGTTGGGGAATTACGGAAGTCCAGTGAGTTCCTTTGGGGAGAAAAATCTTCACTTGCCGCTGAGAAATCCGTTCTCCTTTCTCAGTTACAGAAGATGACTGAGAATATGCAGACGCTCTTTGAGAAAAACAGATCATTGGAAAGTTCCCTTTCTGGCGCTAATATCGAGCTTGAAGGCTTGAGATCAAAGTCAAAGACCTTAGAAGAATTCTGCCAGTATCTCAAAAACGAGAAATCCGTTCTTGCAGGTGAAAGAGACAGCCTGATATTGAAGCTCGAGGATGTTGAAAAGAGGCTATGCATCCTTGAACTTCGATTCGATAAACTGGAGGAAAAATATTCTGACCTGGAGAAGGAGAAAGATTTGACACTCTCTCAGGTAGAGGAACTACGGGATTCCCTCGGTGCTGAACAACAAGATCGTGCCTGTTATGTGCAGTCAAGTGAATCACGGTTAGTAGATCTTGAAAACCATGTCCATTTACTACAAGAAGAAAGTAGGTTCCGGAGAAAAGAGTTCGAAGAAGAAATTGATAAAGCTGTCAAGGCTCAGGTCGAGATCTTCATCTTCCAAAAGATCATAAAAGATCTCGAGGAAAAAAACTTGTCTTTGTTGATTGAATGTCAGAAACATGTTGAGGCGTCCAAATTGTCAGATAAACTAATTAGGGAGTTGGAGAGTGAAAATCTTGAGCAGCAGATAGAAGGTGAATTCCTATTGGATGAAATCGAGAAACTAAGATCCGGGATTTATTTAATTTTCCGAGCTCTTGAGTTTGGTCCTGTTAACAAACATCGGGATGTAGTTGAATCAGATCAAGTTCCTCTTTCATGCATTCTGGATAATGTTGAAGACATAAAGAGTTCGCTATCAAGAAACCAGGAAGAGAAGCAACGACTGGTAGTTGAGAACTCGGTGCTGTTAACTTTAATCAGACAACTTAAATTCGAGGGCGGTGAACTTGAGTCTGAGAACCGAGCCCTTGAGTATAAGTTCGAGATTGTGGAAAAGCAGAATGTGATGCTGCAGAAAGACAAGCGGGAGCTTCAAGAGATGAACCAGCAGTTGATGTTGGAAGTGCGTGACGGAAAGATTGAGAAAGAAATATTAAACACGGAATTGGAGAGTGAACATGGAAAGTTGAAGAGCATGCACGGAGCTTGCTTCTTATTAGAGGAGGAAAATTTCAAGCAGCTCGAAGAAAACAGACTTTTGCTCGAGAAATTCTCGGACCTCAAAGAGGATATGCGTGTTCTTGAAGATGAGAACAGTGTTGCCCTACAAGAAGTGGTAGCCCTTAGTAGTCTCTCTCTCATTTTAGAGACCTTTGGTGCCGAAAAAGCCGTTGAAATCAAGATATTGGAGAAGAAGTTGAACAAGAAAGAAGCTGAAATCACGGAATTGAGTGAAACTGTTCAGAAGTTACACAATGAACTAAATGGTGTTAAAGATTTGAACGACCAATTAAATTATCAAGTCGTTATCAGTAATGATTTGCTAAAACAGAAAACCATAGAGCTTTCAGAAGCAGATGAAAAGCTTCAGGCCGCACATAACTTGAATGCGGTACTGTACCAGACTCTCGAGGAACTGAAGAGGGAATATGAGGAATCTAAACACATTAGAGAAAAGTTAGAGAGGCAGATTGTTGAACTATCGGAAGATAACAAAGAACAGAAAATGGAAATCGAACACCTTTGTGAAGCAAAGGACAATTTGGGTTCCAAAGTTGTTACATTACACAAGGAAATCGAAGAAAAAAAGATGTATGGACAAAACCTGAGTCTAGAGCTACAAGAAAAAAGCAATGAGTTCGAGCTGTGGGAAGCTGAGGCTGCATCATTTTACTTTGATTTCCAAGCTTCTGCCGTTTGTGAAGTTCTACTCGAAAATAAGGTACACGAGCTTACTGAAGTTTGTGAGACACTCGAAGAAGAAAGTGCTGTAAAGAGTGCACAAATAGGTCAGATGAAGGAAAGGGTTGAGTTCTTGGAAAGTGAAATTGGAGGGTTGAAGGTCTCGATGTCTGCCTATGTTCCGGTCATAGCTTCACTGAAAGATAGTATAATATCCCTCGAGAAAATTGCCCTTCTTCAGCCAAAGCTTTGTGTTTCAAATGGTGACAAAGATAAGGTAAAATTAATTTCTACATTTAGGGAATATTTACGGTTGAAACTATTTAGATATGCTTGCATTATACTACATTTAAAGTTCTATTTATTTGTTTTCACCAGGATGTAGAAATGGTTGATGAACTTTATGTGATGAGCTCGGAGAAACTCGAAGAAGGACAATGTGCATTTTTGACAGCTGGGATTTCAGACTTGCAGGAGATGTGCACTAAGGTTAAAGCAGTCGAAAAGGCTGTGGTGCAAGAGATGAATAGGCTTGCGAAGCAGAAAAGTAACAAGAGCAGCCACGAGATTGATGCTTCATCTAAAGCCATTAAGCCCTCTAATTCAGAAATGAAGAAAGGTATGCAGGTTGGTAATGAGGTTGCTCGAAAACTCAAGCCGAAGAAGATGAAACCTGAAATTTCTGAATTGAGAAATGGGATATTGTTGAAAGATATTCCCCTGGATCATGTGTCTGATTCTTCATTATACAGAAGGAGCAAGAGTAAGAGAGAGACCAACACAGCTGATGATCAAATGCTTGAATTATGGGAGTCTGCTGAGCATGAATGTGGTGTTGATTCAAAAATCAATGACATGCAAGTACGGGCGTTTGTACCGGGGGAGATCATTGCTTGTCATCAGTCCAGTGATCTAGAACCGGAAAACGAGAGTTCTTTGGGAGCATTGGTGGAGAAAGAGTTGAGCGTTGATAAGTTAGAGATATCTACTAGCATTAGAGAGCCAAAGAAACGAGCTAAAAACCGAAAGGTCTTAGACAGACTTGCTTCTGATGCTCATAAATTGATGGCTCTTCAAACCTCTGTCAAACAACTGAAAAAGAGAATGGAAATCAAGAAGAGGAAGAAGGCGTTCGATTTAGAATACGGACAAGTCAAAGAACAATTGCAAGAGGTGGAGGATGCAATCAAGGAGTTGTGCAACGTCAACAGAGAATTGACCAAGGATGTCGAAGGAAGTTCTTCATCTTTAGACGGAACAAACTCAATGGAATTGGAAGGACCTGGAAAGGGCAACTTGAAAACGGTACGTGAGCAGGCACAAAAAGGGTCTGAAAAGATTGGAAGGTTGCAGTTCGAGGTGCAGAGCATTGAGTACGTTATGCTGAAACTAGAAGATGAAAGGAAGAACAAAGGGAAAACCCGAACTGGTGTCCTCTTAAGGGACTTTATCTACAATGGTGGAAGACGGAGTGGAAGACGAAAGAAGGGTTGTTTTTGTGGGTGTGCAAGACCTCCTTCTAGTATAGACTGAGGCTAAGCATGTAGAGACAGACAAAAAAAGAAAAGGCCCTGTTGTTGCTTGATAAGATTCAAAGCATGCCTAATTTTCCAGGAATTTATATGCTTAGAACCTGTTTTTAGAGCAAATTGTCACTTCTAGAATTATGCCTTCATGTAATCAGTTAATAAGCTGTATACAGCACTCTATCTAGTAATTTTGAGTAAACAATGTCAAACTAGTAGCACTTGTTAAATATCCGGTTCCATTTTAACCTGTATTTATTTATAACGACATTTCAGGGTATTGTCAAGTTTGAGTTGGTTTTTTTTTGACACAGCAACATTACAAGCTACTTTTATTGATTTGAAAAGCATATGAAAAGCATATGAAGTATAAACATCTTAAAATGTGGCCCTATATGACATTCATGTATTTGTCATTCGTAATGAATATTTTAAGGTAAAGATCATATTTATTTTTACCCGAAGGGTAACATATTGTATACTCAAATATTAAGTTGCAAAATCATATCCTTTTAACATCAAAACCATGGAGAAATCCTCTACTAAAGTTTTTCAACAAAATTAAAATGATCAGCAAAAACTCCTAGAAGCATAAAAAAAAGACATTCATGGACTATTGTTCCTCGCTCAAGCTCCAACAACCTCTGCAGGAGCCTCAGCCATTGTCTCATCAGCAGGCCTCTCTAGTTTCACACCAACATCCTCTGAGTAGTCACCATGAACCTAAATGAATAAAGAAAACCACAAAATTAAGAAATTAACTAGGCAAGCTCCATGGGATAATAATTTTATTGAAAAGTATGAGAATAGATGCCAGAAACTTACCTCCATCAACTTCCCGAGATCAAACTTGGGAGCCTTCAAGATTTTGACCTTACGAATAAACACATTCTGCAAAGGATAGATGCTAGATGTTGCCTTCTCGATTTCTTTTCCAATCATTTCGGGGATGAACTTTTGAACCAGTTCCTTCAAATCACAAGATGTTGCCTGGGCAGTCATTATTTCCCTCATCTTTCGGCGTATCTGAAAAACAGTAATTTCACTTGGTCATCATGGGATTGACAAATTCAAAGAAAGCACACAAACACTGCAAACAGTCACAAGTACTGGGGTAGTTTACCTGTCTAATCTGGCTGGACTGAGCGTAACAAGTCCTTTTAACCTGGTTCGGCGTCTCTTAGTGAATCCAATGCAGAACATTCTCAAAGTGTAATTGTCAGTTGTCTTCACATCAACATGAGCTTCAATCAGGGTTTGCCATTTACGCACCAAAGACCTCAGTTTGTCAGTTGTAAAATTCATTCCCTGGAAATTTGAAAAAGGAAAAAGAATCAAAATTTTTAAACTTCTATTGCTAAAAAGCTAGGATAATATAGTAAATAAAGGAAGTTTATATTAATCATACCCAGAAGTTGGTCAAAACATTTTTTCCTTGAACATCTTCAGCTCTCAAACGAATCTTTCTGTAAGCATGATCCTCATCACCACCTTGAAGATCGGCCAGGGAAACCTCAAACACACGGTGTTTGAGTCCTTCAGAAGCAATCTGTCAATGAAATAACCAAGTTCAAACCACAAATATATAACTCAAACAGTAACTATACGTTAAATATACAGAGCAGATGTAAGTTCATTGTGCTGTTTCTATGCGGAAACTCATATATCAGGAACACATATCCACAGCATATCATAAGTAGGAGTAAGACATAAAGGTGATTAATCGTCTAAATAACTGAAGCTGACCAAGAATGCCAATGTAAGACCAAAACAAGTGAACAAATAATAAGTTACAAGTTTCTCAAATAAGTCCACTTCAATTGTTGCATCCTTCTCAAAGAACCATGAAGTGCAGAGTCAATATGAATTTATAGTTTGATAATAGATACAAAATTTCCTCACTCAATTGAGAACCTTATGCGTTCAGTAGCCAATTTTCTTAATAAAAGGTATTGGTATTTCAAAAGAAATGGTAAATCAGCACTTCAAATAACAAAAATAACATCATGGTCATACAAAAACAACCAGCAATACAAGAAATGCTCAGCTCAAAACTGCAGTTCCCATTTTACAGAGCAAACCAGAAAATACCATGAAAAGACAATAGCATTAAACTTCCATATTAACTTCCAAAAGGTCCAAGCTTTGGCAACGGAATAGACAAAGAATCTAAACGAAACCCAATTTCCTCAAAGGTTGAAGGAATACAATACAATGCAAATATTTTCGAAAAATAAATAAATAATTTTCTAAAAGAAAACAAACCTTGGTACCCTGAGTACGGGTGACGAGAGTTTTCCCCACATTTCTGGTTGTGAAAACTGAAGGAGCCTTGATATCGTACCAATCCTTCTTAGAGAAAGGATCCGCTCTAAACAAAAATAAAAAATAAAAATCAAACATTTAACGAATAAATCTGTTGGTAAAATACCCAAAGCGCGATTAAAGCTAAAAATTAGGTCGATAAAAAAACAGCACTCACGCCTTCTTCTTTCCTCCCTTCTTTCCCTTGGAAATCCTCTTGTTCTTCCTACATTACAAAAAGAAAGACCCAGAAACAGATCAGGTTTAATAAAAAGAAAGAAAGCCCATTTGAAGAACGAGAAAGATGAAGGAAAAGGAAATGAGTACCCGACGGCCATGCTTCACAAACTTTGCTTTGCTACAAAGAACGGAGCAGTCGGCACCTGCTTAGGTTTTTAAGTGTAGGAGTGGGGAGGGAATAAAAAACCCTAATTTTAGTTGCTTATGTATGGATGCTTGGCTCTCTCAAGCTGTACTTATTTCCAACAGTTTTAGAATCCTGGTTTTGTTATCCGGCCCGGCCCAATTAGAATTCTATTAATATAAAGGTTAAATTCTGTTGTTAGTCCCTGTACTCTTTGTAAATTCAAAATTTAGCCGTGCACTTTTATTTCTAGAAATTTAATACCTCATATTATTATTTATTAACACGATCATATTTCTTTTTTAATTTTGTTTGTAAAACATTTTTGTAATAAAAAAATACTCACTTGGTAATCATTTAATTAAGAAATGATAATAAACCTAAATCTAACGGTATTATCGATTGGAATTCCAGTTTTAAATCTCAAAAATAGAAAGAACAAAATATTTTTACCTAATTTAAATAGTAAAATAGGTAAACCCTTGTTTATATCATATTTAATATTTTTAATATTTAACATTTTAACATTTTTCTTATTTTTTATATTTTTATATTATTTTTAATCATTTTTATGGGAAAAATATAAAATTTAACCCAAAGTTGTCACGTGTCACAATCTAGTTGATCCATCAACTTATTTTAATGGTCAATCTGGTCAATGACGGAAACCGTTAACGTAAAGAATTAATTGGGTGTAAATTTAATACTGTGCCTTAATTGATTTTTTTTTTATATTTTCTTAAAGGGCTTTGTATATAAACCTTTTACAAATTAATTTAAAATTAACAGTACGTATTAATTTAAATTATAATTTGATTTTTAAGTTATTTTGTAATTGCGTAAGCATAAATGTTCTTTATTTGAAAAAGTAGTTCATAATAATAATAATATGATTTTTTTTAATTTTAACTTAAATAGCCATAGCGAAGCCGTTTCGAAGGAATCCAGAAGGCCTCAAAACGACGTCGTTTAGAGGTCAAACCCGAAATCTGACCTAATCCTTTAATAAGATTCGTGTGTTTTTGAAAAATGGCTTATTTTTGCATTCAGTCCTTCCACTTTTTAATGACATTTCAATACTGTCTTATTTCTTCTTTCTCTTTTTAATTTCTACCATGTAATTTCATTTTTTTTCATTTTGGTCCCTATGAAACGTTGTGTTTAAAGTGTTTGGGATAATTTTATATTTAGTGCCTATGATTTTACGCACCTTTCATTTTAATCCTTTATTCTGTTTTATTATTTTTTTTATTTCATTCCCCTAATTTCATTCTGATTTCGATTTAATGCTTAGTCTATTTAATCTCAACCTTTCCACAAACTTTTTTTAATTTAATTTAATTTATTTATTTGCTATTATTTCTTTATCCTTTTACACTAAAAAATAGATTATTCATACCCTTTTATTTGTGCATTTTCATTATTATCGTTATTATTTTATTTTTAATTTTTTTATTATTATCGTTATTTTATTATTTCTTTTATTATTTTCGACATTTTCATGTCATGTTTACTTATCATTCTTTAATCATGCATTTTTCATATTATTTTAATTTACCATGTTTATTTTATTATTATAATCAGATTATTATTATAGTACTCATTTATTTACTTATTATTTATCATTCTACTCACATGACTATTTTGAATTATTTCATTGTCACTATATCATACATTAGGTTTAAGTATTTATCCATTTGTATATTATGCCCAAATAAATCAAATGCACATCGTTTTAAGTATTACGTTCGTTTCTTCGCACAATATGTAAAAAAGAAAATTTTTAAACCGAGGCAAATGTTCATTATTTTTGGAATTAGAAGAGTCGTGTTCCTAACTTACGGAATACAGCTTCTTTCTAAAATTGAAATAGTCGAATATCCATTTCAAAAATATAAGAATGAGATTCAAGTAATGATCAAATGGCGTTTATTATTGATTTCGAGAATTTAAGGCATTGTGCCTTAACTTACGGGACACGATCCTTCCTTCGTGAAAATTAATTCAGTAATACCTCAATACAAAAAGGATCGTGTTTTAAACTTCCTTCAAATTTTCAATTCTCGACACTAAGACATCAAGTAATCAACTAGATACCAATTTTGGGTATCATGAGGGTGCAAATCTTTTCTCGTGCATAATCGACTCCCGAACTCATTTCCTGAATTTTGTAAACCGAAAAACATTGTTTTAATAAATCAAACCTCTCATTAAAACGATCAAATTACGAGGTGACTCGATCACACCTCCTAAAAGTGATTGGTGACGGCTCCCATTTTCATTTTTTAAAATAAATGTCGATTTCAAAAAAAAAGAATTTCGATAGCTTGGCGACTCCACTGGGGACCAAATAAGAGAGTGAACCCGTGAGTTGACTAGTTTTGGTCTTTTTGTCGAAAATTAATGATTTGGTTTAAATTTACGATCCCTTCTTTGCATTTCATCCTTCATGTTGTGATATCTCGGGTTGTATAGCAATCTAATATATTTGTTTTTATTGGTTCGAAAGTTTCTTTTTATGTGTTTTCCGCATATTGCAGTGCATAACCGTTCGATTTTTTCCTTCGTAAGTGGGAGTGAGAATTTATTCTTTCATGAGGTCTTCACCTCCATATAGGATAATAGATCGCTTTCGGGATACATTCGTACCTATATATTCATGACATCTTCATCTCTATATAGCCATAAGGAAATGTATTCCCTTAAACTGAACTCGGTCCGTATGAGCCTATAATGGGTGAGGATCGAGAAATCTGTTAGTTCAAGTTCCTTTACTTTAAAATCGAACCGCATATAATGAGCCCTAAGAGCCTAAGTAGAACCATACCAAACTTCTAGTGATCACCCGATTAAGTGTTCTATTTCTTATTTCTTGCTTTTAATTCTAGATTTGTATGAAATGTACTTACTTGCTTCATTTTGTTTTAGTTATGATTGCATTGCATTGCATTTTCATCATAGAAAAGGGTGTTGATTCACGTTCAGTGCTAAATAGAAAGCTTGTTATGAAAAAGGGATTTCTTGATAAAGTGGAAGACAATGCGACCGGACGGGTATGGTCTGAAAAGACACAGCAAGAGAAGGATGACAGCCTGATGGAGGGATATGTGTCAGAATTGTAGGATTTCACTCGCATCAGTGTGACTCAAAATAATCTCCTAAAGTTGAAAAAGGTATGAAACCAATGGGATGACGAAATCAAGTAGCTATTCTACTGTAACTATGGTGATCTGCCTTATTTACTCGATGTCAATGTGGATAAGCACTTGTTTCGAGCTCTGGCTCAATATTGGAATCCTTCCTACAACTGTTTTACTTTTGGGAAGGTAGATTTGGTGCCTATTGTGGAGGAGTACACAACTTTGTTTCGTTGCTTGAGGATTCAAGCCGACAAAGCTTATCCTAGAGCCGCCAATGTCCCAACTTTCTTAAAGAAGCTAATGAGCATCACAGGGATGAGTGAGCAATGGGTCGCGGTCCGAATCAAACAAAAAAGAAATAGTAAATGCATCCCTTGGAAAAGTTTGCGGGATTAGATCTTGGCACATCCGAATATGAAGAAAAGGGTCGATATTTTAACTTTGAGTATTTACTGGTTGGTTATTTTCCCCAAAGCACTAGGGCATATAGATGATGTTGTTTCAGATCTATTTGACCGACTTGACAAAAGGGTCACGCCAGTCTTAGCAATTTTGGCAGAATCTTTTAGATTTTTGAATGTATGCTTGAGAGCAGGTGAAGGAAGGTTTATCAGGTGTGCACAATTCTTGCTAGCCTGTTTTCACAGCCACTTTTGGAAGGTAGAAAAAATCTATTATCGAGTATTCTTCGGAAACTACTCTCCGTTGAAAGAATTGGTGGTTACGCCAGCGCGAAACGACATTTTGGAGGAGAAATGGATGGCAATTCTCCAGAATCTCCAATTCGATGATGTTGAATGGAAGATCCATTGGATGATCCCTAATAAGATTTTGTATCGATGTGGAGACTTCGACTGGGTTCCTCTACTCGAGATATGGGGAGCTGTCAGATAAACTCTTCTACTTGTGTTGAGGCAGTACAGATAAAGGCAATTTATACCGGTAACGTAAGGGTTGGCTCAGTGCGAATTTGTGTACAAGGAAGATAATTACAAAAAGAAGGTTCATGAAACATCGAACACTTGGAACCAAGCCTACAAAATGAAAAGATTTGTCGCAAATCCCATGACAAACCCCGAATATGATTGGTAGTGAGGTAAAAGAGTCGATGAAAATGTCCCTGTGTCATGTCAATAAAACACTCGGCCAATAAAAGAACACCTACAATTGATCTCGTCTGAGCTAGAGATCATAAAGTAAGACTTCGAAAAGAGAAGTTCGAAACTGGGAAAAAATATAGAACAATTGGAAGAGGAAAAGGTGCAGCTAGGATTAGACGTCGACGTCCAGAAATTATAGGCTGAGAATATGAGAAAAGGAAAGAACAAGGCTGAGGAAGACTTGGACCGTCTAAAAACAGATTATAATAAGCTACGTTTGTCAATAAGAACCACTGGGTTGGGTAAAACATCAGAACAATGACGGCAAGAAATTAAAGAAGAAAATATTAGAGCCAATCGGTAGGAAAACAAATTCCAAGATGCTCGAGTTCGATAAGATGCTCTAAAAATGAGTTTTTAAGAAAGTAGAAATGAAAATGTGGGATTTAATGCTCGGGTAGTAGAATTAGAAATGTCACTGCATCAATATCGTAGTCGCAACTCCGCAATTGAATTGAAAGCAAGCCTAAACATGATTGAAGAGCTGGAAGAAAATATAGAAGAGCTCGAGACCGCACTGTAAAATTGCAAATAGAGTTGAGCTTCTTGAAACAAATAATGAACACTGGAAAGATCAACTCTAACGCTCTCAATGTCAGATTAGGGATAGAGATCACATCATGGGCGAAGCTGTGACTCAACTACGGGAAGTGGCCGATCATTTGCAAACCCTAGCGATTCAAGCCGACATGCTGAGCTTAAAATACGAATTAGAATCAGATCGGGGCTGTGAATTAGCTTGGCTTCTTAGGAAAGTCAAGGCTGTGAGGATTAGGGCAAGGACGTATATGTAATATATCCGTTTTATGTAAAGAAATTTATTTTCTAGTAAAGTTGTTCTAATAGAATTGGCACAGAATCAATGCCTCTTTTATTTTTGCGGTTGAAACTATTTATTTGTTTTCACCAAGATGTAGAAATGGTTGATGAACTTTATGTGATAAGCTCAGAGAAAATTGAAAAGGACAAAGTGCGTTTTTGATAGCTGAGATTTCAAGAGATGAAGAGGCTTGTGAAGCGGAAGAGTAACAAGAACAACCACGAGATTGATGCTTCATCTAAAGCCATTAAGACCTCTAATTCAGAAATGAAGAAAGGTATGCAAGTTGGTGATGAGGTTGCTCGGAAACTCAAGTCGAAGAAGATGAAACCTAAAATTTTTGAATTGAGAAATGGGATATTGTAGAAAGATATTCCCCTGGATCATGTCTCTGATTCTTCATTATACAAAAGAAGCAAGAGTAAAAGAGAGACCAGCATAGCTGATGATCAAATGCTTGAACTATAGGAGCCTATTGAGCATGAATGTGGCGTTGATTCAAAAATAAATGACATGCAAGTACAGCCATTTGTACCGGGGGAGATCATTGCTGGTCAACAATCCAGTGATCTAAAATTGAAAAACGAGAGTTCTTTGGGAGCATTGGTGGAGAAAAAGTTGAGTGTTGATAAGTTAGATATATCTACCAGCATTAGAGAGCCAAAGAAACGAGCTAAAAATCGAAAGGTCTTAAAAAAACTTGCTTCTATTGCTCATAAATTGATGGCTCTTCAAACCTCCTCAAACAACTGAAAAAGAGAATGGAAATCAAGAAGAGGAAGAAGGCATTCGATTTACAATACGGACAAGTCAAAGAACAATTGCAAGAGGTGGAGGATGCAATCAAGGAGTTGTGCAACGTCAACAGTGAATTGACCAAGGATGTCGAAGGAAGTTCTTCATCTTTAGACGGAACAAACTCAATGGAATTGGAAGGACACGAAAGGAAACTTGAAAGCGATGCGTGGCAGGCACAAAAGTGGTGCGAAAAGATTGGAAGGTTGCGGTCGAGAGAGTGCGAGCATTGAGTACGTTATTTGAAACTAGAAGATGAAAGGAAGAACAAAGGGAAAACCCGAACTGATGTCCTCTTAAGGGACTTTATCTACAATGGTGGAAGACGGAGTGGAAGACGAAAGAAGGGTTGTTTTTGTGGGTGTGCAAGACCTTCTTCTAGTATAGACCGAGGCTAAGCATATACAGACAGACCAAAAAAAAAAAAGGCCCTGTTGTTGCTTGATAAGATTCAAAGCATGCCTAATTTTCAAGGAATTTATATGCTTAGAACCTGTTTAAAAGCAAATTGTCATTTCTAGAATTATGCCTCGATGTAATCAGTTAATAAGCTGTATACAGCACTCTTATCTAGTAATTTTGAGTAAAAAATGTCAATCTAGTAGAACTTGTTATATATCCGGTTCCATTTTAACCTGTATCTATTTATAACTACAATTCAGGGCATTGTCAAGTTTGAGTTGGTTTTTTTTTGACACAGAAACATTACAAGCTACTTTTATTGATTTGAAAAGCATATGAAAAGCATATGAAGTATAAATCTTAAAATGTCGCCCAATATGACATTCATGTATTTGTCATTCGTATTATGAATATTTTAAGGTAAAGATCATATTTATTTTTTACCGAAGGGTAACATATTGTATACTCAAATATTAAGTTGCAAAATCATATCCTTTTAACATCAAAACCATGGAGAAATTCTCTACAAAAGTTTTTCAACAAAATTAAAATGATCAGCAAAAACTCCTAGAAGCATAAAAAAAAAGACATTCATGGACTATTGTTCTTCGTTCAAGCTCCAACAACCTCTGCAGGAGCCTCAGCCATTGTCTCATCAGCAGGCCTCTCTAGTTTCACACCAACATCCTCTGAGTAGTCACCATGAACCTAAATGAATAAAGAAAACCACAAAATTAAGAAATTAACTAGGCAAGCTCCATGGGATAATAATTTTATTGAAAAGTATGAGAATAGATGCCAGAAACTTACCTCCATCAACTTCCCGAGATCAAACTTGGGAGCCTTCAAGATTTTGACCTTACGAATAAACACATTCTGCAAAGGATAGATGCTAGATGTTGCCTTCTCGATTTCTTTTCCAATCATTTCGGGGATGAACTTTTGAACCAGTTCCTTCAAATCACAAGATGTTGCCTGGGCAGTCATTATTTCCCTCATCTTTCGGCGTATCTGAAAAACAGTAATTTCACTTGGTCATCATGGGATTGACAAATTCAAAGAAAGCACACAAACACTGCAAACAGTCACAAGTACTGGGGTAGTTTACCTGTCTAATCTGGCTGGACTGAGCGTAACAAGTCCTTTTAACCTGGTTCGGGCGTCTCTTAGTGAATCCAATGCAGAACATTCTCAAAGTGTAATTGTCAGTTGTCTTCACATCAACATGAGCTTCAATCAGGGTTTGCCATTTACGCACCAAAGACCTCAGTTTGTCAGTTGTAAAATTCATTCCCTGGAAATTTGAAAAAGGAAAAAGAATCAAAATTTTTAAACTTCTATTGCTAAAAAAGCTAGGATAATATAGTAAATAAAGGAAGTTTATATTAATCATACCCAGAAGTTGGTCAAAACATTTTTTCCTTGAACATCTTCAGCTCTCAAACGAATCTTTCTGTAAGCATGATCCTCATCACCACCTTGAAGATCGGCCAGGGAAACCTCAAACACACGGTGTTTGAGTCCTTCAGAAGCAATCTGTCAATGAAATAACCAAGTTCAAACCACAAATATATAACTCAAACAGTAACTATACGTTAAATATACAGAGCAGATGTAAGTTCATTGTGCTGTTTCTATGCGGAAACTCATATATCAGGAACACATATCCACAGCATATCATAAGTAGGAGTAAGACATAAAGGTGATTAATCGTCTAAATAACTGAAGCTGACCAAGAATGCCAATGTAAGACCAAAACAAGTGAACAAATAATAAGTTACAAGTTTCTCAAATAAGTCCACTTCAATTGTTGCATCCTTCTCAAAGAACCATGAAGTGCAGAGTCAATATGAATTTATAGTTTGATAATAGATACAAAATTTCCTCACTCAATTGAGAACCTTATGCGTTCAGTAGCCAATTTTCTTAATACAAGGTATTGGTATTTCAAAAGAAATGGTAAATCAGCACTTCAAATAACAAAAATAACATCATGGTCATACAAAACAACCAGCAATACAAGAAATGCTCAGCTCAAAACTGCAGTTCCCATTTTACAGAGCAAACCAGAAAATACCATGAAAAGACAATAGCATTAAACTTCCATATTAACTTCCAAAAGGTCCAAGCTTTGGCAACGGAATAGACAAAGAATCTAAACGAAACCCAATTTCCTCAAAGGTTGAAGGAATACAATACAATGCAAATATTTTCGAAAAATAAATAAATAATTTTCTAAAAGAAAACAAACCTTGGTACCCTGAGTACGGGTGACGAGAGATTTCCCCACATTTCTGGTTGTGAAAACTGAAGGAGCCTTGATATCGTACCAATCCTTCTTAGAGAAAGGATCCGCTCTAAACAAAAATAAAAAATAAAAATCAAACATTTAACGAATAAATCTGTTGGTAAAATACCCAAAGCGCGATTAAAGCTAAAAATTAGGTCGATAAAAAAACAGCACTCACGCCTTCTTCTTTCCTCCCTTCTTTCCCTTGGAAATCCTCTTGTTCTTCCTACATTACAAAAAGAAAGACCCAGAAACAGATCAGGTTTAATAAAAAGAAAGAAAGCCCATTTGAAGAACGAGAAAGATGAAGGAAAAGGAAATGAGTACCCGACGGCCATGCTTCACAAACTTTGCTTTGCTACAAAGAACGGGGAAGTCGGCACCTACTTAGGTTTTTAAGTGTAGGAGTGGGGAGGGAATAAAAAACCCTAATTTTAGTTGCTTATATATGGATGCTTGGCTCTCTCAAGCTGTACTTATTTCCAAAGTTTGAGAATCCTGGTTTCGTTATGCGGCCCGGCCCAATTAGAATTTTATTAATATAAAGGTTAAATTCTGTTGTTAGTCCCTGTACTCTTTGTAAATTCAAAATTTAGCCGTGCACTTTTATTTCTAAGAATAATACCTCATATTATTAACACCATCATATTTCTTTTTAATTTTGTTTGTAAAACATTTTTGTAATAAAAAAAATATTCACTTGGTAATCATTTAATTAAGAAATGGCAATAAACCTAAATCTAATGTTATTATCAATTGAAATTCCAGTTTTAAATCTCACAAATAGAAAGAACAAAATTCTTTGAAATAAAAGTAGAGGGACTAAATTACAAAATCACAAATAGTACAAGAATTTAGAGCATATTTTTACCTAATTTAAATAGTAAAATAGGTAAACCCAAGTTTATATCAAATTTAATATTTTTAATATTTAACATTTTAACATTTTTCTAATTTTTTTATTTTTTATATTATTGTTAATCATTTTTATGGGAAAAGTATTAAATTTAACCCAAAATTGTCACACGTCACCATCTAGTTGATCCGTCAACTTATTTTAATGGTCAATATGGTCAATGACAGAAACCATTAACGGAAAGACTTAATTAAGTGTAAATTTAACACCAGGCCTTAATTTTTTTTTTACATTTTCTTAAAGGGCTTTTGATTGTGTGTAAACCTTTTACTGATTAAATTAAAACTAACAGGATGTATTAATTTAAATTATAATTTGATTTTTAAGTTATTTTGTAATTGAGTAAGTAAGTTATTTTTAAGTTATTTTGTAAGCATAAATGTTTTTTATTTGAAAAAAGTAGTTCATAATTAAAAAAAATGTTTTTACAACTTATTTATCATTCAATATAATTTTTTTTATATTCAAGTATGCAATTATTTTGTTTTGAAATTTATTTTAAACATACGACATTATTATATATTTGAATATGTTTTAATATCTAATATCTAATATATAATTAAATTAAACTTTACAAATTATTTTATATTACTTAATTAAAAAGTATTATATCAAAATATTATAATAATGAGTTCCAATAAATTGTTTTTTAATATTTTTATTGAAAAAATCATAATATCAACAATTTTAGATATCATTTATATCGAAACCATTTTTTGAAATCGACTTTTATTTAAAAACGAAAATGGAGTAGCCACCAATCTTTTTTATGATGTGTGATCGGATCACCTCGTAATTTGGTCGTTTTAATAAAATACTTGATTTATTAAAACAACTGTTTTGGTCTACAAAGTTTAGAAAACGGGTTCAGGAGTCGGTTACACACGAGGAAAGGTTAGCACCCTTGTAACGCCCAAAATTGGTATCCAATTGACTAATTCGTGTCATAGTGCTGAAAGTTGAAAACTTGAAAATAATTTAAAAATACGATCCCTCTTTGTATTAAAAAAAACGCTTGAATAAATTGAAACGTATGTTAGAGACTCTCTCGTTTCGAGATAACAAATGTCACATCCCGTAAGTTAGGACACGACGTTTTGAACCCTTGAGAATAAGCTTGCCTTTAAAATTTTTATTTAAATTTCACTATTTTAATTTTAAAAGGATATTTGGCTATTTAGGTTTAACGAGAAAATCAAAATCCCGTAAGTTAGAGTACGATTTCTCGAATCTCCAAAATGCGAAGTATTGCCTATTTTTAAAAGTTTTCTTTTTTGAATTTGGGTGAAAATTAATACAATATTTAAAAAATTGGTATATGAATAAAATATTGTATCAATGAATTCTTAGTATATATAATGACAATAATCACATAATATCACTTTAATACCAATACAATCAATCAAAGAAAGATAAAATAAAATAAACAACAAATAGTTTCAATGATAATAAAAAACACACCAGACAAGACAAAACTAATTTTTAAAATATAATAAGGACAAGTGAATAAATAAATAAATACACAAACATATATTGAAGAAAGTAATTTATAAAATATTGAAAAAAAATGAGCAAATTAAAATATAAATGAAGTTAGGGGAGCAATTTGTAAATAAATACACAATAGATAATAATAATAATAATAATAATAATAAAGACATAAATAAAATAAATAATCAATGAAATAAATTTTAAAAACGAAGAAATAATAAATAAATGAACACCGAGATAAAATAAAAGGTAAATAAATAAATGAATGATGTAAGAATAAATAAATAAATAAATAAATAAATGGAAGAATAAAATGCAATAAATAACGAATAAATAATCAAGTAAATAAGTAAATAAATATAAGGATTAAAGTAAAAAGGGGTTAATCATAACTTGAATGAAATTAAAAGAACAAATAAAATAAATAAAAAAGGACTAAAATAAAAAAAACATTCCTGAAAATAAATAATTTAGGAAGAATCCAAAATAAATAAATAAGGGCTAAATTGACATTTAAGTAAGATAGGATGGATAAATTGCGAATAAAAAAAAGAAATATGGCTAAAATGAGACGCGCACAAAATAGGGGGACCAATTGGGGAATTATTTACTGTCCTTAAAACGGCGTCATTTCCTAAAGGGGTTAAAATGAAATAAAAATAAAATTATAGGGCTAAATTAAAAAACAAAAAGGACCAAATTGCAACTCGCTGCAGAAGCGAAAGGATCGAGAGCGCAAATAACCCATTTGTCCAAAAAGCGCGGATCCTCTGAGCGGGTCGGGTCGGTGCGCGGATCCTAAGGGTAAAACGACATCGTTTCAAGGCTATTGTGACCAACCCTGAACAACGTCGTTTAATAGGTATATTTAAGTCAATTTTTTTAAAAAAATTTCTTTCTCTTCCCATTCTTAAAAAAAAAAAAAAAAACCAAAAAAAAACTCTCTCAACCTCCCTTCCCTTCTCCAGGCTCCGGCCATTGCTCGACACACGGACCACTTTGTGGTGTCGTACGGTCACCGTGATAAGCGCCTCAGTATCTGATGGTTGGAAAAAAATCTTTTTCACTTGTTTTTTATGTGGGACTCCGATTTTGGAGTCAAAAAATCGAAAAGAAAGCCAAAAATTCAAAAAAAAATCGCTCGATTTTCGCTCCCTCAGAGACTAAGGCCTCGCTCACGGCGGCGGAAGACCGATCGTCAGGTGAGTTTTTTTCTTTTCTTATATTTTTGTATTTTATGCCTAGTAAATAAATAAACAAATAAATAACAAATATGCAAAAAAATCACCTTTAAGATTTTTTGATTTTCTTTTCTCTGTGTTTTTTTTTTTGTATTTTTCTGTGTTTAAACAAACATTACAAATGTTCTAACTTTTTATAGCCGAAAGTATTACAATATATTACTTTTTGCTTTTGCTTCTCTGCTGTTTTTCTGCTATTTGAGTCTCTTGCTTTTTGCTCTTTTCGTTTCTATTTTTTTTTGCAGGCAAGGTCAACGGGCAAAGATTCTGGCTTTTTGCCATTTTGGTGCAACGGAGGTAGTCCTAAAGCAGTGGGTTTAACACCCCTAACGCGCATCCGTCGTCGGATTAGGGTTACAAGGCATTACTAAACTAACCACAATTCAGTACACTCATAAAAATCATCTTATTACAATAAAACATAAACAATCCATGCTTCCAAATTCAAACATATATTGATTATTTATTTAATTAGATTTTGAAATCAATTTACATATATCAAAGCTAAAATACTTACTCATAATAGACTTAATGTTTGGCACAAATAAGTATTACATACATGTTATTCGAATATCTAGATTATAAGTAAGCTTATTTCGATTTATAAACCAATTATCCATATTATGACTTTTATTTATAAAAGATTAGCAAACATTGTCAAATAGACCAAAACGATTCTATACTTACTAAATGAAAACACATTTCAATTTGAAACCTATAATCATTTTCGGTCACAAATGGTAAATATAGCCATTATGGTTTTCAAGTCAAATAACATGTTTAAACATTATACCAAAAATTACCTAAAACAATCAACTCACTCTGCACATGTTCGGCTATCATATGTACTTTAATAATTATACCTATTATACTACTCAAATGCCTATTGAATTTTTCATTACAAAACATATAAAGCTATGCCACAATCGAAGTATCATATATTAATTACCTCAATAGTTTAAACTAATTAAAAAAAAAACATCCAACATCCATAATATACTATATGGCATATCTCTAAAATGAACCAAATATATTTGATCAATTATACATCATATATATATATCATCATTATCACGCCATAATACCAACCACAAGCATATAAATGCATCATATAATATATTTCCGTTATAAACTATTACCACACAAACTTCACATAATATCCATAATATCAAGATTTAGCCATTTTCGCATGGCATTGAACACATTATGTTCATAGTAAATTCAAAAGAAGAACATAGCATATACATGCCATTGACTTTGAGTTCATTATAAAAAAGATAGCAAAATATTGACGATAGTGTGATGAGCTTCAACGACGATCCCCGAGCACGTGACGATCACTCAGAAGAAATCTAAAACACGAGAACAACCAAGAAACAAGTAAGCTTTAGCAGCTTAGTGAGTTATAAGCAATTGTAAAAGTATACAATTTAACATATACTAATTAGGTCAATATTATTTCAATCATCACTAAAATTTATAACCATAGGTAAAGATCATAACACCATTCATAAACAATCATAATTCATAACCTTTAGACCGAATACTCAAACATTCAATATTAGGTTTCACCTTAAACTATAAACCATTTTCTCATCTCAAAACAAATTCATAAGCGAATAAATACATCACATTTCTTTAATTTAATTTGCAAATATCACTTACCGAAATTTGTACTAAATTTACAAACCATCATAAATTACATACCTGGTCATTTATTTTGTTTAATACATTTCACTAACCGATATCCTTGGAAAATCCGCAAACCCACACTCTCAATGCCAAAACATGTAACGTATCGCACACTTAGTGCCGTTACCTTAATATATCGCATACATAGTGCCAAATACTTGTAATGTATCACACACTTAGTACCATTACATTAATATTCCGCACACTTAGTGCCAAATGACCGGTTTCGCACACACAGTGCTCGGTATTTAAGTTCGCACACTTAGTGCTTTACTTGAACCTGTTACTCACTTCGATAAACACTTATATATACATATAATTTAGCTTATTACATCTATATATCAACTTCACATTCGGCTATATTAATGATACACAAATATACATCACATTCGACCAATTTCATCTCTTAAATCAATGTCACATATAGCTATATTATTAACTTATACTTATACTTCACATTCAATTTAATCCAAAAACACATAAATGAGTAAATTACTATTTTACCCCTAACATTTACAATCTTTACAATTTAGTCCCTATTGCATAAAACACAAAATACTCAAAATTGGACTAAACTTCTTAAGGGCCGAATATTCCTAGCCTTAATTCAAGCTCATACAATTAATTTGTTCTCACATTTTGACCTCCTCAATTTAAAAATTTCACAATTTAATTCTATTTAAACATTTCCAACAAAATGCCTTAATTAAACTTAACAATCTAACATCCTATATTTATTTTCCATTATTAAACACAAATTTCATCAAACTATTAACAATGGCATTTCATGAATACTTCATCAAATTCAAAAATTCAAGTTTGGGCTAGCTAGTATTCAAAGCAACGATCAGAAAAACGTAAAAATTATCAAAAACCGAATTCAAATCACTTACCTATTGAGCTTGCAAAGGGCCGAACATTACAAAGCTTTCTCTCTTTTATTTTCTCTAAGTTTCGGCCATGAATAATGAGAAAAGATGAGCACTTTCATCTTTTATCAATTATATTATTATAACATATATTAAAATAATACATTATAACATAAAATATAATAAAAATTTCCAATCACTATTACATGCAAATCATGACCAGCCACTATGTCCATTTTATGGTCAATTTGCTATTTTAAACCTCTAATTTATAAAGACATCATCAATTCAGTACTTACACATTTAACCACCAAATTTTTCTTTTTATACGATTAAGCCATTTTTCACAATTAAGTACAAAAACGATCAAATTTTAATACGAAATTTTCACACACACCAATTCACACATAATGAGCATAGAAAATATTATTAAAATATTTTTTCGACTCGGATTTGTGGTTCCGAAACTACCGTTCCGATTAGGGTCAAAATCGGGCTGTTACAGTAGGCACGCTGAGGACGCACATGGAGCGACGGCGCGGCTGGAAGGGGCTAGGGTTTTGTTTTAGTTTACTGAAAAGTTTAGGTTGTGGGCTTAGAATTTCTTCATTTGGGCCATACTGGACTGTTTGTTGTAATGGATTTAGACTTTAATTATTATTATCTTTATTTTTATTTTTGTTTTTTTGGTTTTGTCTGGCGAGTTAAATTTAGACATTTACAATTTAAATATACATATTTCTATATGTTTTAAAAATAAATTTATTTATCTTTCATTTTAAATATTATTTCATCGACTGTATATAAAATAAGATTATAAAATTATTACATTATTTAATTTTAAAAGTACAAAAGAGATGAACATAAAGTAGAGTAAAATGTTTAGGCACATTGCATAGAAAAGCAGAAAATGAGAGTAAAGTTCCAGCTTTTGAGCAAACCATGAAGCTTATGCTTATTCTAATTAAGAACATACTGACTTATATTTTAATATAAATAAATGTATATAAATACAATCTTTCAAATACATAAAATAAAAAACCTAATCATCAGAAAATAAATCAAACAGAGAATTTCTATTGACACAATGTTACTACATCACTAGTCCCTGCAATTTTCGCAGGTCATTGTTCACAGTAAAACTTCTACAGTAGTCATAGAAGTCAACTTTTTTTTGGCTCCTGATTACTTTCCCTCAGTTGAATCGAGCGAATTCATTTTCGAGATTCCATTTGGTGTTATTTCATACTCTTACATCGTACCCGAAATGGGATCTGCAGTAGTTGGTGTTTGTCAATACCGTACTGGTGGAACCGCACTCACTGTCTATAAGTGAAACCGATGATCTATCGAGTTTGATGGACCAAGGGTACTGATACTGATACTGGTACTGGGAGTTCTTTTCGGCAGCTCCGACATGTGAAGACGACCGCTTCATTTTCATTGCCTTTGGGACATGATTTCGGCCTTCCGTCGACGATCTCCGCCGGCCGCTGGGTTGTCTCTCGATCGAATCCGGTCTCGACTTGGGCGCACTTTGTGACCTCGCTTTGGCTCTTGATGATTCGGTGTTGGCCATGTAATTGGGGCAGAACGAGTACTCAAATGTCTCGGATTCTGCATAATGGGGACTGCTTTGTGCTACGGTGAAAAAATGGTCTTCGAAATGACCACTGCAAGCACCGGGGCTTATTTGATCAGCCAAATATGATGATGTTACCGGTGATGCCTGATGATTTGAGAATCTATGCTCCATTGAATAGCTGTTTCTACTCTGCAAACTTGCCTTTGAATCACCATGATCTATCTCTACAATCTTAATGTTTTCCTCCACTCCACTATCAAGCTCCTACATTCTCAAATACCACATTGCAAATTAGATAGGTCGGGTTAGTTTTGAGTTGCGTAAATTTGAGTGAAATTATCGTGTTTATAAAATATTTAGATCAATTATCAAGGGGTTAATTTTTTATGTGGTTCATTTCGTCGAGTTTAGTGGAATAATACTGTTAACTATTCTAATTATATTAAATTATATCGAATTTGGATTTAGATGAATCAAAATTTTGAGATTGGATCGCAATGCACAGTTATAATAATATATTATGCGGAAAAAACGTGGATCATTGAAATGAATCGAAACTTACATGATATCCATGCCGGAGCCGCTGATCTGGTGTGGTGGACCTTCTATGGGGCGATTGTCTTCGGCTAGCAGGCCTGGAATCTTCAACCATCCGAATCCTCTGAGCTCGAGCTCGGGCTTGTGCGGTGACCAAAGCCTGCATGCATTTAAGAGTAACACTAGCTTGTCTTCTCACCAAGTGACCTCTTACCAGTGCCTGTAACTTCACTATCCCTTTCAACGCTTTCAAAGCTTTCCTTGCCTGTTCATCAATGGCACCCACTTCCGATCTCATCAAAAATGTCTCAAATAAATACATAATTCAGCCATCAAATCTAACAAATTATAACATACCAGGTACGATCGAAACACAGCTTGAATCATCTTAGCAGCCGCCTCTTCACCTGCATCAACTTTCTCATCGTCAGCAGTACCACTTACCCGGATCACATCCGTCACAACCGGCGGAGCCGGTGGTGGTGGAGGTGAAGGGGTAACCACTTGTTCTACAGAATTCAACTCCCTAACAGGCGTCGCTGAAGCCGAAGATCTCCGAAAACTCCATCGTCGTTTCTCTTTAGGAGTTGTCGGTGGCAGTGGGATCGAAACGGTCGTCGTTGGATTCTCAGGGACAACTGAAGAATTCTGATTATTACTTATGTTTCTACTTTTGTCTTTCTTACCAGTCAACAAGCTTTTCAACCATTTCGCTGTCTTCCCCATCGCTGTTTAAACCATTCTAGTATTCACAAAAATGAAGATTTTATAGATCGCGGAGTAGGGTATATTATATATCTAATGAGCATTAGGTAAGGACCCTAAATGATAGCTAATTAAGCATATTCATCTACCTGTAATAAGATATCAATGGTGACATCCTCGATGTTTCTTTAAGTAAAATTTCGGGTTGGAGTTCATTAGATCGGGTTATTACAAAACAATGTTTTGGTTGATTTGGAAGGGAACATAGCAGAAACCCATGTGAAAATGGGACCAGGGAAGATGGAGAATCCGTATAAAATACTACTGATTTTTGAGGTGTATTAATTTGGGGAGTGGCATTACGAAGATGGAAATGCCCTGTCGGGGGTGATAGTGGGATCCACTTAGAGATTAGCAGAGTTATAGCTTTGGGATTGGTCGTTGGGATCTATGACCAAGCACATGCTCGTTCTTTCAAAGCTAAGTGTGTGCAGTATTGTCTTGTCTTTTGCACCAAGTTTTCTTCTGTCAATAGACATGGTCCCCCATTGAAGGCTGCGATTTAGGTTGTAAAAATGGAAATTTTTGTTAATTTAGTAGCTGATTATAAATTTGAAAAGGTGATTATGGATTTAAATCATATAATTAACAGAATTTTATGTCAACAATTTAATCATTAATGGATTTCAAACCATCTCACTTTCAACAAAGTATGTTTTTTAAGGGGATAGTATTTATAGGACCGAGTAAGATAATTTTGGTTCGATAATGAGTATGAAATAGTTATGGTACCTTCAATCCATTTTAAGGTGAAGTTAGATTTTTTTAAAAATTAAATTATATATCTTTACGATAATAAAAATATAATTTTACTATTTTAATAAGTAATGTCTTTATACTTTTTAAATGATTAAATTAATTTTTTATTATTTTGGGATCAAATGTAATTTTACCATTATTAATTTAAAATTTTATAAATTATAAAAGAGTCTATACGGAAAAAAAATTATTTTAGGGGGTCGGGGGCCATGCCAACCCCCTAGCTTCGCCATTGATCTGTTTCTGAAATTATTATTTTACTTTTTTATATATAATTATAAAAAAATAAAAATACAAGAAATCTCATATTTTTTTATGATTAGTTTTTTAAAAGAAATGTGTTTAAATATTTATTTATTTTTAAAAATTAAAAACCTTATAAATAATTAACAAATTAAATTAAAACAACACGAGATGAGATGGGGATGGATACATTTAACTTCATGGAGGATAAGACAAATAATAGGGTACACTAATAGTGAATTTAACAATATTTATCTCGCTTATTTCCTTGTCGGATCTATTAAATTTATCTAGATTAGGATAACTATAAAATAATCGATTTAATTAAGGGGGAAATGTAATTGCATTGGTTTAGCAAAATAAACTAATGTACTTATGCATAAATGGATTGCTTTTAGATTTTTGTTTCTGATATTAGTAAAATGTTGAAAATTTAGTAATTTTGTTTAATTTGATAATGTCGTTTGGTAAACGACATAATTTCACCGCCTTTAAACACACTCCAATAAAATTTCCAATCCCATGCAACACAACAAGCCCAGTAATTCTCAAATCTACCCTTGTCCTCTACTCATCAAATGCTTTATTAGTGTATAACACTGTTATAATTGTATTTATTATTTAAAATATCATATATTTCTATTAGATTTAACTCATGAATAAATAATTATTTTGACTTATCATGTATTATTGACAGTAAAGCACTCACGTAATCTTATTATATGTTGTAATGCATATCTTTTTGGTACTTAATAATGCAAGGTTTGGCTGTCAATCACATGGTGGGTTTATATGATCCCTCATGAACCTTTTTTTATCTTAATTCCGAGTTAATGGTATCTAATCTTACAAAGGGTTAAAAGCAAAACTTAAATCTTATTGGCGATCGTTTTATCACTTTGAATATACATGGAAATATTAGGGTTCCTCAACTTATAATTTAATAAGTAGGTTGAAATAACGAAGATGTTTAGTAAATAGAATTTTGGGTATATTTAGTTGATTTGGGTATAAATTGAGGATTGGGTAGTCAAACCTTCTAATTGTAGTGTTTGGTGAAATGAGGTTTGTAATATTTTGTTAAGCTAAAACCCCAAAAACAAGAAATGCAAGGATGGGCATCGTTTTTCATAGCTGATTGAGATTGAGATATGTGGAATGGCATTACTGGCTATCCTTGTTCAAAAATTACTCCATTTACCATATGCTCTCAAACATAATAGGGTTGCCAAGATATCAGTAGGTGACAGCATCGTGTTTCTTATATATTTATTTTTACTTGTTTCGATATGTATTTATTTCTTGAATATTTATGTACTCTTAATTTATTTTCAATTTACTTGTGTAAAATGATTTTTATGTAACTTTATATTAATTGAAATATGTTACTTGACAATTTTATCACTAATTTACATACTAAGAACATGACATAATTATCACTAAGAATATAGTTTACAATTATATTGATACACTATTAATATTTATCAATTTCCACAATGTTAATGTTTGCAAATAAACAACTTAAGAAATTTGTTTATTTAAATTTTCAAAAATATTCACTAATTAATTTCATTAATAGATGTTTTAATTTCTTGGTAATAGTATTGTATTTCAATAATTTTATCCAACAAAGACTAAAATATTATAAATAAATAAATACTTAACAATAAAACGTATCATGCCCTTATTTGTTATTTTCCACGCATCAACCTTCAGCTAAGTTTTACCAAACACTTTTAAATAGACAGTTCAATAGAATAAGTTGATTAAACCAGCTACTACAATCAACTATGAGCCAATTGTCAAACATGACCAATAATAGTTATCATATTTTATAAAAAGTTTAAAATTTTTATTATTTTACTATATTTTAAAGCAACATGTGTCAAAATACTTTCCATGCGGAAAAGATATAAAAAGATAAAAATGCATTTTATAAAAAATTGATATTCATTTTTCAATCTCGTGGGGAAGGTGAGGGAGAAATAATTTGTTGAAATTAACAAAAAGGTCAAATCCTCACGAGAAGATCTAAAACATGGTAGCCAGCAAATGTATGTGATTGCTTATTATTCTCTCTCACACTAATAAAGCCAATTACTTTCATATGCCCGTGATTATGGTCGGGTCACAGGATTTGGACCAACTTTATGCATGGTGTCAATATATATATATATATATAATTACAAGTTTTTTTCTAATTAAAATATAAATTATTTTAAATTTAATATTAAAGAATTTTAAAAAAATAATAACACATAGAAAACATTGAGAGTGAAAATATAAAAAAAATTTAAAAAATAAAATATTATTCTTTAAAATAATATTATACAATAGTTGTGAACATTTATATGAATTTTTAGAATTTTAAAAAATTAAAAAAAATTATATATGCTATCTTGCATTTAAATTAAACAATACATATTTTATGATAATTTTTAAATTTAATGAAATAATAAATTTTAAATTTTAAATTTAAATTAATTTATAATGATAAATTTAAAAAATAATAACAAATTTAAATATTAAGATAAATAATATTTATCCTAATGATATTAAATAATATTTATGTTTATGTTTTTTTTAATTTATGATAATATAATTTATCTTTATTATTTACATAAAATTTTACTTAAAATAAAATTTATCTAACCCTTTCAATGGGAGAGTGTACTGGTAATATGGTGGGAGAGTGTCTCCGGGGAGAGAGGAGGAAGCACCGGGTGGAGATTGAGATTGGTGTAGTGTCATCTGGTCAAGATTGAGAGCTAATTTCTTTGTAACCAGTGTAAGTGGTTGAGTCTATGTTTGGTGTAACACCCCTTAACCCCACATCGTCGCCAAAATAGGGTTACGATGCATTATCGAACATATCAGATAATTTATGATTAATTCAAAAATAAATAACATACATATTATAATTTAATGATTTAATCCCTTTCACGGACCTTCGAGGCCCAGAATACGTATTAGAAGTGGAACGGAACTTCTTCAAGTACTCTAGAAATTTTTTGTATTTTTTTATTAAAAAACTCAATATAATCCCCTTTATAAACATCTAACCTTCCCTGCAATTTTCAAACCGCAACCAAAAATAATTTATACTCAAATACTTTTATATCATATCTAATTCTTTAACATAATAATCTAATAATTAAACATTTATAATATCATTCAAATTGACTAATAACTTCATTTATTTTTCTATTCAAGTTTAATGCCAAATTTTATAATATACTATTTACCATTTCACTTAAAACTAAGTTCAAAACATTACAAACCATCCATACTTTATAACCAAAATCATATGACCTATATATATGACCTAGGTACATGCCACATTTATCAAAAGAAAAGGAAAATACATTACCAAAGTTGTGCTGAAGTCGGGATTGATCTGGATGTTGAACTAGGACTTTTGACTTCTATTGACTTGCGCACGGAAATAACCGTACGCTGAGTATTTCATACTCAGCGGTATTACAATAATTCAAACTATATAACTTTAATGAATTACAAATATTAATCATATAACATTAAACATGTAAAATTTATAAATAATAAGAACTAATTTACATTCAATTTCATATTTCATATATAATAATCCATCAACAATATCATATCTTAATAACTTGAACTTGATTAATTCATGAACCTTAGGTTCGTGTTTCCAAATCTCACATACAATTTCAATTCACAAATCGATTAACAATTTCTTTCTCATACTTTTAATCATATGATCAATCAAATTTATTCAATTCTCTCATTTCGAATATTCACCCTATTAACAAACTTGGACCTTGGCGGATACACGAATTCCAACCAAACACACCAGTACGGCACGTTGTGCCTAAAACGTTACTCAATACCCAATCAATATATCAAAAGCAGTATACGACACATAAAGTGCCTGAAACGACACATGTGGTGCCTAATACGACACATATAGTGCCTGATCGGCAAAGCCGATAAATTCCCGTACTCTTCCAATCCTATAGCATGCCAACTATATCCGACTAGTTAATAAGGTATTCAAATCATTTCTCAATTTCACTTTCAATGTACAATTTAATTCAATACAATTTTCCACTTTCCAACAATATACTATCAAATATTCATACATAAACATATTTTATCTCAATTTCATTCAATTCAATATTGATACTTACCTTATAATTTTACTTACCGTACACATAAATTTAAATATAACATTTAATAAATAGTAGTTTGAATTATAGTAATACAAACCGTGAATTTCTCGTTTTAGTCATTGATAGCCTTCTCTTTTCCTTTGTGTGCCGATGCCTCGGGTTCTTTATTAGCTGTGAAAATAATAATAAATTTTTATTATTAATACAACACCAATTTATATTAAATAATTGAATTTCTATTCAATTTCTATCTTAATTTCAATTTAGTCCCAACTAAATTCACTTACTTTCCTATCTTAATTCATACATTATTTTTACTCAATTTCCTACCAAATTCAACTTAACTACTCAATGTTCACATTAAAATCCTAATTTCAAATTTCTTTCAATTTAATCCATCTGACACAAAACTTATAGCTTATTTTACAATTTAATCCCTTAATCAATTTTAACTAGAAATTTTATCAATTAAAACCCTAATTCATCATTTTGTTCAACATGAACTATATTCAAAAACCTAAGAACTTTCAAAACTTCAACTTAAATTCAACAAAACCTTGTTCTAAAGCTTTTAAAACATCAAAATTAAGAAAAAATGACTTAATTGACTTACCAATTAAAGCTAAAAGCTTCAAAACCTTAGTTTCCTTTTTTTTTTTCTTTTTTTTCCCTTTTTCTTTCTACCTATTCGAATGCTTCTCTGTTTCTTTTCTCCTTCCTTTCTTTCTTTTATTCTTTTTATTTCTTTATTCTTTTATGTTTATTTACTTTATTAATTTAATAATAATAATTACTATAATAAATATATATTTAATAACAAATGTTTATATTACATTTGTACACACATATATTTTACACTTGTCTATCATCATCACCATCCAATTGTCCTTATTTTATTTATTTTATATAATTTAATATTTTAATATAATAAAAATCTATGTCCCTAAATAAAAAGTAATTAAATAAATATATTACAATTATACTAATATAATTATTACACATATATATTTTTATTACCATACATTTGTCTTTATTTTAATCTATTTCATAATATAATAACATAATATCAATTAAATAACAATAACAATAACAACAACAATAATAATAATATTAATATTAATTTATTAATGTATGTATGAAATCTAAGAAAAATCTTAGATTTTTCAATTCATTTGTGGCCTCAATTAGGACAAATTGCATAATTGCCATTTTGGTCCTTTATATTTTCTTTTAATTTATAATTCAGTTTTTACTCCTTATTCATTTTAGTTCTTTTTCCTAATTACTCTTGATTAACCTAAATTTACTTAATTAAATCCTAATTAGACACACAACTAGACTCACAAATATTCCTAATAAATATTTATGAACTCGATTTACTAAGACAGAGGCCCGATAATGTACTTTTTTCGATACTCGTGAATATTGAGTCATTGCATTTGATTTGAAGGAAGCTCCTGATTAGGGTTTTTTGGGTTAACAAGGACATCAATTGAAGAAGGAACTATGGCTCAATCAACAATGAAAGAGATAGGAGGAGATGATAATGTTGACAAGGAGACTAGTTCACCTTGATAGGTGGAGAGCAAGAGTATGAGAAGTGAATAGAAGAGAGCTAAATGTTGGCAAGGGAAATTGTGTGTTGGGTTGAATGTTTAAGGTTGGTGAAGGGGGAGAGAAGATCTCTTTATCATCATGCGGTTTGGTATACTTAGGAGAAAATCCCCTTGTTTGGTAGTGCAACATCGCCAATAACTTGGGATATGACGAATAGAGAGGTCGTTACAAATTACTGCTTTCACATTCCCTTTGTTGGGGGTAATATGAGGTTATAGGCCTTAGTGGTTCCCTATTGGAAAATAAGTACATACTCGCTAAAAAGTGAGTGGCCTAATGGAGGGTTTATTATTTAGCGGGTGGCTGGTCATGATGCAGTGTAAATCGAAGGGCTGTGTATAAGTTTTTATAGGTTGCTTCTCGTGATGCCACATGTTCAAATCAGGGTAAGGGTATAACAAATTTATTTATTATTTATTGTGGATTTGTTGTATTATGGATTATTATATGCATAGAATGAGATGATCTTATTGTTTAATTTATGATTTTTTATTTATTTTGAGTTTGTTTAATGATTTATATTTGCGAAGTTTATTAAAAAATGTTTTATATAATTGATAAATATTTTAAATTTGAGATTTATTTAATCTCATTATTTGTAAATATTTTTATATACATATATCAAATGGTTTTAAAAAAATAGCTATAATTACAAAACGATACACTAAAATAAATCATTATCAATACACACTTTTATAATAGAAAAGTGATATATATCCACCTGTACGATACTAGCTACCTTAATTGTTAAAATCCAACTACAAGAAATAATTTTATTTTGTTTTTTCTTGAACTTATTGTTTTTGAATCCCTAAATCTATATATATCCATGAAAAAATTTATACAACTTAACACTATTTTAGCTTAGACTTTTCACTTCTTAAATTTAATACGAATAACAATATTATCAATAATTACAACCATAGATGTCAATATGGTATTGGTGTCAGCCATATTCCATATTGTTCTAAAATAATGCTTCATCCTTATCAAAATTTCGATGTGTTTTGAATAGGGATTTAATTGAGTGGAGTTGAATACTAATAAGTTTGAGTTTAATTTGAAATTCGAAGTATGACATTCAGTTTGAGTTTAATTGAATATTTATTTTTAAGTACTCAAGCTCAAGTTCGATTAAGCTTATATATCAACTTATGTATTTAAGCCTGAAGTTGAGTTCAATTAAACTTGTATGTATTCAAGCTCAATCTCAAATTTGACTTGATAATTAAACTTAAGGTTAATAATATTATATTAAGGGTATTGAGTAACATAATTTAAAAATGAAAAGCTCAGTAAGATTCATGAACTATTTAAGTCAAGTATTACTAAGTTTAAATCTAACTCAATAGGTACGCGGTCTGTTTGAGCTTAAATTAGCTTGATAATTACTATTATACCCCCACCACAATACGGCACGTGGCAAGCTGTTGGACAATTCACAAATAACCCTCTGCGTGGAATAGTCCTCATACAACCCTTTATTAGGAATGGTCTGCAAGCAACTCTTCACAAATTTTGTTTGAGTTAATCTAGAGGCAGTTCGCTACAAACCCATCACTGAGACCATCAAAGCATAATTGCCTTTTACTACCCCAAGGATGAAAATGTCAAAGTAGGACCGCACATTATATTCTATGGAGACAACTGATCTGCAACGGCCTTGCCACTTGGTTAACCTTCACAACCATATAGAGCAATATACTGCTAGTTATGTGGCACTATAGGACAAAAGGTGACCCCATATATAATCCTAGGTGCACGAGGAACTAGGGATTGACCCCTTTCCTTAGCAATTCTACACAACAACACTAGAGCATTTTTCTTCTCCTTATAATATTGACTCTCCACTTGTCACATGTGATTGACACTATCTTTGTTGTCCTTCCCTCTTAACATCGATTTTTTGTTTGTCACAGGTGAATTGGTACTCCCCTCTACCATCCTCCCCTCCTTCCTAAAATTGATTCTTCGCTTGTCACGAATAACTCATATCAACAATAATTAAATATTGATACATAATTTACATCCTTAATTTTAACTGTATTAATTCATCACGACTAACACGGAATGCGTACCTACCCATGTATCAAAACACATAAAAATCAACACATACGATTTTTTTTTTTTTTTGTGAAACACGTACGACTTTAAAAAAACAAAAAGACAATACCAGTAATTAAACTCAGTCTTAACTTCCAACTATCAACGACTTATAAGCCGAAGTCCACTCCACGTTAATGCTCCCACCAGTCAAAATCACCGTCCATTTATTGACAAGGCCCCCTTCTCCGCCTTGTTTTTTCAAACTCTTCGACTCTTCCAGGTTCCTCCAACTCAATAAAAACACAACACTTATTCAAAAAACCACCCTTAGTCCTCCAACATTCCACTCATGGCTTCTCTCAATTCCCTTCCCTTCATTGCAATCTTCCTTGTTCTTCATCTTAGCATTGCTAAATCCGACTTTTTATCACCCCTTTTCCCACCTCTCTCTGGTTCGTCACTTACTTCCCTTTTTTCAATTTTTAATCCTTTTTTTCTTTTTCTGATTGATTTCTGAGATCCTTGGGTCTTTTCATAACTTGGGTTTTTCTTAATTAAGATTTTTTTAGTGAGATTTAATCATGTATTTGGGTTTTTTTTGTTCTTCCCTTTTTGTTGCAGATGATGTATGCAAAGAAGTGCATTGTGGAAAAGGAAAATGCAAGCCTTCATCAAATGGAACACTCCCTTATACTTGTGAATGCGATATTGGTTGGAAACAAACAGCTGCTGATCATGATGATCATCCCAAGTTTCTCCCTTGCATTTTTCCCAATTGTAAATAACCCCTCTGCTTGCTTTTCTCTTTACTTTTTAAGCCTAGTCGTCACCTTTAATTGTTACCTGTTTTAGTTCCTACAAGTTATTTATGTATTGGTTATGCTTTCTATGTATATAATATCAAATCATAAATCCTCTCTGGCTTTGGCATTAATTTGATGATGTTATGCAAGTGAAATCTTGATAATTTGTGGAAATTACAAAGTGGTCTTTGGGGTAGTATTGGGAACTCTATTAGACTAAATTGAACCATTGATTAATCCCGCCTACATCATGTGAAGCTGGTTGTGTTGTTGTTTTTAAGCCTTTTTGGTAGCAGTAGTTTTTGTTTTAGAAGCCAATGAGACCTTGGTTGTGTTAGCAAGGCATTGAGCGCCCATGTTCTAGTCGCCGTGTTGAAAATTATGCTTGGGATAGTTCAATTTAGAGCTCTTAATGATTGATTTTGATTGGAACTATTGATAGTTGGATTGTTGGTACGGGGTTGTGATCGATTAATTTGCGGATTTCAGGTACGCTTGATACTTCTTGTGCAGCTGCTCCTTCTCCTGTGCAAGAAAAGGAAGCCAAAGCAAATCGATCTATTTTTGATAGTAAGCTTTGTACTATTTTAAGCTTTGGATTTGGTCATTTTATGTTCTTTTCTTCTTAATGTTAATGCACTTGTTCATGGTTTAACAGTCTGCCGTTGGACTAATTGCGGTGGTGGATCGTGCAACAAGACATCACCGTTTACGTATGATTGCAAATGTTCAGAGGGTTTTTTTAATCTTCTTAATGTCTCTGTCTTCCCATGCTACAGAGAATGTAAGAACACATAGGCTCCCAGTTTTAGTGTAGCATCGATAATGGTGGTTAAGTGGTATATGCTAAATGAGTTTGAACTTTGTGAACTTTAAGGTGCGATTGGACTGGATTGTGCAAACCTTGGGATCACCACGTCGAATAAATCTACTTCCGCAACACCATCATCGTCCCAAAACAATGCGAATAGAGGTAAAAACCGAGCACATAAATCTATGTCCTTCTTTGGTTTGACTAAAGAAAAAACAGCATGTTATGACATTGTCAACCGAAAAAAAAAAAAACCGATATTACTCCGGCTTTCATTTTTCTTAAAGTACTCGTATCATGAAAGAAAATAACATCTTTCTATTTCTTCTCTCAGCTGGGTCGAAGCTGCTAGAGAATTGTCAACGGGTGATAATGTTGGTATTGTTGCTGGTTATGGTAGTTTGATTTGTATCTATATAAAGCCGATGCTCGGAGATTCGTGTTCCATGGATAACGCAATTCGAGCATGAAGACGACCCAATATTTGTATGTAAATTTTCATATCATATCAATAAACTAGCCATTTTAGGAAGAAGGAATTTTTTATAGTTAGTAATTTTGCCTTTATGTTATAGGAAATTTGTAGATGGATTTCCACATAGGGTTGTATTATTTCTTATTGTGGCGTTTATGACATTTTTCATTGTTTTTCTTTATTATTATATTTTTTTTTTGTAATTTATAGCTAAGGATCCAAGGATATTTTTTTTTTGAATATTATTTTTAAGGTTTACTGTATAAATCAATTAAGTTACACTTGGGATTTCTTGATTTAAAAGGTAAAATCTTGTTGTATATAGGGTAATCGACCTATTCATGGGTTAGATGGTTCCACAAATTGGGTTTTGGATAAGATACTTTGACTTTGGATAAGTCAGGTCTGAACTGAATTCGAACTAAAGAATTAGAAAATATTATTATATATATTACATTACGGTATAAAAATGGACCGTCGGACGAGATGGGTTTAATTTTGGTCTAAACATTAATAAGAGAAAAATTTAGAACAGGGCCGTGTCTCAATTCGGCCGATTGGCTAGTCTATTGTATTATGGCTGTGTCTCTCAATCAGACTATATATTTGTGCCCATTTATATTTGTTAAGGATAATATACTGAGTTTAATTTTGATATTTAATATAGTATTTTTATTTTTTAATTTAAAAATTTAAAAATTATTTAATTTTTTTATCCCAATTAAATATTTATATTTTTTTATTAAAACACGTATATTAAATATTTATCGGTCACAAAAAAATAATTTAATTTAAGTATCGAAATAAAAATTAAACTTAAATTTAAGTACTTGAAAAAAAATATTAAATTGAAGAAAATTTAGATATGTTAACTTTTTTTCTTAATATTAAATTATTGTAAAGAAACTTTTGGGATGATTGATTGGAGAAGTAATGAATTAGGACAGCAGACTGAAAAAACATCCCAAGCTGTCACAAAACCCTAATTACTAGTATCCCTGCACCTTGTCATTCATCTTCAACTCTTCAATCCCATCAAATCTCCTATCAATTCACAAATTAAAACATTTAATTTTTTATTATATCATAATTTCAGTATACCAAAATAATTAATACAACATAATTTATTTGATTATTAAATCTAATTTTGCCGTTTCCCATTTTATGTGTTGGCATTAATTATGGGTATATTTGTTTTTTAATTAAAAATTACTTTTATTAATAACTTTATATTTTAATCACTCAACTTTAAAATATTATATAATAAGTTTTAAATTATATGAAAATTTTTATTTAAATTAATGAACTATTTAAAATTCAAAACATTTTATTTAAATCACTGGTCTATTTTTTCTAAAAGTTTTGTTAATGATGTTTCAACGATGATTCGACGATCGAAATTTACTAATAAGTAATAATATTAAATTCAAGTCAATTTGATGATAATTATTAAATATTAAAAAAATTAAATTTTAATTCGTAAATTTATATCGTTTAAAGCTATTTAATTAAAAGAAACAAATTGTAAAAGAGATGATGAATGAGAATTTTCGGTTGATACAACAATGATTTTAACGATCTAATTACTTAAATAATCACTTTTAAATATTTTAATGATGATTTTTTAATTTTTTTAAAAATTAATTTATAAAAAGTAAGTCTGTTTTTCCTTTTCAAAATTTTCATACCATTGTTTACTTTCACGAAATTCCGAGAGAAGGAGAGTTGACAGTGCTGGCTATATTTATGAGTAAAGAGAAATTGAATTCATTGAATTTAGACTTTGGAAATTGGAGCCGCCAATCACCCTTCTCCATCTCTTCGCTCTCACATCTAATGTCACAGTTTGTCTCTCTTTTAATTAATTATGTACAATAAATATATTTTGGACAGTAATTAGGTGTAAATTTTTTTTTTACAGTAGGTGTAATATGATATAATAATCGAACATAAAAATAATATGATAGTAATAGACTAATAGTTATACCCTATATTTGGTTACTTAATTTGTGTACATGTAAATAAATATCTTAAATTTATAAAGTTAGTAGGTCAAAGAAACAGGGTGTCAAAAGAGAACATAAAAGAAAGGAAAAATAATTAGAAGTTATAGTAATTTTTATATATTTTAAAAAGTTTTATACTAATTTATTAATTATACGATACGATTGGTTATAAAATTCAAATAATTACATATAAAATAATTGCTTTTCTTTTTGAAGTAAAGAAATGCTTTTTTATTTAAAAAAGAAAAAGAAAAAACATACTTTAAATCAAAAGAGGGGATGATGACGCCAGCCAACCTCGCCCACACCCAATTTTTCCCGCTAAGAATTAGCTTTTACGTAAGATGATTCTGATGAGATTAAAAGTAAGTCTTATTTCCAAAATTAACCCTTAAATTGTACTATTTTTACATTTAGGTACATTTACGTTTAGATATCAATTTAGTCCAATTTTACCTAAAAAGTATAAGACATTCAATAAAAGCATGTTGTATGTCATGTTTTTATTGGTTGATATATTGTTTTAAGGTAAAATAAAATAAAATGTTATTGATAGTTTAAGTACTATTTAAAAAATTTTAAATATTTATGTGAAAATATGGTATAATTTAAGAGCAATTTTATATTTAATAATATAAAATAATATTTAGTCTTTAAACTTGTAATTTTTTCAGTTTTTTCTTTAATTTTTTATCCATATTATTCTCGAAATTTAGTAATTTTTCTAAATTTTGTCCTTAAATATCAATTTCGGTAAGATTTGATGACGTTTCACTTTAATATTATACTACTTTATTACCTAATTTTTTTAACTTTATAAATTTTAAATTTTAAGTGATTATGTGGTAAAATTTTAAAATATCAAGTAATCACACGACTCTACCAAATTAATAATAATTGTCCGACTAATATAACCAAAAAAATTCAAGGATCACACAGAAAATTTTACCGAATTCAGGGACTTAACGTTGTTTTAACCCTATTCATGTTCTTATTATCCCGTTCTAGTTACTACCTTTTCTACTTAATCACCCAGCGCTCGACACACAAAGGGAAATCCGTATATCCAATTTTAACCTCCCCTCGTTACACAAAATTACAACTATTAACATCTCCCAATAAAAAGTACGGCCACTTCCTCACTACTGTCACATTACATAAAACTCAACTCAGTTCCTTTTGTCCCGAAAATGGAGAAACCCGTTGTCGAACAGTGGATGCCGAAGCCAATGACGGTACCGTTCCGGCCACGGGAGATAGTACGTGAACCAATGGAGTTTTTTTCACGTTCCTGGAGTGTTTCAGCTCTAGAAGTTTCAAGAGCTTTATCATCTTCATCGTCAACCCAACCCGTCAGTTCTCAACAAACGTGTTTAAAAGGCTCTTCGAGTGGTAACGGCGTTATAAAAGAAGACATTTCCGGCGAGATTGAAGACATTGGCTTAGTTTCAAGCAACCCTTTTACTTTTGCTTCTTCTGAAACTTCTCAAATGGTCATGGAAAGAATCATGTCACAGTCTGTAAGTGTTGTAGAACAATGGAGTTTTCTTTTAAGGTTGTTTGTTATTTCTCTTAACGTTAATTTTTGTCTTTATTAGCAACAAGAAGTATCTCCAAGAACTTCAGGGAGGCCATCTCATAGCAGTGGACCATTAACTGGTGCTCAAAGCTGTGGTTCATTAACTGATAGTCCACCAATTTCACCTTCAGAGATTGATGATGTTAAGGTTCGTACATTTAAATTTGATTTTTGGTGGTGTTTTAATGGTGGCACTTAATAATGATGAAAATAATAAGCTTTTTTATTAGTTTAATAGCACCTTTACCCTTTTTTTACAGCAGTTTTGCCGCGCCGGTAACTCTGTCAACACACAGTTCCGTACAACCTCGGCTCTTCCGGCGACGGTGGCTGTCCCTCCTACGACTTCCGTGGCGGTTGGTGGTGGAAAGACGGTGGGACGATGGCTGAAGGATAGGAAAGAGAAGAAAAAGGAAGAAACACGGGCTCATAACGCTCAGCTACACGCTGCTATTTCAGTTGCCGGGGTTGCGGCAGCTGTGGCAGCTATCGTGGCGGGGACGGCAGCTTCGTCGGGTGCCAGGAAAGACGAACAGATGTTGAAGACGGAACGGGCGGTGGCATCAGCCGCCACCCTCGTTGCTGCACAGTGCGTCGAGGCGGCCGAAGCCATAGGAGCCGAGCGTGAACTTTTAGCCTCTGTAATCAGCTCCGCCGTCAATGTACGGACCGCCGAAGACATAATGACCTTAAACGCCGGTGCAGCAACAGGTATATATAAAAGATAACCATTAATCCAACATCTAAAACATAATGAAATTTGTTTAATTTTACTGTGGGTTTCATTATTTAGCATTGAGAGGAGCAGCCATATTGAAAGCAAGGGCATTAAAGGAGGTATGGAACATAGCAGCTGTTATCCCTATGGAAAAAAGTGGTGGCAATGGCAGCAACGGCAGCTCTAACGGCGGCTTTAGCGGTGAACTTCCCCCAGAAGAGAATTTCTTAGGGATTTGCAACAGAGAATTGCTTGCTAAAGGTTGTGAACTTCTCAAACGCACTAGAAAAGGTATATAATTTCATCCACATTCCATGCAAAGCCCGTAGACAAAACTCTTCCAGTATTGTTTAATTCGAGTGTTTTCAAAATTTGGGTGTGTTTTTTTTTCTAATCCATTTTAGCTTCAAATTATGTTGAAAATTTCATTTAAAAACCATTGAAATCATTGTTTTTCAGGTGATCTTCATTGGAAGATAGTCTCTGTTTATGTAAACAGAATGAACCAGGTAAGGTTGCATTGCTCATAATTAGGACAATATATCATATTTACTCAATTATTGGGGAATCAATGGAGGTTCAGATAATGTTAGGTCCTAAACTAAAGCAAAGAATCTAAAAAAAAAAAAAAAAGAAAAGAAAGCTGATGACATAAACTGTGATCTGTTTGCTTTGTTTCTCCTTTATATACATTCTTTTTGGACGTGGAAATTTGTGTCTTTGTATATAGGTTATGTTGAAGATGAAGAGTAGACATGTTGCTGGGACCATTACAAAAAAGAAAAAGAGTAAGTGATTATTATTCTTTTTTTGTCTTCTCTGTAATAAAACTGTGTAAAAAGAAAGTGTAGAAATGAATTTGTGGGTCTTTGTTCCATTTGGGGATTTGAGAAAAGTATCAAAAGGGATTGGGTCATTGTTAACTTTAAATGTTCTTTTTGGAAATTTTGGTGTAGATGTTGTGATAGAAGTGATTAAAGATATGCCGGCATGGCCCGGTCGTCACTTGCTTGAAGGTGGAGAGAACCGGAGGTACTTTGGGTTGAAAACGGCAATGCGTGGGGTCGTTGAGTTCGAGTGCAAGAACCAAAGAGAGCATGATGTTTGGACTCTGGGTGTGTTAAGGCTACTCTCCATAGCTGCTGAGAAGAACAATAGATATAGAATTTGATCTTAGGGGGTTGAGTGGGTGGATCATTTTGTGAACTAATTTTGAACTGGAAAGTGTAAAATGTTTTTGTGAATATTTATTTCATCCATATTGTGATCTATGTTTGATTGTTTCTTTTTCACTGTGTGTTGGGACTAAGGGATGGTCAAAAAGAGAGGCCAATTGGTTGAAGGAATAAGTATGGGATATGATAGAAAGGATTTAAAGAGACCCAACATTGTCTTTATTATTTAATCTGAGGGGTCTAGTTTTTAAATTTGCTTTTCGGCTCTTGGTTTTAGGTCTTGTTTATGCCTTATGGTGGGTCTACTTTTCATGTGTTATGTGGAGGGGAGGATCTTTCACTTTCATCACTTGGAACGCAAGCTGGGAAAGGGATTGCCCATATTGTGACTTGACTTGACTTCCAAGGTTCATTATTCGTATTACCTCATATTTTTCTCTTTTGTAAATTTAATAATTTAATTTAAATCGTTTTAAAATGTGATTTTTAAATTTTAATATGAAAAAAAATTCATTTAATCTTTTTTAAAGTTTTAGAATTTTAAATTAATAAATTTGCATATAAAAATTTGATCTAATCTTTTAAAAGTTATAAAGATACATGTTATTAAAGTAGGAAAATTACATATTTGTTATTGTAAAAGTTACCATTTAATTTTAGCTTTTCTAAATTTTTTTTTTCTAGTTTCACCCTTCAAAGTTACCTTGGGTCACACCGTAGTCGTGGTTTAATGTATAATTTCATCTTTGAGTTTGATATTTCTTTTTTAAATTGATACGTGTTATTTTTTGACTCAATATTAAACTCGTATCTTAATAAAAAATAATATATTTTGGTGATTTAAGGTAACATTGTTACTTTTTTTTGTATTTAATTTGGGTTTTTAAAATTGAATTGATGAAAATTCATAACCAAATCAACCTTGAAATCTGAATTAAATTATATTCATTAGACTATATTTTGCCAAATTAAATAAATTCACAATTAGCACTAAATTTATTCTTTTAACAAAATTGTGAAAAATTCAAATTTTATAATATTAAAAACTTTCACCAAATCAATCATAAAACTGAAATTAAATATTAAAATGTTAACATTATTACTCTTGGATATCAAAATATGTAACTTTTATCAAATACAAGTACTAAATGATATCTTAAGCCTTTATTCATTTTGTTGATTTGAATTAGAAGTGTTCATAAGCTAGGTCAAGTTGGGTTCGGGCCAGGTCTAAACTTGATATTAGCACATTTTATGTTTGCCCAAACTCGGCTTAGCTCAAAATATGAGCCTAAAACCTTGCTCAAGTCTACTTATATTTATAAATGGTTAACTCAATCTCATTTTAAACCCGTCTATATTATTTTTTAAAAAAATTTAAATATATATTTTTATTTTATTTTTATATTTAATAATTTTATATATAGTCATCTTAATTTTTTAATGTTTATATTATAGTAGATTTATATATTACTATGTATAAAAAAGAATTATATATTACTATATTTAATTTGTGTTATAAATTACATGATATAAAACATTATAAACCTAAAAATCGGGTTGCACAAATTTATCCTCGGGCTTAATATTTTTATCTAAACCCTTTTAAATTTTAGATAGACTTTCAAGCTTAGATGAATAACTTGACCCACGAACAGGCTTAAAGTCAAACACTTGAAGAGGTATAAATCTTGATTTTAGCCCGTGACTGGGGGGTAAAATAAAATTATTTTATCTATACGCTAGCCTGATAGTTAAAAGCCCAATTGCTGTAAAAGTAAAACTACAATTAAGCCCAATGTCAGTATTGCAAAGACCTTTTCCGCCGTCGCCATAGGTGGCGCCTTCACCACCACCCCCGCTCATCAAGTTATCATGCTCACCACTGCTAGAAACATTTTGTTTTTCTCACCAATTATTCCAAAAACTCTCATACCCCATGTAGCTCAATTCTAATTTTTCGTTTTTAAAATATTCATATATAAATCAAAGAAACATACTTAAATACCGAAAATTTAATATTTTAAATATATACAAAAATAAAAATTGACGATATCTACGTTCAGTTTGCAAAAACATTTAAATTATCATATGGTAATTGAAGTTGTGTTCAAAACTCAAAAATCAACTCCAACGGTGTAAATTAAAAAATAAATTAAAAAAATAAATGCAAAATAACTCTAACTCAAAACATCCAAATCCAAAATATATTCATCATTTAACTTTCATCGGCTCAACCTAGGTTGGGCTTTAATTTGGACCATTTTTATAATTGGACTGATCCTAAACCAGGATTGTGTACTAAAATTTGTGATCATCCATAGGTTTTTATTAATATTTCATTTTCATCCATTATATTTAAAATTTTACATTAACCATTATCCATGACGTTTATAAATATTTCATTTTAGTATTTAGAAGGGTTTGAATAAAAATATTTAGCTTAAACAATAATTTCAGACAAAAATATTATGTCCATTTAAAATACGAGGCATGCCCAAATATTCAAAGCCCAAGTTTGGTCCAATCTTTTTTAAAGTTTATGTTAAGGGAATATGTTATATTATAAATATGTAATCTTTATCATGTAAAAAATAAATATGTTATACTATAATGTAAGTTCTAAAAAAAAAAATTAGTGAAAGGAATATATATAAGGGTAGTAAAAAATATATATTATTAAAAAGTAAATAAAAAAACATATATATATTTTAAAATATGACTAAGCTAAAAAATTTGAGCGAATTAAGCTTATATGTACAAATATGGATGAAAACGAAACATTATTAAAAATTATAGATTATACATCTCATTAACTAAAAAATGATATTCTTAATAAGATTTATTAAAATATAAATCTACTAAAATTAAAAAACATATAGAAAATATTTAATTTTATGTAAATATCTTATTTATTAAAATTAGATTATAGCACACAGCATGAAAAAAATTACCTAAAAATTTATATATAAGCTTTATTTAAAAATATAAAATTAAAAGTTTAAATATTATTATATGGACTTTTTTTATTAATTTTATATAAAAATAAAACCATCCCAACACCATAATAATTCCAAAAATAAAAATGGTCTAAACCTAAAATTAAATTCTTAAAAGCAAAAAATATTTACTAACAAGGGTGAGATGGTCACAACTCACCAGTGATATTCATTCTTGAATTTATATTAATTTTTTTTGTTAAATTAGTAAATATAAGTACTGAATGTAAGTATATTGTTTGATAAATGTAAATATTAATTTTAAAAGATTATTTATTTTTTAATTTTATTAATGTAATATTTTATATTATTTTTTATAGTTTTAGATAAAAGATACATATGGTCAAGGGCGAAATTAGAAATGTTTTTGGTGGGTCGGAATTAAATTGTATACTTTTACGATACTAAATTTTTTTCAAGTTTTTAACATTCTTGGAGGTTAAAGTGTAATTTTATCATTACTATTTTAGAATTAATAAATTATTAAGGGGCCTAAAAGAAAACAAATTCCATTTTAGGGCAGCAATGTAACAAAAAGATAATATTGTATTGACTTGAATTTAACAACAAATTTTAATGATGTTAACAATTCTTAAAGGGTACGCCAATATTTTACTCAAAATAAAGTATTTAAACTAACTAATGACATTTTAAAAGTTTATATACGAAATTATGTAAAAAAATGGAAGCAAAGAGACTAAATTTTAATTTTGGACATAGTATAGAGACCAAAACTAAAAGTTTACCATTGATATATAATCTAAGAAAAGATAGAAGGTTGGACTCAACTCGAGGTATCATATTCATGAATTGAGCCCCGATATTTTTTAGTTTTACAAATTTTTATCCCAATTGTTAACACCATTAAAAATTTTCAATTAAATTCATTGGTGTGACATGTTGAATCGAAAAAATACTTACTTTATTCATGTAATGGAAAATGATATTACAGTGAACTTTAATTTAACAAATAATTTTAAGAATACTAACAACTCTTAAAAATTAAGTCATTATTTTAATCAAAATAAAAATATTTAAACTAAGTAATGATATTATAAAGTTGAGATACTAAATTATGTAAAATATATAACATAAAGATTAAATCTTAAATTGAAACATAAAATAAGTACCAAAAGTGAAAATTAACCATTAATATAGAAATTAAAAACTGCAAATGGCAGTGAAAAAAAAAGGCAATTGAGTTGACAGGTGTCACAATAAGAAATAGGAATGGACATTACTTTTATATAGTAAGTATAGATATTTTTGAAATGTAAAATATATATATATATATTTTTTTTCATTACCAAGTTGGGAAAAAGAGAAGATGATAAAAGTTTGAGTTGGTAATTTAAAATGAAAACAAAATTATTATTTCTGTTAAAAAGAATAAATAAATAAATGTTACGTATAAATAAAATATATTATATTCTTAATAAAAGAGCGTATATTTATACCTAAAACAAGTCATTATTAAAAAGACATCTTTATATCCTAAACATAAACCATAAAATTAAAATGAAATATAAAAAAAATAGCAATATTATTTTAGTTAAAATAAATAAAAGAATTTGATTAAAATATCTTTATACAAAAAATACTATTAAAACACAATAATGTTGTCAAATCAAACATCACATCACATCCAAATTTGATGTAAGGTCTGAGAGATTGCCAAAGGAGAAATGGCCAAACTGACTTAACAGTAAACGCACTCTCCTTTGGGATTTCAATTATTATAAATAAAAAGCACAATTTTAAATATTTTTAAAATATTTTTTATATTACTAAATTGGTTAAAATAATAATTAATATAATTTTATGACAATAATAAAATATTATTAATTCATTAAATATAATTAGAAGAAATGATTATATGAAACAGTAATGCCACGTCATCTGTATCATTTTCTAATAGTTTTATGCCACATCAGCATTTTCATCTTGAATTTCAGCATTTTGTTCTTGAAAAAAATCAAATCCAAATTAAAATCCTGAAATTCAGGATAAGAATAATGATGTGGCATAAAACTATTGGAAAGGGATACATCATTGTTTCATACAATTCTTTCCCATTAAGTAGATAGATAAATAATAAAAATTCTTACATAAATGATAAATAAATTTTACATATACTTTTAATTATTAAATGGATTTAAAAGTAATCTAATGGTAAATACATTTATTTACTTCTATACTTTGTTTAAAATTTATTGATATAAAATAATAATAATTATAATTATTTTAAAAAGTTATTTATAAAAAATATAAAATACTTTTAATTATATTTTATTAATAACTTAATTAAACATTAGATTCAAATTAAATTATATTTATTAGTTTAATTTTTTATCACTTAATTAGTGTTAGAATTATACACCAATGAATCAAAACAAAAATTATTTAACACAATAAATAAATCCATTAGCAAGACAATTTCATTCATGCAAAATTTAAAAAAAATCATAAAAAAACAGCTTTTAGTATTATTTAATAGATTTTATTTTCATGTTTGATTTTTATTATTTTGTTTTATTTATTTTTAGGAACTTGAATATTTTTGGATATTTATTTAATTTATTTCACTTTTATTTTCTAACTTAATTGTGGTTTTGTTATCCATAACTGTTTAAATTTTATCACCGGAGAAGTATAAAAGAATTTAAGGGGCAAAATTAAGTTATGTAATTTTATGAGAATTAAAATAACATTTTATTATTTTATATTTTTATTAGTTTTCAAGCAAAAAGTAGGAAAAAATGAATTTCCTATTTTAAGGGACCAAGTCGATTGCCAGCACCTGTTGATTTTTACCATCTCTTTTAATTTTACTTATGATTTATACTGTTATGTATTGTATAATTAAAATCTATAATTTTAATACAATATAGTAATTAATTTTTTTATCAAAAGCTTTAAGGAATGAAACGATCGTTTAATTTTTTATCATATAAAGTTTACATATGTTTAAAATATTTTGTTTTTATCTCAAATGCATAAAACAATTAAATATATTTGGTAAATATTGTTAAGTTAAGGTTTAATCTATAAATTGACATCTAAATAATACATTCTTTCTTTTCTTGGTACTTAAATTATTTTTTTCCAAGTTGATATTTCTTTTAGTCAAACCACTACTCAAACCTTAAGTCTATTTTTAAAAAAATTTTAATCCATAAATTGGTATTTAAACTATGTTATTTTCTCATGTTGGTACCCACCTGTTTCTTTTAGCCATAAAGGATACTTAAACTGCTTTTTTCCCCAAGTTAATACCTTAGTTAGTTCAATCATTAGTGAAATCGTTAATTCAATTTAAAAAAAGACAATCAATTAAAAATAGCCAATAAATATTATTTTCTTTATATATATTTAAAAATTATAAAAATAAAAAATAAAATATTTTAAATAGAGAAAATTGATTCAAATGGTTTAGCTAAATTTTTTAAGCTCAGTTTAATTAATATGTATCGGTTTGTAGGTCAAATGATTCAACTCCTATCTTCAAACAGGTACCCCAATCAATTCTTAGTCCAACCGAACAATCTGATCTAGTTCTGTAAACACTAGTTTTGATCGATGAAAGAACTTTTTCTATCCCATCAAGTCGAGCAAGTAGATGATGAAGTAAATTTTGAGTATTGTTGGTATTACCAAACATTATAAAAGGAGAAGAAAGAAAAGAAAAAAAGAGTGAATTATGTAAAAAATAAAATGAAAAAAATTTAAATACCAATTTACAAATTAAACCTTAAATTAATGCCTCGTTGTTAAATTAATTAAACAACAGTTTTAAAGTAAAAAGGTCTCAAATTCTTGTGCCCAGCTGTGTTACCTAATTTTAAGAAAAATGCTTTCATTTAAATAATAAAGTAAACTGTGTGTCCTCCCACCGTTATATTTGCACTACCTTAGCTCTACTTTTAGCTTATGAGTAAATTTAACTATGATTTGTTACGTGAATTTCAATTTAGTGTTATGATGAATGTTGCATCACTGTATATATACTTATTACATAAACAACTAATTTTATTTACAGATATAAAAATAATTAAATTTTTTTTTTACCGATCAATTCAAATTCAAATTTGAATTTTTATTTATACAAACAAAACAAAATAAAAACTTTATATATATAATTATATTAAATCAAAAGTTATATATTTTACTATACATCAAATCAAAATTTGTGTATAACTGATTATATTATATTAATCTAGTTAAACGGTACTGTTTTCAAAATAAACTCAATATTTTATTTACCATGTCAATTAATTATTTTAAATAATTTGAAAAACGAATAATATGTATATATATACCACGAACCCAAGTGGATAGTATCATGTCAGTGGAGTAAATGCCATTTATATTTTGAGGGTACTACGATTTAGATTAGTCTATAAAGATTTTTTTTACTACAATTTATAAGGGAATAATTTTTTTATGAATAGAATATACTAAGTATAGTAGAAATATAAATACATATTTATAAAAAAAAATTCATGCAAAATCCATACATAACATACGTAAACGATGATAAGACTGGAAGCTTAAATGCTCAAAAGTCTAAAACCTTATGGCTTTTGTGAAATGGAAATAATAATAATAATAATAAAACAATCAAGGATACAATTAATAATAATAATAATAATAAAACAATCAAGGATACAATTAATAATAATAATAATAATAATAAACCTTATGACTATGAACCGAGGTAATGATATCTTTCACCTATAAATTTTGAATAATGGATTCTGATTGGTAATTTTTGAAATAAGTGATAAATGTTTGAAATTGTTTTGGATGTGATCATGAATATTTGGACATTGATATTATAATGACATATGTTACAATGGAGATTATGATGTTAATGACCTATTAAACGATGTTAGACGTAGATTGGGTATAGTTGGCATGCCAAAAGGTTACTGATATGGTGATATCATTGATAGGCAAACCAATATGGTTGAATAAATAGTACGAATAATACTAAAATCATCGTTGTTGAACAACGCAGGATGGTAGAATAGTCACATGCTAAAAGTCATTGTTGTCGGGTAACCCAGGATGACTAAGTAAGATAGTCCTAATTTCAGAGGGACATGGACTTATTTGATATAGAGATCCAAGTATATGTTCTAATGTCTATCATCAGATAATAGGGATCAAATTGAATAAGCAATAAAATTGATATTGAAATGTGAAGTTCATTAGAAAGTTGGAAAAATGATATATCAAGTTAAAGTAGTAAATATTAATGTAATTGATACTTTATATATATTTAGTTTATTCTCAATGAAATGTATTTGAATTATATTAGCGCTACTAAGTATTCAATATTCAACGTATGGTTTTGTTTATTTTCGTGTGTAGGTCTCGAACAAGGTTTTTCGTAGGTTGGCAGTGTCAAAGCATCCATTCTCAACAACTCAACTCGTGAATCATTTTGCTACCTTTTTTGTATGTATATATGTGTTTAAGTTGGAATAACATGTACCTAGGTTGTTTTGGTTATATTGTTTAAATGATCATTTTAATATATTGATATTTGGACTATGAAGTTTCATAAGTTGAACTTTAATCTTTAATTAGTAGATAACTAGGTTTATATAAGTTCGATTATGAGGAATAGATGGCTAAATGTTGATGCGTTGGTGGTTATGATTTGATGATGTTTGATTGGATTTAGACGTGTTAGATTGATGGTGTTACCTTGATGTAACGTTTAGGTACACCTAAATGCCATTTGGTTTAGTTTGGACCCTTGAAAATGTGCATTTAAGGCAAATTTTACCATTGTGTCAAGAGAAAGTATGGTCATGTATCAAGACCACGAGAACAAAATTTACCTTATATTTTGATCTTCATGCTCAGTGTCTTGAGACTTGGCATGTTAGTCTCAAGACAAATAAACTTCAAAGCTACATTAGTTTTACCCTGCTCTAGGTTTTGAGACAAGGATCCCTTATTTCGAGACATCAAAACACCAAAACTAAAAAATAACAAAATAGGGGAGGTTGGTCTTGAGACCCAGTCTCAAGACATAAGGGACTTTGCCTTGAGACATGACATCTAGCGTCTCGAGACATATTGACATCAAAGCAAAATCACCTGAAATAAAATAGGGCCTGTCTTGAGACAATAAGTCTTCTACCTTAAGATACAAGATTGAAATTTGATAGTTGAGTTTGGATTCAAGTCTTAACTCTAATTTTAATCTTAACTCTAATTTTAACTTTGCTTAACCTTGAAACATGATGATTTGAATCCTAAATACTATGAATGCATATGTGTGTGAGTACGATTGATAATTTAAATTGTTTTGAACAATAATTTTGATTTAAAATTTATGATTACATAAGCGAGATAGCTCGAGTTACTTCAGTAACATAATGTAACATTACGCATTCGGATTCAACAATCGAATCATATGTTGAGTGTTACATGAAATATTTCACTTGGAATAATGTAGTATATGAATCATAATTCACAATTAGGTGAATGCACTAATTTTTAGATATGAAAGTCCTTAAAATTAAAATTTTGTGTTTTATTTATTTTATATATCCTAACAATAAAATATATAGGTAATAAACAAATAAGATTATGGAAATTTTAAATTTTAATTCTTTCACATAATTTTAACATTTAACTACAACCATATCTATTATATATATATATATTAAAATTAAAATAATTAATGCATAAATATAACTACAATCATAACCAATCATTATAATGCACAAACGAAAGGATTATTGACCTAAATCTACCTATTTAACTGGTAGGTAAGGGCTTTGGCTCCTTTAGTTAAATGGGCAAATCCTAATTTTAGTTCTTGCTAAATCTATACTATGTATAGTGTATTTAATTAAGTTTGTGTCACAAGTTAAGCGGATATTAACTTAATTGGTAAATTACTAAAAACTCTTTCCTTTTACAAAGAAACAAGAATTATTTCAAGGGTATTTTTTTTTATCTTTTTGCATTTTATATAAACACAAACCATCATAATTTTTAGAATTTCAGATTTATCATTTCAACCAACCTCACATTTTTTTAATGTAAATTTTTTTATATAAAATATCATACGATTTTTTTCCATCTACATGGTGGATGTGCTGTAATTTAATATTAACAATTGAATTTATACTTTATAGTCTATTGAATAAATAGAAAAAGTTTATGTATGGTCCATTTTAAAAATTATATTTAATTAAATTTTTTTTTTTAGTAATTTCACCTCACCCATGTTGAATGTAGATAAAATGAGATCATGGAGAATGAAAAAGAAAAAGAGTTAAATAGGGAAAAGAATGTAGAGAAAAAAAGATGGAAGTGGGAAAAGAAGAAAGAAACAAGATGTCCCATTGATACTCTTTATCTATGTAGCTTCCGAGTCCCTACTCCAAATAGAAAATAATGGAACCCTCTACCTCCATCACTTGCTTTTTGATTCCTTTTTTGTACACATTTTAAATTATGGTTCTCATAATAACACCGTTATAGAGGTATCGGTACTGGTCGTATAGGTTAATTACATATTAAATATTTAAGTCTTGTTTTTATATTTGATATAATGAAAGTATATAAAAAATAAATGGTATAAAGCACAATAATTTATTATTATAATACATAAATAAATAGACTTACAATCAAAATATTTAAACCTATATTATTTATACTTGCTTTTTAAAGATATTTATGGATTGAACAGACCGGGATCTTGGCCCCCCAACATTTTGAGTGATTTTTTTTTGGAAAGTTTTAGAAAATTTTAATTAGTCCTATTAAAATTTTAAAAATTTTCATTATATATTTTAATATTTTTAATTAAGTTCACTTAAAATATTTGAAAGTTCTTATTAACCTCACAAAAATCTTAATTGAAATTTTTTTAAAATTTTCATTATACTCTTAAAATTTTTGAAAATTTTATTAAACTTCCCAAAATTTAATTTCAAAATCAGCCATTTGAATTGAATCAAATCAAAAACATACATAATGCGGCATACATTTTTTTTTCTCTTAAAAATTTGAACATAGAAAACTTAACATACTTATATTATAATATTATACATATTTAATCTTTATATAAATTACATAATGTTTAAAATAAAATAGAAATAATATATTATAAAATTAAAAAATAAGTCAATTTGGTCTCAAGCATTAAATGATGGAAATTGGAGGCTAAATCCTATCTATTCTTAAATAACTATACCAGTTTAATATTTTAATTAAATAGTCGAATTGGGGACAAAATGTTTAGGTATTACTTGTATAAGGGCCAAAACTTTCAAAATGATAAACTAAAGACCAAACATTTTCAAAACACTTCAAATAAGGATATTTCACGCACTTAATTCCAGTTTGTAATAAAAATTAAGGGAATACCTACATATTTAGAATAAAACACACGATAGTCGAGTAACTATCCACCATGGTATATATTCATTCTATGATAAAACATTTTAAATATAATAAAAACATGAAAAAAATATAATGCAAATATGAATACATAAATCCACTACTACATGTTAATTGTAATATCAATTAAAAATTTAGACACAAATATTTTATCTCCTACAAACTTGTTTCAATGCAATTAAGATAAAAGGAGAACTAAAAAAAAAAAAAAAGTAGAAAGAGAGATGATTAGAGATCCCCCTTGGTAATCTCACATTATAAAATAACTTACATTTCCAAAGCTTTTACTGTCTTTCACAGGAAGATGCAAATTCATTATATAAACATAGATAGAAAGCAACCAACACTGTAAAAAACTTACTAAAATAGCAATACTAACATTATTATACTTTCATAATTTTATTTATTTATTATTTTTTTTGGTTTGAGCAAAAGTCTTGGATTTCAGTGTACTATTTTTGCTTTTGATTTTTTAGGGCATGAAAATCTTGTTGCCACACTTGCAACGCCAAGCTTCAGGGTAGTACTCGAGTGGCATCATAACTAAACCTGGTTGAATCGGGACGTGAACCGGTTGACAAGGTGAGCAGCTCCCACAGTTGGATCTACAAGAAGGTGGTGAAGAACCCGGCCCACTGAGTTGTTTTTGGGATAAGAACCGGTTCAACACCACTGACCCAGTTCTCTTCTTGCTCCCTTCTCTCACCTGGAACTCACTTTCTGCACAAACAACCACGAAACTGCACTGAGTTCAGACCGAGTTAATGGTTTATATCGTACATGAGTAGTTTAAAAAGTTCAAAAAAAATAAAAGGAAGGGGGTTTTGAAGATAGTTACCGAGTTGAGAAAGAGTGGAAGCAAATAAGAGAAAGGTGAAGGCAACTAGGATGTGGTGGCGGAGGCGGAGGCGGGAAACGCCCATGCCGAGGAGGAGCTGGCGGAGGGAGAAAAGGTTATGAAGGTCACCTCCGAGAGTGCTATTATTGAAGGTTCTTTTTTTGGTTTTGCGTGAGAGAGTGTGTCCCAAGTCAAAGACAGAAAATACACACAAAAAAATATAAAAATCAGAAGAGGGCATATATATTGTCTGAAAATTTTTTAGACAAAAATAAAAATGATCTAAATATATATTTAAACTTAAAAAATTAAATAAAAAGTTCAAGTTTACAATTTTTTTTTATATTTTACAATTCTTTAAGAAAATATTACTTGTTACATTAATGATGAAATTTAATTTTATAAGAACAATTAAAAAAATTATGTATTTATTTATTATTTTTAAAATATCAATCAAGTGCATATATTATAAATAAATATTTATGCTCATTATAAAAATATCTAACTGGATTGATATCACGGATTATTGATTAGTTAAAAAGATAAAAATATTAGTATTTTATAAATATTTAATATCAAAGTATATAAATAATTTATAATTTTGTTCGTAATTTTTGGAAAGTATTTATAATTAAGAATTAAATTTAATAAAATTAAAAACCCAAACCTTAAAGGGATTTTTTTTATTTTAGTTTTATGGTTTTTCATTAGTATGGGATGAAACACTGTATGAAAACACACCATCACAATCATTCAGGGCAGTGTAGACCCAGGCAGCAGCCCCACTTATTTAGCCTGATAATAAAACAAATATATTTCTTATATACTTTATTATATGTTACTTTAGTAAATTGACCCAAACAAAAACTTTTTAAAAATTAACTTATCACATTTTTAAAAACCCACATTCACATCAATGAAAAATAAATAAACCACACATATATCACTTATCATTATTAGAAAAAATATAAAATTTGTAAAATTTATATATAATATACTGAATAAATTTGTCATATTTTGACTTTTAATAATTAATTCTTTTCAACTTTAGACTTTTATTTTTTTAAAATTATTATAGATAAAAATTTTAAAAGTATATTATGAAAACTTTTAATTATTTTTTAAATATATTTGTAGAGATTTAATTCAATTAAAATATTGAAGTCAAGTTTTAAAAGTTTTTGACCAAAAATTGTCTATTATTTTTCATCCATAATTGCAACAAGTTCTAGTATTAATTAATCTTTCCATTCTTAACATTCTTCCTTTTCTAATATTTTCAATTTTTTTATTTTTTAAATTGGATCGATAGTCGAACCGGTCATATTATCAATTTATCTATTCAATTAATTTAATCGGTTTAATCGATTTGATTTTTTAAAAAGTTAAAAATTTAAAAATCCTATTTAACTACCTTTCAATCTATTTTTATCCCGTCCGTATCCATTCTCGAGCCAATCAATTTAAAGACTCTTTTTGAACTGATATTCTAACCGATTTCTGGTCTAACCAATCGATCCGATCCAATTCAAACAATATTAAATATTTCCTTACAAAAGGATATTATAATGCATGTGTTCCACTTATACATGTGTATTTTAAATATCATATTTTATATTTATATAAATTTTAATATATTATACAACTGGCTTTTGAATTTGGTATATCTTATCCCAATTTAGTATATATGATTTAGTTACCTTAATATTTTTTGTAACGCCAGTAAATCTAAAATGCATGTCACTTTGATAGCGTAACACGTGCAATAATTTGCGATGCAGTCGTCTAAAATTTTAAGGTTGTAAAAAAGAGGTTGAAATATCTAAAAATGGTAAAGAACATAAATATATATAAAAATATTTTAAAAAAAAAGCATCAAATAATAATTCAATTATTAGCCATATAACCTTATAAAATCAATCTAAATTGATTGCATATATAAAAAAGAAAAGTTAAAGCAATCCTTAGGTTGCACTGTCCAAGTTTAATTAAAATGCTCTCAAGTACGTACTTAGAAGTATATATGTCTATAAATAGGGGAACATCGAGTTGGGTGACGATTTAAATTTTTTGTCTAAGCTGATATTTTTTTTATGTTTATTATTCACAGTATATTTTATAATTAAATTTGAATAAAATATTTTTAATCACATTATCCCTTGGTTTGGAGGACATTTTTGCCCTTACTCACATTTCAAGAGTATTCATATTCAAGACTTCAATTCTTTGCGACACCCAAAATTCTTTCGAAGATTTCTCCGCTTGAAGCATACCTTTATTTGGGAAGTTGAGGTGTAGCAAATGGGGTAGTGGACTTGCCCCTTTACTTAAAGGGTCTATTGTAGGTATGAATTATTCAATTTAAGTAAATTTTATTTTTAACTTTCGCCACTAAACTTTTAAATTTTTATTTCAACCCTAATATCATATTCTTGACTTCGCCCCAGTCGAGAAGTACTAGACCTTCTAGAGTTTCATCCATTATAGAGAAGGGTTAAGGAGAGCCCTCCAAGCTTGTTTAGCAAGTAGTGTCTTATTAAAGGTTTGAAAATATCGAAAACCCAATCCGTTCCGTCTCTTAGTTTTAACTAATTTCAGCCACCTCACCCAATTATTTCCACACAAAAAATTACTCAACATGAAATTTATGACATAAGTTGGAATAGCTGTAACAACTGCTTTCTTATTTCTTCATTGGTATTGGGCGAGAAATAAACCGATGATTTAGAGAAATTTACCTTTTTCCTCGTAGCATGTTGGAACTTGTCAAGGATAATTTCTAAGCTATTATCATCCGCATAGGAAAATGGAGACAGTTTATCTGCAAACAAGAGTTAATTTATAGATGGACTTTTTTTATCAATCTAAAGGCACATTTAGTAACCGCACTCTTCAAGAGGCAAGATACAACATTTGCCACTCGACAAGGCAATAGTGGATCTCCTTGCTGAATTACCTACTAAGTTATTCATAGACAAAGAATCGTCTAAGCAAACAAGTGTTGAAACACACAAGTCTTGGGAAACCGTACAGAAAAGATGAGGCAATAGTGGATCTCCTTAGTTGAATTACCTAAGTTATTCACTATATAATTAAGTGATAATAATTGTAGCACTTATGATTAAAAATTATTAATAAAATAATTATAATTCTTGTTATTTTATATTAATAATCTTTTATCATATTTATTTGAAGTAAAAAATTGCATGCCCGATTAAATTACTTTTGTTATCAAAGTTTTTATTTTTATATTTTAAATATAAATAAGAGTGTTTGTAACTTTGTATATAGAATAAAGTTTCGACATTCCCCTTATCCCGGTTTCATAGTTTAAAACGTTAAAGCTGTCCGTAGGAATGTTCTTTAGGAAGAAAAAGCAAGTGTAACGCATTGTTGAGGGTCCTCATATTCTAATACTAGGTTTCGTTTAGCATTATTCATATCCCTTTTACTGTTTATTTTTTAGGTTTATAGCTTCCATTCAAAACTGCCACGAAAAACATGCATTCGAGTTACGTGAAATAGGGTGGCTTCATCTCATTTCTCGCACCTATATAAATTGCTGATTCACTTGTTTAATAAGACTACAGTAATCTAGAGATGGCTCGCTTGCTTGTGGTGTGGCTTTTCTTAAGTTCTCTATGTTTTTCTTCTTGGGTCCAATCGGCAAGCGCTCAACCATGCAGGTGGGGTCTCCTTCTCCATCACCTTCTACTGGTGGTAGTACTGGCGGCGGTAGTGGTGGTGGAGGAGGAGGAGGTGGTGGTAGCAGTTCATCAGGTGGGACTGGATATGGATCAGGAAGTGGCACTGGTGGAACCAGCGGTGGAGGAGGAGGTGGCGGCGGCGGAGGGACTAGCAGCGGGAGTGGCAGCAGTGGAAGTGGATTTGGGTTTGGGTTTGGAAGTGGCGGCAGAGGTGGTGGCTCTTACTAGAATGCATTTCGCTCTTACATGTTATCACTTGTCTGTGCACAACTATGCTCGGTTTTATGAATCAGTAAAATAAAGTATTATATATGGTGAAAACTTTAATAAACATATAAATTTATTTGAAGTGTTTTAAATCTAAATCATTAAAATCTATTTTACTACCATGTTTTAAAATTTAAGTAAGTATTTTCATTAAGAAAGTAACTTAATTCTCTATAAAAGGTTGATGATTAAATTTATCACTTATAAAAAAATTGATAACCAAATTAACAAAAAAAATACAAACAATGAGGACCAAATTTGTTATTATACATTTTGAAAATTTAAAAAAAAAAATACTTTTTTAGCATTCCCTATCTGAAATAATAACATTTATCAGTAATACTAAACAAGTGTTTATTTGATACTACTTTTATTAAGATAAAACTAATGGAAAAATCGAATCTGAAGCTAATATTAGTTGAAATTTTAAATATTTATAAATTCTTATTCCATATAATTTATATATTTTTTCTGTCAATATTCATAATTTATATTATTTAAGAACGCTAATAATGGAATCTTTTAAGCAAATATAAATTGCACCAAAAAGTTTAAAAAGTGTCTGTTCACGTGCAATTTGACGTGACATATATTCATCATATTTGGGGATATGAAAAGCTCTCCCAGTATTTCCTAAAACTGTATACTTATTTAGTACTACACACTGTAAAACAGTAAAAGTTAAAAATCATTTTGAAATTTTTGATGGAGACCATTTGGCGTATTTTGTTTTTGAATGGTAGAAAGTTAGTTGCTTCAAACTACTCTTTTTTTCTTTTTAATTTAAAAAAAATAATGTTCCAAAAGTTAATAATGTGAATTTCATGAAATTTCATTGCCGGCTACACTAATTCAGCCAAATTCTTAATAATAAGAGTTAATTGTATTAAACATCTTAAATTATGATCCGAGGTAAAGTTAAAAATTTTTTTAGAGGATGAAATTAAATTATAATTTTTACGGTAGTAAAATACAATTTCATCATTTTAATAACTTATATCTTTATAAATTTTAAAAGATTAAATTAATTTTTTATCATTTTTACGGGGAGCTAAAGTGTAATTTTATCTTTTCTAATTTAAAAATTTTCATTATTAAAATTATTATTTTAATCATCAAATAACACGTTGAATCTTATATAGTTAAATTTAAAATGAAAATTTTAAATAAATAGATTGTTTTCATGTAACTTCTAAAATTAAAAACTAAAAATAAAGTAAAAGTAAAAAAAATGATAAAGCTTTTTAAAAATTTCGAAAATCTCAAAACTATAATTTTTTTAAAAAAATTATTAGATTTTATTATATTTTTCATTTTAAATTATGTAAAATGAGATTTGAAGAATAATTTAAAATAAAAATAATAATTTAAAGACGTTTAATGTAATTTAGTTATAATAGGTTATAAAAAATTATAAATGTCCAAGGGCAAGAACCTAAGGGCCTAGCCATGAACCCATTAGAATGGGGTGATAGGAACAGTGTCCCTATTAAAGGGCTACATTACTTCCAAGTTGCAACATTCCACTTTCATTGGGTGTAGAAACTAGAAAGGGACACTTCAGAGATTTTGTTATTTCTCTTTTAATTATGAAAACATTTTCTATAAAAAGAAAAAAGAGTAAAAATCTGCATAAACCTGTTTGGTCCTTATTGGTGACGTGTTATAATTTTGTGTATTTATATTAATTTTATGTTATGATTTACTTTATATGAATTAAATTATGCTTTTCTTATACACAATTTACTATTCAACTATATTTATTTTGTTGGTATTTTGAATTTTGTTTTTCTTCACTTCAATACTTAATACACGAATAAACCACAATTTTATCTCAATTTATTGCAAAAAAGTACTAAACTGGATGATGTTTTACGTTCTTGTTGGTTTTTCTTTGAGTTGGTATGGATTTGGGCAGCAAAGATGCTTCAAGCGGCTTGATGTCATCTGTAAAATTAAAAGACGTCAGTTTACATTTCAATCGTTTTTTTGATACTTAGTTAATTTATGAGTTAAAAGAATTTTCAGATAAAACTTGTAGGAATGAGATGGTCGAATGAGCATATAAAAAATGACAAGACATCTATTTAGGTCATTCGCCCATTAGCTTTATATGGTGAACCGACTATGTTAGTCATTTGTTTGGCGTCAATCTTTGGTCTCTTTGCCGTTTGTTGCCCAGAGTAACGACTGGTAAACAAAGGCCTAACTTGGACTCTGATACTAAGAAAGCTATCACGTGTAAGGTAGAAGGGAGGTGACCATAAAATGACTTAAAGAGAAATATTGTCATTTTTCATATACACATTCTATCATCTCATTTCCTAATTTTTTTTTCTAAACATTCGTTTAACCCAGAAACTGACTTAAGTATTGGAGTGGCAACTTGGACGCTATTTAATTCGTCATTTGATTTTGCAAATAGTATCAGGCTCTTTGGAACATCTCTATCAGCCCAAATTCATACTGATTCAAAGAATATCTTAACAATTTGTATTGATTCTTTTGATATAAATCTAGACAAGAAATATTAACATAAGCAAAAAATTTAAGTATTAAAATGAAAAAATTGATATACTTAATTCTAAATAATGAATTATGTAAAAAAAAAATATCAACTTGTTTCCCTGAAATAAAATAAATCTATTCGATTAAGGAAAAAATTCATGATGTATATAACACATGAGAGAATTTCATATTTATTCTTATTTTTCCACATGAGCATTAGGGTGGTAATAGTTTGGTTCCTATCGGTTTTAGAAAAAAAAATTGCAATTACCCAGTTAGCATATAGTATTTTATTTCTTGCGTTGGCACGATGGTTACGGTGTTCATCATCTCGGATATGGTCTAAGTTTGAGTCACGTTAATCGCGTTGTTGTTAAGGCTTTTCCTTGTAATTCACCAAAAAAACATCAAAATTAAAATTTAATCGAATCTGAATAAGCATCAAACCGGACAAATTTCCATTCATTCGAAGTGGTTCGATATTTTCACTAATTTATAATATATATTTTATAATATAAAAGTATAAAAGTAAATTAAATAAAATTTTAAATTTGATTTGAATAATAACAAATTTTTATATATGTTTTGATCATATTTGCTCTTTTTGATGCAACCTATAACCATAAATAAACAGATAATGCAATTCAATGCACCCAAACCCACATACTATTGTATTGACAATCATATCCATACTAATCGAACTAAAACTTAATCTACGACAAATCAAATAAATTTAAATAATAATCAAACCCAAGTAATACTACCATTCCAATCGATGTAGTCTTTCTTATTTTTCTTTTTCTTAATAATACCCTACATTTAACATCAAAAGTTAAACCCACTAATTCGATTAAAAAATTAGGCCCAAAATCTTTTACTAGTTTGTAAAATATAATTATTTACTAAATCTACTTTTTTTAATTTATTAGTTTTTCTAAAATTCAGTACTCTTATTTTAAAAAGATTGTTTAACACGTGTGGCTGTGATATTTTTACTAATTATAATTCATCTCTAAATTTCATTTCATAATTTAAAATGAAATAATTTTTTTTCGGGCCATAAAAAATAAGTGAAGCAAAAATTGATTTTATATATTAAATTAAATACCACAAAAATAACAAGAGAAAACCAGAGGCGACACGTGGGGATCAACAATGTTAAAATCTAACATGAGGGGTAACTCAACGTTGTCGATAAATACGAAACGGAGGAACTCACTAAACTTGACAAACAGTTGAATCCTTATCTCAGTCACTGAGTCTCAACACCGAGTCATCATCACTCATGGCTATCGAGGTAAGTTTCTTCAACTTCCCAGTTTCAATCATATAACTTCAATGGTAATGGGAATTTTTTTTTTTTCAATAACCGATAAAAACAGGCTTGGTTTATGGATGAAAGCAAAGAAGACCAAAGGCTACCTCATCGACGCAACCCCAACGAACCTGTTTCGTTGGAGCACTTGGCAGGTGAGTTCTAAACGTTTCTGCTGTTAGATTTTCTGGGTTTTTTGTTTTTGACTTTGGGTTTTAATAAAAATGATTGATTCTTTTGAATAATGGTAGAGCTGGGGGTGTTGTATTGGCATTTGAACCCCAAGGATTACGAGAACGATGAAGAGTTGAAGAAGATTAGAGAAGCCAGAGGATATAATTACATGGTAATATAACTTTTTTTATAATATTTTTTGTCTCAATTAGTGTTAATGTCTTGCTTAAGTTGCTTTGCCTATTAGCTTTGTCCTTTATGCTCTTAGAATGAATTTTATTGTGTGTGATGGGAATTAGAAAAAGCCTGTTCCTGTTGTATTACTTTTGGGGGAAAAAGGGGATTCCAATTTGGTTTTTATGTACAAGGAACCTATGTTATCTGGAATTTTCATTTTCACTAAGCACTCGTGTCCGACATATTCGTCTCCTATATGTATTTTGAATATGATTCTCTAAGTATATAAAAGTTGTTGGACATTCAGTAGGAGTCTCTACGTACGGATAACATTGGAGGAAACTGCTGATGTAAACCAAACTATTGAGCTTTTTTGCTTTGCAAACTCAATAGTATAGTAGTCTTGTCTTTCTTGTTTTTGAATCTTGATAGGACTCTTTATTTAGAGTGACGACATCCCCTAGATGTGGATCTTGGTTTCTAGTAAAATAGATTCATGCATGCATACATACATACATACACCAAAAAAGAAAATAAAAACATGTTATTTGTGCTACAAGCAAACGAGCAAATTGTTAATCTGTTATTATGTGTATTACTAAGATGAGGTATTGTGAAATTATGATTCGAGATGATTTCTTTTTTAGTTCTGAAAATGAGATCTATTGTGTGATTAACTGTAGTCCGTTAGGTAATGCAGAACGTAAGTTATAAGTTACGAGCTAGTTTCAAGGTATATACTATATAGTTAGTTTGCATTTCATTCGCCTTTGTACCCAAATGGTGGGATTCTCTTGCATTCGTAGCTTTTACTTTTAGGTTGTGTTAACTGGGCTAATGTTGTAAATACGAAGAGGAAGTTGATAGATAGAATAAGGTGTTGTACTCAATTCCAAATCAAAAGCAAATTGCAACATCGATAAAAGGTTGGGTCACTACTTAACAATGGGACATTCCTGTTTCTTAATAGAGCATTTGTAGGGGCTATTGAGTTGTTAAGTTGCTTTGCCTAGTTATGTCATTCCTACACTTCATTTTTCACGAATCCGAGGCACATTTGGATATGAGTTTGGGGGATACGGCACTCCAAAGATACTCTGAATACATGAAAAGACTTGGTAAAATCCATGTTCGACACTCACATTTGAGTTCGAATATTGTAGTTGCCTTGTTTTCTAATTTGAAGAGGAAGTTCTTAGGGCCTTCATTTGTCTAAATCATTATATTGTACATATAGGATTTGCTTGATTTATGCCCTGAGAAAGTTGCCAACTATGAGGAGAAACTGAGAAACTTTTACACCGAGCACATCCATGCCGACGAAGAGATACGCTACTGCCTGGAAGGCAGCGGGTATTTTGATGTTAGGGACAAGGATGACAGATGGATCCGGATTTGGATCAAAGGAGGTGATCTTATTATATTGCCTGCTGGAATCTACCATCGGTTCACTCTTGACACCAGCAACTATGTCAAGGTAAGAAAATGTGTAATATCAAGGGAACTTAATTTATAAGCAAGTTACGGATACCTCAGAGCTGCAGTTGATCGAATTTGCGTGTTTACATTGTGCAGTTGATGAGGTTGTTTTTGGGAGAACCGGTTTGGACAGCGTATAATCGGCCCCAGGAGGATCACCCTGCAAGGAAAGAGTACATTAAAAGCTTGACTGAGAAAGTTGGGATGCCATTAGCTGCTCATTAGAGCTATTTGTTACATGAGTTCCCCTCTATATATATGCGTGCATGTATGTATGTACATGTATTAGTTTCATAAGTTTCTCAAAGGCTGAACTTGATAAAACATTATGCATCTGTATATCAAAACATGGAATTGCATCTATTAATATATAAATATCATGTTATTTAGGATGAATGCGTTTTATTTACCAACTCTTGTTTAATAATATCTATTCAAGCGAAACAGATACTCATCGAATTAAGGGGGAAAAATAAGGTTTAGAGTTAGATGGGTATTTGCTTTTTATTAAAAGTATTTTATATAATTATATTCAACTATTGTTTGTTGGGTTAGTATTTAGGGCACTTGAGAGTATTTTTTTTTTTATTTCGTGTCTTTTTTTATTAAATATTTATTTATTTTAATATTTTACTATATTCTTATACAACACTTATTAACTTTTGATCATTTGTAGAGTTCAAAAATTTCACTAGCAGTTTACTAAATACTTTTATATATATATATTGATAAAATTCTAAGTAAATATGATTCGATGAAGTTATTTATTTAAATTTAATCTAATTTTATTGTGAAATTAATAAAATAAACCAAAATGGTTTAAATTAAAATAGTTTATTCTAATTAACTTAAACTTAAAAGGGACCAAATCAGCAAAATCTGAAATTAAGATAATTTGTGTTCAAAATGGTTTAAATTCAAAGAGTTTATGATTGTTCAATGGTCTTAAATTTTACCAAATTCGTTTTAACTCAAATACGTTTTAGACCTTTTCATACTTTTACCCATTAAACAACTATACTTTGGTTTGGTAGATTAAATGAGTATCAATCTCACATATTTGAGTGTTTAGTAAGAGATTTAGATTAAATATCTGTAACTAATAAAATTAAAAGAAAAAGATTCAAAAAATTAATTTGATTTAAATTATTCAATAAGTCAAAAAATAATATACCAGTGGCTTGTTTAACTATAAAATAAGTATAAAGGCTTGTGTAATAGTTTTGATATATTAGTCAAGATTAATTTTATGCTTTATTTAATTTAATATGTTTTTTATTAAGATTGTAAACATAGAATTTTGTATATATATATATAATTTTTGAATACTATAAATTACACCATATATAAAAATAAAATGTAACACTATTAAAAATAAGTTATACTTGGTTGAGCTTGAATTTTCAATGTTGTAAGTCAAGCTTAGTCCATATTTTAAACCGACTTAATTTTTTTATCTATATTCATTTTTCGTGTCTAATATTTTTGATCTATAATAAATCAATAATGAAACACTTAATTGAATAACAAACTGAAATCCACCTGAATAAATCTTAAATTTTCTCAAAATTTGACATTGGCATTAAATAAAGTAGTCGTAGATTGGAATCCGAAATAATTAGAAAAGGTGAAGGTAATGAATAAAATCCAGTGGTGGTGATGTGAGATATGGGTTCTGGAGAGTTCCCCATTAAGGAGGGTATGGGAATCTTGTGGAACCAATAATGGAGGGACAGACAGATACAACACACCTTGTCTTTATAGAATTTGATCGCCATAATTTAATCTCATAACCTAACCTAAAATACAAAATAATTATCAACTTGGCTTTGAAATTCTCTGTAGGGTTTTTGGTGTGTCGGGTATATTCGGTGAAGTTCTACAATAAACCAAAAACTATATCTTTAAAATATTGCAATTAGGCCCATCTTTCATCAAATCAAACTTTAATTCAATCTTTTTAATGATTTTGTGGACTGTTCATTCCTTAGTCAAAAGCATGGTTTTTAGGATTATATTATCCAACTCGATCCATTTTTATCTCAATTCATATCGATTTAAGAGTTAATCAATTCTCCCTTTTATTTCGAACTGATGTATCGACTAATCCAGTTTCAATAATTAATGTTTAACTTTCTAATGACAATTTTCACATTAAAATCACTTATCAATCAATATAATTTGATACACAAATGATATCACCCACCCAGGGGCAAAATCAGAATAATTTTTTAGGGGTTGAATGAAATTTTAATTTTTTATGGTCTATATTATTATAAATTTAAAGAATTAAATTAAATTTTTATAATTTTAGGGGGGTTAAAGTGTAATTTTACCATTGTTAATTTAAAATTTTTTTAAAAAATTAGAAAGCTTAAATGGTATTTTTTTTCATTTTAAGGGCCCAGGGCCCATGCTAGCCCCTAGATTCGCCTCGACACCCACCAATATATGATAATAACAAGGTTTTCAAAAAAGAGAGGAAAAGAATATACAATATTTAGTAGATATTTATTTATATTTGTACTATTAATGAAATCTCTTATTGAGTTGGTATTACGGGCTAAATGGCTACCAATTTGATTGGAAAATGACTAATATATCTTTTTATTAAATGACTATTATTATTATTATTTTGAGGGTCTTTTTGTTTTTTCATACTTTTATATAGTTTTAAAATAAAAGAACAAAAATTAACATATCTAATGAATAAACCCGTATTTAATAGATTTATAAACAATTTTTTTTACTACTATACTAATAATAATTCTTAATTAAATTTTACAAAAAAATTACTTTTAACATAAAATATTTTCTTTTATCAAATTTGAGTATCTATACTATTTTTTATTATAGTTTTGAACATATAATATATGTATTATTATTTTTAGATCTTACGTTTCATTATTTATTATATATTATTTATAAATACACACTTATATTTTAAATACGTAGTTTCCACGCGCTTCCATATACAATAAGATTTCTAAATATTATAAAAATTGTGACTGAGTTTGATGTAGCTCGACTTGACACAAATTCAACAGTAAAATAACAAAAAATGTTGAAATTTGATTACAAGAAACTAATCAGTTAAGGATAAATATGTCCTTTAATGTGAGGAGAAAACTACCCACTATCTATTTGTGCCATGCTAATAAATAACTAGCATTAAAATTAATCATTCACATCAAATAATATATATTTTTAAAATTTTAAACTTTTTAAGCATAATTGTTTATAAAAAAAATACTATTATTGTTTATCGAGAGAAGTACAATTACAATACAACACAATTATAAGTCCGATCAACTACACATAAAGAATCGGAAATAACCAGATAAAATCTACATATGGCACGCGTATAATATGAGACAGAGACTCACACAGCGCAACTACACATAGTGAGACTCAAATCTAAATCACAAAAATTCATATATTTATTTTATATATTTCAAAATATAACTTTAACAAAGGTAATAAATATCTTATAAGTGGATATATCATTTTTTACTTGTATTAGTATATTTTGATAGCGACATGTTTCACATTTTGATGTATTGTTATGAATTTATTAATCATGCAATTTTTAAGATATTTTTAATTTGATCACCAAGAAGATCATACAATTTTATAATCACTCAAGAAGATCATACAATTTTATCATTATTATTAGATAAATTTATCATTTTAGTCATATAAGGATGATGTGAAATTACTGTTTTATACAATCATCTTTCTATACCTTAATATCATTCCTAGCTTTTAACTTATGGTAGAGAAAAAAATATATTAAATATCTGAATTAATTTAAAAGTGACACTTGTTTTTTAAATTTTCATGCCTGTCTTATGATCCATGTTAGGGGTTTGTGGCTGCCCCTTCCAACAATATCATCTCTAAAGTTCGAACTTGAATCCTCCCCTTAAAGTGCAATACGCCTCACCATTGCATCTAATCACTTGTTGGTTAAGTGTTCCTTTCTTCACAAATGATATTAAACTTCTATATATAGTGTCTTTTTTGAATTTATTTAAAAAATATTGTAGATTATTGAAATGAGTAATTACGGATACAAATTTTATTGTATAATGAAATTTCATGACAATAAATTATAACAAATTTAATATTTATGTTTTGATGAAACTATATATGTAAAGAATATTGTCTAATTTTTTGTGTATATAAAAAGTTTTATTCATATTAAAATTTTCAAAGAAGGTTTTATGGTATAATTAATTGTTATGAAGAAAATAAATGATAATAAAATATGATTTTAACTTTTTCAGCATTATTCATGTACCGGTTTGTGGGCATTATTTCAACCGTTTAACACAACTAACCCCCCTTTTCACCAACAAGTTCCGTGTAACCCTTAGTTAAATGAAATATCTGCATTTTGGCCCCTCTTAATAATTAATATTTTATTTTATTTTATTTTATTTTAACACTAAATGTTCAACTTTGACTAATCCAAAATTTTATAATTTTAATTCGATTCACCAAGATGAAATTCCTAGTTTACCTCTTTGTATGTTTATATGAATCTAAACAACAATAACAGTCTAAACTCTAAACATAGATTTTTAGACATAGTAAAGTAAAGTAAATGGATGAAAGTATAATTACTAGGATAGTAATTATACACTCTTGTAATTACAATAAATTAATTATATTGTAATTCTCTTTGTAATATTTGGTAGTATAAATTATAATTATATAACTACGTAAATTTAATTCTAAAAAATAATATTAATTATTATAAAAATGATGAATAATACTTGAGAAAAAATTGTCTAACGGAATAACAAAAATTAAAATCAAATCATCATATGTAATATGTTAGTTCAAGAAAGTATCCAACAATACAATTACTAATAAAATTAATAAGAAAATTTAATATACTATGTAATTTTATCTGTATATTCTATATTTATTTAAATCACATCTGAATAGTTATACTCAAATTTAATTTTCAAACCCACCATTAATATCTCATATTTACATTATATTTGTTTAATTTACTATTAATTAATAGTATTTTTAGTCTTTACTTAAATCTAACTTTTCAAAAAGCAGCATCTTTTTGACTTAATGATCACTTTTTGGCCACTTATTAGTGCATAAAATCCAAAACCAACGATTTTTTTTTTTTTTTTTTTTTTTGGTGAAAAGAAATAAACTAAGATCTCTTACGAGACATTAACGGATTTATCATGTTGGAAAATCGTAGCCACCATATCAGGTGGGGCTTCAAATGTCCGAAGCGAGTTTTGCCAGTAGAGCCCAATTTTCGCCATTTGGTCTGCAGGTAGATTATTCTCCCTGGGGATGTGCTTGATTTCCCACTGAATTCCGGGTGACAGAAGTCTTTTAACTCTCCTGATTAGCGTGGATCCAGATTCTGCCATGACCTCCGTAGACAAAATCCTAACCATTTCAAGGTTATCAGATCGAATTTTGATCTTCTTGTAGCCTCTATTAATAAGAATGAAAATACCATCCAGAATACCCCAAAGTTCAGCTTCCAATGGTGAACATTTCCCCAGGTAATGCGAATATCCTAGCACCCAACTACCATCTCGATCCCGGACCACTCCACCTGCTGCGCCATTGCCGGAGTCTCTCGCCACTGCTCCATCGGAGAATAAGAAGACCCAGTTCCCAGAACTATGTTGTAGGTGCTTCGGAGGGGTAGCGTGGAACTTAGGACTCATGATAAAGGCTTCAAAATTTTGTGCCCAACTGAGGGAGGATTTGATAAGTTCGAGCGGAGTCCAATCGATGTTTTGAAAGATGAAAAGATTCCTGTTCTTCCATAATCTCCAAGCTAATATCCCGAACAGACACGACCAAGTGATTCCTTTATCCTGCAACTTAAGAAAGCAAGAAAGATTAGAAGATAACCAATTATGCAAAGAGTCAGAAAAGAACCTGGGTTGCTTCTCTAGAGGTACTACGAGCGTCCAAACATCCTTAGCAGCTGGGCAATCCCGAAGGACGTGCATGATATCTTCCACGTTGTGTTCACAGCGTGAACACGCACTGCTTTGTCCGAAGCCTCTCCTGGTCCTTTCTGAATTAGTGAGGACTCTTTGGTTGGCCACAAGCCAAAGGAAAAGTCGGACTCTTTGTGGTCCTTGGTACTTCCAAATGGTCTTCCAGATGTCTTGATTGGGTCTCCAAGTATTTTCCTTTAGAGATCTATACGCGCTACGAATAGTGAAATTTCCTGGCTCGGTGCGTGCCCATATGATTCTATCTTCACCTTCAGCGGGATGTGGCGGTGGAATACTTAATATGCGTTTAATAATATCCTCCGGTAGCCAAATGTTTAGCATGTCAATATTCCAGGCTCCTTCCTGTAGGACCCAGTCCTTTAGAGTGCTATCCAGATTGAGTCTACTGCGAGCTGGGACATAAGAGAGCAAAGGTCCGACTTTAGGTATCCAATTGTCTTTCCATCCTCGTATAGTTTCACCATTCCCAACAGACCACAGAAGATTCTCACTAATGAGAGGCCACGCCTTAGAGAGAGATCTCCAAAGATGAGAGCAGTGGCTCCTATGAATAGAATCTGGTATCTGACTCTTCCAGCCATATTTCGAACGGAGTACTCGAGCCCAAAGATCATCCTTCCGCGAGGCGAGATTAAAGCCAATTTTCATGAGAAATGACGTGTTGTGGTCATGTAGATATCTAAGACCGAGCCCTCCACAAGTCTTGGGCTGACATATGGACTCCCACCCAACCAGAGCTGGTTTCGAATTGCCAGTTGAGCTTCCCCAAATAAATTGTCTTACTATCGTTTCTATCTCATCACATACACCTTTCGGGATAACTAAGGACTGCATTAAATAGCTCGGGATGGCTAATAGAACCGATTGAGCGAGGGTAATACGTCCTGCTAGGGAAAGTTTCCGAGCATCCCAATTTTGAAGCTTGTTTCTGACCTTGTCAATCACAAAATTGAATGAGCTCTTGGTAATCCGATCATGGAGAAGAGGTATCCCTAGGTATTTTCCAAGATTGAGAACCTTTTGAAACCCGAAAAATTGACTGATCTGTTCCTGTAATCTGATGTCGACTCCTTTTGAGAAGAACATATTGCTCTTCCTTGGGCTAACTCTATGGCCAGAAAGGGCACAAAAGCATCGGAGGACATCTTTTAACACATGGGCTTGGCCCATCTCAGCTTTTCCAAAAATAACCAGGTCGTCTGCAAAGAAAAGGTGGGATAGGTCTGGGCCGGATCTTGATAGGCGAATGGGGTTCCATCTACCTTTCCTCATTTCATGTCTGATAAGATTTCCTAACCATTCCATACTAAGTACAAAAAGATATGGCGAAAGAGGACACCCTTGCCGAATTCCTCTAACAGGTTTAAACGACCTAGATGGAACTCCATTCCAGAGAATCTGCATAGTGGAGGAGGAGATAGCATTCATGATGACCTTTCTAAGACCCTCGGGGATTCCGGTGGCAACAAGGGTTAAATGAATGAATTCCCAACTAATTCTATCGTAGGCTTTCTCCAAGTCTAGCTTGATAGCCATCCAATTTTTGCCAGCTTTCTTGCTTCGCATAGAGTGGATTACTTCTTGGGCAATTATGACGTTGTCCGAAATGTTCCTTCCCGCGATAAACCCTGCTTGTTCTGGAGAAATAAAGTTTGGGAACACCACTTTGAATCTATTTGCGATCACCTTCATCACCAACTTATACAAGACTGAGCAGAGACTGATTGGTCGGAATTGGCTAAAATCTTCAGGATGGCCCTTCTTTGGGATAAGGACAATAAGAGTGTTGTTGAGCTCTTCATCGATTTTTTTTCCTGCAAAGATACCCTGCACCCATTCACAAACCGCTCCTCCAACTAGATCCCATTGGCTTTGGAAGAAGATTGCATGAAATCCATCACTTCCCGGGGCTTTTAATGGAGCCATATCGAAGAGAGCTTTTTTAATCTCGTCATTTAGAATTGGCTTTTTGAGAAAGTCAATATCCTGATCCTTGAGGCTGGTGAAGATGTTAGAAGGAATATCAGATATGGGCTCTGGACATTCTCCATACAAGCCCTCAAAGAATTTGACGGCTTCTTCCCTGAGTGTTTCCTGCTCCGAGCACCACTCTCCATTGTTGATACGTAGAGCCAAAATACGGTTAAAGTTCCTTCTTTGTATAGTACGACTATAGAAAAATTTAGTGTTGCGGTCTCCAAATTGAAGCCAATCACATCTGGCTTTTTGTCTCCATAAAAGGTCCTCATGATTAAGCACACTTTCCAACTCATCTCGGACTTCCATCTCCAAATTTGCCAATCTTCTAGAATTTGACTGATCTAGAGCTTTTTGAATTGTTCCAAGGGATTTCATAAGCTGCTTTTTCCGAGTGCCTATGTATCCATAAGTGGACCTATTCCATTCTTTGACATATGAAGTAAAATTAGATAAAGATTCAGCCATGTTACCGGAATATCTCCATTTGTTGGAAACTAGATCCTTGAAATTAGCGTGCTTTGTCCACCCTGCGAGAAAACGAAAAGGTCTTCCTCTGGGGGCGCTGAGTTCAGGACTAGTTTTGAGGAGGATAGGCCTATGGTCTGATTTGATGCGCGGAAGGTGGTAAACGAGGGAATGGGGAAAAATAGACATCCAATCATCATTAGCCAGAGCCCTGTCCAATCTCTCGGATGTGTTTCCTCTTTGCCAAGTATGGGAAGGCCCTATAAATCTAAGATCCTGCAGGTTACACGAATCAACAAATTTACCAAATAATTTGCATCTCTTACCAGTAGAATGGTTACTCTTTTTGTCCTCAGGCGAAAGAATAGCATTGAAATCACCCAATACCATCCATGGCGAAGGTTTCTGGGGTAGAACGTCCAGTAAATCATTCCATAGCAATTTCCTTTTGGTTCTGTTAGGACTTCCATAGACAACAAAAATAAACAAATCATCGTTAGTAGTAATGCCTTTAACACGAAGGAGCATGAATTGGGGATGGTTATAAACAATACTGATGGAAATATTATCCTTCCAACCAACCCATATTCCTCCTGAAAATCCATTAGACTCAATGCGATGAGAGCGTTCAAACCCCAGTTTATCAATAATGGTGTAAGCTTTTTGACCACTGACTCTCGGCTCCAAAAGGCATACAATGTCAGGTTTGTATTCATTATTGTACTCACGAAAAGCTCGAATAAATTTACTACTTGCACAACCTTGACAGTTCCAAGAAAATATAGATAAGTTAAAAATCATGTAAACTTAACAAAGGAAAAAGGAACAAAAAACAATCCAAAAGGAGAAAGTCGGGGGACAATGAGAACCTGTATAGGAATCAAATTAATCTATTTTACCAGAATTTTGGTTAGGAGCCTCTGATTCCGCCTTTTGGGGGATGGAGATAGACTTAGCTAAGTTAGAGATAGCCTCTGTCAAAGGAACTGTGGTGGAATTCCTAATTTTTGGAATATTCCCCTTTCCATACGGGCTTATGGCAACTTTCCTGGTGTCCCTAAAACTCCCTACCTTAGGCCCCTTTAATTTTCCTGTTGACCGATTTTTGACAACGACGTCAACTGGTCCTTTCTCTTTAAAGGAAACGGCTGTATGTTTATTACTATTAATATCTGGAGAGGGTACGGCTGTCATGGCTTCGGATATGCTTGGTGTTGTCATTCCAGAGTTGTCTGCCATTGCTTGATCTCCATTGGTACTTAGGACCTGGAAGTCAAAAATAGGATTTACGCATGAGTTTTGTAAGGAAGACAGGGTGCTATTCTTGTCAAGAGAGGATTCGGTAATATTAGAGGAATTAGGAATTGAAAAAGAAATAGAGGTTTCTGAGAGCTTGCTCCCTTTCCCGTTAATGGAGGATTTTGATTTTGAGGTTGAAGGGCCTGCCGCATTATTGGCGTGTGCTACATCTCCGCTGTTAAGGACATTAAAGGAGAGCTGTGAAAATGAACTTCCTGCTTCGGTGTTGGAAAGAAGATTTTCCGCGCAATTGGTATCTGCTCCATTATTGGGTTGCATCGGGACCACCTTTGAAGGATCTGCCACGTTCTTGATAATATTTTGACCCTTTATTTTTGTAGTATAAAACCAACGATATTATGACAGGTTTAAACACCTTTGGAATTTACCAAATCGAGATTCGGACTTTAAGTGCTAAGCACATATATATATAAAAAGAATCAAAATATAAATTAAATTGAAAAGTATTAATAGTATGTGAATTAGATCCTTATATTAGCTTAAGATTACATTGGGTGTTAAATGTAAATTCAGATTTAATTAAGATAATATTTAAACAAGTGATGAAATTTTAAATATATATATATACTTACTATATATAGAGAATTTAAATTTAATGTGTTAAAAAATATACGGCGTTGTTAGAAATTAAGAATGTTGATTTTTTCCTTTTTAACATGTTAGATCCGAACCAATCATTACGATACGGGTAGTTAAAATTTTATTTGTGTTTTAAATATACCCTATGCCATATATGAGTTAACATTTAATACCCAAGTTATTGATAGCTAACGAAAATACCTAATTGATACAATATTAATATTTTGGAGATTCAATTAAATATTTTTAAAATTTATGTACTAATTTAAAATATGTAGTATAATTTAAAGACATCCTATATGATTAATCCTCATTAGAAGTAAGTAATTAAAATTAATTTTACATTGATACATATACATTTTTATAATTAAATTTAAATAAAAAATTCTTAAACAATGAAACAAACCATTTGAGTCGGTTTAGGCAAATTACCAAGTTAGGGGTTGAATCTATTTTTTTTTTTAATAAACATCTTTGATTGTACATATGTCGGGTAAACATAGCATCTTTTTTTTTTTTTTTTGCAAAAAATTTAGTTATTTGTATAAAATATATAATCTCTTTTGTTAAATAATATATACATATGTTTAGTAATTATTATTTATACAAATATAACCTAGAAAAAGGGAAGGGGGATTGGCCATTCCAAAATTTAAGCATAAAGCCAATGAGCCCTTGCCTCAACAACAAGGATGAAGTTTTAAGAATGTTGAGAATTTAGATTCCAGTTTTATTATGTGTAAATGTATGAATTATTTACTAGATTTATTTTAGGTGCTTAGTTAGTTACATTTAATTTGTAAGAGTTAGGTTAGTTAATCAATCTAATATTTGTAATTATTGATTCTATTTTAACTTAAAAACAAATTAAAAAATTTAATGAACAACAAATATAAAAAATTATAAAGTCTCGTAATCAAGATTAGATTTGTTTAAGTCGATCGAGTTTTAGTTCAGTTGATATCAGCATTGTTATTAGTGCAATTTGAATACACTGAATTACATTATCCTCTTATTTAAAAGTTGGAGAGAGGTTATGGATAGTTTTAGGTATTATATCAAAAAACAAAAATTAGGAATCGTCACTTACATGAAACGAAGTAAAAAAAAAAATTGTTTAATGTTGGAGCTGCTTACTCAATTCAATAAATTGAGATTTGTATAAAGCAATTTTAATATTATAATTAATATTTTATTTTGATTTAATTATATAATTAATAAATATTAATATAAAATTATGCATTCATATTTCATTATTTTTTAGGCAACAAATGAATTATTCAGATCAAACTAGATCTAGCCGGAATGTAACAACCTTAGATTTCACTTTGATTAGTGCATAAAATAATACTTAAATGCTTAGATATTTTCCAATAAAAAAAGGACTATTTGCTAGATATTTTTGAAAACCCTAAATCCTTTCCCCAAAGTCTCCCACATAGATTGGTCAAAAAGAAAGGGGGAGCCCCTTCATTTAGAATAGTAATAAAAGTTTGCTGATTTCAAAAAAATTGCTACATTAGTTTATACCTTCATTTTACATACCCATTTTTATTCCAAAGATTTAAATGAAATTTTTAACTTTATTTTTTTATAAATTATAAGAAATTTATGAAATGTTATACAATATTTACGTGTGTAAGATAAATGTATTATACGAGTGTATACCAATATTCTAGTAATTACACAAAAGATTACAACACAAAGTAAATGAAGGTTTTTTTTTGAGTCTCATTGTAGCAAATGAAGTTGAACGACTTTCAGAATCGAAGTTAAACTATAGTTTTGGTCTTTTTACTATGAAAAACGTTGAAATTTAATCTTGCTACTTTAATTTAATATAATTTTAGTTCACTACTTTCTAATATTATTGGTTAATACAAAATAATTAACACTGTTAAATTATCTTTTAAAATAAAAATGTGATTTTTCCTTGGAAACATTGTACTTAATTTACTACTTAATCCTTGCAGTTTAAATTGATGTAATTTGATAATTCTATTATTATAATGTCATTAGATAAAAATGACATAGAATTACAGTTTCGTATAATCTATTCTCTAGTCCCAAGACAGGGACAAGATATAGGGTGAGTTTAGATAACGGTAAGTGTGATGCGTTTAACTTATCCTTTGTCTCAGTACGACGCCACTATTTTTACACTAATCACAAAACTATAGTATAATCATATTACAAATAAAAAACAACAGGAATAAATAAATCCAAAATGACTTTCTAAAAGGAGAAAGTTGTGGTGGGGAATATAGCAAAAATATATCGTTGTCGCCAAATTTTTTTTCTTGCTTTTTCACAACATCACTCAGCGTCCTAACCAACCGAAAGTAAAAGAAATGAGCGAAACAAAGAAATATATATAAACAATTTTTTATTATATCAAAGTTCCTATGGATTTAACCTAATGACACCCATGTTCACATCTCTCTTGTTTCTCAACTCTTCCATATGTCTTTTTTTCACCAGTTCTGAACTGTTTTTGGTCCATCCATGGCCTGAATCTGCAAATCAAAGCCCTATTTTTTCCCCTTTCTTTTGGGGTTTCTAAGCAAAGATGGATCCATGTGAAAGAATTAAACAAGAGTTTCAAGGAACAAGCTCATCAGCCTATCATGGTGATATACCGTCCATGGCTACCCCTCAACCAATAGAAGGACTCCATGAAGGAGGTCCTCCTCCGTTTCTCACAAAAACATATGAAATCATTGATGATTCAGGCACCAATCACATCATCTCATGGAGTGGAGGTAACAACAGCTTCATTGTATGGGATCCCCAAGCATTTTCAATGATCCTTTTACCTAGGTACTTCAAGCACAACAATTTCTCAAGCTTTGTAAGGCAACTCAATACCTATGTAAGTAAATCTTTTTGAAACTTTGGTTTTGTAATTTAGTTCCATACACAGAATAAGATCTTTCTTTTTCTTTTTATAGGGGTTTAGAAAAGTAGATCCAGATAGATGGGAGTTTGCTAATGAAAAATTCCTTAGAGGACAAAGACATTTACTTAAAACCATTAGAAGAAGAAAAACACAACAAATTCAAGCTTCATATGGTGGTTTAGATCCTTGCGTTGAAGTTGGGAGGTTTGGGGTTGATGTAGATATCGATAGGTTAAAGCGTGATAAACAGGTTTTAATGGCGGAACTGGTGAAACTAAGGCAACAGCAACATAATACCAAGACGTGTTTACAAGTAATGGAAGAAAGGTTGAAGAAGACTGAGATGAAACAACGACAAATGATGAGTTTCTTAGCTAAAGCAATGAAGAATCCCAACTTTGTTCAACAATTAATACAACAAAAAGATAAAAGGAAAGAACTTGAAGAAGCTATAACTAATAAAAGAAGGAGACGAATAGATAATCATAATCAAAAGTTTGTTAAAGCTCAACCAGTTGAGAGCTTTGGTGGTGCATTTGAAGTTGTAGAGTTGGATGGAATTGCAATGGACTTGCAGGAAAAGCATGATGAAGAACATGGAAGCTGCTATGATAAAGGTAAAAGAATTGATGATGAAGGGTTTTGGAATGATTTATTGAATGATGATATGGAGGAAGAGGTATCAGCTTTGCAAGTTAATGGGGTTGAAGATGAAGAAGGTATAGATGTTTTGGTTGAACAGCTTGGGTTCTTGGGCTCTAGTCCAAAGTAGAGCTTTTGCATTTGCAGAAATGGCGGTTTCTAACAGGTTCCCTTTCTGGCTTCAATGGCGGCCTTTGGGAGGGGCAAAACCAGGTAAAGCTTTTCTTTTCTTTTTTCTTGAGGTTTTCGGTTTGTTGAAATCTTAGAATTTAAAGCTTGTAGATTTACATATTAATTGAAAGAACATATTAGTAAAATTCATTGGTGGAACTTGGGAGAAGACCCTAGTTGATTACTATAAGTTTAAGTATCTTTCATCCTAATTTCTACTTTGCTCTAGAATATGCAATTTAATACTTTTATTTTAATTTTACATAATTTAATAATATCATTAGTACTCAAAATTTGTTGGTACGCCTAATTTTCTTTTAAATAAATTTATTCATCTAGTTGAAATGTAAATTTATTGTTGGTTGAATATAATTTCTAACAATGTCCTCTTCAAACATTATACTTAAAACTTGTTGATGTGCCTAATTTTCTTCTAAATAACTTCAAGCATCTTGTTGAGATAACAATAGTTTTTCTTCTCATTATCACTTGTGGAAACAAATTAAATTAAAATAGAGAAACTAAAATAAACTAAATTAAAGTAGGAGGAATTAAACCCCAAATTTCAGACTAAAATTAGGACGGCATCAATTTGTTTAAATTGGATTAGTTGCTATTTGATAAATATTATTAGTTTAAGTAATAACTAATAAGATTAAAGACTTAATTTGATAATTTTGGATGCAATGAAAATTTTACCTAATTTGATAGTTTTAAAGAATGTCTTTTTAATAAAATAAAATTATTTTTAATAACTTCGAGGTCTTGCAATCAAATTTGTTTTGAATTGTATTTATAATTGAATTCGGATAGAAAGCAAGTGCTTGATTAATTTGAGAAAAAAATTTAATTACAATAATATACTTGTATTTAATTTGAATATTTTTATAAAAAAAATCTAATGTACTAATCTTAATAAATGTATACCTTCGTTGGCAATTCTTTTAAGTCTGTATTTATTTTAGACAGGCATTAATCAAAATTTTATTGTATTCATATATATTATGTTGATTATTGCTCTCTAAATAAGCATGAAATAATAAATTTACCTCCCTAAAATACTATTTTTCACTTACAAAATGACTACAATAAATACTAGTAATAATTAGGGGTAAGTCAAAAAAAAATTTGGAGGTTAAAATTATGTTACATATTTTTATGGAAGTCATATATTGATAAATATAGCAACTTCCAACCGTTTTATAATATTTTTTATATGATTAAAGAATTATTCATGTTCGTTTTACGATTTATAAAAATTAATTTTTTCGAAATTCGTGATTAATACTTTTTAACAATGTTGTATCGAAACTTCAAACTTGAGTTTTGTAATACGTTTTACTACAACATCCAAAATTTATTGGTTATGGTTGAATAATAGAAATGATAGTGAGAGATGAAAGATGTTAGTAAATTTGGGGAGTAATGATAATGGGCATGGGAGCTGCCATGGACGCATCGTGTGAGACTGTGAGTTGAAGCAGGCAGGCAAAGAGAGGGACCAGCAACTGAGCCATGCATGTGCAGTTAGATCTTTAAAAAAGGAAAACAAAGGGTTTGGGTAATTATATATAAAAGGGGCAAATGGCCCAGGGAAAAAGCTTAGATGATGAAGTGCAGGAAGCTTAAACAAGAAACTTGAAAATATAGGCATGGTTGCCACCGCCTACAAGATTTGAGTTGGCTCAAGTTTTAACACTTTTTTCTCTCTTGCCTGTTTAATGGATAGGATTCCACGTGCTTCTTGTCACTCTCTCTATCCCTTCCATTCATTGGATCTTACATTTACTTCAACACTAATATGTAATCAAAATGAATTCCTGACCATCTCTAAACTGCACATCCAACAGATATATATTTTTTATGAAGAAATTGGGTAACGAAGGAGATGTGTGTCCATTGAAATAAATATCAATAATGGTCCTTAATTATGTTTTATCTTTTCTCATTCAGTAATAAAAAGTTACAAATGGTTGTTAGTATATGTACTTAATTAATTATGTTTTACTTTTTTTTAGAATTTGAGATTTAATTTAGGAACTTTAAAACTTAAAAATTAAGTCTTCTTATTTTTCTAAATTAAAAATTTCAGTCTAATCATTAACATAATTAGTATATTTTGTAAAAAATTATCGACTTAACATGTTGATTAGATTATCTTCATATGATGCTTTCTAATAGTGTGAAGTTGGGTGAAAAACTCGCCACTTCAAATTTTCCTTTTAACATTCCCAAATATTTAACTTTTTTTTCACTTTCTTATTGGCTTCTTAAGATAGTTTTGGTCCAAAATCATAAAATCAATCTTATACAAAAATTTTTTTTTCAGGTTATCTATTGGAGCGAGTACAATGATTAATTGTCCACGTTCTATAAGCCGATTAAGAAGTAGATGTTGATAATGAGTTTTAATCCATACCTAAATTTACTAAAATAAATCACTTTCTTTATTGTTTTTACTTAGGAAAATTAATTAGTAAATTAAGATAAATTCAACTCTTAACATTTATATCTTTTGTCAATTTAGTCATCATTCCTTTTTATTAGCTAAATTTGGTCTTAAAATTTTAAAAATAGTCAAATTTGACCATCAACATTTTATAAAAAGTTGAATGGTTGTTTTTTTTAACATAAGTATTAAATTTCTACGTGACAATTCACTCACATATATTTCATATTTTTTTTCTTTAATTTTTAGGAACTTTTTATATATTTTTCCTTGAATTTATATTTTTTGAATATTTTTGTATATCTAGTTAGAATTTCTATTAAAAAAGATAATTTAATTCTTTTTTAAAGGTTAATGGTCAATTTTAATTAAAGAAAAAGAGAACTAAATTAACAAAAATTATAAACATTAAAGACTAAATTTACCATTATTCCATAAAAAGTTACATTAACTTTGGGTGTGAGTATTCTTTATTCAATCAGTAGGTTTCTAAAAATTCCACTCTTTATTCACCATTATTAAGAACTTCAAGTTTTACAATTTAATTAATAAAGTGACATATTTATTAAAATATTTGGTATATTGATAGTGCATACTTTAATTGTATAAACATGATTAAAAATTTGTCACACTTTTAGGAGTGTAATTAAATCTAGTCAAATTCAAATAAATAGTAAGTTCGAGCTTCAACCTGATTCAAAAATCAAAACTAGTGCTTAATTTGAACTCAATCAAATATCAAATTTTAAGCTCAAGCTCAGTCAAAGATATAATTAATCTACTCAATATTAAACTTGATTAAACTTATTCATTTTCAAACTTGAATTAATTCATATTTAAACTCATTTAAACTCGTCAACTGTTCAAATTAAATATTTATGATACTTGTATCCAGCTTGATGGATACTTAAAGCTGCTGGAATTATTATCAAAATTTGTCCTGAATTTTGAAACGTTATAGAAGATGCTAAACAAAACCAAATGGCTTTCCTTATTGAAAAGGTAAAGAGTAGCCATCAAACAAGCATATGGAAGCACATCCGAAGACTTGAAGGGCCAAAAGGTTTTCATTGAAAGGCACTCGCTCTCCCAATGGTGTGATGAAAACAACATGGCCAGCCTCAAAAGGATTATATATATTTTATATTTCATATACCCACCACCGACACAAGCCCAACGCTCTGGTTTCAATCTTTTGAACTTATCCTTTCTTCTTCTTTTTCCTTTGTAATTATCCACAAAGCTTTGTCCTTCTCTAATTCCCTAAATCATTGATTATAACAACTTAAACATTTTTTTACTCTAAAAACCCATCCCATTGGAGTGTTCACTTTCAACAATAATACAATAATAATGGAGTTTTTCTTCTTAATTATGCAAGTAAAAAAAAAAAAAAAAACTATCCATTTTGATCGATTAATAATAATTTTTAAGATATTGGCTCATGTTCTACCAAAAATCTAAATATTACCTCATGTGAAAATATTATAAAAATGAATGAGATAATTTTTTTCTAAATATATTTTTGTTATGTTAAAGGATTAATATATTATTTCATTCCAAAGTCTGGTTTTAATGTTTAATTTGTTATTTAAATTTTTATTTTGTTTTAATTTGATATTTGAGTTTAGTTTTATTGTTCTTTTCGGTACTTGAGATTTTTTTTGTCCCAATTTAGTATCTAAGTTTAGTTTCAACGTTCAATTTAGTAATTGAGTTTTTTTTTTATCCCAATTAAATTTTTAAGTTTTTTTTTACTAAAACATACGTGTCAAACATTCATTGGGCCACAGAATGTTGTTTGGTTCAGATATCATATTAAATTTTAAAACAAAACTCAAATATCAAATTTAAAAAAAACTCATATATTAAATAATATATTAATCTTGTATTAAAATCAATCCATAGATCACTCAAAAAAAACTCACCCTGATGTAATTTGAATTGAAGAGCTCAAACTGTTTTTTGTACAAACCATTGGTGGAGGGGATGACCACCAAGGAAGAAGCTAAAATTTTGTATTGAGAGCTCAAACTAAAATTAAAGAAATCGAAGGTGAAATTAAAAAAAAAACTAAAATGATCTAAATTGAATAAATAATTCTTTAGAAGGGTCAAAAATATAGATTTCTCATCTAATCAAAATAATTAAAATTAAAGTCCAACTTCGCAAAGGCCCCTATCTCCCAAATTTTGTCCCTGATAACAACAACGAAGTTTGAACTTTAATGTTAGCAATGGATTTAACCACAACTTTCTTATATTATCGGTGATAGTTTATGAGATTTGAACGGTATTAAAAATTTTCTGTAAAATATTTTTAATTTTAGAATTTTATATTTACACATAAACACATGTATATATACGTTATCAATAAACCGAAAAATGAAATAAATTACAATAATATTTACTTAAAAAAGAAATAAATTACAATAATATTAATACTTACTAATATTAAAACATAAAACGATGTGCTCTAACACTACTGAATACTTTTGGTCTCAAATTCAGAATACATTAGATTTTTCTATGGGCAAAAAAAAAAAAAAAAAAAGTTTTGGACCTTTCCACACGTTAGAATATTGAATTTAATTTATAAAAATATATTGATTCTTTTTAAAGGAATAGTCAGAGGAGACTCATAAATCTTAAAAGTCAACAAAACGAGTGGCATACCCTAATTGGTGGCACGCCCAACTCTAACATCATCAAATTTATTAATTAACAATTAATACAAAATTTAAAGTGTTTTTCCTTAATATATAATTAAAAAATAAAAACGACTTTTGTTAAATTCAGAGCCTCGGAAATTTTGTTAATTTAAAAATATGAAACGCGCGTGGAGACGAGGATTGTTATTGGACCGTGATTTATTTATTTCATAATAATTATGAAAATGACTTATATTTTCAAATTAATAATTGTAATATAAAATAATATATATATATCGTTAATTTCCAGGTGAGCTCTTGCCGACGAAAGGAAAAACAGTTTGCAAAAGAAAGTCTGTAGTTAATAAAGGAACTTCACCTTAAAATATATCCAAAGACTAAATTGCCCTCCTCTATAATATTAAAATTAATATTAATATTTTAAAATCTAAAAAACTTGTTATTTCCCATTAAAAATTAAGTTTTAATTCTTAAATTGTAATATATATATAGTTATATTAAAATTCCCTCTCCAATAAAAATAACTTTTAACAAGATAAAATGTTATCTAATGATTGAATTTAAGATTAATGTTAATTGAAAATATCTTTTATTACTTTATCAATAATTTAATCAAATTTTTGTAGTGTGGAGTTGACAAACTTGTTAAATTTTGAAAACTTGAAATTTATGTTAGGATTTGAAATTTATTTAATAAGGAAAATATTAACTTGAAATATATATAATTTATTTAAATTAAATTTAATCTAGTGATTTGATCAATTGATTCTATTAACTGTTTAATAAAACTTAGCTGATAAATGAAAGTTGATATATGTAAAATGACAAATAAGGTCACGATATATTTTATTGTTAAGTATTTATTTGTTTATAATACATTAGCCTTTATTGGTGAAATTATTCAAATAAAACATGTTACCAATGAGTTAAAACATCCATCATGAAAACTAATTAGTGATTTTTTTTGAAATTTTAAATAAATAAATTTATTGAGTTCTTTATTTGCAAATATTAACTTTGTGGAAATTGATAAATGTTAATAGTGTATCAATATAACAGTAGACTATATTCTTAGTGATAATTATGTCATGTTCTTAGCATGTAAATTAGTGATAATTATATTACAACTCTGAATAAATTTGTCAAGTAGCATATTTCAATTAATACAAAATTGCATAAGAAATCATTTTACACGAGTAAATTGAAAATAAATTAAGAGTACATAAATATTCAATGATAAATGAGCTTGAATAAAAATTTCTCGCGACAATGTTGATTTTTGTAGATTCACAATGGAGTTTTTTTTTTTTTTTAGATTTACTTTTGACTTCAGAGGTAGTGAAAATAAAAATGAGATAATTGAGGCTACTGATATATTGACACTCTTGTTAGGTTTGAGAACATGTGGTAAAATGAGTAATTTTTGAGCAAGTATAGTCGGATATATTGTTTCACATATCTCATTCCCAATTAGCTGTTAAAAAAAATTGTCAATCCCAACATTTTTTGTTTTGGAGATTTTAGCTCACAAGCTTTTGTGAATCTCCATTCACCAAATACTACAATAAAATGGTTTGATTACCTAATCTTTAAATTGTGTCCAAATAACTAAAAAAAAGCTCAAAACTCTGTTTACCAAACATCTCAAATAAAAAATTAAAAATTTAAAAATAAAAATAATAACTACTTTTAAAAAATAAAACTATTAAAATTATTAAAAAATATAAAAGAATATATATTTTCATTATTTTTTAAATAATAATTAAATATTTACGTGTCATTTACGCATTAATCTATGTGTATGTCATATCAGTAAAATTAACAAATGTTAAATTTTCTATTTATTTTGAGGTGATTTGATAAAAATTTAAAAAAAATAAAAATTAAAAAAAAAAGAAGTTAGGTGAATGGTTAAAATATTTTTTTATTATAGGAGAATAAAAAAGTCATTACACCATAAATGTCAATTGGAAAGTTAAACATAAGTGCTATGCAGGTGTATCAATACAATCATAAATAAAATAAATTCAAGTAATTATAATCAAATTTAATTTACAAAGCACAATCTAGTTAAAAATAAAAATATATTTGTACAAAATCAACGTATAATAAAATTGAATCTAAAATAAATCTGAAAAAATATTACATGATATTTATGCACAAAGAAATTTGATTTAAAGTGTGTTTGATAAATTGAAAAATTAAGTGTTGAAAAATTGAATACTGAAATTGATAGGTGTTGATTTCATATTAGAAAATTGTTTGGTAAATTAGTAAATATAAGTACAAAATATGATTATGTTGTTTGATAAAAGTAAATACTGGTATTTAAAAAAAAATTCTTAATTTTAATATTATAAATATAATATTTTATATTATTTTGGATAAAATAAATATATTAATTTGAATATCTCTTTTTTTTAAATGACAATTTGTTTCATTTTTTAATAAAATAAAACAATTTAATATTTTTTACATTAACTGATAAATAGCTATCTATCTACTTATTTTATTCAACATGTCTTTTTGAAAATTTTTATTAAATAAAAAAATTAAAATAATTATAAAAAACATTTAAAATATTAAAATTTTTATTTCATTAAAAATAAAAAAAATTAATAATTTATCAAACACACCCTTAATACCTTAACATTTGTCGAGATGTAATTGGCAGTCAACACAAGTATTAAATACATATATGGAATTAAAAAATTGAATAAAAATATATAAAAATCAAACTCAATAAATTAATCCTAATATAGTAAAATTCTCTAACTATTATTAAACTACAAAGCTGTAACTCAAACAAAAGAAGGAGGGCAATTCCGTAAAATCAAATAATAATGATCACATCATCGTCTTAAAAAAAAACTAATTTCTTAATAAAAACAAAACAAAAAAACAAAATTAAAAGAACCCTCGATTTATCCCTCTATTTCTCTCTCTACCTCTTCAAAACCTTCCTCTCTAAGCTCCCTCTTCCCTTTTATTTTTTTATTATTTTTTCAATTGAAAAATTTCATTTCCATTTTGAAATTTCGGAACCAGATCTCTCTTTATCTTTGCAATGCCAATTGGTTCTGAGTCTGAGATCCCTTAACTCGCGTCCTCTTCCTCCTTCTGAAATCAAATCCGGTTTTGTTTCCTTCTCGACTCACTGAGTTAAACCGCCAATCTTTGGCTTTGTTTTTTTTTTTTTTTTATACGACGGTAACCGAAGAATGGGAGCGGTGCCTTCGACGCCGCGCCATACAAGCACTACCGCCGAAACGGCGGAGTATCTAATCGGCACCTTCGTAGGCGAGAAATCGTTTCCTTTGGCTTCCGATTTCTGGCAGAAGCTTCTGGAGCTTCCTCTTACACTTCGCTGGTCCTCTTACCGTGTTCAACAAGCTTGCGAGCTCTTCGGTGAGTGCTTTCTCTCCAAATTAATTTCATAAAACATTTTGATAATTGTTTTCTTTGGAATAATTAGTTGTGTAATTTAGTGCTCAATTTTTTATAATTCACAAAATGCAGCTGTTTTTTCGCAGTATTTGTTAATAGAATTTATTGTTGTCTTGAAAATGATAGCAATCTTATTGTAGGAATACAATGCTTAGCTAATGTTAAGGTTCCGATTGCTTCTACAGTTTTACTACCTCTGTTATTTGATTGGCTTACTTTCCTGGACCGAATTGGAGTGCTATTGTAGTGATATTATATGTAAAATGCTTGGATACGCGATGATTTGAGCTTCTGCTTTGTGATCTAAAACTAAATGATCTGAAAATATCTCAACGGGTGGAAGATATTTCTTTGTTATTGATACTTTACTTTTACCAAGTTGAGGGCAGCTATTATGAAAACTATACAGAACTTCCAAACTTACCAAAAACGGGTCTAAGTGAATTTTATTAATCAATCTCTAAATTCAATGCTTAAGTTGCGAGAGGCATTTTCTGAATTAATAACTCTTTGCAACTTTATTTTAAATTCTACTACTATTAATTGACCTTCGTTTGTTTCGTTACAAATATTCACAATCATGATGACTTTGTTTCTTTGTGCTGGATCCCTCATGTACAGCACAAAACAACCACCACACCAAGCACCTTGCGAAGATTTTGATTCACCTTTCATGGTGTTTACAAGAGGCAGTTCGAAATTCTGGTGCTCCATCTGTGGTTTATTTGAAGGCCATTAATGCGGTGTACTTTTCATCTGTTTTTTTGAAGTATATTATTGAGAATTCACAGAGTGACAATATTGAGGAGTTATGTTTGTCTCTTCTTGAAAATGAACCAGTGCCTAAAGATTTCATGACTGGTAAATGCATAACTATTTGGCTCTTATCATTATTTGCTCTCAAGTTTTGAAATTAAAGTTTGTAAATGAGTATCTTGCAAGTTGTTATTTTACTGATAAATTGCATCTGACCTGATTTTTATTTCTATTGTGCAGATCAAAGGATTGAAAATCTTTTAATGCATAATGTGCTTACCTTCCTTGGTTCAATAGATGTAAGGTACACCATGGCTTAATAGTGCATTTGTTACATTGGCATTTCTACTTAATTTTCTCCTAATATTACATTATTTTCCTCGCAAGTCCTACGACATCCCTTCTACACCAGGAGTTGCTTAACTTCATGCTTGTTGCGATGTCTACTCAACTTCTTTCTGGACCAACCCCAGGGCCGAAAGATGTAAACCCTTTTCTTGATGCTGCAATGTCTCAGGTTATAAGTTAAAACTTTAGCTTGATTTTTTGCTCCAACAATATCCAATTTGCTTACACATTCTTTGCTTCACAGGAAAGTTTGCTGGTTAGTTCAGTGGTTCACAGATTGCTTCTCAATTATATAATGCGACCTCGTCTTCCTTCTAGTACTGCTGCTTCTTATTCTATTTTTTCCGAGGAAAATCAACCTGGTGTTTTACAAAGAGTTGGTTCTGCTGCTGGTATGGTCTTTTCCTTGATGCTCTTATTAATACTGAGTCCTAATCTGTGCTCATTGCTGTAGGAACTTTTTCTGGAATATGTTTATAATAACGTGTATGCTATGCTTGCAGCAAATTTTGTATTGTTGCCATTCAATTATTTGGTCAATTCAAATAGTGAAGGCTCTAGAAATCAACTGGCAGATTGCAGTCTCCATGTGCTACTTGTTCTTATTCATTACCATAAATGTGTTGTAAGTGATGAGTCTATAACAGATAGAAGTGATGACAGTGCCTCTACAGATCCTGTTTCTAAAGTAAATACATACTTTACTGTCAACCCTTACAGCAAGGCCTTAGAAAATGCAAGGGACATCGAATGTGAGATCTCTTTACGATTTCCTTTTGGGTTACTAGCATTTTTTCTATATAGTTTTCTCTTCCTATTTTTCCATGCATGTCATTATGATGGCATATTAGACGGTATTGGTGAATGTATAAGAATTCTGCTTGCAGTTGATCGTGCCGATATTGAGGGGAATGCACAAAATGGACCAGTTGTGAGATTACCTTTTGCATCCCTATTTGATACCCTTGGCATGTAAGTGTCTTTCTATTCTATTATTAATATGTGAATGAGTAAAATTACCTCTATGAGATTATTAAAGATTGCTTTTTGTGGATTATGATGTATTCATAGTGGGCAAATCTGGGTAATAAGGTTTGTATGACTGCTTTATTACTGTTAGTTTTTGCTAACATTTTGCCAAAAATGGGTTCTATTCCTTGGTAATGAATGTTGGCTTTCTTTTCCCCATTTTTCTTTTGTTTCTTAATTGATTTTGTTTAAAACTGTTCTATAAAGAAAATTTGACTTAAGTTTAGACTTCTATTTTATGGAGCATCTGTCTTTCGCATAGCTGTGAACTTTGATTGACACAAATGCTTTGCCACTTGTTACTATATTCGGAATCAATATTCCATCTCTCATGGCTTCTCTCTCATTCTTTTTAGTAATTCGTAATGGTTCCCATCTGCAGGTGCTTGGCTGATGAGACTGCTGTCCTTTTACTTTACTCATTGGTGCAAGGGAACTCTGACTTTTTGGAGTATGTACTAGTGCGAACAGATTTGGATACATTGGTAAGAAGCTCTAACTTCCATTATCTGCATTTCATATATAATCCTCAGGAATTCCATTTGCAAAATTACTTTCTGATTTTTTGAAGCAAGATGCGAATTGTAGATGGTGTCTTGTTAATGTATTTAAAAGTTTTCTTGGCCTCCTGCCTATCCCCTTTTCACCAGAAAGAGAGAGCTTGAACATTTCTATATGAGATGTTTGAGTCATACACATTGCATCTTGTTTTGCTTGATCTTGTCTATTATTTTGTTTTTAATCGTTCATTGTAATTCTTCAGTATGTTTACACTTTACATGGCATAAATACCTCTGCCTGTTTATATCGTACGTCGCATATGGTTTTAATCTGTGTTTGTACGATGAATATCAACAGTTGATGCCCATCTTGGAAACACTATACAGTGCTTCGAGGAGGACATCAAATCAAATATACATGTTGCTGATTATGCTCCTCATACTTAGTCAAGACTCTTCATTCAATGCTAGCATTCACAAGATGGTAAGCATCTCTTTTGTTTGTCAGCATTTGACTTTGATGAATGAGTATTGCCTTGATGTCTTATTCATATGGACAGATACTGCCTGGTGTTCCATGGTATAAAGAGCATCTCCTTCATCAGACATCACTTGGTTCCCTGATGGTCATAATTTTGATAAGGACTGTCCAATATAACTTGTCAAAGTTGCGGGTATGGCTCTGAATGTCTTAGATTCTTACCACACTATGTTATGCTTATTGAAGTAGAAGGCTCCAGGAGAATATTGTTAAATGGCTGAAATTCTCTCTTCATATGTTAGTTTTTAGCTTTAGGACAGTAATATATGATTCTATGGGTTCTACACCTGTTAATATCATATTATTTGGGAGTTGATTCTTTTTTCTTTAATGAATGAACAGGATGTCTATCTTCATACTACTTGTCTAGCAACTTTGGCAAATATGGCACCTCATGTCCATCGTTTGAGTGCATATGCTTCCCAGAGACTTGTCAGCCTCTTCTATATGCTTTCACGCAAGTAAGTCATCTATGTTTAGACCACTTTTTTCTTCACCATAATATTCCTTTAGTGATTGTTACCTCTTTTACGACCCTTCAATCTACTTGAAACTGAAAGTACTATTTCCCAACACCTATGTTTGATGCATATCAGGACATGGTTATAGAATCCTCCAAGGACCCTCCAAATGTATGGAAAAACTTAGAAAAATTGAACATTACCCATGTTGGATTCAAACCTTAGTCTGAGTAACAAAGATTCATGTATATTTTGCTGTCTTGGCACTCTTTTCCTAACTTTTATTGTAAATTTGTTGAGTTCAGGTACAACAAATTGGTAGAGCTAAGGGACGATAAACTGCAAACCAAAGCCATCTCAACAGGAGATGGCCTTGTAGAAGATATGGTATCTGTCCTGGATTTGGCATGTGATGTAGCCCTTTGTAAAAACTTTGCTCTGTGTATCCTAAAATAATATCTCTTCCCCTTGTTGCAGTCAGCAGAATTGCAAATTTATACCGACTTTTTGAGAATTGTCCTTGAAATATTAAATGCGATTTTGACATATGCACTGCCACGAAATCCTGAGGTACATCTTTTATTGAAGTTATTCAAGATAATCTTCGTCTGCATTCCATCCCATCAACACTTACGGACATGTGTGTTTGTGCAGGTTGTCTACGCCATTATGCACAGACAGGAAGTTTTTCAGCCATTCAAGAGCCATCCCCGCTTTGCTGAGCTGCTTGAGAATATTTATAATGTATGCTTTATGAGTTTATGTGATGAAACGCATTATTTAACCTTCCATTTCTTTGTCCTATTTTCTTCTTTATTTCTCCATGCTTTTCAATTGTTTTGATCTCTTTGGCTTTTATAGGTATTAGATTTTTTTAACAGTCGTATGGATGCCCAAAGAATGGATGGTGAATGGTCTGTAGAAAAAGTCCTCCTGTTCATAATTAATAATTGTCGATCTTGGCGCGGTGAAGGGATGAAGGTAAAATTATACGACTGTATATAATCATTGTGTTATCTAGTATGGTTGCTTCCATTTCAATGCATTTTGGTTCTATTTGAACAGATGTTCACTCAGTTGCACTTCTCGTATGAACAAGAGAGTCATCCCGAGGAGTTCTTTATTCCATACGTTTGGCAACTCGTCCTATCCCGCTGGTAATAATCTGAACCTTAGAAAAAGTATAACCAGAAACGTGGAGGGAGAAAAACTTCTGGTCTTCACACTATTAGTGATTGCTATGTTTAATAATTTGTATTATTGAAACGACTGTATGAGACTCACTTTAAACAATGTTTTAAGTTTGTACCGTAATAATTTTCGCTGATCTCTAATCCATATTCTGCCCCTTTTTCTTTTCAGTGGATTCAGTTTTAACACAGATGCTATAACTTTGTTCCCCGTCGATATGCATAATGCCAATGTAAGTGTATGATTCGCTTTAAACTTTGGTTAGTTAATTATGCGATGCCTTAGTTCTCGTCATTTGATTCTTTCAACTTGCATTGAACGTTTAAACCTTTCGTTCTACTATTTTGCAGAAAGAAATTTACTATGATGAAATGAATACGAACCAAAACGGGGAGTTGAATGAACAAAGAGTTCAGTTTGATCCGTAAAAAGAAAAGGAAAAAGAAGGCATTTTATACCATTTTATACCATTAGCTTGTGCTTATGCAGTACGTTTGTGGTGTATTTTGTAAATACATAAAAAAATGATAAAAATAGTAGAAAATGTATTCTTCTTAATTCTTTTCTGTTTATATATGTTTGAAACACTGTAGAGGGGCCTTTTTTGAGGTAGATTAATATTTAAAATCCTTTGTATGAAATAAAAAAGAGGATTTGATGATTCCTTTCCTTTTTCACTAATATTATTTCAGCCTCCATTTTTTTCAAGGAGATGAAACTCATGCTCCTTTGCTATTATGAAGCTGATGGATCGGAGAAGTTTAATGATACAATAGCTTAAGGTATTAATATCTCATAAAGTTTGTAATTTTTATATTTCAGATATTTTCTAGGGAAATGTTATTAAAAATTGAAAAAAAAAATTCCCCACTTGGCTTTGTTATTGGATTTTTACTTTATTAATAATTTCTTTTCCAAATATGTGAGTTTAAATTTTTAAGATTAATTGTAAACATCTATTGATAAAAATAATTAATCATTTGACATTTTAACTATTTATATCTGCTTTTACAGATTTCTGACGATTTTTTTTCGAGCAGAATATGAAAACCTTGCTGATGATTCTTTGGTATAATGATAATTTTTTTTTTATTTTTTAAATACAAATCTGTATAAAATTAATATATTTTTATTGTGGTGAGTTATCTTCTGTTATTTGGATGTCGGTTTTAATTTAATTCATTCTGCAAAATTACATGACTTAAGCTTGATAAATTCGTTCACATATTGAGATCAACAACGTACAAAAAGCGAAACCAACCAGAACCTACACTAGGGTTCCGCCCTTTACATATTCGGTGAAAGCTAAGGCAACAAGTCCCAACATGGCGAATCTCCCATTCCACAGCTCAGCATCCGAGCTCATGAACTGACCGGACCTTGATTCCACCGTCTCACCTCTAAACAACGGTATCAAAGATGCAAGCGAAAACACAATACTAGTCCCAACGAACAACGGGATCCCACCGTTGGATATTTGGGTCAACACATCTTGACCATTGGATAACTCCATTGCCAGCGCTGCCACAAACCCAACCATCGCCAACCTGCCGTTGATCCTCTCCGGTGCAGGCCCGCTGAAGGCAAACACATCGGAGAATTTCGTGCTCACTTTGGGTGATACCGGTGGAGGGCTCGGCTTAAGTTCCGGCGTTCTTGCTGTTGGCATTGGCTCCTTTTGATCACCCTCCTGCAAGTGCAAAAAAAAAAAAATCACTTAAAACTAAAAAACCCGTTTAAAATCAAACCCTGAATGCCAAATATCAAAACAGGAACTTATGAACTTACCTCTGCCAAACAGCGAACTTGAAGGTTGAGTTTCCTTTGAAAACGAGGCATGGGTTTCACGTTATAAAACTGAACCATTTGTCTCTTACTAGCAAGGCCAGTCATGGGACTTGCTAAAAGGAGGGATTGCATTTGCATGGCACTTGATGATGCGGCCATTTTCTTCAATTTATGGATAGATATGTGGAAGTGGAAACTAAGGAAGAACCCTAAGCGAAAGTAGTAGTGAATAATGCAATTGAATGCTGATGGTGAGTAAAGTAGTGCAAGCATCTTGCTATAAATAGCGTAGGATAGGGGAAGGGGGTTGTGGATATTTAAGGGTCCACGTCGCTCTGTATCTAATACTCGAAAGTGAGTGAGTCACGTGGGATTGTTTGTCCACACATGATGAGTTTGGTGACGTGGGCTCTTTTATTACCGGAAAGTAGTTGTTGGTTCCGTAGACAGCCGGACCTTTTGGTCTGACGTGGCCTCTTCTCGATACTCTGAAGAACTTTCTAGACTCTTATTGTGGGACGTGGTCTCTTTCTATCCGTTTGTTTCTTTCAGAATTACATTTAAGGCCATTAAATTATTAATAAGTTTATGTTTTAATTACTTAATATTAAAAATCATAAAATGGTTATTAGATTATGCGAAGTTTTTATTTAAGTCATTAGACGTTAAAATCGTTATTGAATGACCTTCTTTATTTGTACCATTTGTAGCAATCGAGAGCACTGTTTTCATAATCAGACCGGATCGGTTGGTTGGATTAAGAATCGATCGAGATAACTATCTAAAATAAGGAGTCAGACTAGTTGACTGGTGAACTGATTAGACTAGTTAAATCGGCTAGTTGAATTGGTTGAATCGACCAATTGAATTACTTAAACTATTTTTTTTTGATTTAAAATATTTTTTAAATAATTTATTCATTCAAACCAAATGAATCAGTCAAATTGAGAATTAATGGTTTGACCGGTTCAAACATCGGTCTAGTTTTAAAAACTTTGATAAAAAAAACTCTCCTTTCTCTTATATTATACAATTTAGTTTTCTTTTATAAAAAAACTTTGAAGGTTACGAATTTACAAATCAAAATTTAAATAGTTTTTTCCTCAATCTCTAAGACAGATTGTTAAATGGATTTGAAGTATGCTTTTTTACTCACTAATGGGTATTGATCTATTGTACCAATTGTTGAATCATTGCTTGGAGCTTACTAGCTAGACTTAAAAAAAAAAAACTTAATTGTCCAGTAACTTAAAATAAAAACTTTCGAATAATATAAATTTATTAATACTTTAATAACCTTGAGTGTAATTTACCTGTTTTTTATAATGATTACTTTGTTGTTATTTGAATATTAAGATCATATTACATTTATACTTGCAAATAATTAAAAAAAAACATTTTCAATACACAATTAAAAAATACATACTTGGGCATAACATTTTGTTTGGCCTTGATTTTGAGAGTATTATGAATATTATGGTTATTGCAGTACTTCCCAAAAGAGACCAATAGGATAAAAGATGTTTAGCAAAAATAGCTCTATCAAGTAATAAAGTATCGCATATGTTCGAGGAACTCTTAATGGAAATTAAAGAGTTTTTGAAAGAAGCTTCTTCTTCGAATAACTATTTATGAATATTTCGATGTAATCTTTTCTTCTATTTATCAAAAAAAAATCATAAAATACTAATTGAATTAATTAAACATAGCTTGCTAATTGAGAATTATTTTATAATATTACCTGCATTTATGCAATATATAAGAGTTAATGTTTAATGCAATCACAATATATAGTTTTATAAATTTTTAGGGAATTAAAAATGAAGTTAGGTGAATTTAATTTTAAAATTTTTAGTAATTTATCATCATTTGATTGGCAAAATGATACATAAAATACATAAATATAAATTTTATTAAATATTTAGAAAATAGTAAAAGTTCTTCGCAGATTGCTCTATTATAATTTATTTATTAAAATGAATTAATTTAATTTTTATACTATAAAAAATTAAATAAAATCATATTTTAACAAAGTTAATATTTATTATTAACAAAACCAATGCTTTTAAAGCTATTATATTTTTACAAATAAAATCTTTTATTTGAAGTTAATATAAATAAAATCTCAATGAAACACCATTAAAGGGGTATAAGGATTAATTTGATTATTTGAAAGGCTATTAAATCATATAAGGATTAATTTAATTTTTTAAAATAGTTTAGAGACTAAATGCATCCATTTAAAAGTTCAAACACTAATTTGATCAGATAGCTATAACAAGGGACCTATTTTACCTTTCGAAAAGGGCACCACCCTTGAGATATTCATGGAATGCCATAAAAACAAGGCCCAACATTGCAAATCTCCCATTCCATAGCTCAGCATCAGAGGTGTAAATCCCAACTGAACTGCACTCAATTCTCATCCCTTTCAACAATGGGATCCACGATGCCATTGCTATCACCATACTGCTTCTCACCATCCATCGAATCCCACCGTCTGATGTGATCTGAGTAAGTAGATCCTGGCCCTTGCTTAACTCCACCGCCGTGGCTGCCACGAACCCAATCATCGCCAACCGCCCATTGATCCTCTCTGCCACTGCTCCACTAAATAACGCATCAGACAATTTCAAGCTCTCGAAATGCCCCTCATCTTCATCATCCTGAAAAGTACAAAACGTGGGTTTAAGAAATGTCCAGCGTTATAGTTAGGGAACTAAGCAAAAAAAGTACCATAAACTTACCTCCGCCAAGCAGCAGATGCAAACATTAGGTCTCTTCGGCACATATTTTACACCAAAAAACTGAAAAACCCTACTTCTGTTAGTGAGTCCAGTTCTCACAGGACTTTCCACAAACAGTTGGACGGCTACTAGTGATGCAACCATTTTTCTTGCTTTCAAAAACCTCTATTATTATTTTTTTCCTGAAACTGAAACTGTTTGATCATCAACATAGCATATAAAGCCAAGAACTTTGATGCAATTACAAAACCCAATAAAATTCAATGCAATTTACTACAATTAGCTCATTGCATTGACGTAAGACGGTAAAGTTAGGTATGTAATTTTGAAATGTACAGAGAAAAAATGGTGGTGGTAAATTTGGGTCCACATCATTTTCATATCTAACTTTCAAAAGTGATTGGTTAATTATGTATTGGGCACAAGTTTCATTATGTTTAGCCATAAAATTTTAATTTTTTATAGTTTATATTTTTATAATTTATAAAAGATTAAGTTAAATTTTTATAATTTTAGGGGGCTAAAGTGTAATTTTACTTTTACTAATTTAAAATTTTTAAAAAATTCTAAAGGCTTAAATAATAATTTTACATTTTAGAGAGGCCGGGGCCATGCCAGCCTCCCTTGCTTCGCCCCTGCATTGCTTCGCCCCTGCATGAATGATTTTCATGTTTATAAAATATTATTTTTTAAATATAAAAAAATTAAATAAATTATATTGCAATGTAAGTGTTAAAATCTAGGTTAATTTGTTTAAGTTTAAAATCTTAATAAAAAAGATTCGAGCAATGTTTAACTTAAACAACTATATATGGTATTAATATTATGTATAAGATATTCCAACCTGAGCAACGAATATCTTTATATGTATATGGTGGAGTAAGGCAATTATGGTAAATGTTTGTTAAATTTCATTTCGCATGACTTTTAAAATTACTAGTTAAAAGAAAGGTTAAACTCAGCAATTAGCCTTTTGCAAAAGTTACAGATTTAGCCCTTGTAGATTAATTTGATCAATTTAAGTTATTGTATTTTTTAAATTGGTAAATTTTAATCTTTATACTTTTTAAAATTTGAAATTTTAGTCCTACCCCAAACAATAACAATTAAATTCAATTACTAGTTCTGAATTATGCGTACAATTGTATATTTGGTCCATATTCTACAATTAGATCATTCTAAGATTTTATACTTTTCGAATTTTGAATTTTCATTCTTTATTTAAATGATAGTTGTTAATCCATTAACTGAGTTTTTAGTGAGTAATGTGTAGAAATAACACAAGATAATATGTTTAGCACATCAGATTTTAGCAATGGTAGAACTTAATGAATCTAACAGTTATTTTTTGGTAATGACCAATTTTAAAAGTTACAAGTATTAAAAACAATTAAATTGAAGTACAATGATTTAATCAACAACGTTCGTAAAGTTCAACGACTGATAGCATAATTTAACCCGAAAGAAATGAAGAAGTGCAGTGTGGAGTAATATAGAGCATTTATAATATGGAAAAGTATAACAAGTTTTGGTACAACTGTAAAATATATTGCAAACACAACTTCAAATTATGGAAATAATATTATTGGATGGAACAATCATGGGCCCCGAAAAGATTAGTCTTCATAGATAGTCATAGGCTTTTCGATTCTAGCAATTTAGCTTTACATTTACAATCACTTTTTGGGGGTATTTGCAAACTTGTAGGAATATTCAGCAAGAACATCATATTCTCTTTCACCATTCACTTCTTCAATTGGCACTGCATCACACATTTCTTTCAAATCATCTTTCCTCAGCTTCAATGTCAAGGACCCAATGTTGCTTTCAAGGTTTTTAATCTTTGTTGTAGCTGTAAATTTCAATTCAAAAAAAAAAAAAAAAAAAAAAAAAAAAATTCATATACCCGGACTGGTGCATATTCGGATAAAGATATGGGGATATAACCCTCGAAAAACACTTCAACTGCACAGAGAAATTCTAAAATATTGAACATACTCGTGTAAGATGCAAACCCGAGTTCAACGACACTGATGAAAAGATTTACCAGGGATTGGAATTATGTCTTCCCCTTGATGGAACAGCCATGCTAGAGCTAGCTGAGCAGGGGTGCATTTATGCTTCTTTGCCAAGTTTTCAAAACGAGCATAAACGAGTTTGTTCTTCTCTAAATTATCCCCTGAGAATCTCGGATGCATTTTCTGTGACAAGCACACATCGAATACGAATCAAAAAGGGAGATTTTCATACCAGAGATGTATATAAGATGCATAGGTTTTGATCATAAAAATGGGAATTAAATCATTTTAAAAAAAAAAACTAATGGATTTGATGTACCAAAATACTTTCACTAGGCAAGCTCTCCACACTTGCTTTCCCACCAAAGAAACCTCGTCCGAGCGGACTATACGCTACTATCCCGATACCAAGCTCTCTGAGAAAGATACAAAAACAGTTGGAAAGACTCGGAAGTGAGTGTCGGACGTAGGTACTATCCTACACGAATATGCTTGATTTTAAGGAAAACAAAGAGTATGGGTACCGACTAACAAACCTGCAGACCGGAATTATATCATCTTCGATCTCACGACACCAGAGGGAATACTCCATTTCCAAGGCTGATATAGGATGAACAGCATGAGCTCTTCTAAGGGTATCAACACTAGGTTCAGATAGACCAATATATTTTATCTTTCCCTCTTCTACAAGCTGCTTTAATTCCCCCATCTGTTTTTGCCAATGTTTGATGCATTAAAAAATGTTATCAATTTTAATAATATCTATCGAGAAAATAGGTGTTTTTTGAGATGATATATATGCTTACAGTTTCCTCTATGGCGACTGAAGTATCGACACGATGCTGGTAGTAAAGATCGATATAGTCCACACCAAGTCGGTTCAGGCTAGCTTCACAGCATTTTCGAACATATTCACGGGTCCCTTTCACCTCAAAGTTAAATCCTTCTAAACTACGGATCCCGAACTTTGTTGCTAATTGCACTTTATCCCGCGGAAGCTGCTTCAAAGCCTGCGAAACGGGACATCTATGCATGTATCGACATGTGTTCATGAATCAAGACAAGCTCTTATCTAACTAAATATTGACACATACAATGGCCGAAACCACAAAATAGCGACCGTATTGCAACCGTACATACCTTCCCGACCATGATCTCGTTATGGTAAAGTTCGCCGTAAAGGTCTGATGTGTCAAAGAATGTGATGCCCTTAGAAAAAGCTTCCTTTAAAACAAAACACCCTTCTTCATGGGAGAGAGGAGCATTGTACATACCAGAGAGTGCTCCACAACCAAATCCCAATTTAGAGACCTGAAAATACACACACATATGGAGAGAGATGAATCTATATTACTCGAACTCTTGATTTTTCTAAAGTATTCGTATTCGACCACCACATGTTAAAATAAACATATACCAACACACGTATCCTTTTGACACTCACTCGAGTCTAAATAACATTGAAGTGAATATATACAAAATAGTAAATTAATCCATAACTTAAATCAATTAAAAAATCGAGACTTAGAAAAATTTCTTGTTGGCCAGAAAGTCAAATCCATTTCTTACCCTTGTTTCCAGATGCTAAAAAGCATTCAAATAAGTTCAAATCCTAAATTGGTTTCATATAATAAATTTTAAGCAATATTATCTAACAAATTTGGGGTTTGAATCCCAATATTGCAGCATCCATTGCAAGAACAAAAAAACAATCAAAATGTCAAATAATATCTTATCATATCATAAATCCCTATTTTTAATATAATATGAAGAAGACCCATTTTGGCTTACCTCCAATCCTTGAGTACCCAGCTTCACCCTTGGAATTTGAACTTGGGTTTCCTTCTCCATGTCTTTTTTCTGAAGCTGAGTTTTGTTGAAAATGGAGTCTCACAATCCTAGCCATTTACAAAATGAAAATATCGTATATTATATAACAAGGTATTGATATATATTCCCTTACCAAATACCAACCATTTTCTTTTACTTTTGCATCCCACCAACCATTGTGGGACCAGTTCAAAACGTTGACTCACCACTGCATTTGTGAGTTGAACAAGGATGCATCAACTCATTATTTTGGTGAACATTTTTACCCCATGAAAATGCTTCCTGCAATTGGAGAAGAAGGGCAGCAAATTTCTTGTGCTTATTGCTATATATATATATATATATTCATATTGGAGCACAAAATCTTTTAGAGTACCCAAAAGCAAACAAGAATCAACAAAAGTTATCATCAAGCAGCTAATCAATCAAAATGGAGAAACAAGTAGTAGAGTTTTGGTAATCATATATAAAAAGGTAGAGAATCAAACCAATTCATATCATAAAAAAGGATAATAACAGGAAGAATTCCTAATTTATCTTTATCTCCAATGCGATTCATGTAGTTTTAAAATTGTTCAATGGAGAACTAAAAGTTCCATTCCATTTTATTCTTCTTTTATCGATCACTAACCTCTTGTTTGAAGCATTGTGTTACTTTAAGATTCAGGTTAAGATTCGTATTTATAATACTTGAATTTATTATTTTAAAATTTTGAAATAAAATAGAAAATAAAGAGTTGTAAGTTGTGATGATTATAATTGTAATACTTTAATGGAGCTTTATGCATGAAATATAGAAAAAAGTTGTCATCATTATAATCCACAATTGTTAGTTTAAAAATTATTGATATAAATAAAAAGTTGTGCACCTACAATAAAATTATTATTTGAATAGAATTTTGAATATCTTATTTTGAATAATGCTATTTTGTATTAATTACAAAATTATATTTTATGTTGAATATGTTAAAAATGTTTTAATTATATTCAATAAATTTTTATGTTAATATATTTTAATTATATTTAAATTTTTAAATTAAAAATATTATTTTATACTAATTATTATAATTAAAAATATAATATTTATAAAATTAATTAAATATTAAATACATCAAATCACATCTTAGAAGCTAGTAACTAAAAAGTTAAATAATAATAAAAGATAAATCACCAATTATAACCCTACAACCCTAATTTGTAAAATACTAGTAAATATGAAATTACATAAATAATCTAGCACATAAGAGATTAGAAATTTATAATCAAATTCAACAGCATCAAAATTTTGTAGGACTTTTTAAAAAAATATATTCAAATAATATAATTTATTTTAATTATAAAAAATAATATATCTTTAAATAATATATTTTATTTTAATTATAAAAAATATTTTTATAATTTGTTTATCCGACTTAATACCCAAGTAACTAGTGAGGCAAATTTAGTGAAAGACTTAAATAATAAAAAATAGATAATCAAGGTATCAAACCCATAAATATATTAACCGGCGTCGTATAAAGTAACGAGAAACGGTGTTGTTAACACTATAAATGTAATGATAAACTGAGGCAGTCGTGGGATGCTCAAATCTATATCGTACACCAGAGTTTTTGACTTCTTTGCACAACTGTTAGAAATCAAATCAAAAGAGAGAAAAAAGAAATCCCCAAATCTGAACCCTAAAAGATGGCGAAGATATGGGGAAAGATGTGGGCTTTGATGGGTTTGCTTCTTTTTAATTCGGTGTGTAATGTTTCCTCCCTTTCGGTGAATGTAAACAACATCGAATGTGTGTACGAATATGTGCTTTACGAAGGAGACACGATTTCCGGCAACTTTGTCGTCGTTGACCATGATATTTTCTGGGGTTCCGACCACCCTGGCATTGATTTCACTGTAAGTTTATTTTCCGATCTCTAAACTTGATGGGATGTCTTTTTTGGGTGAAATTTGTGTTAGTTTTATATCTGCGTATTGAATTTTGTTTGTAAAGGTCGGGTTTTTATGGCTACGTTTCAATTGTTTTGATTCCTGGGTATTGGTTTCCTTTGACTGAAGGTTGATTTTTAATGATATTTTCTCTCTTTTATTTCACTTTTCTTTTAATGTTTGATTCAATTGACTTAAGATTTAATTTTTGGTGGAATTATGGGGACTTTTGGGTGATTCTGAATTGGGAAATTTTGATCTATGGCCTAAGGTTTGGTTTTAGTGGTGAAAAGGGTGTTTATTCTTTAGATCCATGCATTTGAATTGAATTCATATGATCTATGGGATATGTTGTCTCCGTTTAATTTTAGGCTTATGTTGATAGATAGATCGAACACAATACGAAAAAAGAGAGAGTAAAACATATCAAAACGAATTATTATACCTGTTGAGGGGGTCGACTTCTTTGGAAGAAGACTTTGAAGTGTCCCAATAATGGTTGGGTATTGTCCGCAGCAAGGGTAAATGCTCATGTTTCCTTTTGGGGGGGGGGGGGTGAGGCACTCCCTCTCCGGGAACCCATCCCAGCACGAGGGCAATACCCTACCATTGTTGGGGGCTGGCAGACCACACTTTGAAGACTTCCCCAGGAGTCAGCCCCTCAACAATACCTGAAATACCATAATATGATAATGTTACTGAAAATTACATGAATACACAAATTGCCATGTCTATTGGCAGTATTATTTTAAGGAGTCTTCTATCTGTCTAATCTCTTGCTTAATCCAGGTGACTTCTCCTGCGGGTAATACAGTTAAGGAATTGAAGGGGACATCTGGGGACAAGTTTGAATTCAAAGCCCCAAGAAGCGGAATGTACAAATTTTGTTTTCACAATCCCCACTCTGCACCAGAGACTGTCTCTTTCCATATCCACATTGGCCATATTCCTACTGAGCATGATCTTGCCAAAGACGGTTTGTTATATTTTCCTCGGCATACTTTTAAGTCTATATCCGATTTCTTTGTAGGGAAAACTGTATATTGCTGTTATTATCGGCATTCAACTTTGACTCTAACATTTAAGTTGCTTTTTTCTACCCTGTTACATGATTTATTGTTGTCAATATTATTTTTTCCTTAATATTCAGTAATTTTCCTTTATTCTCTTCATTTCAGAACATTTGGACCCAATTAATGTTAAAATTGCCGAACTTAGAGAAGCCTTGGAATCTGTTACAGCAGAACAAAAGTACTTGAAAGCACGTGATACTCGGCATCGTCATAGTAAGTAGATTCAGTTTCCTGCTTTTGCTTTGAGTTCATAAGTAGTGTTTAATTGATTTTAGTTGGTAGCTAGATGTTATCTAGGCAGAATAGTGGGAACTTACTTTTCCTAGGCTTAGAGGAACTTATGTGCCCAACATGGATATACCCAAAAGTTTTCTATGTTTTTCCATTTATTTGGAGTATACCTTATATTGAAATATGTGTAGGTCAAATTATGATTTTGAACCCTTTGTGAGATTTAGTCCCTATACTTTAATTTGGTATAATTTGCTTTCTTTACTTTTATAGTGGAATGATCAAATTATGCCAAATTAAAATATAGAGACAATCTCAAATTTGAGCATAAAGGGGGATCAAAGTGACAACCATAATTTGACCCATAGCTAATAAATAACATGTGTTATGTATTATTATGGAAACACTTTCTAATAGCTCTATACTATTTGGGTGGCAGCAAATGAGAGCACAAGGAAGCGAGTCATAGGATACACAGTTGGCGAGTACATTTTGCTAACTCTAGTTAGTGCACTTCAAGTTATCTATATCCGCCAACTCTTCAGCAAATCAGTTGCGTACAACCGAGTTTGAACCACTTGATGTCTGATTATTACTTTTATTATGTATTTTGTAGACGAGTTCACATAAAAATTATGCAATCAAACAGTTCGGTGTTTTATGTTTTTATTTTAAATACAGTGTAGCTCCTTCACATTAATGTTTTAGACTGACTTCTATCAAATTGACATTCTTTTTACTTTCCATTGGAAACCTGGGTCTCATCTGCATCAATTCGATGCTTACCCATTTTTATATTTCTAATATTCACACAAAGTAGAGAACAACGTTAGTTACACATTTTCATAATTTCTGTAGGCTAAAATAAACTGAGCATATGGGTAATGTTGCGGTTCACAATTTTCATTATTTTTATAGGCTAAAATTAGCACGCAACTGTCATAATATTCACTTTGTTTTTTTTTTTTTTTTTTCCTTTTGTAAAAGGGAAAGGATTTAGCATATAGGTAGGGAAATATAAAAGGGAAGGCAAATCCTTGCTTTGCAGCTTAAATTCTAAGGGTGAGGAATATAAACAGTCAATTAAAAAGTATATTACTTTGGCCTACATTTTTCTGCCAATCTTGGTCTCACCTCGGAGTCAGTCCTTCGCATCTGCAATGCCACCTGGTGTTATCTGAAAGACATGCTTCCGTCGAGGATAACCAAACAACAAAGTTGCAGTATTTAGATAAGATTTGCTACATGCTGATGCCGGGATTTAATTTGGTTCATACAGGCATGTTAGAAAGGTAATATCCAATAGATTAAATGATTTGGTCTTAGTTCTAATCGAATTAGTTCATGCAGTCTTTGATTAAGAGCTGGTAACTTGAAGTCTGATCATCATGGTCAGACGACATGGAGTTAAGTGATTTGAGGGTACTCAGAAAAATTTTACACTGAAATTGAGGTAAAAGGATATTGCTTCAGCTTCGGGCAAATTTGGGGCATCAAACACCTTGCAGACCCGCTGTTCACCTTTGCTTTTCCTGAACATCAACCTTATTGTGGCCGCATGAGCAAGCACATGACCCCCGGCTGGTTTCTTTGGATCTGATATAAACACTCCACCGCCAGGATCGGCAATAACTGCAACAAACAAACAAACAAACCAACCATCCATTAATATAGTTTAACGATTGACCTTCAATTTGGCTCCGGTTTGTAAAATTTAATCACCAACTGTTTCTCCAATTGTAGTTTTGCCTAAGGAAATATCAAAAAGCTAAAGAGCTTGGAGTTGCAACCTTGGTTGGTCATGTAGACTGCAACGTTGAATTCTTCGGCTATTTTTGTCAATCGGGAAAGCATCTGAGCCAATTTTTGCTGAAAAATGGCAAAACGTTCATGTAAGCAAAATTTTACATTTGAACAAAGTGGTAAAGAGTTCGAAGTCGGTTCCAATTTCAATCTAGAAACCAAGAAAGTAAACTTATTTGCGATTTGACTTAGACTCTAAAATAGTTAAAAACCCAGTGTGACTACCCAGTACATAGGATCTTAGAGAGAAAAAAGAAGAAGCAAAGTTTTACGTTTTAAGTTTTAATTATAGGCTTTTTTCAAGAAAAACCTGGCGCTCGGCTAGTTCTCCTCTTCCGGTGAAATCTACTCGAAATAGAGCAATGACAGAATCCACAATCTGAAATATTATGAGCGTAAACAAACATCATCAAACAGATCCCATAATATCAGCATTACAGAATGATGCTAAAACAATAGTACAATACTCACCAGAAGTCTCAATTGTTCTCCAGACATTTTTGCTGCCAAACCCAGAAGTAGGTTGTACTGATGCTCATATGTGTATGCACGAGCATAAACAATCTTTCACATTCACAGAAAATGAGAACTATATTTAAAACCTGGTTCAAAACTCAATTGATGATAATGTGGTTGTTGATACTTACATTGTCAAGAACTGCTGCTGGGTCCATCCCAAATCTTTCTGCTATTGGTATAATTCGATCAGGCCGGCTTCAAGTGTATTTAGTTAAAGTAAACAAATCGACCCTAATTGGAACTACTTCGAAGATAATACTCCTTAGTTAGCGTCTCAAACAAGAGAAACTTGAATCCGTAATTGAAAATTTAAAGTAAAAGAAAGAAAAAGATACAAAGTTCCCTCGGTATCAATGTAAGCAACTTTCCCATTCCCTCCTCTCATGTTTGTAGGAAGCTGCAAATCAATATAAAAATCTAATTTTAAAAAGTCCAATGTATATGATATATTTACTTAGATTGCGAGATGAGTGTCTCAGTAAATATGTTTGAATATTAATGTTGAATACAAATATTTTAAGAAAAATATGGTGTAAAAGTAGATGACAAATATTGTCAGCTCCTTTAACTAAATCAATACCATTTCTTGGTGCATAATGTTCTTGCAGCATAAAGTATACTGTAAACCAGCACTAATTAGCAGTATTCAATTACGGCATCCTGAAGAAATATACTATTAAGTATAGGAGTTCCCATTGCAACAGTCAATTTGAACAAATCAAATCTCCTCCAAAATCAATCCAAATAACATTAGGAGTTTTGAGTCAATTAAACAAAGTCGCTATTCTCTATTTTTCTCTTCCATCCCTAATTTCTAAAAATGATCTTGCATTAATCATGGACTACAAAGGTGAGAAAGCAACCTGTGTAGAAACGCAGAGTGTATGTGCCAGCTGTGTTTTTCCAGACCTGAATCAACATTGTAGATTAGTAGACAATTTAATCAAAGCCTCAGGGTACTAGAAATGGACAAGCTGCAAATATTTCAACTGGCAAATCATAGTACCATTTAATATCCATATATAGGAAACTGGAAAACTATAAGCTGTTGTTCTTAGTTCTTTACCTAAATTCTCCAAAAGCTTCCGTGATAGCCGATGTTTCTATGCCACCTTTTAAAGTTTAGGCATAATTAAAATGATTTCTATGAGTGCAGTATATTTAACAGCAATGGAGCATCCCCCCAGAGCAGAAGTATTTACCTCCTAAGAGTTCATCTAGGGCTTGGCATCCAGTTGTAATGCGAATAACAGATTTTCTCTGCAAAGCCACAAATGTATAATACCCGATAGCATTCAGTTTTATCTTGAACGGAAATTAAAGCGTGAAAGGAAGAAAAGAAATAAAGCGTTAAATTTGAACTTACTCTTAGCAAAGCGTCTGTTCCAGTGATATATCCAAAGTTCTGAAGAAACAAGACGTGAAAAACAAAAATTGAAACAGAAAATCGATAAAAGAAAAAAAGGATTAAATCCATGAGATGAATTCAACTAACCACTATCTTCTCAGCTGCTTCACAGATCTTGTCAACCTTAGCTTCAGATAAACCTTTGATTCCGGTCAAGTTCTGCATTATACACGAAGATGATAATAAATTTTTTAAAGAAAATTCCCGCCATATGCAATTAGTTTGAATCGAATTCGATTTTACCTTCTTACTGTGCATCATCAACCCGTTACAGGTGTAGATCCCTGCATCTTGAAGCTTCTTCACGTCTCCCGCATTGATACCTGCACATATCACTGCAGGAAAAAAAAATGTTGCAGTTCAAATTAAATATGCTGAAAATTAATGAATAAATGTTTAAATGATCCTTGTTTAAATAATGAAATCTATGACACAACAAAGAGAAATGTTCAAAATAATTTATATCAAATATGTAACTTCAACAACGATTTTGCCAGCGACATCAATGAAAGCTTATATACTAAGACCAAGTTGAGACAGAGAATAACGGAAAGCAGATCTGAATCTGAACCGCAAGGCAAGAAAATAAAACTTCGAGAGTACTCTAGCAAATAAAGCTAATTCACTTAAAATATGTTAACAACTAAAACATCTCACAAATAACAACTACGTGCTCATTCAAATCCCAAACATACGATCAAAATGAAGATTAAGAAAGCCAGCAAGCTGATACGAGAACATGAAATCGTAAATAGCAGAAATGATTCAGAAATCTTCAACACGAATTCAGACTGAATATATGAATAATCAGAAGAAAAAGACTAGCGCGCAAAAGCTTAAAATCACAAATCTTAAAACAGAAACAATAAAGGATCAAAATAGTTTACATTTGTCGATGGATTCAAACAAATCCTCTTCATCATCAATATCTTCTCGCTCCACCAGCTGTAACTGGCTCGCTTCTTCAGCTCTGATTTTCATGCAAATTCTCGTTTACAATTCAATTTTCAAACAAGAAAAGAGAAACGAAGAACAAGAATATGTAAAGGAAATCACGAACTCACTTTAGAGTAGCGATCATCTTCGTTGCAGTAAAAATTATCTGTTTGTTTTCGGAGAAAGAGAGGGAGATTTTGATTTGAAATTGGCAGTGAATTAGAGGAACTAAGGAATATTTGAGATATTTATAAGCACGGGAATCGGGAGCAAGGAGTTTGTGGAATTTCTCTTGAAACGACGCTTGAAATCCTCGTTTTGGACGTTGTTAGTTACCCGACACTTCCCGCTTTGTTTCAAAGTTCGTATCCGGTTATGATTTATACGGTGAATACATTAACCCACAATTACGTTGCCATGTCAGCACACTAAATGGGGTCCACATATTTGGCGGCAAATGAATGGGTATTTTTTTCCATTGTAATTGAATTTTAGGAAGGGTTATATACCATTTGGTACATATATTTGGTTTCAATGTTCAATTTGGTACTTGAATATTTTTTGTCCCAATTTGGTACTTAGGTTTGGCTTCAATATTCAATTTCATATCCAAACTAAACAACATCATGTGGTCCAATAAATATTTGACTTGGGGGATGTCCTCAGCGTCGAGGAACATGTACTAAAGTGTATGTGTGACTTGTTCAGATTATGAGCTGAGAAAAAAGAAACAGCTTTTTCAGTATCAATGATCCATGCCAGTGAATAGAATGGGGTTTGTTCATTCACTATCTAAAAAAGAAAGATTTAACATATCCTTCTATTGTGTACGAAATTTATGGTTTCCATTTGCGCCAAATCCAATCTTGGAATTTAAGATTGTGCTCTAGGAAAAAAAATATAGGTACTTAATTGAGACAAAAGAAAAACTCAGGTGCTAAAATCAACATTCAAGTCAAATATAGGTACCAAATAGTATGTTATTTAGGAAATATATATTTTTAATTGGGTTAATTCAGCAAATGTCTCCAAACTATGACTCATATTTCAAATTGAACCTCAAATTTCAAATATTTATTTTTGAGTCCATAAGGTATTAATATTATTGTATCAATTAGGTTCTTCTGTTAGCCTTGCCATCAGCTTGGCCCTTTAATGCCAAATCGAATATGACATTGAACATATTTAAATCATGTGATAAAATTTTAAACACGGGTACACTATGGATAACTTGAATTGGCCTAGTTTAAAAATTAATTAATCCTCCTAAAATTTAATGATATTACCTATTTTGTAACATGTTAGTAACAAGTTATTCATACCGAAGGTATCAATTTATTTAAAATTTAACCACATGTTTTTATGTATATTTCACCCTATATCCAAGTTAGAATTCAATGCTCAAATGATAACTATGCTAACAAAAGGATTTGATAGATAAGATATTAATACTTTGAATACTCAATTAAAACGTTTTAAAGTTAAGGAACCCATTTAAAACTAACTCATATGGAAATGGGTTAAAATACACTCCCAAGTCCCTATATTATTTGTACTTTTAGAATTTAATCTCTTTACTTTTATTTTAAGGAATTCAGTATATCTACTTTTCGAATTTAGAAAATGCAATACACCGTTAAAATTCTTATGTTAAATTTAAGTTTATTACAACGTCATTTTTATTATTACAAAGCTATTAAGTGAGCATTTTCTTATTTCAAAATATCATGCCAACATATTTAATAATAAAATTTTAATGGTGTTAAGAATTTTGACATGAATTTTAAAATTTGAAAAGTAAAGAAGCTAATTTTAAAAAAAAAAATCTAAATATACCAAAAAAATATAGAGACTTAAAAGCATATTTTAACTTAAAAAAATATAGACATTTAGTGCATATTTTGTGCCTTCCCTCTCAGCCCCTGTGGAAGGTGTTGCAATTTTTTTACACTTCCACCTTTGTCTACCGAAAGAAAAAAGGTTGTACATCTTTTTTGCTTTCCATCCTAAGAACAAAGCAGATGTAAAGAGAAAGGCAGAGGGAAGAAGTGGAAAAAACATGCCTTCCTCTCTCTTACAATTAAATCAATGGTTACAATTAGAAATAATAATTATAAGCATTAAATTAAATAATTAATTTGTAAATTTAAATTTCAAAATTTTGAAAGTCTTAACCTTATCAGTAAATTAAAATTTCATTAGCTTTGTGTTTCTCTCTTAAACTTTGTTTACCATTAAAGTTAAAAAGTACTTTTTAATCTAAATTATGATTTCAAACAAAAAAAATTAGTAAATTGTTATAAATGCTATTAAGTGGATATCCATTATAATCAATCTTTTACCTTTCATCTTCCTTAACTTTTCACCTATCATATTCTTGTAACTCATTTCCTATTTATGTATTAGAAAATGAGGAGTCCAATCTCTCTCTCTATATATAGGAGTATATTAATTGTAATGATAATGGAAAAATATGAGAAATTCGTTAGAAATCTCCCTTTATTTTCATCTATTATTCTTGTGTTCTTTGCATTATTATTATTTTATAACATAAACAATTAGTTTTTAACCCAAACATTAATTTTAGGCTGAGATTTTAACTCAAGCACAAAAGCCAATTTTAGCTTTTGAAGAAGTACTTTGTAATGAAATTATATTTTTATCTCTAATTAAATTTTCTACTTTACAACATTATGTCTAAAATAAATAAACCTTTTGTATTCTCAAAAGTACTTTTTGATAACAACGATAAACAATTAAATTTTTCAAAAACATTTTTTCATGATATTTTTCAATGTCAATGGTAAACTAGCACTTGTGCTTACCAAAAGACAATAGAAAAGAAGGTAAGAATACCATGAAAGCCCTGAATTAGGAGTTAGATTGTATTTTGCCCCCTATATTAAAAAATAGACAAATTAGTTCATGTACGTTAAATTAAATAACAAATTGGTCATTTCTGTTAAAAAAATAATCCAATTGTCTTGTTAAAAATTAGCGTGGTTGACAGAATAATTAGACAGTGACACATAATATGTCACATGTGCCTTATGTTGATGTACAGAAAATATTTGTAACAATAGATATGGAAACAAAATGACAAATTTACTTTTTAATTTAACATATAAAAACTAATTTAGTCATTTATAAGAGAAAATGAAAAAATGAAATTCAATTCTAAGTAAAAATACCTTCATAATTTTGGTTGGAAAGAAAAAGCTAAACCTATCTCTTGTTATACTTTCTCTTTATTTTGTCCCTAGATGAGTATATATCTAAATAAATAGTGGCTTGTCATTATTATTTTACGGTTTTGGTTCACTAATGTTTTTTCATGATATTTATCATAATTGTCGCAATCCATCTTAATATGCAATTTAAATCACTGCCTACTGGATCCTGCAATCTGGAAATGCATTGTGTCATGAGATAAAAGAAAGATACCACCACCACCCCTTCCCCTTCTCCTTTCCAAAGATGTAGACTGAGTAATGAGGCTTGCAGTTGCTTTTTCATACCCTTCTCTCACTTTCATTGCACTCTTATGTTTTTGTCTTTTATCTTTTATAAACGTATTACGGTGGATATGTTTGATGTGTTTGTGTGATTTTGCGAGAGATATTTGTAACTTGTATAATAATATATTTAGTTCTCAATATTTATATATTTTATCAATTTGTTTTTATTTTAAATAATTTAATAAATTTAACCCTTTCTATGTATAAATTCTATTAATTTGGTCCTCAAACTTTCTAACCAAAATTTTTAACTTTTAAAACAGAGATATTTCACTTCTATAAATTTGTAAAACCCTAAAAAGAAAATTTCTCTCTATTACCAATTAGTAATGTACTTATATTTAGCAAATTTGTAGTGGTTTTGCCAATTTATTCATGGCATGGATTTTTTTCTGCTCAATTTTCTTTCTTTAAATATACTTATAAAATTTTCATTCTTCCCTTTTAAACACACTCATGAAAGATTAAAAAATATGTAAAAAATAGTTTATTATCTAAATTAATAATAATTTTTGAAAAAATTAGACGCATTTTAAGAATAAGTTAAATTATATTATTGATATTACATAACAATTCAAAAGATAAATACCTTTAAAATATTGTTTATTAATATAAAAATTGATTTTAAATTAGAGGAACTTTAAGAGTAATTTAAATTATATTATTAATTTATAGGTGAGAGAAGTTTTTTCTATTACAAATTTATAAATGTGGATTGCTGCTGTTTTCAAAGTTGAAAGCTTTAATTAAAAAGTTTGAGGATAAAATTGATAGAATTTGTAAACGTGAAGGGTTAAATTTATTGAATTATTTAGAATTAGGATCAATTTGATAGAATATTATTGTACCAATAAGAGAAAAGGCATTTTGTTATCAAGGGTGATCAAAACAGGAATGAGGGCATAGTTGGGTGACCACTGGCATAGTTTGGCCTAAAATTTTTAACAAAAAGGATCAATTTGCTCTTTGATTAAACGTATAAAACTAATTTATCGTGAGACTTCATTCTTAGTTTCTGGTAAAGTTCTAAACCCTCAACTAATTATAATATCTCAAAAAAGACATTACAAAGTTACAACTTTGAAACCACGGGAGTTAGATGAGATGACAATGGTCTCTCTTACCTTAAATAATGGTTAAGGATTTGATCCTTGCCCTGAGTATGGAGCAATTTTAAAATTTGTAGCTAGCATCTACTCCATTAATTGGTCTATAGAATACGGAAGATTAGTTACTGAGCTCACTCTAATTGATGCCTAAATTAATAAATAAATAAATAAGTTACAACTTTGAAAAATCTAAAACATTTTTTATACCAACTGAATTAATACTGAATCAAAAAAATTAAATATTTTATATGTTTTCCGTAAGTAATAACTGTCTTAGGGACCACTTTACTCTCTCCAACCCCACTTAATATACTTAATTAAGTAGATCCAAGGCTATAAATCAGTCAGGCCAGCAAAGGGCAAAACCCCAAAATTTTCTCTCTTTGTGAAATGAAATCTCTCAATTGCACGCGTATTTTAACACATCTTCTGGCATCATTCGACTCTTTCGGCATTATAATTTGCCCTATTTGTTAATATACTCTTCCCCTCTCCTCGTGACTTTGCTGAGCAGGGAATAGATGCTTAACAATTCTAAATAACCAAGCTTTTTTAATAGAATTTTAATTGATAGGAATAAATATCCCCTCTTACTAACCAATTCACCTAGGAATCTTATTCATTTTTAAACCATAAATAAAAGAAAAGGCTATCAATGTGTGACAGCTACAGTTGGCCTAAAAGTTTTACCTATTAAAGGAAAAGGTTGTTGATGGGCCTGTGTTTTAAATATAACTATAAAAAGATAAATAATAGAGCTGTAGTTTTTTAGATTTATCTCTCATGACCAAATAAGTATAAAATATTTTGTATTTTGAGTTGAATCCTCAAAATGGATAATTATTAACTTGAAAAGGAATAATTTTCATTAAGTATAAAATAAAACTATTAAATTGTTCCAGCTAAGCAAATTCTTCAACAGCTTTTAAATTATTTTTCTCAGGCAATGAAAAACATGTTACTGTCATCCAGGCTATTATAACAGCGCTGTTAAAGTAATTTAACTAACATTTGACGTAAAGGACAAAGTGGTCTTGAAAAAAGAAAGGTAAATTTTTAACAATACAAACAGTCCTATTTAAATATTTTAAACAATACATTTATGTAGGGGAATTCATTAAGAAATGTCGAAAGAATGCTTTCCTTCTCTGTCAAACTCTGCTAATGATGACGATGGGGATCCTCATTCCATCGAGGATCAGACTACAAAGAAAGTGAGATTTAAGGACGGACTTGATGAAGCAGCCCAGGATATGGTTGTGGACCCTAGCCTGTCTTCAACACCTTCATGGAAAGGCAAGCTTTTGGGTGGTGCTCCGGTTCAATTCGAGATGGATGGCGACTTTTCTTCATTTGAAAGAGATGGCAAAAAAATGGAGATTTTGATTTATTGGATGATGAAGTGCAAACATCTATCATTAAAAGAGTTCTGGCCATCAGATTTTCTGATCGGATTAAGGAAATTTTGTTCAAAGAGATGGAATTATCTATGGTTATCAAACTCTTAGGCCGGAGTATTGGTTATAATACTTTACACAATCACATAACTAGCCTGTGGAAACCTATTTCTCAATTTCATCTCATGGATATTGAAAATGGGTACTACCTGGTTCGATTTTTGAATAGATTTGACTATGATCCCATTTTATCGCAGGGACCCTGGATCATATTTAGACAATATTGTTAGTACAAAAACTTCGGTGAGGAAAATCTCGAATACACGAACGAAACTCGAATAGAAGAAGAAATAGGAAAAGGCTCCAAGGCTTATCTTTGGTGTGCAAACGAGTTCCAAGCAAATTAACCTCGAGGATACAATGAAGCCAATGGCTATTTGCGTTTTACACTGACGAGAATAACCCACTACACATTAAGCAATATATGACAAGAAACTCAATATCTATAAAGGATTTCTGCAGTAATACTTTATAGAACAATCCAACAATATTAGAAAATGAAGGAAGGAAAGAAAGAATATTAGAATTTGTTGGTATATCTCCAAATGAAATCTGATTCCTATTTATAGGAATTTTCATGTCTCTTCATAGAGACATATTTAATCAATAGGTGCCTTTCCGAATAATAATGTTTTTAAAATAAAAACATAATTATTCATTTAATTATAACTATTCAAATAATATTATTTAAATAGTTATAATTCTTTTTTAAAAATAAAAAAATATAATCTTTTGATTAATTATACCCATTCATTTATAGTTATTGGAACACTATAAATATTTGAAAATGTTCCAACAAATATCTCACAGTTCAATCTTGGACCAAGGATTTCAACCCTCTACAACCGTACCCCAGTGTGGTTTTGGCATGGATCTGGTTGCTGGGTCTCCTGGGGTTTATGTTTCACCGAAAAATCGTGGAGGTTATTCGAGGGCTTATTGGGAAGGTTGTGAAATTGGATTTTCAGACAGATAATAGAACCAGAGGACGTTTTGCTCGCCTTGCTATTTTTATAAATCTTGATAAGCCTCTAGTCTCTCAAGTTCTGGTTGATGGGGCGGTTCGGCGGTTGGAGTATGAGGCCCTCCTGACCGTTTGTTTTGGTTGCGGTAAGTACGAGCATGTCAGGGATTTATGCCTTACGGTGGCTTTAGATCGAGTCCCTGTAAGGTTGCCTGAGACAACGAGTGTACCTTCGGACTCTACCAGCGGAGGAGTGGCTGAGGAAATGAGGCCGGAGTTTGGGCCCTGGATGTTGGTTTAAAGAAGGGCTCGACGTGGTCAAAGGAACGACCGGAATAATATCGGAGGGAATATTGGAGTAATTAATGGAGCAAAATCTCACAAGGATTTTGGAAGCTCTCGATTTATGGCGTTGAATGAGGTGGGAGAGACAAGCGAAAATCACACAGCCTTTGCTAGGGATACTCTGTCGGTGAGGGAGACTGACATTTTGTCAGTGAAAGGGTCTGAAGCACGTACAGGGGTAGCTGGGGTTTTTAATAATAAGGCTGGGGACTTTAATTTGAGGAGTGTGGGCTCAATCTCTTTTTTTTATCCAGATTATAAGCCCAATTCGGGGAATGGATCTCCATTGGAGGCTGTTACTGTAGCTAATGAAATGGAGGACTTGGGCCATCCGGAGGGTGGGGTTGCGGAGGGGCCTGTTCCTTTGATTTCTACGGGCCAGGCTGTCGAAAGGAAGTCTGGAAAGGCTATGGAAAAAAAGCCTATGCTGGCCAATGATTTTGTACAGAATAAGCGTGATTTAAATAATGTTAATTTTACTAATTTGATTTCAATTTCTAGTGATACAGGTTCACCACATCAAGCACATTCTGGCCAAGACATGGTTTCAAATGAGGCTAATCATGGGGGTTTTTCCAATGAGGTTCGAGGGGTTTCGATTGATGGGTTTTTTGACAATATTATAGCACATTTTGATCTGGATTTCGAAGGCTCCGGGGGCACCCCTGTTACCATTTCTTAAGATGTTTTGGATCCCGGGAAATATTCTACTATACGTTTCAAAGATACTTCTCACAAAAAAGAAAAAAGTAATTCGGTTAGCACGTCCCATGGAAAATTTGGTAAAGAAATTTATGTTTCAAAAGAGAGGCTTGGAGGGAAAGATTCAACTGGGTGAAGTGGTCGAAAAGCTTCCAATGCATTGCGTGGTAGGAGGAGTCGATTCAAAGCTTCCGGGAATTCTAGAGTACCCTTAGCTGAATCTATAGAGGAAATGGCTAAATTCATCTCAAATCCAACTCTTAACAAGGATCCCATTTCTGGATCGGAAGGCGCAACCTTATCCATGGATGGAGTTATTGGCATTCGACAGTAATAGGATTCTTCGCTAGTCATAGAAGGTGGGGCTAGTTGGGCTTGTCTTTTTTGAATTCTGGTTTGGCAGATTTGGAAGAATCACAACCTTTTTAACTTTCAGGGCCAACCTTGGAACTTTAGAGAGATTGTCAACAACTCCTATTGCTAGGCTTCTCAGTGTTTCTCACCCTCCAGAGGTGCTACTAGTGGCAGTTCTGGTTTTCCCTTGGAAGAGCATGATTATGGTTCTACGATCTTCCTTAATACTGATGAGGCAGCACGTTCGGATACTGGAAATGCCTCTCTAGGGGAGTTGCAAGAGACATGAATGGACAGTGGCTCTTTGGTTTCAACTGTTACCTTGGAAAGTGCTTGATTTTCGATGCTGAACTCTGGGGCATTTTTGAAGGGCTTAAGCTTGTTCAAAGAAGAGGTCATGATTGCATAATAATCCTTTCGGCCAGTCTGGACGTTGTTCGGGCCATTCAAGGAAGTACCCTAACCGATTCGAACTCTGCTTTAATCAGACGGATTCAGAATATTCTTTCTCAAGTGAACTCTTGGGCTTTACGTTATATTCCCAGTAAACAGAATGAAGTTGCTAATTGCATGGCAAAAGGGGCGTTATCTTCTAGAATTGAGATGCAATTCTTTGATTCCCCCCTCTTAGGATTCGAAAATTCTTAGATTTGGACCAGTCTAGGGGTTTTCCTCAAGTTTTAGATGTAACTAATTAGCTTTTCCTTTTTATATTTTTCACCAAAAAATATATATATTTTTAAAGAAAAATTCAATCCTACTTGTAAAGTTAAAAACTTTCACCGTTAATATACCAAATAACTATCTAAAAGACATCAGAGTCAATACGACAAAAAAAAAAAAGAGAGTAAATGTTAGAAGCTAAATCTAACATTATATCATATATATTTTGATTTGAAATCTTTCAATAATGGTCACATTAAATTTGAAGTCAAGTTGAATTAAACTCTTAAATTAAGAACAAAGATCTCTTAACACTATTTTTTTTTTATCTAATCTAAAAATACGTGAATTCTATTATAATATTTGAAATTACATGTTAGAAAATGAAAAGTCGAGAATGAAGGGTGGACTATAAGGTGAAAAAAAACCTAACCAAAAATAAAATTAAAAGCACGCCTAGTTGCAGCAGTTGGACCACCACATATAAGGCATTTTCAATTTCATTTAGTAACAATTGGTAGCAGCTACTAAGAGTTGGCTGCTGCTGATTAAAGATTTTGTGGCCCAGTGGTCCCCAAAATCATCCACTTTAGGCAATTAATATCCAAATTCAAAAAAATATTGCATGCGATGTGTGTTCCATAATTTCTAGTCCCAAGTGAAGAGGAAATAAACTTGTGGGACAATGTTTCCTCCCCTCAACACAAGTATATTAGGTAAAGGTTATACTAAGCAATTATTTCATTAAAAAAGTGAAAATTTATCAGTCGTTACCCCCCAACTATGCATATGACTTGGAACTTGATGGCATTTGGACTAGGAATGGGAATTATTACATTAACTTTTTTTTTTTCGGTTAAATTAATTAATTTGACAATAATGATAAAAAGTCAATGATCTGAATCGGTTTAACTCTATTAATTTGAACATTAAATGACTTAAATAAGTAATTCAAAATGAATTTAATTTATAATGACCTAAAATAAAAGTCATAAAAACTCAAATGATCTGAACCAAAAATGATTTGAACTTTTCTTAAGAGATGTGCCATAATGTTAATGCTCTTACAAACTTTTATAAAATATATTGTTGCAAGGAAATATTAAAATATAAAATATTTATAATTTCGGAGTAAAATCATTATTTTTATAGATTTTTTCATTTTTTTTATTTAGATTTATAATATTATTTTTCCTTTTTCGGATTTTCTAAATTTTGGAAAATACAATTGTAAATTTTTAAAGAACTTCTAACGATTTTTTTTTCTAAATTTTATGCTAATGAATTTTAGATTATTTTATATTTTTATAACACTATATAACTTTTTCTTTAAAAATGTTAATATTTTAAAATTCAATCAATTGTGAATTTATAAGTGTATGATTTTCACAAGTACATTTTTTTTCTTTTTAATCTATTAGTATAGAGATTAAATTCCTATTTATTTTAAAAGAGGGTAAATAATTTCTCCTCCTCATATTTATTTGGGATCATGTAATTATCTTTGTTGGTAAAAAAATTTAAGTCGATCCAACAGTTAAGTCAGAGATTGAAAAAAATAAACTTTGTTTTTATTTTATTTTTCTTAAGGTATCCAATCGAAGCGAGACGAGTAACTAATCATCTGCATTATGTAGGCTTATTAAGGAGTAGATGCTAGCCACGAGTTTTAAAACTGCTCCATACTTAGGGCGAGGATCAAACCTTCAACCACTGGTTAAGATAGGAGAGACATTTACCATCTCACTTAACTCTTGTGATTAAATAAACTTCATTATTGATCATATAGTATGGTTCACAAGCTTAATAACACAATTTCATATTATAATAAAATCCTGAACTTGATGCAGATATTTATAAAGAGCCATCTTAAAAAGATTATTTTTTCGAATTTATAAAAAAATAATGAAAGTTTTATTTATCCTAGTTTTAGGCTAAATTTTCGTTTATACATGAATTTTTTTACTAATTATAATGATACTTTTTATGAATTTATATTTAATGTGTTATAATGTATAAACTCATACAATTCAATGTGATTGTGCGATGCCACTAATTAATAAATCTATTTATTTATTTTTATAGTTGTTTATAAGAAATTCTAACAAAATATTAGCGTATTATTTGTTATTAATAAATGGGTAAACTATACTCATATCATTAGACTATTAATAAGTTTACGTTTTGGTCATTTAACTTTAAAAAGTTGCAAAATGGTCTCGTAACTATTCCAAAGTTTTTATTTAAGTTTTTTGGTTGTTAAGTTTTTTTTTTTCAAAGTCTGGCTAGTGAACTTCAAGCAATGATTTAACAATCAATATGATGAATCAACACCTATCGGTGAATAAAGAACATAATTTAGATCCAAGTCGATCCTACGGTCAGTGTCAGAGATTGGAAAAGAAAGTCGTTTGAATTTTGATTCACAGATTCGTGATGTTCAAAGTTGTTTTATAAGAAAAACTGAACTGTGGAAGAGAAGGGGAATGAGAGCTTTCAATTGGTGTAGGCGGTGTTAATAGAAAAGGTTATACAACAACAATTTTAACAGCCTGGTGTCTTAAATGAAAATTTTTGAATAATTTGGTCACCATTTTGTAACTTTTTGAAGTTGAGTGACTAAAACAAAAACTTTTAGTGGCCTTAGGTGCAATTTACCCAATATAAATTTTTAAACTACTTATAATAACTCTTATTTCATAATTTACTAATGATAGTTGAAACTTTAGTTGTTGAAAAAGATTTGTGTTGATAATAGTCACATAGGTGCGTTAAGAGTGGTTGGGGGGGAATATTACCCATCAACCCTACTAACCCTAGCCCTACAGTGTGATAATTATAGGGCTTCTTAACTGTAAAGTCTTAATTAGCCCACTTTAATTTTACATAATTTAAGTCTTAAGATCTTAGTTATGATTTATCCGGCGCAAATTAGATATTATTTTAAGGGTGGTAATTGAATAATAAAATTTTAGTATATCAAAACATATTTTTTTAATGTATTAATTTATGATTTCATCAATTTTAAAGGGGCTGAACATAATTTTTTTTAATTTTTTGAGTTAAAGTGTAATTTTATCATAAATTATTTTTAATTTAATATTTTTTAGAGGACTTAAATAACAATTTTCTATTTGAGGGTTCGAAAGGCCCTTCCTCCCTTCAAAATCACCCTTGAATTTAGTTTTACGGGAGAGAACATATAGTGATAATGATAAAGGATAAAATAACATCTAATCATTGAATTTGATAACTTTTCTCGATTTTTAATCCATATGACGATGTAGCTCTTTGATATTATATCATGTTTTCGCTTAAAAAATTATAGTTTTTCACAAAAAAAAAAGTGATAACAAATGCGACATCATCACAATAACTAAAATTGAGAAAATTTGTCAAACTCAACAAAAAAAAATTAAAAACCAAATTAATAAAAATTACCAATTTCAAGGGATAAATGTTATATTATCCTTAATAATATTTTTTTATTTATAAGGGAAAGGATATTCCAATATAGGAATCTAACACAGACAAAATCTCTAAAAGGTTTAGGCAAATCTCACTGGGGTTTATAGAACACCAAACATTTTGTTAATTAATCATAAACATTAGTGCTTATATTAAAATATCTCATTTCTTTTACTTAATAATACCTTACTGAGAAAAATATATTCAGATATTGGTTCCATCATCACTCACCCTATAGAGCTAGTGCACATAAATAAAAGCCTATGAATTTTCTAAACCATTAACTAATTTTCTCTGCTTAGCTTCTTAAGCTTCATTTTCATAGGTAGGAAAGTATCTTTTTCATCGTCCAGCTTCTTCAATTAACAAATCAATGTTTCGATTCGAATGAAATTTCATCCGAATCAATTTAATTATGATAAGTTATTGAAATAAATTGTTTTAACTTTTTTAAATCGAAAATATTCAAACCCAAATGATGTACATAAATATTTTAAAATACCCAAATTTAGGGGTGAATTTATAAAAAAATTAGAGACCGAAATCTAATTATAAATTTTTGAGAAGTCAAAACATAATTTTATCATTTATTAATTTATAATTTCATCATTTTTAAAATATTAAAAGATTTTTTTTTTCATATTTTAGAGGCTAAAATATAATTTTACCATATATTAATTTATAATTTTATTATTTATGAGAGAATTGAACTGATAATTTTTGTTTTGTGGGAGGCCAACTCCCCTTAAATTTGCCCCAGCCCAAACTTGAATTAAGTATAATTTAATAAAAACAATATATAGCATAAATTATCATTAGATGTATTTCTGTAACTTGTAAATATTATATGGCATAATGGCATTTAATATTTTAAAAATTAGATTGGTGGTGGAATTAATAAAATTATTAATTTTTGGTTTTATAATTGATCTAATAACAATTAATTAATTAATTAAAATAATAAAATATTATAAAAATTAATCATAAAATTGGTTCAACCTCTACTTATAAACTAATTCAACCTTTTATTCGAATTGATATACTTAACCGGTCAAGTTCCTAATGAAATTCTAATAAAATATGCAATTACCATTATATATATATAAATCTATCCTATGCATTACCATATTCGTTATATCATATCTATAAAACTATGCAAATGATTATACATGTATATAATTATATTATTATGATAATTTTTAATCTGTAATTATTTCAATAGTATATTAATAAGGTTAAAATTTTAAATTTGGGTCAAACATTTTAAAATGGTTAAATAAAGGTCAAATCTTTTTAAATAAGTGTTTTTTATATATTTCATTTAAGTTTGTGGCAAAAATTAAGTGAATGCTAACGTGTTTAGAGTAGAACACATGGAAGCCAAGTCATATATTACTTGAAAAAGAAAAGAAAATTAATTTAAAATCTGATATACAATATCTGAGAAGCCATTATTTGAATGCATTTGAAAATGTTGAGCCCTTAACAATTTTAAACGTTTTAACCCTTATTTGAGCAACTTTAAAAAGATTTAAACTTTATTTGATATTTTAAAATTTTAACGTAAGTATTTAACCTATTAATAATCCATTACATTATGAAAATTAATGTACAAATTTAGAGGTATAATAACACTTATGTGAGCACTTAACCTCTTAATTACATTTTTAATAAAAACATCAAATATTTGTCAATAATCTTTTCGTCCAGTGATAAGAACATTACGTTGTAGGTATGACCGTTTGGGTTTAACCCCAAGTAATTACATTCTCTTCCCTAACTATAAAAAAAATCAACTATTTATTTATTACTTATTGCGTGAGATAATTAAAAGAACGTTATTCTGCATTGACAATAATGTTTATGCCAATCGAGTTAAGACTCAACCGACAACTCTAAATCTAAATTAAATTTTCACAAGCATGATGGTCTAAATAAAAATTGTTTAAAAATTTAAAATGAAAATGAAAATTGCAGCTGGCACCAATAAGATAAAGAGTTTTGGCTACTATCTAACAAATAGAAAGCTTTGCAATAAAATAAAGCTATCATCTGCCAATAAAAGGAAGATGCTTATACAGAAATTTTATTAAATGCACTTTCATGTAAGTACAAAGTAAAATTAATGAAACACAACTACACAAATTTCCACACATATATAATTAGAGGAATCTTTAAAATTTTGCTCTACCCTAGTTTTTTTTCATGTCATCTATAAATAAACATATTATTGTTGAAAATCCAATAACTATATTAGATTTCAATTGAATTTTGAATTAAGATAGGGTTTGGATCGGCGATTCGGTGTGGTGTGTTGCAGTGTGTTTAGTTTATTATCTATTTCACGTTAAAATATCGTTGTAGTATCTAATCACACCGCCACTAATATTTTTATACTAATCATAAATAAATACACTGTCCATCTAAACTAAGTCTAAATCAGATAAGACGTTGCTTTAACAAAGCAAACCTTGCAGAGCGAAATGTAAGAGGAGCCATAAGTGGTCAAGAAATTTGAAAATTTGTGACTAAACTTTTCAAAATTTTTGAAATGTCTACTTAAACCTTAAAAAGATTTGAAATTTTTAATTCAGCTCTCTAAATTTTTTAAAAATTTAATTAAATTATATTTTTGAAAATTCTCATTAAATTTTTAAAAAATTAAAAATTTTAATTAGATCCCTAAAATTTAATGTCACGTTTCATCGGTGACGAAAGTTACACATAATTTTTTTGGGTGATAGTAAAAAAGAGATGCTCTTTCCTCTTTCCATAGCTTACATTGTTTAAGTTTCGAATAAAACCATGCAAAATTTATTATTATCTTATCTGGTCCCCATTATACTACTAGTAACGGTTACTATCTCTTTTTTGGCTGATCCTTCCTTCTCACAGCTACAAAGAGGAAAAAAAAAATGCAAAGAGAAAGAGGTTAAAATTAGGTCCCCCACCGTGACTGCCACTGCCTCAACCCTAAAAAATCTTATTTAATGCTCTTTCTTATAACAAATGTATATACAAAACACACACACTCACTATTAAACCCTCTCTCTGCCATCACTGCATGGCGTGACAATATTCAATTTGCTTCACATCTGTGGGGGGACCAGTACTCTTCCTTTCTTACATCTTTTGTTTTGTTTTTATTATTGTTATTTCTTTTATAAATATTTTTTGAGTTTACATTATTAGATTGGATTGGATCTCGTTTTAAGAGTTTAATTATTTTTAAAATTATTTTCTCTATTCATAAGATTCAAATACGAAAAACTTAATAAACATTGAGCATACCTATCATATATGATAATTCTTAATTTTGTAACCTTGTTCCAGGATTTTTTTATTAATATAATTTTATTAACTTAAAAAATATAATTAAAATTATCTTATAGATTATGTAAAACCATGTTGTGTGTGAAGAAAAAAAAGTATACAAAAATATCTAACATCAGCATCAAGGATTAAATTCAAAAAGAATTTTAAATTCATCTTTCAATTTAATCACTTAATCTAAATTTATTTTAAGATAGATACTATAAACTATTTAATTTTTTTTAAAATTATAAAACCTAAAGGAGATAAATATCCTTATACTAATTTTTATTTTTAAATTTTGATTTTTTAGGGTTTTTTTTTTCAATATTAGATTAACACGTGAAATAAATCTATTGTGTTTTAATTATTTTCTTGTATTTTATTCAAAATTGTTGGATTAGATAAAATTAAAGTATTATTTTATCCCTCACAACCCTCTCCTCATCCTTCTATATAAACCCCCTCTTTATCCTCTTTTCTCAACATGGAGTCTAGCAGTTCTATTGCTATCACTAAGATTATATATATATATATTATAGGCTCTTAGTTTGAGTATAGTCATGGTTTCATGGTGGTTTTTTTTTTTTTGTTGTTGTTGTTTAAGCTTGAAGGAGAGTTTACGTTATTCTCTTATGGTGCTCCATCATCAGATGAAGCTGCCAGCATGATCTTAATTTCCCTCTGTTTTATCGAGGAAAAATCAGATCATGTGGCAGTTTCACCTGTTGCTGCTTGCACCCCAAAAAAAAAAAAACAAACCCTAATTTCTCTAAGATTAAACCCTAATTCCCACTCCTTTCTCTCTCTCTTTTTTTTTTTTTTTTTTTGGTTCACCGCCATTACTGTTTTCTCTCAATCTCTATAAAAGGTTCGTCGTATCTGAAATCTAAACCTCTCAAGCTTATTTGGATTTATCTAATTTTGCGTTAGCCTTTTTTTTTTTTTTTTTTTTTTTTTTTTTTTTTGCAGCGGTTTCTTGAAACTTTTGCACTGGAAATGATGCAGTTTTCGATGATTTCAAGATCCTGCTTTGGTGATTGAGCCTTCTTAGGTATCATCTGTAAACATTCCATACGGTTTCCACTGTTTGATTGCTTTTAACATATGATGTATCTCAATTTTTGTTAGTACCCCAATTTTGTTATAAGATTTGTTTGGTTTTATATTTGTTCTTGGGATTCTCAGTTTTTTTCCCTCATACTAAAATTTTTGGAATTTGACTCTACCGTATTCATGTAGCTTTAGCCAGGGCCTGTTTCTGAAAGTGGGGATTTCTTTCAAATCCCTGGCAGATTTGCAAAATCAGAGAGAAATTAAGAGACCATAATTCACAATTGCGATAAACACGACATTAATATCATTAGTTTGTGGTTTGGTTGTTCTTGTCTTTGTTATTCATAATTGCGATAAACATGATGCAAACGAAAACGTGTGGATGTGAACCTGCATTTCTTCTTATGAATCAGAGATATAGTAATCTTACTATAGGCATAGGTTATATGAAGAATTTCAACTTAAAACTTGTTAATAGACCTAATATTTTGTTGCCTATCTTTCTCTTTAAGCATGAGCTTATTCCTTTTTGCTTCTTGATCTTACGGCAACTTCAAAGTCCCAAAGAACATATAAGCAATTTAATTGAAAATACATAGTGAAAACATCATATTGGGAGCCAAAATATGAAACATGACTCTCAAATGGAAGAATAATTTTGAAGTTATTAGTTACTTTATGGGAAGAGTATGAGCTCTCACTCTTTTTTCTCTCTATCTATCTGAGGTGTTGCTTTCTTTTCCATCTGTTTTCCATGTTGGAATTTGGTCTTATTCTTCTTAATGTTGACAAGATTCCATGCAGCTTTCGCATTTCCATGAGTATAAAAAATACCCAGAAATGGTATTAGTTTTTGAACCCTTTCCCCCAGAGCTTTTTTTTTTTCTTTTCTTTTCTTATGTCAGCTATCATTCATGCATGAAGAAAAACTAAGTGACTAAGTGAGAGGTTCATTGATACTTGTTTACGTTCCATTTAAAGATTGTTCTTGGGAAATTAGCCCCCCCTCCCCCCCTCCATAAAGCTATGTTCTTTAAAGAAATGTATCAAACTTCATTCTCTGATAGAGAAATATCGATAACAGAAGTAGGCGAGCTAGCTGCCTGTTTTTGTCTAGGGTGGCCCCAAAGCTGTTTTTAGTCCCTAGCTAGGTAAGCTTTCCTACACCTGGATGATTTATTTCCCCCCTAACGGTAACCCGGGGGTTTGTGTTTCATGTCGTGTTATTGGTTTTTCTTTTTTATGTTATAATCGTGTTTAGATGTTTACTGTTAATTATCAGTATCCCAAGGGTTTTTTATATAATTTTGCTTAGAGTCTGTTTGGGTCTCAGGAGGAAAAGCAAAGGATCATTTCCAGTTGGGTGCTTAACTCAGTGCATTGAACAAAACTGAAAAGCCTTTTGATTTGTTCGATTGTTTTTTTGTTCAAAAGTTTGTTTTATTTTTTGTGCATTACTTGTATATATATACGTATATGTATATGTTTTTTTTTTTTGTGTGTGTCATCCTTGATATGTCAGATCAATATTAAGGGCATCTGAGATCTTTCTCTCTCTCCTCTGCTGTGTTTTTTTTTTCCCGTTTTAGGGTACATAGGTGACCTCAGACCTGAGATATATAATGAGATTACAGTAGCTTATGGGATGAGAATCGAAGTGGAGAGTTGGGTGATAATTTTCACTTATATTCGAATTTTAAAAAAAATATTATTGGGAAAGATATCATCAACCCTCAAATAATAATTTTTTTAATTCATAAAACGTACATTAAAGATATCCTTGTCATACCAAAAACAACAATATCAGCATTACCCACTTGTTAGGAAATGAAGATCAAGCAAATCAAAACCTAAGTTGGGTGTATTCATCATTTATGTATGTAAGAGGAAGAAAAAGTGATAAAAGAAAAGCTTTTCTTAAAAACAAAAAACTATTTTGAATCATATGAACCCTAATGAATACTTTGAGCTTGGTTGGAGCTTTGTTAGTTCAGAGTTTCATGATTCTTGAACTTAATTGAGTAAAATTTACTTTCGGCTGCTGAGCAGAGTGATTTGAACTTGTAGAACGTAAACCTATACGATATATATGTACATGAAAAGAAGAAATGTGTTATACCTTATTCTCTGGTATTGAGAAGTGAACTCAACGAGCTCCTCGGCCACATCCATCGGAAACATTCTTCTGCCCCTCAACATGAGGGCTCCATTCATTAATTGTCATTTTTTAATACAACTATTATCTCCTATTCAAGTTGGTTAAAAACATGATCAATCGTGACCCTACTTAGTCTTATAATGAAAATAACCAATTTAGTATTATTTTTAACAAGCACTTTGAAAGTAAAAACATTCTTAAACAAGTTATTTTTTAAAAGAAAAAGTTATTCTTCCAAGCTAAAAATTGGTCCAAAAATATTTTTTTTAGAAGCTAAAAATTTTAATTTCTTCCAAAAATGTTTTTTCCCCAAAAATATTTTTAAGAAACATTCTTAAACTAAGCCTTAATCACTTACCTTTAACTCACTTGTAAGAGCTTGACATGTGGCATTTTAAGACTCAGTGCGAAAAGAGTAAAACTTTGTTTATGGAGTATAAAAAGTTTCCTATGATAACTTTATTTTTGCTAAGCTCTCTTATGAAAAATGTATGACATACATTCTAATTTTTAGATTTTTTTTTTTACACACTATAGTCGCATCACTCTTCAAATTTTATTAACAGAATAAAAAAACTTCAGTAACCTCCTTTCATGTTATATGATTAATATTCTAACAATTTAATTGTCATATTTTATATTTTATTCATATAAATCATAATTATCAAATTTAGGAGAAATTAATATGTAAATCATACATATATTTGGTATGCCCTAAAAGCTCAAAGGTACGATTCTATCAAACATATATTCGTTTTTCACACCCAAATCCAAATTTAGTATATTCTAATACATGCTTTCACATTATAGATTTTTTTTAGAAGATCGAAATTTAGGAATAAAAAACGCAATTGTAAATCTCAAATTAAAAATTAAATTTATTGAATGCAAAATTTTAATAAAAAAATTCAAGTTTCAGTTGAAAACGAATAAGAATAATGGTTGTTTGAATCGTATTGGTCAAATCGAAATTTGATTAGGTAATCGATTCAGAGAAAATGATTAAACCAATTGATTTGATAATTGATATGGATTAGCTGAATCGGATTTTCTTTTAATTTTTTATGCATCTTTAATGATTTATTTAATCAAATCGAATGGACTGACCTGATCAGTTGAATTGACAAATCAATAGCTTGATTAATTTGATCATTGATCTAATTCTAAAAGCCTTGCCAATATATCCTACTATTCGATCTTTCACATTTAGTCATATTTTCATTGAATATAATCTAGTTCTTGATAGAAAAATGGCTAAACTTAAAACCCAATAAAACTAAGTCAATTATTGATTTTAGGAATTATCATTTGGTATTTGAGTTTAACTTTATTGTATAATTTGGTACTTGAGTTTAGCTTCAATAATCAATTTGGCACCCAGACCAAACGAAATCATATAGCCCAATGAATTTTGTGCTCTAGTAAAAAAAGTTAGGTACTTAATTGGTACAGAAACAAGTTTAGGTACTAAATTAAATATCAAAGCTAAATTTAGGCACTTAATTGAGATAAAAGAAAACTCAAGTATCAATTATTTAAAAAGAAAAAAAAACTTAAGTGGCAGAGTGCACATTGAAGCCAAATTAAGGTACCAAATTAAAATAAAAAAAAAAGCTTTGATATCAAATTAAAACATTACAGCCAAACTCAGATACCAAATAGTATATTATCCATTAATTTTGTTTTTTTGGGCTTTCTAACCCAATGCCTAACATGAATTGGGCTTTTTTAAAGATAAAAGCCCAATCTTATTCCTTATCAATTTTGATCTGAATTCGAAAAATCAATCTTACTTATTCAAATTTAGATCCGAGTTAAATTCGGTTTGTTTGGGGGACTTTTTACTATTATTTTGAATTGTATATAATAATTTGGTTTTGGTTTTCAGTATTTTCAATTTAATTTTAGGTTTTGAATTTTATTTTGATAAAATAAATTTTATTTTATGTCTTTCTTAAATTATTTGATAAAATTTTAAAGTTTTTCTAATAAATATTTCTAAAAAAGTTAATTTTCATTTATATAAGAAATCAATAACCCTTACATAGTACTTTTTGACAAATATCTTTTATATATAGTTTTTAAATATTTTAAATATAAAATATCTAATTTTACATCATAAATTTAAATTAATTATAAATTAAATAAAAATAGCCTACAACCTTTTGACTTAACAAAAATATTCGTATTGTGACATAAATACTTCGTTACATAAAAATAGGTTTAGCTTAGTTAACCGTGGGTTTTTAGCTTGTGAACCAAAATCATCTAAATATCATCATTTTAGATCCATTTTCAATTTCTTGATTTTTTTTACTCAACCCTAAATTATATTAAGCAAACTTTATAAGAAAAAAACCCTCAAAACTTTAAACAGCTTGAGCAAATAACTCAAAATTATTTGAATCTAAAAGGACTAGAATCTGAATTTTTCAAATTTCAACACTACATAACCATGGAGAGATCTGTCACTGAGATCTTGGTGAGTATTTAGTTTTAAGTCCCACCATTTAGAATTATGTATTCAGTTCTATCCCATTCATTTCGGATAAATCCGATTCTTTTTAGTCTTTCATATCCATTTTATAACCTACATTCGAAGGTTAAGAAGTGCCCATTGTACTCAGCTGTAAAATAAGTTATGCTCATGAACTAGAATAAAAGGATTAAAAATATTTCAACACCTTTTAACATTCTATCTAATTCAAAGATCGTCGTCATATATTGAAACAGAGGGTAGGAGATTATAGCAACTTTCTCAGCCAAAATTTCCTACGTTAAGATTTGAGTCTAAATAAGCATTGCTTTACATATACCTACTTTAAACATTTTTATCCATCAAAGATGATTTTGGTCACTGTCCCACCGACCATTTTTACATTAAAGGCTGCGCTGACGACCTTAATTCGAAGACCTTGCATGCAACCATGCAAGTATCATTAGCAACTGTACAAACAACATTGTGAACCGGAAGGTCGTTCTTGGTTGCTGCATCTCCACCTCGCTTTTGCTACGGTTCTAGCAGTAGAACATCACTCTCTTCACATTCTCTTTCAAGGCCGGCAACGGCCGCACCCCGGATTCTCCTGCTGCCTTTGTACCACCACCTTTTGCTTGACCTGAACCAGCGCCTGTTGAGCTATTATTGTCTTGCATCTCTGGTTCTAGATAGAACCGTGCTCGGAATGCAGCTAAATGTGCGTAATAGGCAGGAGGAACTGCAAAGGAAACCGCGAATGAAATTATATCAAAGCCTGAAAACTCGATGAATTCCAGGGATTCAAATGAATATTTGAGAGAAGTCCTTGTAGCCTTCATATGAAAAACTCACCAACAGAGACCGAGCGCGTGCACCTTGCATACGTGTAACAAAGGTTGTTTGTTAGAGACTGTATTCCATCTGCAGTAAAATTGTTTTCGTCCCAAAGAACATGGTAGTGTGCAGGCCGACTTGTTCCCTGCCCGAAAGTTAAAGAAAAATATTAAAATTATTCTAAAGTTAAATGATAAACGTTTATTCTATGAAGGACGCTAAAGAACAAAGGAAATTAATGTTGTACCTGAATACCGGCATGGCTGCAAAGATAGAAGTCAAATTCCGATGGATGACAGATTTTCGAATCAACGACAGTGCCTGAAAAGAACAATATGCGCCATTGTTAGAATATACACCAAGTGTCAGCATATCCCGAATAATCAAATTATCCAAGAGGCTTCATGTTTTACCAGGCAAAATGTTTCCACTCTTGTCCGTGCTGCTTCGGTCCCTGTGATTATTAGCAAACAATCGAGTGTGGTGTCTTTTTTGCACTACAATGAAAGTCACCAGTGGTTGATAGTTCGGTTCAAGAGAAGCACAGGCCTGCAATAAATTCCGAATCAAAATTGTAAATGATCCGAATCAGTTTATGCTGAACTGATCCGGGAAGAAAATATATGGATGCTCACCTTCCGGATTGCATCTAACTCGTACAGTAAAACTTGATAAAACTGTCCTTCGCTCACACCATCCCTGCTCAAATAATTCACAAGTTAGTATAAGAACAAGGCCTATAACATATAGCATACGCATGAGTAGTGGACTGAGTGTTGAATTTGGGTATATATCCAACACAGAAATGCTTAATCTTTCTAGAAGTTTCCCCTTGTTTTTGAAGGATCATACTTCCATACTCATGTCTCGATATCTATTGGTCATGGATATATAAAAAAGAAAATGAACTTTAGAGCAACAAAGAGTGCATGCATATAGATGCGTCATTCTTATGCTAACAGGCCAAGTTTGCCTTGATAAGACACAGGAAAATGTTGAAATATTTACCAACAAATCCTTGATCACAAACCTGTAAAATATTATCCTCAGCGGCTTTTGCCCCGTTGCCTTCCTAAAAGATATCAGAAGATCCCTGCACAAGAAATTGATATTAGAACGAAAATCATGCAACCCCAGGGGTGAAAGTACCTACGGAACCGAACTGAAATCAGTATACCTGATCATGCCACCACTGACAGTGCCACGTACAGGATCATGCCAAGTTTTGTACAAGTCCTGTATGAGTTCTTGTCTATGAGCTTGAGCACAAACTAATCCAGCGTATTTCGTCACTTCCGGCCAATCTTGTGAAGCTACTACCTACGGAACAGGTATATTTATGTGTAATTATTAGCACAAGGACGAAAACAAGTTCGAGGAAAAGAAGCTAGGAAAAAGAATCATACTGCTGCTATTGAGGGGCTCGAGTCTTCTCCATTTTCCGGGTGAGTCACATCTGCTCCGAATATTATGGTCGGTATATCACTAACTAACGGTATTCGGCAGCTGATAGCATCCAAAAGAACAGTGTTTCTGCCACCCATCTGCAACAATGAGGGAACAATGTTTCAAATATATTTTGTGAAAAAAGTTCAGAAGCACGCATAGCGACCATAATTGGTATAAAGTTCAAATCAAATGATTATGTGGAACTTAGTTTCGTGTATATAAACCAGGAGAAATTATTTAACCTTAACATTGATCTTTAGGGCCACATTTGCCAAGTATTGTTTACTGATCTTAAAGACATGCTTTGTCAGACAGCATTGTGATATTAATCCTAGATCAGTTTCACAAATTCGCTTGAGATCACCTGAAAAAGTAGAACGATGTCACAGTTTAGTACAGCAGTACCATTTTGAGATCATTCTTTAAGTAACCGCCCTAAGCACGTATAAGAACAGTGGAATGACGCGCGCGCGCACGCACGCACACACACATATATATTAGAATTAGAACCACAAACGATATGACATACCATAAAGCGAGCCGTTGTTGTCAGGCAATATAGCTAATAGAAGCTCTAGTTCTTTTCCCTTAGTTTTCATGGATGCATGATAAACATGCTTCAAAGCTTTTTCCACTTGCTCGGGCCTGGCACTGTAGATCGGTATAACAGGCTCGGGATTGAACTCCTATAAAAACAGCAGTGGCTTATAAACTTGTACTCCATTATGAAAATATAAAAGGTACAAGGAAAAAAGAAACTACCATGCCAGAAACTTGGCACATTTGAGCAAGTTCATTGCAAAACCCTCGAGCAACACTCTCTTGCACGCTTCGTGAGAAGTTAATACATGCCCATCGGCTCACGGTCATTCCGTTAATCATTTTCTAGATAACGTAAAAGCAAGAAGCCAAAAATTATCAACCCAAGCTAGAAAAAGAAAAGACCTTATATAGTAGAGCAATTAAAATTCTTGTAGGCAAGAATATTACCTTGTTCATCATGTTCCATTGCCCCACTTGAGGCAAACAATCCTTTTCTTTTCCAGTTTCATGATATTTCAGCTGCAAAGAGCCAATGAAACAATCAATAATGAATAACACTTTTCTTTTTCTTTTGGATTATGCATAAGTTTTAGGTATATTACCCAAGGGGCAGGAAGGATACGAGCCTCGACCGAAGCGAATTTTTCACTAATTTTGATTCCAAACTCCTTTGCATAAGGATCTTGATCATAAGCATTATGTTGAACCGTCTGCTTGTGTTCAATATGCAGCAAAGACAACTTGTCAAGCAAATGAAGATCGGGGATGGTTGACATGCATACAAGATTACTATATAAAATGTACCTGCAAAATGTCATTTTCTCGATCCCTCGGTCTTTGGCATGTGACTTTCAAGAGAGCAGTAATTTGCCTCTCATTCAATCTTTTCGTATATCTCTGTCCCTCCACGATTTTGCATGCCTAGTGAATCAACGAGTCCAGATTTCTCATTGGAGTTAGTAAAGAAAAAGGATAATTACTGAGGGAACTTGTAATAAAACTTTGATATCTTCTAACCTCCATAGGTAAATAATTTGCCTTCTTCTGGTTTCCAACTTGAAGGCAAGGTAGATGCGTATGCTGAATTGTGAAGCTATACATCTCTTGGAAGTATTCAACAACAGACTTCATTGTAGAGTTATCGTCAACCGGAAACCTGAAAAAAGCGCCGTAGGTAATAACAACAGTATAAGCAATCTCATTCGAGCTCTAGCAAAATGCCTTAATATCCGTAATCAGGAAAGTTCTCTAGTTCAAGCTTACACTAGTTCTCTAGTAGGCTGAGAAGTCAATCCTGAAACACGGTATTTTCTTCGTACATTCCCTCTATGTGTCACCTCTACTTTGACTCCTCTGAGCGCCTTCTTAATCTGTTGGTTATTTCGAAGTTAGTAACTATGATCAAACCAAATGCCGAGAACAAAACTGTACTGCAGCAGAAGTAAAATGAAAACCATACCTTCACACGATCGGAATCTGACAATGGCCTAGACAGTACATCCTTGCCTAGAAGCTGAGCAACAAACTCTATTACGGGGAGAGGCTCGATGAATGCAGCTGAAGCCATATCTGTTAGAAAAGGGTAAAATAGAGGTAAACAAAAGATAAGAACCATCAAGGCTGAAAAATATTGTAAATTTGATCGTAATTCATATACCGATGTTCAGAGACAACCCCATCTGAGTAGGCCTAATACTTTGGTAAAAACCACACCATGACTCCAAACCGTCGCCAAGCCTTTGTGGTGCTCTAATATCAGGCGAAAAGAATGATCTCCCAATAGGACAGTACCTTCACAACATTAGGCAAAATGAGATGTATAGAATAATATTGATAAACAGAATCATTTTCCTATGAACATGTACCTCTTTGACGATAACTCTCGCAATACAATGTCTAGTATTTGGAGCGCTTCTTGTGGAGCATCAGCTCGCTTACCGGCTAAAAACTGGCCTAAATGATGCATGTTTGCTCGTGCAACAAACTTTATTACCACTTTATATTCTCTTTCTCTTCTGTAAAATCATATATAGGTCTTTAGAGATCAATTCAAAAGGAAGTAATGTATATCTAATATACTATTTATGTATGAGATTACTCACTTGGGGCCATTGATGCCATCTTCCTCGTCTACAAGCTTAACGACGAACTCCTTCCACGCAAACGGAAGCTCACCGGCCGTGTACAAACTCTTTCTGCCGTCATAAGCAGGCAATCTCGTACCCAAATCGGATTCTTTGTACAGTCTCACAAGTTCTGCAATAATAGCTCGGTTAACCGTTCTGGATGCTACTTCGGGAGTTATTGTAACCTGCAAAAGACAAATGGCAACATACAGGTTTTGCCAAAAGGCAAACAACAATAAGAACAAAATTTAATATAACACCATAAATGCCGTTAAAAGTAATAGCATTGCATCTTCAATGTTAACAGCAAATATGAAAAAGACATAGCAAGTATACACATGATGAATGTCAGAGTAAGGGCCCACTTTCAAATTTTGCCATGAAAATCCAAATCAAATACAAGAAATAAAAAAGCTTACATCATACTGGTTCAAGTCCTTGTCTGGTAACTGAGCAAAGAAATGGTTAGCCTTCACAATACATTTTGTCCCAACTTGACCATAACCAGGTCTAGGTGCAAAATTCAAAGACTTGCTTGAAGTGGGGAACCCCATTTCCATTCCACAAGAAGCTTGGTTCACTGGTTTATGTGCTACAGTGCAAGGCCTTGAACTTGGTCTCATACAAACATCTAGTTGATCAGATTTTTTACCACCCCTTCCTCTTCTTCTTCCTCTATTCTTTGATGGAGGTGATGTGGCTTGGTTATGGGGTTGTTTTGTGTTGTTATGAGGTTCATGAGCTTGTGGTGGACCTTTGCCATTTTGTGCTGTTTTGGGTGGTCTTTGAACTGTGTTCATGGTGTTTTGCAAGTGGCTTTTTATCACCAGGTGTTGCTCTGAGCTCTCTTTCATTTGCCTTATTGGCATACTTCGTTTACCTTTGCTAATATACAAGGATATAGTGAAAAAAAATCAATTTCATATATATGAACACATAAAGACACAAAACCCCAAATCAAGCTTGTCTGTCACTACTAAAAACTGAAACTTTATAAGAAAAAAAAATCAGTCTTGAAATGAATATAAGCTTAAGCAGATGAATATAACAACAGCATTAAAGAAAGCTGATTTTTTTTATGTAAAGAGGAGATTTTGAAACCATGGAACTTTTGGGTATATAGAAAGAATAAAAACAGTCTAGAAGAAAACAAAAAAACACAAGAGCATGAATACAAAGAGAAGGAATAAACATTGAAAAGGGAAATGTAATCACACACATGGATATAAAGAAAATATGAACTCATTAAATGCCATAATCCAAATAACTCACCAGTCACCAACTTGAAAATAAAAATAGAAAAGCAGTGAACTTTGAAGCAAAGATAACAAGAGGAAGATGATAGAAAAGATGGGTTTAAAAATAGAGAGAAATAAAAGAGCAGGGCCCAAAAAAGGAGATTCAAAAAGATGGGATTTTTGAAGAGGATTCAAAGAAGAAAAAAAGAGAGAGAGGGAGATGGTGATGGTGGTGATGGTGGTGATGGTGGTGATGAATCTTTTATACACGCATGCAAAAGAGCTTTTTGGTGTTTTCTTTATCACGTGTTAAAGCCTTCTATTGTTGTAAGCCTTCTTCTCCTCTCACTCACTCATTCCTTGCTGCCATTTTTAGTGAAAATGGCTTTGGGGTTTTTTAATTAGCACTTAGCTTAAGCTTTTAAGCTCTTTTTTTTCTCTTTCTCTGTGTGTTATTGCTTTGAACTGATGGGAGCAGCAGCCTCGGGGACGTACACCATGGCTCATTGATGTTTAAAGAAACAATAAAAATAAAAGTATAAAAAACGACAGTCTTTAAAAAGCACATACATTGAATATATATATAAACATAAGTGAAAGAGGAAAGTGGGAGAGTGTGATGGTGGAGATGGAGAATAAAAAAAGTAACAAAAAAACTAAATTAATTAAAAAACTTAAACATAGTAACTAAATAATCCAAAAGAGATATTGACCAAAATAATAATAATAATCCAAAAGAGATAATGAACTGAGAGGATGGATACACAGAAGAAGAATAATTCGAACTTTGCAGTCCCTCTCTCCTCTCTCTCTAGTACTTATGTAATGCTTTGCTTCATGTATTGTCTCTCTCCTAAATTATTATTGTAAGGGTAAAATTATATTCGAGTTTATTAAATTATTAATAAATTTATATTTTAGTTATTTAATTTTAAAAATAATTATTAAATTATTTAAAAATTTTTATTTAAGTTATTAAATTATTCGAAAGTTTTTATTTAAGTTGTTGGGTTGTTAAGTCATTTTTTTAGTCCAACAATACGTGTTGATTTGATGATTAATATCAGAGATTAAAAAAGAAAGTTGTTGGGATTTTAATTCGTTGATTTATGACGTTTAATGAGTTGTAGAAGAGAAAAGAGAATAAGAGTTTTTGATTGATGTAGCCAGTGCGAATGAAGAAGGTCATACAACAGCAATTTTAACGGCCTAATGATTTAAATGAAAACTTTCAAATAATTTAGTGACTATTTATAATTTATTTTGAAAATGAATGATCAAAATGTAAACTTACAAATAGTTTAGTGACATTGAGTGCAGTTTACCCTTATTGTTATTATCATCCTAAGCAAATATTTTAAGCTAAAATATACTATAGCTCTACGTACTCTTTACAAATTTATAATTTAGTTATTTTACTTTTATTTTCAAGAACTTAGTCTCTTTATTTTCTATATTTTAAAATTCAAATCAAATGTTTAACATTACTATTTCTTTTATTAAATTTATTGGTGTTACATTTTGAAATAATATATATTTAATTGATAACAATGTAACTAAAAAAATGATGTTATATTGAACTTGCATGTCAACAAATTAATATTAACAGGATTAAGAATTTAACCTAAATTTTAATACTTAAAAATTAAGAAATTAAATTTCTAAAAATAAAAATACAAGAGCTAAATTCTAAATTTATAAAGACTTACAACACATTTTAATTAATATTTTATGCATTTATCTATACACTGTTTTAAGTCTGTACATATATTCCATCTTATCAAAATTGAGAACTACTTAATTTGCTAAATTTTATATCTATTATGAAAATAAAGAGATAGCTAAATTGGGTAATATTATTAAATAAGGTATTTGTATTAACTTTTTATTATTTACTTCAAGTTATTATTGTGTTTGAATTTTAATATTTTATTAATAGAATAAATTTAATATTAATTGCAAATTTATTTAATTTTATGTTTAATTTGTTAAATATAATCGTAATTTTTTCGAGTTTTAGAATTTTATTTTATAAAAGTTAATTACTAATATTATTGTATAATTATGAATTTTCATCAAATGAATCATAATGATAAAGCTCGAATTAAATACTAAAAATTAACGCTATTGTTTTTGTTTATCAAAAAATATTTTTTTTCCTATATAAATCAAATAATTTATGATTTTTTCAAAGAACTATATATTGAAATTTTGTTAAAAATGGATAAACTTTTATTATTAAATGGAAGGGATAAATATCAAATTTGCATATGAATTTTAGTTCAATATTTAATGCGATACATAAAATAATTTTTGTTCTATTGTACATATGAAATTTTTATTTTAGTTGAATTATATATATCTTTGATTTTGGATTTAGTCGTAAAAAAACGAATATGTTAATATACTTTCATATTAAATAAATATAATTATTTGTACATACGATATGTAAAATAATATTGTCAATTACAATATTAATGAATTATGAAAATAAAAAAAATATTGTATATTAAATCAAAATTAATATTAATTTTGAAATTTACTCTTCATATTAATATTAATAAAGTGAACCCGATACAATGTTATTGGTATATACATTTATATGATTGGAGATTGCAAAATAATCCAAAATCCGACTCTAACTTCACATGACATGACCTTATAAAGTTGTGTTCTCTAATGCCATGTTTTGTTGTAGGATAAGGTGGGATAGGTTCTCAATTAAAAATTTTAAATTTAGGGCAAACTAATACGTGATCACTTTAAAATGGGATTTGTTCTATTTTGGTTATTCTAAATAAGACAATTATGTAAATTAGTCATTGTCGTTAAAATTTTTATTTTCTTAATGAATTACTGACTTGGCTCATTGAGCATCTAACACGGGACTTTTTTTGTTGACTTTTGACTAAAATTTAGTGACCTTATAATTAGTCAAAAACTTTTTCTCCCAAAACGTTATAAAGAGATCCCTAAACTTTAGCCAAAAGTCAACAAAAGAATGTCACATGTTAGTCACTCATAGGGCTAGTGTGCCACACCAGTAATCCGTTAAAAAAATGAAAATTTTAATAACAGTGACTGATTCACACAATTATCTTATTCAAAGAGACTGCATTGAAAAAAATTGAAGTGATTAGAATAAGACAAACCCTATTTTAGAGTGACAATGGGTGTAGTTTATTCTTAAATTATGTTTGACTTTGTTGACACAAGTATCCGCTCCTCTAGGAGAAGTCTTTGAAATGTCTTTCTTTGAGCAACTAACCCATACCATCAACAATCGAAGGTGCATATAAGGCCAAGATTGGTGGTTCCAGTTATGACGCGCCCAAGTACCTCCATAATTTATTCACACACCCAATCTAACACATGTCCTGAGTTTTGTAGATATTGATATTCCCTAATCGAGGCACTACTATCCATGAACCGTACATGGCTCTTTGCAGATGTCATGAGGACAAAACCCCGACACGAGAACAATACATTTGATTGTTAAAGAACAATATCAACTACCTGACAGATGATACTTCAATATTTCTCCCAAAAGAGTAGACCCTCAATTGACTCGATTAAAATCAAACCCACTCCCATCATCTTTTAAAAAAAGAAAATCAAACACTTGTCTTTTTATCTTTATAATTATTTTTACATCTTTTAATTATAAATTTGAATTTATAAAATTTTATAACATTTATTTTATATATTTTAATTAAATAATTTTAAAAATTTTAAAAATATAATAGATTATATTTAAGGAGTGTTTCTCAAAAGATTTTTTTTTATATAATCAAATTTAGGTGTTAGAACTTTAAATAAAATTAATTTCAAAACGAAATAAAATAAATTATATAAAAATCAAATTGAGACGGTAGCGGGCATCCCTAATAAAGTTTGTGCGCAATTGAATAGGTGTTTAGTTTAGGTATATAAACGATATATTGATGCTCGTAAAATATTTGAGTTTAATATTAAAAAATTTTAAATTTAATTTAATGATTATTAGGTTAAATTTTAGTGTAAATTTGAATTTAAGTATCATAATACTTATTTCAACAACTCGAAATTAATCAAGCTTCTCATTGTAGTATATTCTAAAATTACATTTTTCACCTTTATCATATAAAAAAAAATATAACTAAATTGGAGCTTGGTAGTATTCGATTCGGTCTCATCTCCATTATATTCTTTGTTGGACATGATATGATTTGGGGGGCCCAAGATCAACGGTGGTGATGGGGGTCATTTCATGAGATTAGGTGGGGTATGGATGTACAATATACCATATGATGGATCCTTAAGACTCAGAGTCTGAAACAGATAGAGAGTTAAAAAGAGGACAAAACACCATTCAATTTCAGAGTGTGGTGGAGGGATGCAGTGATTGTGTATTATGACATTATGGACTTCAGATGAGAGATATTTGGGTCCCACACACCCCTCATTAAAAGTCAAATTTTATGTGTTATTTTTATGTTTTTTCAGTTTTAATACAAAGGCACAGGCAAAGGCAAATCCCACACTCATTATGTTTTGGATGCTTTCAAATATTTCATTGTTTTGTTTACCCATTTTTTAAAGCTTTTTCTTTTAATCTTTTGAAATGATTTTGTGTTTTCAAGACTCATGCTTTGGTGTTAAATTGTCATTTTTTGTAATTTCAAAATTATATTTATATACTTAATCTAAAAAAAATCGAAATTTCATATATTTTATATTTCATTTTAATGACAAAGTGAAGGAGCTAAGCATACACTCAAAACCCAAATTATAAATATAAGAAGTTTGACACATAAAAAGAATAAAAAAAATCCAATGCAAAGTGTGAAGGGACTTTAAAAAAAAAGGTGGACCACTTTCATCTTTCATTCTATTCATGATGGTCATGAATCAAAAACAGCAAAAAGAAAATCAAGTAATTATTAGTTTAATTGTCATTTATTATTATTGCAAACTATTGAAAGTTGTGAATTTGAGTAGACTAGAATTATATACTCACTTCTTGAGACCACAAAATAAAGAAGATTAAAAAATTAATTTGGGTTTTAGTTTAATTAGTTGATGAAGATGTTATCAAGATGAAATATCTAAAATTAAAAATATATATTTTGAGGTATGGGCTTGTTTTGTTGTGACATAAAATTATTTTTTTTTCAAGGAAATAAATTTTGTAAAAGGAGAATGGATAGATGGGCAAATTTTGTTTTATTTTGGGATTGGAATTTTTTGTTTTAATTGATAAAAAAATTAAATATTCTAGTAAGTGAAAGGGTATATAGAGCATGGAGGAGAGGATCCTAAGCTTGTAGACAAAAAATAGGTATAAATAGAGGAAGTGGGTGAGTTTCCCAAGTTATATATTTCTTTAGTGTGTTCTTTTATGTCCTAAAACATAAGCAAAGAGAGATGGGAGAGTGCTTATGGTGGGGGGCCCAACCTCCATATTATATAAAAGAAAAAAAAAAGTTTTATAGATCAGATTTAATCGTTTTGGATTTGAAATTAAATGTTAAGATTTAAAATTTATTTGTATGGATCAATTTAAAAAAAATTCAGAGGTCGAAGTGTGGTAAAAGTATATGAAAATCCTTATATTAAGAGCTAAATTACATTTTACTCTATCTATTTAAAAAATGAATAAATTAATCTCTATATGTTAAATAAAAAAATCAAAGAATAAATTGGTCTTTAATCTAATACACGATGCTCCAAAATACGTTTATCATTAAAATACAATTTTATTATTATACTTATAATTTCCTACAAATTAAAGCCACTAATAAACAATAGTTGAACTCAAAATATACATTATTATATTTAGATAAATGTGATTAATACCAACCATAAAACACATGTATACATAAATTATCATATATTGATTTTACCAAAGTGAATAAATAACAATGAAGAGTAACATGGTCAACCAACAAATGTTTTGGTGTTTCCTTATACATTCTTATATATAAAGATGCATGCAAGCATTTGATTATCCCTAACATTTATTTATTTAGGTTTGATCATTGAAAGATTATTTAAATAAATTGTAAAAAAAATGTTTTGGGGTTTGTAATGCATGCGTGCAACTCCTTCCATGATGGGGTTATTGAAAATTTAAAAAAAAAAAAAATCTAGAGTTTTGAGTCATTCATTCTTTTTGGTTGTATATGTGTCACCCATTGATTATATTAGTATTATTTCTTTTTGCAATTATGGTATTAAATTATTAGAATTGAAATGGGTTTGAAATCTTAGGAACCACTGTAATATAATATATAAATTTTTATTTGGTGCATAAAAAATTAAATTATTTTGATATATAATAATGTGTTAAAGATAGTGCATGAAATTATATACCTTCGATGTGAGGAATATATGAATTATTATTTCAATAAAAATTAGGAATATTTTTAAAATTATATAACAATTTTAATTTAATATGCGAGGTCTATAAATTTTATTGGCATGAAATAAATTAGGAATACTAATTATTGTGAAATAACAATTATTTCAATTATATAACAATTAAAATTAATAAATTACCTTAAAAATAAAAAGGTAACAAGTGAAAGAGTAATTTACTCAAAAGTGTAAATAAGTGCTTTAAACGGAGAATGTCGTATTGTGAACCTAATCTTTTATTTCTCTTCTTATAATATCATATTGCTATAGTATATATATTTCGTATTTATAAAAACAAATTAATTCAATTAATTTCACATTTGATAAATACATATAATAATTATTTAATTCATAAACGGGATAATTTTTAACTCGAGAAGCGAAATTAACAATTTGTTATATGTCACAATTATTTATTTTTTTTGTTTTTAAAAAATATTAATTAGGCACACTTGTCAAACCACCCCTTAATAGCAAATAATAATCCATTAATAAATTTAAAAAGTTTATTTGCTAATTGCTGTATTATCCATTTAAAACAATTTATTTTATAATACAATACTGATCTCTCAATAATTTTTCTAATAATGATATAAAATAAAAAGTAGGACCCATAAAGATCATAAAGGGACGGGCTAATCAGTGGGGGCCCATCAATATTATGCAGTCCTTTCAAAACCCACCCACAGCTTTTGTCCGTACACTGAAATGGGCTCTTTGGCAGATGCGTGGTTAATATATATTATTTTGGATTTTATTACTTTTTGACCTTTTTTTTTCATTTATGAGATTTTTTAAAGTTAAAAGCATTTTTAAAAAAAATTTAGCGAGTTAAGAAGTTATAAATAATTTAGCATGGTATATAAAATTTGCATGATTAATAATTATAATTAATTTTATTTTTCAATAGAAAAATAAAAGATTGAATCATAAGGAAGTACAAAATTGTTAATCATATTCATCCTAAATTTAATTTAAATATTGTTTTAGAAAAAAGGTGAAAGGGTTTCACTTTGATTTATTGGAGATGACAAAAGGTGATTGTTGTTGGGACCAATAAAAAACAAAAAAAAAAAGAAAAAAAAGAGAGTTTTTGATGTGTTAAAGGCCAAACATCACCCTTTTGCTTTTCTTTCTCCTTTACTTTGACTGACATTGCATTATCCCTTCCTTTTAATATATTTACATCCTTTCCTTTTATTTATTTTTTCTAGGGTTTAAATTTAAGGTAAATTACATTTAGAGTCATTAAGTTATTAATAAATTTATATTTTGGTTACTTAATTTCAAAAAATTATAAAATGGTCACTGAATTATTTGAAAGTTTTAGTTCAAGTCATTGAACTTTTTAAAAGTTTTTATTTAAGCCATTAGTTTATTAAGATTTTTTTTTCTTTTTTAAAAAGCCCAGTTAGTGAGCTCCAAGTGACGACTTGATTATTGGTAGGTGGATTAGTACTCTGCTAATAAGTAGAAGAACATACCTTAGATCCAGTCAGTGTCAGAGATTAGAGAAGAAAGTTGTTTAGATTTTGATTCGTAGATTCATGACATCTAAAGTTGTTTCATAAAAAAATTGAAAAGTATAAGAGAAGAGGAATGAGAGCTTTTGATTAGTGCAAGTGGTGCGAGTAAAGAATGTCATACAACAATGATTTTAACAGTCTAGTGACTTAAATGAAAACTTTTAAATTGTTTAGTTATCGTATTGTAACTTTTTAAAATTAAATGATCAAAATATAAACTTACTAATAGTTAAGTGACATCAAGTAATTTACCTTTAGATTTATTGCAGGCTTTATTAATAATTTCACTCTTTGTCCGTGCTTAATTTAGGGATCAAATTACTAATAAATCCTTTATTATATTTCCCTATCATGGTTAAAGTACTACTTTATTTAATTTAACTTATTGTCCCTAAGCTCTTAGTGCCCTTTCAGGACTAAACCTTGTATACTAAACTATTATATGATTTTTTATTAATTTCATAAATATCAAATAAATTTAAATCTTCATTATGCATAAATTTTAAATGTGATGTCTTCCAATGGCCATCCTTTTTCTTTCATTATAATTTATTTGATTTTTGTCGTTTTTCCGTATGAAATCTGAGTACATAATTATATTTAATTTTGAGTAAATTATATAAATGGTCACTTAATTATTTTAAAAAATTATTTTAGGCATTTAAAAAAAAACTATAATTTAAACATTTATGTTACATAGTTTGATCATTTTGCTTACTCCCGTTAAAATTATAGATTGCTAGTTGACGTGACAGTTAAAAAATCGTTATAATAACAAAATTAGCCCTCAATTTTTATATATTATATCATTTAATCATAATTTTTAAAAATTAACACTAAAATTTTATAAATTTGATCCTAATTCAAAAAGATTCAAAGAAATATATAAAATATATAAATGTTTTCAAAAGATATAATAATAAATTTAAATTTTATATAATATAAATATAAATAAAAATGATTATATTAATATTAGATAATAATAAAAGCTCCCCAGACAAAAAAATTTACAACCAAAAGAAGAGTTTATACACACTGAAGCATAAAGACGTTGGATTTTTTTCTCTTTTCTTGTTGGCTAATCTTTTGGACTTGGATCCTATTTCTTTTATATGGGAAATGAAAGATCATTATTGATTTCTATCGACAATAATGAAGCTTTTAGGAGGGAGGATTATTGGCTGCTCATGTAACTACTTAAATTATAAATTTTTTATTTTAGATACTTAAAATGATTTTTTTTAATAATTAGATAACTACCTATAGAATTTACCATTAAATTTGATCTTTCTATTATAATTTTCAAAATTAAATAATTAATCTTGCTATCGCCTATCCTTTTAATCTTATAAAAATTAGTATTAATCCCTCTTCTAAACAAGTTGGGTCCATCAATTTCAATTTCCCCCTCTTACTAAAACAAACTTTAATTATGTGTTCTGATAATATTATTGCTATTACAAAAATTAAGAAAATATGAATTTATGTGTATTTAAATACATTTTCCTTTAATTTAAGGGCAAAAAAAATTTATTATGGATATTAAAAAAAAACTATAATCATCATTTAACATTGATTTTTTTTTTTCACATGATTTAATCCGAATGTGAAATGATAGTATTTTGATCTATCAATATGATATATATGTAATGGGAAATCCACCAAAGGGCATTGCCTTTTTGCCTATATCACAACTCATTTTGCTATAAAGAATAATTTGTAGCACTGTTTTAAGCATATATCGAATTAATTGAATAAAAAATTAGTTAGGTGTTAATCTAAGATAATGAGCTAAACTGTTTGACACGGATAAATTGAAACGATTAATCAAATTAATTTAAATTGAATTAAAAGATGAATTAAATTAATAGATGAATATAATCCAACAAATAGAAAATTTTAAATCTCAATATGTATAAGTCGTTTAAATAATTTTTATCCCGAACATAACAAAGAAGGGACAGGAGTTCATCATTGAATCAAAAGCACTTATGATTATAACATGAAAATGTGTCACATGAACTTAATTTTAGTTTTGCTTTTTAGTAGATTATTTTTTATTTAAAACCCAGAAATAAAAAATGCCCCAAAAAAAAAGTATAAATGAATGACTATATTAGTTTCCATGATGGATTCCATGTTTGGCAGTCAAATAAGGTGGAACCACCAAAAATGAGGAGGAAAAAAAGAATAAAGTGAGCTCAAATTTATCATGAAATCATCATTACAAATGAATATTTGTTGGTGAAATTTTCTTCTTCTATCCCTTTTTTCAAATCAAACTTCAAATTATTTGGTTGAGACAATCATATTATGTATGACCATATATCATCTCATTATTATTCTTACTTTTGATTTTTGATTAATTGGTGCCAACAAGAAAGTGAATATAATAGGTCCCCTATTCTATCTACTATCATATAATGTGGGGTCGATATTATTATTTTTTAATTCAAAATTGACATATCTATGGTGAATTTTATTATTGGTGAAATGGTAAAAAAAATTGTTATTATATATTATTAAATTTTGAATAAAATTTTGAATATAAATATATAAAAAATTGATTTTTTTTAGTTATTTGAATATTCTTTGGTTCTTATATAATATTTTGGTTGAAAAGACAACATATTTTAGATTTAATCAGATTGAATTTTTTTTATTTTTATGACACATAATAAGACTCGAATATAAATATCAAATTTTTAGGGATTAATATAAACAAAAAACATGAACATTGATTTTGTGTGATTCTATACATGATATTTTTATCTAATTCAATTTTCATAAATTACTAACAACATTATTGAATTAACACTATTTACGTTGATATATTCATACACAAATAATTATATTAATCTAGCATGAAAATAAATGTATGTATTGATTTCTTTTAATGTGTTCAATTAAATCAATATTAAAGGTTCATGTATATATATGAACCACAATTTAAGTTATATATATATAATTGCACTAGATTAAAATTTATATATTAAATTACACAATAAACTAAGATGAACATAAATTCAAACCCACCATCAATCTTGAAAGCCCGAGCCGAATGCCAACTTCAAACATTCAAGGATAGTACATAACTCTGCCTTCAAAATGGAATATGAGCCCATAACAGTGAATTTGGCTTTACATGCTCGAAACCCAAGCTCTGGACCAAAATCCCCATGTTGTACATGCATTTAGTGGTCAAATCTCTCCATTGGAACCATCCATCTACAAGAGAAAGTTCAATAGCTAATGAATTCATCAAATCCAATCTTCAATCACATAACCTTAAATTACTTATCAAAATGCCAGACCCTAAGCTCTCTGAAGCAAGTCCATGCCCAAATGGTAACCACAGGCCTCACTCACCACACTTACCCTCTCAGCAAGCTCCTCTATTTATCCTCCACTTTAGCCTTACCCCATGCCCTCATAATCTTTAACCAAATCCCAAACCCAACAATTTTCCTTTACAACACTCTCATTTCCTCAGTAATATCATCAACCAACCGAAAATGTGAAACCCACCTTGCTTTTTCCTTGTATGAAAGAGTTCTTTGGGATAAAACAATTAGACCCAATTCCCACACTTACCCTTCTCTTTTCAAGGCTTGTGGTTCTCATCTCCATGGTCTAGTTCTACATGCCCATGTGTTAAAATTCCTTGGACTTGCATATGATGATTTTGTCCAAACCTCATTGCTTAATTTCTATGCCAAGTATGGCAATTTGGGTGTGGCTAGATATTTGTTTGATCAAATTAGGAACCCAGATTTAGCTACTTGGAATTCAATGTTATCCGCTTATGGTAGTGGTGTTACTAGTGAGGAGGAGGACACTAGTGTATCAATGGAGGCTTTATGCTTATTCACTGAGATGCAGAAAAATCCTTTAGTTAAGCCAAATGAAGTTACGTTGGTAGCTTTAGTTAGTGCTTGTGCAAATTTAGGTGCTCTTTGTCAAGGTATATGGGCGCATGTTTATGTGTTGAAGTACAACATTAAGTTAAATTATTATGTGGGTACTGCTTTGATAGATATGTACTCAAAATGTGGGTGTTTGGACTTGGCATATCAGGTGTTTGATGAATTGCCAGAAAGAGATATATTATGTTATAATGCAATGATTGGTGGATATGGTATTCATGGTTATGGTCACAAGGCACTTCAACTTTTTCAGAAAATGAAGTTTCAAAGGTTAGTGCCTGATGATGTGACATTTGTTGTTACAATGTGTGCTTGCTCGCATGTTGGGTTAGTAGATGAGGGTTGCAAGGTTTTTGAGTCAATAAATGAAGATTATGGTAAGGAGCCAAAACTTGAACATTATGGGTGCTTGATAGACCTTTTAGGTAGAGCTGGGAGGGTTCAAGAAGCTGAAGAAAAGCTCAAGGGAATGCCAATGAAACCCAATGCCATTTTATGGAGGTCTTTACTTGGGGCAGCAAGGGTTCATGGTAATTTAAAAGTTGGGGAAATTGCATTGAAGCATTTACTAGAACTTGAGCCAGAAACTAGTGGGAACTATGTACTTTTATCAAATATGTATGCAAGCATTAATAGATGGGAAGATGTTAAAAGAGTGAGGAAATTAATGAAGGATCATGGGATTAATAAAATGCCAGGTAGTAGCTTAGTTGAAGTTAATGGTGCCATGCATCAATTCCTGATTGGAGACAAAACACACCCGTGGTCGAAACAAATTTATTCGAAGCTCGAAGAAGTTGGCAAAAGGTTACAGCAATATGGTCATAAGCCTAGAACTAAAGAAGTGTTGTTTGACATAGATGAGGAGGAAAAAGAAGATGCACTTACTTACCACAGTGAAAGGTTAGCAATTGCATTTGCTTTGGTTGCTTCTGATTCGACTGCTTCTATTCGTATCATTAAAAATCTTCGTGTTTGTAGCGATTGCCATGAAAGTACTAAGCTTATTTCAATGATATATGGAAGAGATATTATTGTAAGAGATCGAATTCGGTTTCATCATTTCAAAAATGGAACTTGTTCTTGCGGGGACTATTGGTGAGATAGTGTTAAAAGATAGTGTGTGAATGCAAAAAAAGTTTGGTTATAAAGAGGTTAGTCATCTTTGATTTTAAATTTCCATTTTATATGATTTTTTAGGTAAATTATTGATTACACTATATATACAACTTGGCCTGTTTTGAGTAAAATTATGTGCATTGGACTCAACATATCAGGTTTTTAAGGTCATGCTAAACGAATAGGCCTTTTGAGTGTTGTTACTCAGGGCGGATTCAAAGGGGAGAAGTTCCTTGTCCTTCTTACTAAAATGGAAATATTGCATTTTGACCCATATAAAAAAAATAGTAAATTCTTTTATCGGGGGTTATGACATTGTTTCTTATCAAGATTAAGGTGTAAATGAATTGAATTTGAATAAAAAAATATTCGAATTCAATTTGGTAATTATTGAGCTTAGTAATAACTAGCTTGAATGGCACGTGAATCTTATCGAGCTTTTTATTTTTAATATATGTTTTAAATATTTTTACACTATTAAATTATGTTATTGCTCTTAGTAAATATTGTTAGCCCTAAGTTTAATTATCAAACTGAGCTCAAACTCAAGCTTGAATACGCAATAACTTAATTAAGCTTGACTTTGTACTTGAGTATGATAATTGATAAATGAGCTTAATTGAATCCAAGTTCGAATAGTTTAATTATATTTCAAGTTGAGCTCGAACTTTAAAAAAGACATATGTTTGATTAAAATCAAGGTTAAACTTATCAATTTTCGAACTCAACTCAACTTCGCTCAATTATTCTCCTAATAAAAATAATAATGTGCACTCAACTTAATACTTTGTTCAATTAGTACAATATATACAATTATCCTTAATAGATGACATTCGATAAATCAAAATTTACCCTTTACAAATCCCTGTTTATCCAAAAGTGTGATCTTATTTATATATAAAACATGTGTTAAAATAGTGCAAATATCAAACGCCATAAAGAACCAAGAAGAATGATGTATGGATTTATAAAAATATATAATATTAATTAAGCTTAGTGGGACGAGCATAAGCCATAAAGCATTAGTGCTTCCTAGTCGGTCAATGAGTTGATGACACGAGTTCATGGCAAAATCCTGGACACATCATCATATCATAATTCTATCTTATAATAATACTGTTAATATCTTTATAAAATTAATGAAATGCTTTTTTTTTTTTTCCAAAAAATTAATGAAATGCTTGATCGAGTAATAAAGCAATACATCATCGAACCACAACAAAATCAAGTGATTATTTTTAGTTAAAAAATTGAAAATCAATAAATTATAAGTAAAAATAGTACAAATCATTACACTCTAAAAAAATTATTTAGGTATAATTCTTTTTTAAGAAAAAAGTTTATTCAAATATTGATCTAAAAAGAAAATAAAGAAAAAAATGGGTTAAAATATAAGATAAAATTTTTGTTATTTTTACAAATTTAGAATTTAGTTCTTGTACTTTTATTTATAGGAATCTAGTCCTTCTATTTTTTAATTTTCAAAATCCAAGTCTATTTGTTAACATTGTTAATTATTTTGTTAAATTCAAGTTTATTATAATATTATTTATTTAGTTACATTGCTATCAAATAAGTATTTATTTATTTTAGTTCAAAAGGTCATACCAATTTATTTAACCACAAAAGTTAACAATGTTAATAAATTAACCCACATTTTGAAAAAAAAAATAATGAGACTAAATTCCTCAAAATAAAAGTATAAAAATTAAATTCTAAATATATAAAATGTATAAGACCTACTGCTTTCCTTTTCTAATTTTTTTTTAAATTTAAATTATTCAAACTTAAAATTGATGAGTATTAATTAATATTTTAACAAATGAATTATTAATTAATTATCAATTAAATTTGTGACATAATGGTAAAAGATTTTTATTGAAATAAAATTTTTATTTGACATCTGATTTCCTTAAAAATAAATTGACATTAACTTTTATTTTTGTAAAATACTAGATTTTATAAATTTTATTTTTATTTTTTAATCTTATTTAATTTTGATTCAATTTAATCTCAAATTTATCAAATTATACGTTAATTAATTAATTATTTCGTTTAATTTAATTTCATAATTTTTATTTATGAACATATATTTTTAATTACTTTATATATGACATAGAACATTATGGAAAGGTGACATATTTTCCTCCATGCCATGTCCAAAGCATTCACAATCAATCAATCACCTGACTTTATTGCCAACAGTATATTAAAAATATTTAAATATATATATATGATAAATTTTAAAATTTGTAATATAAAAAAATATTATTAATATATAAAATATTAATTTTTTATTTCCAATAGATCATACCATCCTTTCAAAGAAAGCTAAAAAAATGGCGAAAAAATAAAGGTTAAATGAAAACTTCGCTCCTAAATTATAAGTGCTCTTTTTTCTTTTTGGGTAGAAAAGATAACTGCTTGTTTATTTAGATATTTAAAGTGTTTTATTATTATTAAAATTATACTTAAATTATGATTTCATCACCTAAATTGTTTCAATAGTTTACTTATTACGTTAAAAAATATCTCTTAATCAATTGTTTTTTGAGGAGTGTTAAAACTTTTTAACCCAAAAGAAATTAGCTATCTTTTTATTTTTAGTTTACCTTTTTTTTATATCAAGTTGATTAACGTTCCTTTTACGAATTAAATTTGATCTTTAATATTCTTAAAAGAGTCAAATTTAATCATCAATCTTTTAAAAAAATTACTATTTTTTAACGATGATAGTGGCTAAAATGTTAACTTTTAAACAACACCTCAAATGGCAATCTATGTGTACTTTAGGCTATTTTTTGAATTTTTTATTTTTTATAATTTAAATTATTTATTAATGCGGCATATAAAATAAATAATAATATGTCAACATAAAGTATATATGAGTTGCCTCGAGGGTTATCACACTTATCTTGTTAAAAAAAATTAGTGTTTTAGTCAAATATCTCAGTAAAAAAAATGATTTGACTCTTTTTTTGAAAGATAATAGACAATTTTAGCTCAAAATAAATAAGTGCCCGCTAAAAAAAATACCAAACTGAAAAAATATGTAAACATTAAGAGTTAAATGTGTCATTATGCCTATTAGAATTTATATAAATATAAATAATTTAAATACAATAATGGCACAATAAACTGGAAAAATATTATACAAATGCATAAATTATTAGATCTATTCATAGGTTGAGCTTAAGTATAATCATGCTTGCTTAGGCTTCGCTTGCTTGAAATAGTAGATTAAAATTTTGTCCAAGTTCGCTAATATTTGTAAATGGTTAGTTAAGGCTCATTTTAGGTTAGCCTATACTATTTTTATTTTATTTAAATATAAAAATATTTTTTCATTTATTAAAAAATATATATCTATTGGCAATTTAACATTTTTTTAATGTTTACATTATAAATTGTATATTATTGTAGATTTAAATTTTTTTTGTTATAAATAATATAATATATAAAAATAACATAAATTAATATGTTACAAACTTAGAAAACGCATCGGGTTTGGGCTCTAGAGCGTTGAATGTTTGAGCCCGAACTCGACCTATATTTTAAACGGATCTAATTTTTTTTGTCCAAAACTATTTTTCAAATCTAATATTTTTGGTCAAATCTTTCAAAACTTTAGGTGGATAGCCCAAACCTTAAACATGTCTAATTCAAACTAATCTATGTGACCTTCTTTTCAAATCACATAGATGAAAATAGATGGGGGTCATCAATCGAGTTTAGTCAAGTTTGGATGAAATTATGTATAATATCAATGTCGTATATAGTTGTTCAAGTTTAATTTGAAATATGAGTCTCAAATTTTGTCAAAATCATTTCACAATATATTATAGTATATTTAATTTTTATATGATATGTAAAAGAAAAAGAAAAGAAAAATAATATATTATAATATTAAAAATAGATTAAATTGGGCAAAATTCGAGCTTTGAATATCAAAGCTCAAACTAAATTTATATTTTAAATAAATTTAAAATTTTTCTCTTAATTTACTTTTTAAATTTAATATTTTTATTGAAAACCTTTAAAATTTCAAATAAACTTTTAGGTTTGTTGCAGGACTCTTAAACATGTGTAAGGACAATTAATATTTTTATTTATATTCCTATGGTAAATATAAAGACTAAAACAAGATAAGATTCTAATGGCACTAAAAACGACCCAAATGGATATCAAATTTTGACCTGAAAACATCAAAATAAATAATAAATAATTTCTTATTTAATTAAAAAATAACAACAAAAAGTAATTAAGCAAAATGTCCAGGTTCATCCTCCCTAAACCCTAAACTTAATTAGCCCTTAACAAATCCAACATTGATTTCCACTTTTCCTCTTTGTCTTGTCTTTCTTTACTTTTTCTCGTCCAAATCAACAACTCTGTCACTGTCTTTTTTTATTCCCAAACTACCCTTTTACGGTTCATTCCCCAATCCATATATATTCAACTCACCCACCAGTCCCTTAAAAAACCGAACCACCACCTAGAAGAAGAAGAAGAAGCAGAACCAAACCGGGTTTTGTTTTGGTTCTCTCTTCCAATGGCTTCCACCATTTTCATCCAACCTTCGTTTACGTCAAAGTCTTTGAATAAATCCCTGAATACCCATTTCGTCCCTTCCTTCAAACTCCCCGGTTCGGTCTCTTTCAAGCCCCGAACAGTTTCCCAGTTATCGGTTCGAGCCGGGTTGATCGAGCCTGACGGTGGGAAGCTCGTGGACCTCCACGTGGCGGAGCCGGAGCGGGGGTTGAAGAAGCGAGAAGCGGCTCTGTTGCCCAGGGTGAAGCTGAGCAGGATCGACTTGCAATGGGTCCATGTTTTGAGTGAGGGCTGGGCAAGCCCCCTCACCGGGTTCATGAGAGAATCCGAGTTCCTCCAAACTCTTCATTTTAATTCGCTCCGACTCGGCGATGGTTCTTTCGTCAACATGTCGGTGCCGATTGTGTTGGCGATTGATGATTCTCAAAAGGAGAGGATCGCTGAGTCCAAAAGAGTCACGCTCGTTGACTCGGATGATAACCCCGTTGCGATCCTCAACAAGTAAGTCAATGAACTCCTAATATAGAAATAATGTAATGGTAACTGTGCTTTGTATTTTATTCTTCAACTTTTTCCTTCCTTTCCTCACATTTTGCTTTCCTGTTTAATTGGATATATATACACTTTTCAATACAATTTGACTTCCTACAGTAAAGATTTCTGAAATTGATTGTTTTAATGTTGTAGCTTAAAGTTCTTAAATTTTATACCTTTTTTGTAGCTTAAATTGTCATGATTTTTTTTCAAATTTGATATATTGCTCGTTTGCTATGATTTCATGTTTTATATAGAAATTATGGATCACTTTGATGTGATTTTTTATGAACCAGTATTCTAAATTTAGAAAGCTCCCCTGCTTTTTGATGATATTTAGCAAAATTGGGAATGGGGGAATAGTAGAGTGAAGAAGAGGCGGCTCAGCGCCGGCCTCCGGCCGTTTATAACCCTCATATGATTCGATCCTCGACGAATGCCGCATTTTCCTTGGTCTATGATCCTACTGAAAGTTGTTCGATTAAAGTTTGTCTGAATGTAGGTCATCAGATGAATGTTTTTCGGTTGTTTCATTCTAGGACTCAAATGAGTCGATGGTGTATCATAGGTGTCTGGTTCGATTCGATAACTATGTGGTCTTATTGTTTGCTTCGTTAATGGATTGATTCAGCATTGAGATTTATAAGCACCCGAAGGAAGAAAGGATAGCGAGGACATGGGGGACTACTGTCCCTGGATTGCCATATGTTGAAGAAACTATAACAAAAGCTGGAAATTGGCTCATTGGAGGTGATTTGGAGGTTATAGAGCCGATCAAGTACCATGATGGTCTCGATCGTTTTCGGCTTTCACCTGTTGAGTTACGTCAAGAGTTTGAAAAACGCAATGCTGATGCCGTGTTTGCATTCCAGCTCAGAAATCCTGTTCACAATGGTCATGCTTTGCTAATGACTGATACTCGTCGAAGGCTTCTTGAAATGGGGTACAAGAACCCCATACTATTGCTTCATCCATTGGGAGGCTACACGAAGGCAGATGATGTTCCACTTAGTTGGCGAATGAAACAACACGAGAAGGTATTCATTAAACCCTTGAAAATGGTTATATATTTGCTTTGCCAATTGACATGAAAATGCCATAATGTGTTCGACCAGGTACTCGAGGACGGTGTTCTCGATCCTGAAACAACAGTGGTCTCTATATTCCCATCTCCTATGCACTATGCTGGCCCAACTGAAGTGCAGTGGCATGCTAAAGCTCGGATCAATGCAGGAGCTAATTTTTATATCGTTGGTAGAGACCCAGCTGGCATGGGCCATCCCATTGAGAAGAGAGACCTGTATGATGCCGATCACGGGAAAAAGGTCTTGAGCATGGCGCCTGGACTCGAGCGGCTGAACATCCTTCCGTTCAGGGTATATTGAGCATTCAATCCCATAACTATGATATCGCTTGTGGCATATTCTTATTGGGTTGTTTCATTTACAGGTTGCCGCATACGATAAGACCCAAGGCAAAATGGCTTTCTTCGATCCCTCGAGAGCTCAAGACTTCCTCTTCATATCAGGCACCAAGGTATCTTCTTTTCCGAACCCATAACTAGAAATACGATTCAGGTTCCAATAGTAACCGCTTACTTCAATTCTACAGATGCGGGCTCTTGCGAAGAACAAAGAGAACCCTCCGGACGGATTCATGTGCCCTGGCGGTTGGAAAGTGTTGGTCAAATACTATGATAGCTTGACACCATCCGACAACGGAAGGATTCATGAAGCCGTTCCGGCTTAGACAAATGTACGATAAAGATACTCCATATGATTGGGAGGAGCATATTTAACACTGTTTGGTTTCCAATGTGTGTGTGATGCAGAATCTCTTTAATAAAACCATGAGAGGCACTGGTACAGAGACAATGAAAAAAGCTTGCCTCTCCCTGTAATTAGGTTGCCCCCATTATGGTGTCTGCCATTGGTGCTCGCTTTGCTTGTGGGCAACATTGTACCATATATGTCTGTGTGGTTTGTTTTGTTCTTATGAAAAGCAATGGCTATGGGACATGTTTTCATGTTTTCTCATTAAACGATAGGCTAAAATACATGAACATCTATGGGTGAAAAGTGAATATGCATTGCCTTTTCAATCCAAAACGACCCTCATTTTATGTTGGATCGTGTTTAATTAAAATGTGTTTTTGCTTAATTTTTTTCTAACATTTATAAATTTTATTTATGAGAATCATGTCTATGGAATTTTTTAATAAATGCAAAATGTTTAATTATCTTTTAAAATTTGAAATATATATGAATTAAATTTCAAATATTGAAGATTTTAACATAAAAAAAAAAAAATGCAAAATGTTTTCCAAAAGTAAAAAGCACAAGACACCTTTTTAAGAGGTTTTTTTGAAGCAGATGTGTCTTATGTCTACAAAAGGGTATAGCCCACAATGCATCCACGTGGACCAATAATATAATTTCGCTCCAAATCAAGATGTGGAGAAGGAAACAGAGTTTCCCTTTCCTCAGTTTCTCTGCCAAGTGGAAATGGTGATCACATATCATCTTTTTTTCCTGTCTTTGACCTACCGGTTTCCCATTGTTGTCACATTGTGGTCTAGATTATCATTATTTTATCGTCAATAAGATTTTTTTTTCATTGTTGAAATGTTTGACTCGCTTATTTTTACATTTACAGAGAGAAGGTAATCTATATTTCTTCCTATATCATCAGTCGGCTGAATGTGAAACAGAGGCAGCCGAGATCAATGGGAACACTAGGAACATCTATTAAGCTCAAAAACAAATTTTGAAACTTCCCTCGGTTTAAAAAATGATTGTACTATTTTATTAACGAATAAAGAATCATCTCTGTAATCTGTAAAGGTTATGTAACTACAAAATAATTCAATCTTAAATACAAGAAAAGAATATGAATATCAATGATTTGTAATTGTGACCGATGAAGATTCTATTTCCTCCATTTGAGGTAGCTGAAAATGGGTTTCTGTGGAACAGGTAAGCACTTGACAACCCAACCAAGTGGCCAAGAAACAGCTGCAACGGCTATGCATGCTCCCCATTGTCCCCAATTCAACCTCTCTGTATCTGCAAACCGTTTCAGAAACTCTACCATCACCACTTGAAGAAGAATGGTTACCCCGATGATTCCTATGAACAGCTTGTTCTTGTGTATGCCCTCGAATACGTTCTTCTTCTCCAACTTCCTTGCGTTGAATTCGTTGAAGACTTGGCAAAATACGAAAATATTGAAGATCAATGTGTCGTTTACCTTCTCTGTCACCCCCAAGATTGATTCACCGCTGAATTGTAAGGTAAGGAGTATGGCTATTTGGTATAGAGCTTGAGCTAGTAGGTTCCTCCACATGATGTTTGTGATAAGTGGCTCAGTTCGACCGACGGGTGGTTTCTCCATCAACTCCTTTGTAGGCCGCTCGGTGGCTAGAGCCAAAGCACCTAATGTGTCCATGATTAAGTTCACCCATAATAACTGGACTGCTGTTAAAGGGACTTCACCTGCTGATACTGCTGCTACGAAGTTGATACAAAGTGCTGCTACATTAACTGTGAGCTGGAATTGAATGAATTTCTGGATGTTGGTATAAACGCATCTTCCCCACCTCAAGACTGTGGCAACCGAAGCGAAATTATCGTCCAAGATGACGATATCCGAACTCTCTTTCGCAACTTCAGTGCCTTGAATTCCCATTGATAGACCAATATCTGCTTCCTTGAGTGCTGGTGCATCATTTGTGCCATCCCCAGTGACTGCAACTACATGCCCTTTCTGTTTCAAGCATTGCACCATGAGAAGTTTATCAAAGGGAGAGGATCTTGCCATGACTTGGATTTTCTCAACTTTCTCCATCCTTTCTTGTGTTGTATAGTTTCTGAATTCCTCACCTTCTACGACTGCACCACTAGACAAGTCCTGACCTGGCTTCAGAATCCCACATTCGGTAGCTATGGCTCTTGCGGTGAAAACATTGTCACCAGTGATCATTTTGATGTTTACTCCAGCATATTGGCAATCTTCCACTGCTTTCTTCACTCCAGGTCTGCATGGATCCTTTATACCCACCAATCCTAACAGGGTCAAGTTGTCTTCTTTAAGCTTTTTCTGCTCCTTCAAATTTTGGTACTCTTCTTCTGGAACTTGTTTATGGGCAAAAGCAATGCACCTGAGGCTGCTGGCTGCCATGCCTTGAATAATTTGCTCGAATTTCGTCCTTTCGTCATCATCTAGATCTTTTTCAACTCCTGAAGCATCGTAGTAGCTTGAACACAGTTCAAGAATCATCTCAGCAGCTCCTTTCCAGTGAACATGGACAGTGTCATCATCATTCCTTCCAATCAATACACCACTTCTTTTTTTCTGAGAATTGAAGGCTTCAACTTGAAGTACTGCACAACATTTCTTCGTTTTCTCCATATCCATCTTCAGTTCCACCACAGCCCATGAAAGGATTGCTTTTTCTGTAGGACTACCTGAGAATTCATATTCTGTTCCTGGAGAAGCTCTATAAACACTGCCAGTAGTGTTTAAAGCAACACCTTGATGGATCAAATCAACAACAAATGGAGAAATTGAGGAAGCTCCCTCTTCCATAGATTCCTGACCGAGCCAAAACTTCCTTACTTTCATTCGGTTGAGTGTGAGAGTACCTGTTTTGTCTGTACAAATTGTGGTGGCCGAGCCCATTGTTTCACAGGCAGAGAGCTTTCTCACCATTGCTTGATCTGCCATCATTCTCTTCATCGAATAAGCCAAAGTCAGTGTCACAGCCAATGGTAGTCCTTCTGGAATTGCAACGACAACAATGGTAACAGCGGCAGCTACAATTCCCACAACAGCATTTATGATATCATCACTCTTTGTCTTGCTTCCATTGAACTCCCGGTTTCCGTTCTCATCCGTTGTATGCCCTGTGAAGTAACGGACCAACAACACGACAAGAACCAAGAAAGCAACAGCTAAGCCAACTTTACCAATTGATGCGGTCAGCTTGTTTAAACGTGCTTGTAAAGGTGTTTCATCGCTGGTGTCACGGCTGATTTGGCACATCATTTGTCCCCATGTTGTGTTCATGCCAACCGAAGTAACAAGCATCCGAGAGTATCCATCAGCCACCTTCGTCCCTGACAATAAGAATGGATTTTGGTTGCCATTTACCTCAACATGATCACTTTCCCCAGTCATGCTCGATTCATCAATTTGCAGTGAATGGCCATCTATGAACAACCCATCGGCCGGAACCTGATCTCCGATCTTTAGGCACACAATGTCTCCAACAACGATATCAAATATAGAAATCTGTTGTCGCCGACCTCCTCTCACAACATCAACCTGAATATTATTGCTGACTTTCGATAACTTGTCGAATTGTCTGTTCTGCCTATAGTTACTTACAGCAGAAACAGCAATGACAAGAAACACAGCTACGAAAATGCTTCCACCATCATACCAACCGTCTTTGAGGCCATGTTCTTTGATTCCAAACCCAAGTGACAGAGCTGCACACCCTAAAAGAATCATTATAGTAAGGTCTTTAAATGCTTCAACCACAAAATGAAAAAATCCCTTGGTTGGCGGTTTCTTATACGTATTGGAACCGAACGCCTCACGTCGACGCTCAATGTCCTCGGCACTACCTGAGACACCGACCTGAGTGTCGGTCCCAAGACCAGAAGCCACACCATCAACCCCACCATGTTTCCGTAACTTCTCAATCTTTTTCTCCTTCACTAGCTCAATGAGAGTTGGTTGATCAATTCGGAAGGGACTGTTTTCTTGCATGACAGCGAGCGAAACATGAGACGGCGATCGATGAACGACTCTGGCTTCATCATTGGCGGTTGCGGTTTTGGTGATAACAGAAGAAAACTTTCTAGAACAATAGATGGTAGCGAAAAGGGAGTGCCATTTTTTTCTGGATTTAGTAAAGGTGGCCGAAGGGACTTGGATTGTATATTCAAAACAAAGCAAATTTGATTGAAGAATGGTAGTCATTGAAAAAGGAAACAACAGTAATACAAGAACAGATGATAGAGATTGAAACAAAGGAAATGCTCAGTGGTATCTAGTTTGATTTACAGATGATATGTTGTATGTAATGAAGAATATCAATAAGATTATATATACATAATACAAGGAAATGAACGCGTAAGAATATTGTGATAAATATCTACTGTATAATATATGGAAATGACAAATCAATGCCATTAAGGAAACACCTGCAGCTTTCCTGGAAGTACCATAGGAATCCTTTGCGTAATCCCCAATACCACAGTAAAAGTAGGTCGACTGCTATATTGACCAATTTTAATGCCTTTTCACCTGCAAATAAAACACTAGTAAATGAAACTGAAATAAATTGCGTAATGATAATAAATAACAATATTAAGTAAATCTCAATCAATTCATACTTTGGGTTTTAATTATTTAAGCTGGGGAAGCAGTTTGTAAAACATAGTGGTCATATGGATCTTTATTATCGTGTAATTTTTTTGTCGGTAGTTTTTTTTTTAAAATAAAGGTTAAAGCTAAGATGCGAAGTGAGAATATATTTTTTTTAAAATAAAGGTTATTCATGTATATTGTTGATGGAGTTTTAATTCAATTGATCTCGATACTATTGTCAGTGTATGAGTATATGGGTCTAAATGCGTTGAACTACAAAGGCTATGGATAATTTAAGCATTGTATTAAAAAGAATAGAAATAATAAAAACTTATATTAAAATTAATGTTAAAAAATTATTTATATATTTTAATAAAAAATATCAATAACTACATATAAAAACAATTTATCGAGTTCAATTGGAGCCAGGGACATGGGTGCTGGTGAAGGAGAAAGGAATTTTATTATTATTTATTTAAGTATTGTTATAGATTTATTGTTTAGACTTATATGATATTTTTGGTTAATTTTTTTATATTTTTTGATTATTCATTTTTATGTTGTAGTTATGTTATTTTTAATGTCGCATTTTAATTGTTTTCATAAATTCTACTTGTGTCATGATTCTATTTTATTACTTATGCTCATATTGATTTTCCTTAAAATTATTTAAATAATTTATTATAATTTTTTTACATTAAAGAAAATATTTTATTTCTTAACTATTTTTAAATTTTAAATTTTAAAAAATTATTCCCACGTTGACATGCTTGTGGAATTTTTGGGATTATAATGAAATCAAGGAAGAAAAATAGTTAGAAAATACTATCATTATTTACTTGATATATTAAAAGACTTATCAAATGCAGACTCAAAAGTGGAAGATAAACATGTTTTCCCTAACATTTAAAAAAAAAAAAAAAAACCAAATCGTTCATATTATTTAAATTATTTACTTTAAGCATATTATTTAGGAATGGGACAAATTATATAATGGTTTCATTTATCGTGTTTTAATTTTCTCATATATCTCAATTTATTTAATAATTTTCTATATTTATCAAAATTTTTAAAATACGATTATAAGTTAAAATAATAGTTATTTAATATAAATAAAAATAGTTATGAATAGCTCTTTAAATTTCAATAGTCCAAAGCATAGAACTTTTAAGCCCCAAAAAGAACATAAAACTTTATAAATTTAATTAGTATTAATTCTCACAAATGATTAAATAGCATTTTCATGATAATATTTATTTTATAAAAGTTTTATTGTAAATTGCATATTTGCATAAAGGAAAAAGAGATTGAGTGACAATTGTCATTGACGAGTCAAAAGCGTGGCGACCGGCCCATGAAAATAAGTAACTTTCATCATGTCAAACTCTGCGTTTTCATTTTGTTTGACACTTGGTATTTAATAATTATTTACTAATACAAAGAACAATTATATTACATAAGTTTGCTTATGCCTTGAATCTTTCTAATTTTCTGATTTTTTTTAATTTTAATTTTTTAAATTTATCTACTTTCGAAAAATTTATTATTTTTAATTTTTTAATACCTTAATTTTTAAAAATTAAAAGTTCTAATTATTGAAGTTAAATTTATCACACCGTCGATCAAGTGTTGGCTTACTCCTCGAGAATTGAATTGAATTGGATATCAATCGAGAAAGACAAAAAAAAAATTCATTCAAAATTTAATTACTGAAATTAAATTATAATTTTTGATTTTTTTAATTTTTAAAGCTTTAAAATATTTAATGATTTGGCATATAAAATAAGATAATTTTATATGAGTAATATAAGGATCGAGAATTAATTTACTTTAAATACAATTTATTTTAAATAGAAGAGTCGAATCAAATTGAATAATAATATAGATATTGTAAACTAAATTTCTTATTATATTTTTATATAAAATATCAAAATAATAATTTAACGGCACAATTTGAATAAAAATATTATTTTTTAAACATTTTTTCAGTGGAAAAACTAAAACATAATACAACGAACAGCCACCATATTAACTGACACACAATATTAACATATAATAATACGCGACGTTACGCGTTGGAGGGCTTTGAGTTGTGAACGTTACGCTTACTTTTTTTTTTTCTTTAATAAAATAAACGAGGAAATGCAAGTCGGTTTTGTATTTTCGGGTAAATTATATTTAAAGTCATTAAATTATTAGTAAATTTATGTTTTAGTTACTTAATTTTAAAAATTTACAAATAGATATTAAACTATACAAATATTTTCATTCAAGTCACTAGACTGTTAATATTTTTTAAAAAAAATTTCAACTAGTGAGTTTCAAGCAACGATTTGATGACTGTTATGGTGGATCGACGAATAGATCCAAGTTGATCTGACAATTAGTGTTGAAGATTGAAGAAGAAAATTATTTGGATTTTAATTTGTAGATTAATTATATTTAAAGTTGTTTCATAAAAAAACTGAATTGTGGAAGAAAAATGGAATGAAAGCTTTTGATTGATGTACTCAATGCGAACGGGCAAAGCCATTTAACAGTCCAATGATTTAAATAAAAACTTTTAAATAATTTAATGATCATTTTGTAATTTTTTTGAGTTGAACCTTAATATAATTTACCAAAAAGATAAAGTAGGAAGTGCAAGTCGGCTTCGTATGTTTTTTTTTTTAATTTTCCCACATTTTCAGCTCAGATCTGTTTGCAATCTTATCTGTTAGATAAACTTATTTTAATTTAAAATTGTAAGAGTTTGGAAGCTAAATTCTGTCCCTATTGTTTATTGGTCTATAAATAATGCACCGTTGTTATCTAAAATCTAGTTCATGTGTATTATTATTTAAATATCTTAATAAATACGAGATGAGTTAGTAAAAATTTCTCTTATTTTAATTATATTGATCAATGATTCGATTCTCGTCTTAGATATGAAACATCTTAAAATTTGTGACTAATGTCAATCCCTTTAATAAATTTTATAAAACGCGAAAATTCAATCATTAGACTCAATCTATTAAATATCTTAAAAAACCTCAAAATTCTTTTTAAAACAAAACTTCGTTAATTACAACCTCTAAAGGGTCCTTTGCTAAAGTTTTTTTAAAAATAGATTATAAACATTTTATTATCAATAAGATCTATTTAACTTTATTAAAATACTCATGTTAATTAGACTTGGATTTAATAATAATAAAAAGTTAATAATAATTTAGCTCGTATTAAAATATTATAATGTACACGTCTTACTTGTTAAATGTTAACACAGTTTTATTAAATATCATCTCCAAAATTTAATTGTGGGCTACTCAATATATAATTATAATTAAATATAATATGGGATGCACACAGAACTTATATGTAGTAATAAAAAATTAGGAACACGCTACGCGGTTTCTTAACTTGTTTGACTTTATTCTTGTTCTTTACCCAATATGTGAGGTAAGAATTCAAACCATATAATTATTTTTTATATACATATACTTAAAATTATTTATAAACTCTCTTTTAACTCTTCAATAGGAGAATAAATACGCTTCAATATATTTAAATTTATATCCTCTTATATAAGCAACACAATATTAATACCAACCATCGAGTTTTATATGTATAAAATTAAATGCATAAATTAAATTCCATATATATTTATATTATTGTCTAAGGATTTTTGACATAATCCAAAAAAATTGTTTTTAATAGAGTTTTGATTCTTAATTTTGTTACACCGAAAGAGAAAATAGATATATAGAGTGGAAGTACCTCTAACTCAAGCGTTAGATTTTTTTTTTTTATTTCTTAATATTAATCTCATACTTACTTACATCTAAGTATGATATTATCCTTAGTTAAATTACCAATTCAATGAAATTATGAAAATATTTTTTATGATATTTTTATTTTTCATAATTTTATATCATATTTAAACAAAATAATTATAAATTATAAATTCAAAATTCAAGAATATTCAAATATATATTCATTACCACTCAACCTAAATAATTTTAAAAACATTTTCGTGTAATAAAATCTAGTATAAATTATAAATATAAGTATAATCCAAATATTAAGTTTTTACTTATAATATAAATATATATTAAATTAAATTCATACAACTATATTGATTTATAATAAAAATTAAAAGGGGCCGGTAATTGTGAAAGTCATTCATCTAATTAACTTTTGGACGTCATTTGACATCAATGGATACAATGAGGGAAAAAAAAGTACAACAAATAAACTAAAAAGTAATTATTGGAGAATACAAACTTGAAAGAAAATAAAATCTGAATACAAAATTAGTAATAATATTATACATATGTGTTCATGATGAAGAAAAGTATGTTCATCCAACGGTCGTCATCATTTTGACAAATTCATCATAGTTGACTTGACCATCACCGTCCAAATCGGCTTCTTTGATCATCTGCTCAACCTCTTCATCACTTAATTTCTCGCCCAAGTTCATCATCACATTTCTCAGCTACATTTAATTGAAACGGCAAATTATTATTTCAATCTTTATTTTTCTTTAAACTATATAATAACAAAATTATCCATAAAAAATAACGATTAAATTATGATTTTCGTCCTTATTAAATATTCAACTTAGAGATATAATCCCAATACTTCAATTTAGAATAATTTGGTGTTTAAATATTATTAATGTTATTTCTTTTAATAACAAATTAGTGGAAGTAACTATTTTAGTAACTATAATTTCACGTTTTAAACAATATATTAAAAATCGGATTTTTCTTTTTTCTTTTTAAATTTCATATCAATTGGATTAAGAAACAACTTTAATAATAGTAGTGAAAAAAAATTAAATTATCCCAATTCAAAATGTAATGATGAAATCCCTAAATTGAGCAAAGATTTAAAAAAAAAAAAAGGGAAATTAATATAAATATATCTCTCATTTTACTTTTATTAATGTTTGGTCATTACTTTTCCCTTTGATCCTCCACATGCTAGCTATCAATGTGTGTAAATATTTGAAAAGTTTGTCATATAATATTCATGGATTGTTATTAGTTATAATAATAACTAAGTTGTATTTTTCACACTTTTTCTATATGAAAAAACCAAAGCTAATAGTCAAAAGTTTTTCAAGTTGAATGAGTGCTTCAAAAAACTTTTGTTTGAATTTCCATTTTCTGGGTTTTAAAAACAATGCATTGATAATGGGAAATTAATGTTCATTATTAATTCATAATTTAAAAAAATTACCTCAGAAGCTGAAATATAGCCATTTAGATCTTTGTCAAAAACCCTGAAAGCCTCTTTAAGCTCCTCTTCTGCATCAGTTTCCTGTATTTTTTTTTCACACAAATAAATTAAACTCATTTTTTTTATAAAAAAGAACACGAATTAAACTCAAGTATTTAGTTTTTAAATTTTTTTGGGATTTATTTTATACCTGCATTTTCTTGGCCATTAAGTTCAGGAACTCAGAGAACTCAATAGTTCCATTACCATCAGCATCAACTTCATTAATCATATCTTGAAGCTCTTCTTCGGAGGGATTTTGATCAAGGGATTTTATCACTGTTGCCAATTCTTCCACTGTAATGCAACCTATATAAACACACCATTAAAGCTAAAAGGATTAAAGAACTTGATTCATATATATATATACTGCATTGAATTTTCAACATGAAAAAAAAAAAAAAACTGACCATCTCCATCTTTGTCAAAGAAATTGAAGGCTTCTTTGAACTCAACAATCTGTTCTTGAGTTAGTATATCACCCATGGTTTTGTTTGTTTGGTTGCCTGGAAAATGGAAAGGAACAAAAAAACCTTGAAAAAAGAAACTTTGGGAAGTTTAAGAGAGAGAATGAGAAAAATGAGGGTGAAGCGTATGTTTGAGTATAGCTCAAAGTTTAGGCTAAGCTGGGTTTATGTAGGAGTTTCAATGCAAGGAAATTCAGTGAAATATTCTTTTAGGTGTAATAACAAGTTGGTCCTTGAACAATAGGTAAAATGTCAATTTGGTACCTTGGAATTTTTTATTTGGCTTGATGCTTGTACTTTTATTCCATCCATCGTGTTGGGATCTAAAATAAATAAATAAAATAAAAAACTTCTGAAAAATCTGAAAATTTAGAATTTATTTTTCTGGAATTATAAATATATTTTTTGAAATTATAATTATAAGAAAATTCTAAAAAATTAAAAAAAAGATTCATAAATTTCTGAAAAATCTTTAAAAAAAACCCTAAATTTCCAAGAAAACTATTCTAAAAATTATAACTAATTTTGAAATCATCTCTTTTTAAGGTATACCATGCAAAAAAAATCATAAAAAATAAAATGTTCATGAAATTCTAAAAACATTCTTAAAATTTCTAAAACAAAATCTAAAAATTGTGAAAAGCACGATGTGAATTTATTTTTTAAAAAAAATTAAGAATATTTTGAACTTTGTTATTATTTTATGGTTTTTTTATAATTTCAAGAAAATAATTAATGTGAAAATTTTCATATATTTATAATTTCAAAAGAACTATTTGTTTATGATGTTCATTTTTTAATTTTTATATATTTATGATTTTTTTTCTTCTAATAATTTGGCCTTGATGATGTGGTTTTAAGATGACATTCTATAGACACTAACAGCTTTTATTGTCTGCTTATTGCCACAACAACTAATTTTCTCTTTTAAAACATAAAATTGGGAGGTACCAAATTCATAGATAAAATGAAACATGTACCGAAATTGAAAAAAAAAATCAAAATACCAAACTGACATTTATTTTATAAAGGCGAAATTAGGTATTAAGCATTTATTTTTTAAAAAAAATCAAAATTACAATGATAGGTCATTCTAAAATATGAAGATATTACAATTTTAATTAAAAGTAAAAAATAATAATAATTTTGAAGGTCAAATCAAACATATACATAATTGTTACAAAATAGTATTATTTTTTGAAGTAATGGGAAATAAAAATTGTAAGACAGCTGTAAGAGTTCAATGTTTAGGAGACAAAACTAGTAAAGCATTCAAAGTAAAAACATTGGAGACTCAGACAAGCATGGGACCTGTTCTATGGGGAGTAGTGTACATAACATATAGTTTAAGGATTATATATATATATATATATATATTAATTTATCATTTTTTATTTTTATATTATATATGTCTATTTTGTGGTTCATATTCGGGGCTTATGGTTACTTTTTTCAATAATATTATCTCGAAAGTTTGAAGTTACAATTTTTCATTGGGAGTGTAAGAGAATGTGAATTCAAGTGCGTTGAAGCGTATTATTTTCCTATTTAAATGTTGGAGAAGAGCTATGGCCTATTGGTAGATCTATATGTTGGATAAAAAAATAGATATAATAATTTTTTTAGAAAAATAAAAATGAAATGAAAAAAGAGAGTAAATAAACCATCTTTAATCCACCTATAGCATCAATGTGTTATTATTTAATACTTTATTTTTAAGGTAATTATACTATAAACAGCCGCCACTTTTTCAAGTATCTAATTAATTTTTTTCCTCTTTTTTAAAACATAAATGTATTTTAAAACATAAATATATTAATAACACTTCTTTTTTTTCTATTTAATAATAAAAAATTCAAACCCATATATCTATATTTTAAATTTTAATATAACGTAATTGTCTTGTATTTAAATATTATATGGTTTAATAAAATATAATGAAGGGATTTTGTAATGGCATAATTTAATTGTAAGGAATAAGGACCTAGGTGAATAAATAAAGGAAAGAAGGGGGAACTCTATAAATAAATGTGCATTGCTGTCGACGCGGTTTTAATTTTTAATTAATTTTTGTATTGGACGGCGCGGTAAACTTAAGTCCTTTCGAGGACAGTCGTCACTTTGTACACTCCTTTCAAATTTGTGGCAAAGCTTAGGCCATTCAAAACCTTCGCATATATATAGGGATGGTGAAGACACTTGGTCCCATTCCAGCCGATTTGATGGAAATATATATATTTTTTATAAAAAAAAATAAGGTTTTGGGATCATGGAGTTGATTAGTTTTAATTTTTTAATTAAACGAATAAGATTGGGATCGGGTTTAGATGAAACGTGTGTTATGTATCGATTTTTTAGTTATTTCTGATTTTTTCTAGTTGATTCTATATTGTAGTTGGTCGGTCTTATTTTTACATTTATATTGTACTTGTAATCTTCTCAATAAAATTATATTACTTTTTAAAGGTAAAATTTAAATTATGATAAATAAAAACGAGAGAAAATAAGCGAAACACTTAAGAAAGACAACTGCAGATCTAACTAACGGGCTTACCCTATACACTCGAACCTATGTGTTTCATCCTCACGAGTACTTGAAACAATATTGCTAATTAAGGAAGTTAAAAGAGCATTAAAAGGGATTTCAAAATCATGATCATCCTAGCCAACTTATGAGCCGCTTTATTACTTATTAGCATCTTTTCTTATTTAGTGAAAGGGAAAATTGAAAAAAAAAAAAAAAAAAACTAAGATAAATATAATTCTGAACAAGAATACTAAATTCAAACACATCACCTCCTAGTTGAGTCAATGCATTGATAACACTTTGGCATTCAAACTCCACCACAACATTATTAAACCTATTGGCGTGGAGCCATAATAATGCTTCTCAAATAACAAAAATCTGAATAGTACGAGGGTCTCAAGAAGTGTTAACATGATCAACCAACAGTTTGGCAAAAGCACCATTAAAAAATTATTAGTATCATTAAACATAATAAAATAATTGATATTTATTGTTTTATTTTGAAAAAAATTAAAATTATGGCATTTTTTGGGTCGATGGCGAGTCTATCTCTGATTTTTCGAGGTACATAAAATAATATTTAATTTTGGGTTGAGTCGAGATTCGGGCGGGAAAAAATCGCTTCACCTCTTTTATTATTATTTAAACACCAAATTCAAGTCTTATTGTATATATTTTAAAACTTATTTTAATTTATGGCGAAATTTATTTGGATTTATGTTGAGAAATATTTTCATTATCTATTTAATCGTGCAACATAATAATTAATTTTAATTGCAATTTATATCATAATTATAGTTGTAAATGTGGTTATATTTAAGAAAAGAAATGAGATATGATCCAAAGATCTAACATACTAATAAATAAGAATAGAAAGGCTAGCAAATAATACACAAATACACGTAGAAATAATTGAAAAAGAGACAAGGAGACAAGATCATGGTCGGCAGTTTAGACTTTGATTCTTCAGACCTTGAAAACTCATGCTTTCTAAGAACTATATCTATCACTGAATTGACTTTTGTGAACTTTTTTTTAAGGTGATTATGTGTTACGCTAAATATTTTTATTTTGTTAAATTTATTATTTCTTCAAATAATTTTAGACATTCGAGCCTTTATTAGAATTGTAAAATAAAATTTTCACGTAAAAATAAAACTGAACATATTAAAAGATATGTTAAGTTTAAGCAAATGACACCTTAAAAGTTCTTTCTCAATGAGTCGAAAACTACTTAACTAAAATACGTTTTAAATGGTACAATATAAGAGTTTATTGTTACTGTAAATAATTTTAGTATTGTCGTAACCATTTTTGTAAAACGGGAATCAACTTGGTTTTCAAAACGAAAATAAAACGGGAGTCGCCACCGACCTTTATTTGGTGTGATCGGATCACTTTTGTTTTAATAAAACGTTTTAGTTTACTAAAACAATGTTTTTTTTTTGTCTACGAAATTTGACAAAACGGGTTCGGGAGTCGGTTACGTGCGAGGAAGGGTTAGCACCCTCGTCACGCCCAAAATTGATACCAAATTTATTAATTAATGTCCTTATGTCGAAAGTTGAAAATTGTAAAAAGATTTTAAAAATATGATCCCTTTAAAAATATTTGAATTTCTTCGAATTAATATCAAGATTTTCTCGTTCCGAAGGAATAAAATATCACATCCAATACTTTGGGACATGATAATTTAAATCCTTGAATCCAAGATCATCTTGTGGTTTTCTCGAATTGAATATCAAAACTTTCTCGTTCCGAAGGAATAAAATATCGCATCCAATACTTTAGGACACGATAATTCAAATCCTCGAATCCAAGATCATCTCATAATTTTCGAATTGAATATTAAAGTTTTCTCATTCTGAAGGAATAAAAGATCACATCCAATACTTTAGGACACGATAATTTAAATCCTCGAACCCAAGATGAATATTGCCTCATTTAGAAAATCTTATCTCGAAATAACGGAATGTCACATCCAGTAAGTTAGGACACAACATATCGAATTCTCGAAAATAAGTTTTTTTTTATTCAAAACTTTTTATTTTAAAAGATATTTCGCTATTTAGGTTAAACGAGAAAAATCAAAACCCGGTAAGTTAAAGCACGATTTTCCCGAATTTCTAAACACGAAATATTGCCTTTATGAAAGAAATCAATTTTGTATTGGGTAAAATGTAGCACGAATTTGTAACAAAATGCAGAAAATGAAGTACAATGCTAGCAAGCATATAGAACACATATGTTAAATACAAACGATAATAATAAGACGAAAATAGAAATAAAATGAGTAAAACCGATATGCTAAAAGGATAATAAACAGAAAACGAAAGAATAATAAGCGATATGACAGCTTTACAAGCAGACAGGAAAATAAAAATAATAACATAATAATGATGATAATAATGATGACAAAAATGATATTGAGATGTAAATATAAATAGGAATGTATAAAATGTGACGATATGAATGAAAATAGAAGTATATGTGAAATAATATAAGTATAAATATATGAATGAAAGTTAAATAAATAATAATATATACATATATATATAACATAATAAAAGTAACAAAAATAATAATAATAATAACAACAACAACAACAACAACAATAATAATAATATAGTGATAATAAATATAATAATAACAATAATACGAAATAAATATATACAATATACTGATATGAATATAGTAATAATAGTAATAATAACAATAATAATAATATTTTTGTACAATGGCAGAATAGTAAAACGGAATATATACAAAAGGATTAAATTAAAATGACAACAAAATCTAGGGGAAAGATCGAAAATAAAAGGGGATCAACGGACTCGAGTAAAATGCGCGCGCAAATAATAGGGGCCGAATGGGTAATTATCCCGATCTTTCAGAATGCGTCGCTTCAATATGGACTAAGTTGAAATGGCGCATAAATTTCGGGGCAAAATTAAAAATTTTAAAAAAGAAATTAAGTGTGATTAAACGATGGCACAACATGGGAGGACCGAATGCACAATTTTCCCATTAAGGGTAAAAACGCGCGGGTCCCCTGCTATACGGGTCGGGTCGCACGGGTCTCCCCAAAACGACGCCATTTTGGCGCCTGGGGAGACCCCTGAAATGGTGCCGTTTTTGGTGGGCAGATTTAAGCCTCAGATTCCCCTTTTCTTTCTTATTTGTAGCCCTCTCCCTATCAAAAAAAAAAACAAAAAAACTCCAGCCTTCTCCTCTCTCATTTCGGTCTGACGACCGGCCTCCCCTCAGCTTCCTGTCGCACCACCGTGCCACCACCGTATCGGTGGCCGGTGATGCTCGAGGCCAAGCTTTTAGCCTTCCTTCGAGACCCTTTTGAAGATCTAGCCCTCGACGGCCAAAAACAACCCGAGAGAAGAACGAAACCACCTCCTTTCGCCTTTAGGCTCGGCTCCAACGACGGGGAAGGAATTCCGACGCCTTGACCACGGAGTTTTGGTAAAGTTTTTTTTTCTTTTCGGTTTCTCGATTCGAAATAAAAATAAATAGAAACAAAAGTAATTAAAAATATAAAATAAACAAAAGATCTCAACCTTGATGCTTACATTCGATTTTATTCTTTGATTCCTCAAAATCAGAAGAAAAAAAACAAATGGGTTTTGTTTCGGTTTTTATAACCAGAAATCTGATTCTGTATATTTCATTTTCTCTGCTGTTTGTCCTTTTACTCTCGTTCTTTGGTTCCTTGCAGGTTACGAGCGGAGGCGTACGGTTATTCTATGCCATTTTTTGTCGTTTTGCTCTTATTCTCTGGTTGTTTGCAGGGTATGGGCGTTGCGCATTCCGATGGCAGAGGCGTGAGAAGTTTGATCGGCGCGGGCAGTCGTCGTAGCGCGCACTGCGGGGCTGCGGCGCCTAGGGTTTCCCAGAAACCCTAGGTCTCTGAACCTGTTAAGGTTCTGGGCCTTTTGGGCCATGTAATTTTTGGGCCCGAGCCTCTGTGGATTTGGGTTTGTATGGAGTTAGTAATTTGGGCTTCGTAAAACTGTTAAAGTGGACAGTTGAACAGACTTTTGTTATTGGGTTTTTAATGTGCTGGTTTTAATATTGGGCCTGGGCAAAATTTGGGTATTACAGCTGCCCCTCTTTGCTCATTGTCGTGAAACGTGAATAGAGCAAAGACAATAGAAGAGCCAATTTTCCCTGGTCCTAGCCAAGCGTTGGTTCTTCAGGTGTTTTTTCTTTGCCAGGTAGCTTCAAACTCCATTGTGACTTGTTGCTTCGCTCTACTCCACTGCTACTTCCGAGAGATAGGGCCTGTGGCCTCAATCCGCTTTATTGTTTCATCATTTTTTGCGATCTTTGGCCTATTCCACTGCTGGTCAAGGCAACATGACTATGGCTTAAATCACATTCCACTATTTGTTTAGAGACACAATGTTCGCCTTTGACCTCGTCTCACCACTGTTTATGGCGACAAAATCTACAATCTTTAACCTCTCCCACTGTTGATCGGTGGCAATAGGACGATCTTCGACCTCTTCCACCGTTGGTTAGTGGCAATATAACAATCTTCAGCCTGTTCCAACCGCTGTTTAGTGGCAATAGGACAATCTTCAACCCCTTCCACCACTGTTTGATGGCAATAGGATAATCTTCAACCCGTTCCACCGCTGTTTAGTGGCAACAGGACAATCTTCAACCCGTTCCACCCCTGTTTAGTGGCAACAGGACAATCTTCAACCCGTTCCACCGCTGTTTAGTGGCAACAGGACAATCTTTAACCCACTCCACCGCTGTTTAGTGGCAACAGGACAATCTTCAACCCATTCCACCGCTGTTCGATGGCAATAGGATAATCTTGCTAGTGTTGGTCCACTAGGGAAAATATCCTGTACATTTTTTAATTTGCTTCCTTCAACCTTCAGGAAGATTTCTATCTTCAATCTGCTCCACTATTATCTCTATGGAACAAAATCTGAACTTGCTACATTATTCTTTGAGGAACCTGTCCTACAGAATGTGCTTATGCTTAAACAAATGATAAGGATGCTATGACCGGAATGACTCAAATGCTCTTAATTATGGTCGACATTTGCATGAATGCAGAATGTCATGAGAATGATTTTTTTACAATGATTAGGATACAATGATCAGAATGAATCGAATGCCCCTAAATAGGTGTGTCTTATGGATAACATCTGTATGAATACAGGATGTCATGAGAATGATTTTTGCACCATAATTAGGATGCAATAATCAGAATGAATCGAGTGCCCCTAAATAGATGTGTCTTATGAAAGACATTTCATGAGAATGATCCCCTTTTAAGGTGGTCGTCGCTCATTGTTTATCAGGGCTATATATATCACTAACGTCTTATGCTGCAATCTTGTTCGGCTAGCATTCATGACAGAAAACCCGGGAAAATAATTATATTTTATTCAACAAATTTGCCCCACTATAACTTCAGGGTTCATCTCATTGTGACCTAAGGGTATAGGATCTGAATCTTTTCATTCGTCCTACTGCGACTCCAAGATGTAGGATTTGCTTCTTCTTTATCTCATCTTGTTGCTATTCAAGGCTACAAGATCTGTATCCTTCCATCTATTGATCACTCTTCGGGTGTCCCAACCAGACGTATATGCATGATGCTCGCGTAAATGCAGAACATCATTTTCCTTTGACAATACTTGGGTTCATAATTCTCATTTTTGTCAGGATTGTATTATTGGCGCAATACCTTGTCATTTTGTTCAATCGCCATTTTTGATAAAGATCTGAAGAGATAAACTTAATTCAGACTCATGATGTTTCCAATCCATAAGCTTGGTGAATCATAAACAATAATCATGTTTCAGCCTCCTGTATTGTTTAGAGGTTCCTGGAGTAATACGCAAAACTCCTTTCGTGAAATTATTATTAGTCCAGTAATCATTATTTCAATGCAAAATGCTTGAAAAGGATCATAATGATGGACGAAACAGAAATTTATTGGAAGCATAGCTCGAAACAAACAAGTTAATCAAAGCTAGCAAATGCAAAGAAATTTATTTAGAGTGTATTTTGAAAAGACAAAGATAGCAAACTTAAAATGGGTAGAATAGAAGCTAGGTGCCCCAGATATCGCAGCTTGAGCTTCTCTGTTTAAACTTCTTGAGGACTATTTTAAACTCAATATGTGTTTAGAGGATCCAGAGTACTTTGTCGATGCCCCAAGACGTAACATACCTCTTCATTGTTGCTTCAAGCATAGCGAAACTACTGTGTGCCCCATTTTCATCAAAATTTGAGCCGCCCTTTTCGGGTTTTCAACTCAAACCCACCTTTGGTCTTAAGGCGCCCTTTTTCTTTCTTCTTTTGCTGAAGATTTCCTTCTTGCTTGTTTTTTGATTTTTTTTTAATTCTCCGGATTGGGCAAATCCCTGCCATCCATTTCGATCGATATTCATACTTTCCTAGGACAGGCCTTCTTCGCCGCATAAGGTCCTTCCTAGTTTGGCATTCGTTTTCTTCTGAAGTCTCTTTTGCATGAGAGAATTTTTCTTTCAAAGCCCTATCATGAAATTTTCTAAGGTGATCATTTTTTGTTGAAAATTCGCATCATCTGATCGAGACAGATAGCTCTCAACATTTTCTCTTCAAATTCACTTGATCACATTGGAACTGGATCTATCCTGCCTTATCCGAGTTTGGCTCGGCCGTGCTGAGGAGCAGAGGATTTTGACTTCACTAGGCGAAACCTAATGAGGAAGGGGTTGCCCCAGCAGAGGTCCTGGCCGACGTTTAATGAACATAAAGGGTAAACGTAACTTCTATATGCCAATATTCACAAGTTTAGGTCATGTTCCTAACAATCCTTATTTTGTTGCCCCCCTTTTTTTTTGCACTATGACGTGGCACTTGCTCTTTGAAAAGACCGCAAACTTTTGACATTGTGCGGTTAAATATGATCCTTTCGCATTTGAAAAGACCGCAAACTTTGTTAATATATTTTTTCTTTCTCTTTGAAAAGACCGCACTCGAACCTCTTGATTGGCTTAGTCCGGGTAGAATCATCAGCATGTGATCTTCAAATATCCTTATAGACTTCTTCTGTGACTTCCTTAGCTTGGACAGTATATTCATGCCTCAGTAGTCCCGGCGTGATCATACGAAAATACCTTTGAACTCTTGGAGATAACTCACTGATTCCTTGCCTTGTTCCTGCGGCCAGCTAAGCTTCCATTTTCATCTCCCTTGTAGTGTTTGCTGACACTTCGTAGGATAGGATCCACCATTCTTAACAATTTAGGAAATAAGTTGTGGCCTCTGCCATCTCCATAGTCCTCCAATCCTTTTAGACACATATCTCGTTAAAAAGAGAGTCGGTAACAGCGTTGCTCATGTCATTGATATCCGGGTAACCCATTATGGGTATGAAGGTGGAAAATTAAAAGTATGATATGAAAATGAAACGATGTAGAGTATGAAATGCGAAGAGTGAAAATAAAGATGCATTTTATTTAAATATCAATTCTGGAAACAAGCCTATTTCACAAAAGGACTCTTGTTGCCTCTAGGCTTAAAGCAACAAGCATGTTTTGTCTATTACTCGAGATTAGCTAAAACACAGGGATCCCTTCCACAGTCCCATTGTTTAAAACACTCCCAAACATGCAAGGTCTTGGAAACTTTGATTCTTCGGTTTATTCTCCAGATCGTCATGAGCGTTCCAATTCCTCGATGATCGGGTTTGCACCGAGCCACGAATTTGATGTACTCCTGATCTCATACCCCCATTTATCATGGTACTCCCAATAGTTATCCTTTTAACAGCATGGTTGAGCAACGAATTTTTGCACCAAAAGGGTCATCGAATCTTATAACTCCTATTTTGATGAGTCTTTCGACTAATTTCTTGAAAGTAGTGCAGTCTTCTATCCAGTGACCCGCTATTCCGGCGTGGTAGTCGCATTGAGCGTTCAGGTCATACCATTTGAGGTACGGGGGTTGCAACGGTTTCAAATGGTGAGGAGACATCACATGTGCATTACATAAATTTTGATAGAGCTCCTTGTATGTCATCGGGATGGGTGTGAACTGGAGCTTTTCCGTGTTAGGCTTTGGATTGGGATCTTATCTAAGGGGACCTTGATGACTGGTAGTCATTGTCCTTGGCTGTCTTATTGCCATTAGCTTTGAATAGCTCTCGTCATGCTTACTCGTACTACCCACTTCCTTTTCCTTCTTTTTCGGGGTCTTCAATGTCCGCTCCCTCTTTTCTTTTGCCTCTGCCCAAACAATCAGTTTGACTCGATCATCCTTAGGGTTAAAACATGAGTCCGTTGGGAAGTTTGACAGGGTCGAGGTATCGGTCTGGTATTGGGGTCCGATAATGATGGGTGCCCCTTGCGACTGTGTATCTGGTTGAATCAGAATATTCATCGGGGAATAAACGATTTCTTCATCATCATCCGCACTGTTGAACCCTTGGCCACTCCTTTTTTCAAATCCTCCAGCTATTAACTGGGTTAGCTGACCTATCATGTTCCTTTGTAATTCTTGCATTTATTCCCGCATCTCTTGTTGAATTTTGGTCAATTGCTCTTGCATCCATATTTGCCTTTCCTCTATTCTTTCCAACCTTTGTTCCATGTCTACTGAAATAACTTAACTTAATTAGGGTCTTTCTATAAATTTAATGCATGTGATACGATGTAATGCAAATGCATGCAATGCAATGCAAATGCATGAAATACAATGCAAATGCATGGCATGAATGCAAAAAGAAAGAGAGGCGTTGATTATGAATTCAATTCATACTAGAAGAATTTGTCTAGAAAATATGTTCCTTCAATAAAATGGACCGCACATACGGCCTCTTTCTCATAGTCTAGGTGAAAACACTAATCCTCTTCTTCGTACCCGAATATTATGGTCGTGCCCTGCCTCTTCTAGCTCTTTGTCTGCTTGATCCATATCACTCACTTACCCTTTGCGATGCTCATAATCTTCTGATGACTCCCGAACGATCCTTGTCGGCTTGAATATTCAGACAAATCCCCTTCTTCGTATTCGAATGTTATGGTTATGTCCCGCAAACTTCCTTAGTAGACGTCTCTTCTAGCTCTTTGTTGCTTGATCTAGGTCGTACCTCACCACTCACTTATCCTCCGTGATGCTCATAATCTTCAGATGGTTTCCAAACAATCCTTGTCGATTTGAATCTTCAAGTAATATCTTGTCTCGTTGTTTACCTAGGCCATGTTCAAACGACCGTATCGTATTCCACTTTATCAAGTAACACATTTTCTTATGACAAATTTTTCCATTTAGCAATCAAACGCTAATCAACACCTCCTTTCTAAGATGATGTAATGCAATGCCAATACATGGAATGAATGCAAAAAGAAAAAGAGGCGCTGATTATGAATTCAATTCCATTAGAAGAACTTTTCTAGAAAATAAAGCTCTTTACATAAAACGGGTTACATATACGGTTTTGTCTTCATAGTCCAAGCAAAACACCAATCCCTTCCTTCGTGACCGAATATCATTGCCATATCTTGTGCGCTTTCTTCGTAGATGCATCTTCTGGCTCTTTATGGCTTGGTTCAGGCCGTATCTCTTCACTCGTTTATCCTTTGTGATTGTTTATAAACTTCTTAACCCAAAAAGTCAAGACCCGGCGACTCTTGAATAATCATTGTTGGCTTGAATCATCGAGCGAAGTCTTGTATTCTTCTGTAGACTGTTAGCCTTCTCTCGTTGTTTATTTGGACTATATTTGGGCCACCGTATTATAATCCACTTTATCAATAAATTTAGTTCCTTATGACAAACTCTTCTATTTAGCAATCGAATATTAATCAGCACTTCCTCTCTATGATGATGCAATGCAATGCAATCAAGACAGAGGAAAACACATTAGCGCAAGAGTAATAATCGAAATAGAGTATTTATCAGGATGGTCACTAGGGTTCGACGTGGCTCTACCTATGGTGGGCTCTTAGGTCTCTCTACATGTGGTTGGTTCTAAAGAAGGGTACCCGAACCAGCAGATTCCTCGATTCTCACCCATTATAGGCTCATATGGACCAAGTTCGGTTCAGGGGAACACATTTCCCTATGGCCATGCGGAAGTGAAAACCTCACGAAGCACATAGGTACAGATGTGTCCCGGAAGCGGTCCACTAGCCCATGCGGAGGTGAAAACCTCACGAAAGCTTAGTTTCTCACTCCCACTTAAAGGTGTGACCACGACGGTCATGCAATATGATGTGCAATAGTGAACTAAGTGTGGTAAAAAAAACCATTCAATAAAATAAGTCAATACTTCACACAAGCAAGAAATAAAACCCCTACTCGGGTGACCACTAAGGTTTGGCGTGGCTCTACCTAAGGTAGGCTCTTAAAGCTCGCTATATGAGGTTCAGTTCTAAAGAAAGGTACCCGAACTAGCAGATTCCTCGATCCTCACCCATTATAGGCTCATATAGACTGAGTTCAGTTCAGGGGAATACATTTTCCTATGGCTGCACGGAGATAAAAATCTCACTAAGACATAGGTACGGATGTATCCCGAAAGCGATCCACTATCTTGCACGGAGATAAAAACATCACGAAAGAGTAGCTTCTCACTCCCACTTAAAAGGGTGTGACCCAACGGACATGCAATATGAATGCAGAAATATCCTACGAAACTCAACCTTATTACAATCCTAGCACCCTCAAAGTTGAAAACAGAGATTGAATTGAAAAATACGACCATTTTTATTAATACTGATTTTGAAACATTCGAATGAATTGGAATAATCATCAAAGGCCATCTCATCTCGAAGTGTCGAAATGCCATATCCAGTAAGTTAGGACACAGCACCCCGAATTCTCGAGAGTAAGATAGGACGCAATTCAGATCATTGTCATTTGGAAAATTCTTATCTCGAAGTAACGAGATGTCACACTCAGTAAGTTAGGGCACAACACTTTGTACTCTCGAGGATAAGCTTTTTTTCAAGAGAAGAATGATCTTTGAAAACGATTTTCCAAATTTTGACAAAAGGACAAAAAAAAATCAATTTTATGGCCTGACTCTCTTATTGTCCCCAGCTGAGTCGCCAAGCTGTCGTAACCATTTTTGTAAAACAGGAATCAACTTGGTTTTCAAAACGAAAATAAAACGGAAGTCGCCATCGACCTTTATTTGGTGTGATCGGATCACCTTTGTTTTAATAAAACATTTTAGTTACTAAAACAATATTTTTTTTTTTGTCTATGAAATTTGAGAAAACGGGTTCGGGAGTCGGTTATGTACGAGGAAGGGTTAGCACCCTCGTCACGCCCAAAATTGGTACCAAATTGATCAATCAATGTCCTTATGTCGAAAGTTGAAAATTGTAAAAAAATTTTAAAAATATGATCCCTTTAAAAATATTTGAATTTCCTCGAATTGAATATCAAGATTTTCTCGTTCCGAAGGAATAAAATATCCACATCCAATACTTTAGGACATGATAATTTAAATCCTTGAATCCAAGATCATCTCGTGGTTTTCTCGAATTGAATATCAAAACTTTCTCGTTCCGAAGGAATAAAATATCGCATCCAATACTTTAGGACACGATAATTCAAATCCTCGAATCCAGGATCATCTCATAATTTTCGAATTGAATATCAAAGTTTTCTCATTCTGAAGGAATAAAAGATCACATCCAATACTTTAGGACATGGTAATTTAAATCCTCGAACCCAAGATGAATATTGCCTCATTTAGAAAATCTTATCTCGAAATAACAGAATGTCACATCCAGTAAGTTAGGACACAACATATCGAATTCTCGAAAATAAGTTTTTATTTTTATTCAAAACTTTTTATTTTAAAAGATATTTTTCTATTTAGGTTAAACGAGAAAAATCAAAACCCGGTAAGTTAAAACATGATTTTCCCGAATTTCTGAACACGAAATATTGCCTTTATGAAAGAAATCAATTTTGTATTGGGTAAAATGTAGCACGAATTTGTAACAAAATGCAGAAAATGAAGTACAATGCTAGCAAGCATATAGAACACATATGTTAAATACAAACGATAATAATAAGACGAAAATAGAAATAAAATGAGTAAAACCGATATGCTAAAAGGATAATAAACAGAAAATAAAAGAATAATAAGCGATATGACAGCTTTACAAGCAGACAGGAAAATAAAAATAATAACAATAATAATGATGATAATAATGATGAAAAAAATGATATTGAGATGTAAATATAAATAGGAATGTATAAAATGTGACTATACGAATGAAAATAGAAGTATATGTGAAATAATATAAGTATAAATATATGAATGAAAGTTAAATAAATAATAATATATACATATATATAATATAATAAAAGTAACAATAATAATAATAATAATATAGTGATAATAAATATAATAATAACAATAATACGAAATATATATATACAATATACTGATATGAATATAGTAATAATAGTAATAATAATAATAACAATAATAATATTATTATTTGTACAATGGCAGAATAGTAAAACGGAATATATACAAAAGGATTAAATTAAAATGACAACAAAATCTAGGGGAAAGATCGAAAATAAAAGGGGATCAACGGACTCGAGTGAAATGCGTGCGCAAATAATAGGGGCCGAATGGGTAATTATCCCGATCTTTCAGAATGCGTCGCTTCAATATGGACTAAGTTGAAATGGCGCATAAGTTTCGAGGCAAAATTAAAAATTAAAAAAATGAAATTAAGTGTGATTAAACGATGGCACAACATGGGAGGACCGACTGCGCAATTTTCCCATTAAGGGTAAAAACGCGCGGATCCCCTGCGATACGGGTCGGGTCGCACGGGTCTCCCCAAAACGATGCCGTTTTGGCACCTGGGGAGACCCCTGAAACAGTGCCGTTTTTGGTGGGCAGATTTAAGCCTCAGATTCCCTTTTTCTTTCTTATTTGCAACCCTCTCACCTTTAAAAAAAAAACAAAAAAACTCCAGCCTTCTCTCCCTCTCATTTCCATCCGACGATCGCCCTCCCCTCAGCCTCCTGTCGCACCACCGTGCCACCACCGTATCGGTGGCCGGTGATGCTCGAGGCCAAGCTTTTAGCCTTCCTTCGAGACCCTTTTGAAGATCTAACCCTCGACGGCCAAAAACAACCCGAGAGAAGAACGAAACCACCTCCTTTCGCCTTTAGGCTCGGCTCCGACAACAGGGAAGGAATTCTGACGCCTTAACCACGGAGTTTTGGTAAAGTTTTTTTATTTCTTTTCGATTTCTCGATTCGAAATAAAAATAAATAGAAACAAAAGTAATTAAAAATATAAAATAAACAAAAGACCTCAACCTTGATGCTTCTGTTCAGTTTTTATTGCTGATTCCTCAAAATCGGAAGAAAAAAAACAAATGGGTTTTGTTTCAGTTTTTATAACCGAAGTACAGATTTCTGTATATTTCATTTTCTCTGCTGTTTGTCCTTTTACTCTCGTTCTTTGGTTCCTTGCAGGTTACGAGCGGAGGCGTGCGGTTATTCTATGCCATTTTTTGTCGTTTTGCTCTTATTCTCTGGTTGTTTGCAGGGTATGAGCGTTGCGCATTCCGATGGCAGAGGCGTGAGAAGTTTGATCGGCGCGGGCGGTCGTAGTGTGCGCTGCGGTGCGGCGCGCTGGGTTTCCCGAAACCCTAAGTCTCTGAACTGTTGGAGTTACGGGCCTTTGGGCCATGTAATTTTTGGGGCCGAGCCTCTGTGGATTTGGGTCTGTATGGAGTTGGTAATTTGGGCTTCGTAAAATTGTTAAAGTGGACTGTTGAACAGACTTTTGTTATTGGGTTTTTAATGTGCTGGTTTTAATATTGGGCCCGGGCAAAATTTGGGTATTACAAGTACCATATTTCAATTCATTGATGTGAAGTTGATTGTAGGTCCAAATGAAGTTGAAGACATTGGAGGCAAGTAAAATGAAGGGACGTTAATTATGTGGTTGAATACTGGTCTTGGTCGGTCAGTAATTCATTACGCATTTGGGATTTATCCCTATTTATTTACCATTAAATTTAATAGTTATATCATTATAAGAGTATTTTTTTTATATTTTTATATTATAATAAGAAGAGAATTGGTTTTTTTTTTTAAAAAAATAATTTGGGGATTTTTTTTTATACAATTAAGTTATTATTTTATGAAAAAATCAATATAATGAATCCTTTCCTCTTGTTTCTATTATTTAATCGAACAAAAACATTTAAAAGAATATTTATTTTCGTATTATTTTCATTAGAATCAATTTTTTATATGATAGGTCTCGAATATAAATATTTAATTTCAAAGCTTAACGTTGTCAATAATGTCAAAGACTTTGTTAATTATTTTTGTTAATTCAAACATAATTCTATAAAATTAAACTCTACTTAACAAAAAAAATATTCATCAATTTTATTTATTTTCCTTTATTACTGTTCTTTTCATTACAATTTTTATTTCCTTTTATTATATGACCATCCAATTTTACAAAATCATTTTAAACCTCTATTTAAATTTTCATATTTTTAGCCCTTAAACTTGTGTTTTTTGGTAGATCACGTCAAAGTGAATAGGAAAGTTAACGTTTTTTAACTTGTTGATGTTACATACACATGAATTGCCATGTGAATGACAAATCATGATTTAATTAATTTTTTTTAAAATTTAAAATTTCAAAAAAAATATAAAAACTATTTTTAAAAACTAAAAATCATTAAAAATATTCAAAAATAATAAAAGTTATATATTTTTAAAATTTTAAAAAATTAATTAAATATATACATCACTATCCACATGTATGTCACGTCAACAAAGTTAACAAATATTAACTTTTTTATCTATTCTAAATTGATTTGACAAAAAAAATGTAAGTTTAAGAACTAAAAGAGATAAAATTAAATTGACGACTACAATGACATTTTTGTCAAGTTAAAAGGACCAAAGAAGTGATTATGACTTTCTTTTATTACTATTAATCTCAATATGATAAGTAAACCGTAATTAACCAGAAATGAATCTTGATCAACTTTGTGGATATACGATATCTTGCATCTTCTTTACCAAAATTAACAAATCACTCACAATTCAAGAAAAAGAAAACATAGCTTATAGACATTAATCTATCAGTACATGTGATACAAATAACAACACAAAAGAAAACCAAAAACCAAATATCTCCCAAATAAAAGCATTGGGAAGAAAGAAAAAGGAAATAAGATCACTTCCATATGCAAGTAATAGAGGCTTCCAACAGTCAAATCATGAACTAGGATAGAGTAAGAGTTGCGGATACTGAAATTCGAATCTCGAACTTGTTAGATGACACCCTTTTAATAGTGACTACATGAACTACATGAAGCAATTGGATTAAACTCGGCGTTCATCTGAAGATGCTAATCTATATTCAAACTTCTGCAAGCTTATTTTTCTTTTAAATAGTAGTTTCTGTATAAGGTACTATGACTACTTATTAACTAAATTTTACCTTGGTATGGAAAATTGTTTATTATTCGGACATCTCTGATGGCTTCTTAACCTCTCGTAGCTGCACGGAATTGTCAAAGCAGTGATAAAAACCATAGTGTGGGAATCTCTCGTACCAGGTCTCTTGTTCCACGTGTGTGTCCCAATGCTCCCCACTGCTACTCTTTCCGTATTTGTGAACCCATCCCGAGCCGTTGTGTTCCTCACCCCATGTGCGATTCCATTGATCTCCATGCTTTCCTTGCCACCATGTTTCTCCTTGCTTTACACCACGCCCGTTGGTGTCAAAATGTTCGTCCCACTTGTCACCCCATTTTGACCAACAATCACCTTCGCAGCGCTCCGCCCACTTGTCAGTGTATTTCACACTGCCACCAGATCCATCGTATTGTTCACCCCACCTGACATAGTTGCAAAAACTTGTGATCAAATGTATTAAATCAAACTGGATGATTATCGAATATCTATCCTCCAGAGATTGATCTTAAACGAAGTGGCCATTTTCTTCATCAGTTCAGTACTTCAGCTGAGTCGAGTCATTAATGATTGAATCAAAACCATTGAGCTAGATCTGAGTTTAGTCAACTGACAAATAGAACCCAAATTCAATGTCATACAAAACCATTCTGACAAAATCCAAAATAAGCTTTTGATGACATAAGACATGGATTTAAGCGTTTCAAGAGGTTGTTTAGAGCTTGCTAGAGTAAATTTCGACAGGGATCAAACAAGGCAATGCTCTTGTAAGCAATTTATGACCGGTTCAAGATTGCAACCAAAAACAAATTCTGGATAAAGAAAATAGAAACAGTAAAAATTATATCCAAACTAGATCTGATGTTTAATACCTTTCATGCCAGACATGAGCATGACCAGCCTCGAGGGGCGTGTTTGGGTCAATGCTGCACCACTTGTCAGCCCATTTCTCAGATTTTCCGGATGCATCATAATGCTCCCACCATTTTTCTTGCCACTCCTCACCATTAGCATTCTTTCCCCACTTATCAGCAGTTTTTTCAAGATGTACAAGCCCACTATCCTGAACCAAAGAACACTTTCAGTAGATATTTTTTCTTTTAACAAGATTTAGAACAATATTCTGATAAAAACACAATATCTTAGCATACTTCAATATTTTTGGACTGCTTTAGGACACAGTTAAAATTTATTAACGGTGCAATAATTTAGAGAAAACAACAAAGGGCACAAAAAAACTGTGATCAAAATACACTTTGAGCTATATATGAGATTGACACAAACAGTAGCAAAGAAGTAAAAGATGCAAAAATAAAGTCATAGATTTAAATCTCTTCACAAAGCAAGCAAATGTGTGAAATGTAAATTAGAATACATCTCCCTTTAGCTTTATTCCTTTCTCCTTTTCTTTTTCTCCTTGAGAGAAGAAGGATGTTTCGTCAATGCCACCTGGCTTGACTGCTGGTGGAAGCTTTTAATAATGTTGCTCTCAGAAAAGGAGAGAGACCAGGAAAAGCATAACTAGCATACAGACAATTTAGTATCTCTTAACCTCATAACGACAGCTCTTTTTCCATTTTTTGTCAAGATATGCTTGATATGTATCTAAAAGTACATCTATCATGCACTACAGCCAGACGATGGAAAATGATGAAATTCAGCTACAGTGATCTAGTTGTGACTAGACGGGTGAGCTAACCCTACAAGGGATTCATTCCACACAATTATTTTACTACAATCTGACAAATCTCTGCTCCCAACCATTCATTATACAGGGTTCTCCACATATGCTTACGTGGAGCCAAGATGGACCATATACTCTAAGGATGATTGAACATCATAATTATATCACAATTTAATTTAGATGATATGAACCCTACAAGTAAAATGCAATAAAAAGAAAGGGTCTTGAGAAATGTATCATCTTGCTTCAATTATGTTGTTTTTACTGACCTGCAACATCGATTCTCTCCACTTTTCACTCCAAACATTCCCGAAAACATCACGTCCTGATTTCTCAGAACCTAGTTCCTTGTAGTCGAACTCATCAGAAGCCTCCCAGTACTTCTCTTGCCATTCAACAGCTTGGTCAGCACTAACACCCCTGATCATTGTCCACCTGCAAATCACACCATCAGGTCTTTGCTCGATTCCCGTTTCAATCCACCATCTTGTTCCATCTTGATTGATTCCTTGAGATGATAATTCTTTGGCCTTATGAAGGGCATCAGCTGCTTCTGCAGCATGCGCAGAAAATTCAACTTCAAGGTCACGCTCCTCTTTTAAAGAAATCTCTTCTACATCAACCTCAGCTGCTTTTGTTTTATCAACTTCTAGAAGTGACTGAAACGGTGGAAGATTGCGGGTGGTCTCGTAAGCTTTACTCTCAAAAGGAATAGAGAGAAAGCCAACAGACCGCTCTTTCTCTAGAACTGGATTGCTAGAAATTGGATACTCCGAAGTTTGTCTAGCAGCCTGCAACCCATCCACTTCATCTGAAATTTGATCATTACTTGAAGAAGGTGTCCAGGACCAAAAATCTGGACCAGGTGTCCCATTTCCTGAATTTTCAGGTCGAGTGACAAAAATGCTCCCACCCTGCTTTCCTGTTAAATTAAGACTCCGTTTACTGAAAGAAATAGTAATAACTTTATAATAAGCTTAACTCTGATGATCATTCCGACATCTTAACTCTGATGATCATTCCGACATTGGGTTCTCTGAAAATTATCAGCTGCTAAGTGCCAAAAGTAAAATTAGCCGAGACATTCTTGCCAATCTAGCATTGTGAATGGAGTAAACGTGCTTTTACTACTGAAGATTGAAAATATGTGAGCTGCTGGTTACAAAAATGCCATTGTAGCTTCACATACTCAAGTAACTAAGCTGTGCTTCCCTTTTCCTTTTCTTGTTAATCGAATAATAAATTCCCTTCATTTGAGTTCTCCAAAAGATTAAAAAAAAGCTTCTCGGATTCTTTAATTCGCTTCAAAGAAATGTTATCCATTTTCTTAAAAAATGATATCCTCAGATAATATTTTTTTTTAAAAACCAAACTAAATCATTTTAGAAAAAACAGATGCCAACAAAAATGAATACAATTTAAAATTTTCAGATAAAAAAGGATTTTAGTTCTTACCATCTTCTTGAACTCTAATTGAGTTGCGATTTTTGTCGTTGGAATCATCCTTTCTCGAAGAATCCTTGTTCTCGATAAGAGAGCGAGCCGCCGCAATCGCCGCCGCGGCACGATCAATTACTTGCATTCTCTGAATCTGATCCCTTTCTTCCTTCGGAGTTTCCAGAATCTTCTGGAACTCCTTGCTCTTCTTCTCCATAACCTCTTTCTTCTCGCCATTACCGCCGCCGCTATCATCGTCGGTCTTAGCCAAATTTTGAGTGAGCTTTTGAAACTCGGCTTCCTTCTTTTCCCTCTCCACCGCTTTCCTCCACATACCGAGGTACGAATTGTCGCCATCAACGGCTCTAACAACCGTCAAGCTCGTCCTGCTCCTAAAAATCCTTTGGTAAACTGATTTTGGCGCTGCAATGAGCCCGCGTTTATGGTGGTCGGGAGGGAGAGGAGTGGAGGCGCGTAGAGTGGCGCTTGAGAGAGAAGCCATATTTGTGGTGTTTATTCTTGGGAGAGTGAAATGGAAGTGGATCGGAAATGAATTCGGAACTGCGTGAGCGAAGATATAGAACGTTGGGACTTGGGACTCTCTTTTTGAAGTTAGCGCGTGATTTTGTGAGATTTTTACAGTTTTTTTAGGTTTAAATTTTTCATCCGTCCCTGTACTTATAACGAAATTTAATATTTAATCCTTATATTTAAAAAGTTAAGAGCTAAGAACTCTTGCTTTTCATTTAAAAATCTTAACTCACTCACCACTATCGTTAGTATTTTTTATAAAAAAAATTTTAATTTTACATATTAATTAATTTGAATTAATATTACAACACATGATTGAGGAAAAATAAATAAATATGTCAACAAAATTTGAAGAAAATACTAAAATGTTAATCAAGGGCTAATCTAGGGTAAAATCTCCTTTTTAAACTTAAGTAATTCAATTTAATTTTTTTTAGTACCTTTGTTACATAAAAATTGAATTTATGGCCTTTCTAAAATAATTAATAATTCACTTTAAGCTATTTTGAACTCTCTCTTTTTTTTAAGATTTGGCATTCCCCCAAATTTTTTATTTTATCTCAACTCTCCCTACAAAAATTTTTAGTTTCTCTCCCAAGGCTATAATTTTTTTAAAAATTTTAAACTTTTAAAATACATGAACTAAATATCAATTTTGTAAAAATACAGGAACTAATGGCAGATTTTAACCTATATTATTTTTATTCAAATAATTTCGTGGCATCGAAGGAAAGTTGAGATCATGTTTTTTGTTAGCTACTGATCGGTTGATTTAACTTGGATTTACCTTTTACGAAACCGTCAAGTGGATATCACATAGTTACGCCACGTCGCATACGTTTTTATTGCCGCTTTCTTTTTAAATATTGTTAAGAATCGTAGGAAATAGGGTTAACATCCAAATATTTAATAAGTTAATTAATATACTATTAAAATAAAAAATATTTTATAAAAATAAACTTATTTTTTTCTTTTACAATATATGATAATTTTATTTTTTTTCAAGTTTTTATTTTATTAAATAGAAATTCTAATTTAGTTTACTAATTTTTAATATTTATAAGTTAAATATTATTAAAATAACATATTTGAAAGAATTTTTTTATCAAATTACGTTTTCAAGTCATCAAAATTAATATTAAGTGGTAAATTTTTATTAAAAGAAATTTAAAGTTGGTGATAAATTTAATAAAATTTAAAATCTAGAATATGAGTTGAATGATAAATTCACTCATAATTTCAAAATATAAAAAAATATAATAGTAAATTTCAATAATCACCTGTTATGGTAATATTGCACTTTTAAGCCTAACAAGTATTTCGAGTATTTTCAACTTCTAAGTAAAATTATTAAACTTTAGTTTATTAATAATTCATATCATAAAATTTTAACTTTTTATATGAAAACTAAAATATATCCTTTGAGAAATTATATTAAATTTTGAAATATAATATTACATCAATTATAAAAAATTATAATGATTGAATTCTAATTAAAAAATAGAAGAAATAAATTTAATACTAAACTTAAATTATTATGATTATTATAATAAATGTGTAACAGCCCAATTTCAATAGTGTCGGAACAGTGATTTGAGATTTCTAAATCTGACGAAAAAGTTAGAAAACTTTGTTAATCGATAATTATAAGTTAAGTGTGATTTTGAAAATATTTTAAAATTAGTGAATTTTGTGAACTAAAAGAATTAATTAGAAAAATTGGGCCAAAAACAAGGTATTGAGAGCTCGAATTTATAAAGTGAGCCATAAATATTTCTAAAAATATTTATGGAGTGTCATTAAGTTATTATTAAAGTTTAGTTGAGAAATTTTAACGTTTGGATATGTAATTAAATGAAAAGGACTAAATTGAAAAAGGTGTAAAAGTTGAATTAGATTAAAAGAAATTATGAAGGACCAAAATGGTAATTATACCATTTTATAAAGTTGAGGCGGTTAAATATGAAAAATCTGAGATTTTTTAAAGTATGTTATTATATTATATATTAATATTATATTATATTATTATATTATTATATTATTATAATATTATATATATACAAACAAAAACAAAAGAAAAGAAAGGGGAGAATACCAGAAAAGAAACAGAGAACAAGACGAAAGCAAGGGGAAAGAAAGAAAAAGGAGAAATTGATGGTTTGAAGCTTGGAAGTTTAATTGGTAAGTTAATTTAGTCCTTCTCTTTTAATTTTGATGCTTTATAAGTTTTAGAACAAAGTTTTGATGAATTTAAGTTGAAGTTTTTGAAGTTTTAAAGCTGTTGAATATAGCATATGATGAACAAAAAGATGAATTAGTGGTTTAATTGAAAGAATTTGAAGTTAGAATTGGGTAAAGGATTTAATTGTAAAATAAGCTATAACAAAACTGTTTTGGACATGTGAGTAGAGTAACTTTTAAAAATCACCAAAAATCGTAGAAGTTGAAATAGAAGTTGAATGATATATGAAATTAAAGCTTATTGAGTCTACTTTCATATGAAAGAAACAGAAAAAGCAAAGGAATTCTGTAATTTAAGATTTGGCATTCCCCCAAATTTTTTATTTTATCTCAACTCTCCCTACAAAAATTTTTAGTTTCTCTCCCAAGGCTATAAGTTTTTTAAAAATTTTAAACTTTTAAAATACATGAACTAAATATCAATTTTGTAAAAATACAGGAACTAATGGCAGATTTTAACCTATATTATTTTTATTCAAATAATTTCGTGGCATTGAAGGAAAGTTCAGATGCGGTTTTGTTGGCTACGGTCGGTTCAGATTTAACGGATTTACCTTTTTCTGAAACCGTCAAGTGGATATCACATAGTTCTGCCACGTCGCACAGTTTTTATTGCCGCTTTCTTTTTAAATATTGTTAAGAATCGTAGGAAATAGGGTTAACATCCAAATATTTAATAAGTTAATTAATATACTATTAAAATAAAAAATATTTTATAAAAATAAACTTATTTTTTTCTTTTACAATATATGATAATTTTATTTTTTTTCAAGTTTTTATTTTATTAAATAGAAATTCTAATTTAGTTTACTAATTTTTAATATTTATAAGTTAAATATTATTAAAATAACATATTTGAAAGAATTTTTTTATCAAATTACGTTTTCAAGTCATCAAAATTAATATTAAGTGGTAAATTTTTATTAAAAGAAATTTAAAGTTGGTGATAAATTTAATAAAATTTAAAATTTAGAATATGAGTTGAATGATAAATTCACTCATAATTTCAAAATATAAAAAAATATAATAGTAAATTTCAATAATCACCTGTTATGGTAATATTGCACTTTTAAGCCTAACAAGTATTTCGAGTATTTTCAACTTCTAAGTAAAATTATTAAACTTTAGTTTATTAATAATTCATATCATAAAATTTTAACTTTTTATATGAAAACTAAAATATATCCTTTGAGAAATTATATTAAATTTTGATGAATTTAAGTTGAAGTTTTTGAAGTTTTAAAGCTGTTGAATATAGCATATGATGAACAAAAAGATGAATTAGTGGTTTAATTGAAAGAATTTGAAGTTAGAATTGGGTAAAGGATTTAATTGTAAAATAAGCTATAACAAAACTGTTTTGGACAGCAGCAGTAGAGTAACTTTTAAAAATCACCAAAAATCGTAGAAGTTGAAATAGAAGTTGAATGATATATGAAATTAAAGCTTATTGAGTCTACTTTCATATGAAAGAAACAGAAAAAGCAAAGGAATTCTGTAATTTGAGATATTTATATTTTTGTAAGACTGGTTTAAAGGGATTTCGGGATCCCCTGTTCTGACTTTGGAAAATCATAAAAAATTGGAGAAAAATAATTAGGGGCTTAAGTTTATATGTCTAGAATTCTGAATGAGTCTATTTTCAATAGAAATAAACGAGAACATCATATGAATTGTGTATGAGGAGATAATTAATTTTTAGTGAAGAAGGGTCAGAACTGCCAGACAGCAGAACAGGGGTGACTTTGATGAATAAACTGTACGAATTGGCTAGGCTAAAAATTCTGGAAATTTTATGGTATGAATATATGTGAGTCTAGTTTCAGTAAAAATTAACGGTGCTTCATTTGGAGTTCTGTAGCTCCGGAAATAAATAATTTAGTGACTATAACTCAAATGGACAGTTTTGAATATACTTATGAGTAATTAATGAAATTATTAACAATGTTACTTATAGCATGTTATATACATTAAGGATGTGGAATGGAGAGGAGGAGGAGGAAAATATGTATGAATATTTAGGTAGTATGGCTAATTTGAAATGTTTTAGACTCAGGGACTAAATTGAATAAAAGTAAAACTTTGTGATTAATTTTGTAAAATTGTGAAAATGATCAATTTGCATAAAATGGATTATTTTATTATTTAAAATTGCAAAACTGAATGAAATTATTAATTTAGATTAAGATTGACTGAAAAATCAATGAAAATAGAAAATTTCCAAAGTGCCCCGAATTTTGATATTTACGCAAATTCAACCAGGTCAGTTCGTGAACTTAATTAAGTGATATAAGGAAATATAAGTTGATAGTACGTGAAATATTGATATGATAAATTAACTGTTTTATGTTTATAAAGAAACGGCAAGTGAATGATATTTATCACGACATGTAAATATGAGATTATCTTTAATATTATAATACAAGGTAATTAAGTATGATGAAACGAGTAATAAATTCAAGTAAGGCATGTCGATAAAAATAAATATATTTAAGGGACAATATGTTTGATTTTGATTGGTTTCAAATATAAATGCTAAATGAAATAAAATGTCTGATAAATAAATTTATAATCCGGTAATGCCTCGTACCTTATTCCGGCATCGAATACGGGTAAGGGGTGTTACATTTAGTGGTATCAGAGCTTAGGTTTAGTCGGTTCTCGGACCAAACGTAGTATATGTGAAGTCTAGAAATATATGCCATTATTAATATATAACTTGAGATAATGTGATATGTTCCAACTTTGATGATATTTGTATTACTATTATGTGTAATTTATTAATTATGTGTGGTAAGTATTTTAAGGTAAGTATTTAGTAAAATGATAAATTTAAGATTGGGTACTGAAAATTGAGACTGATACTGAACTGAATTATGGAATATTGAATATTATTTTGAATACTGAATTGAATTGTGAAGTTACTAAATATTGTTATATGTATTGCGTTAAACTATGAAATTATTGATGTAATGAATTACTGCAATACTATGAAACTGATCGAAATAAGAAGTGAAAATAGAATGAATTGAAAATTAAAATTTATTTAAATTACGAATGAATTACTTAATTATGTGAATATTTGAAGGTATATTAATAGGAAACTAAAAGTGATTTGAATTGAATCCAATTAAATTAAATAAAGAAAATATGTGAGTAATTGAAATGTTTATTGATTGAAAAGTAATTAGTGATTTTAAATTTGATTGAATTAAATTATGAATATGTGTAAATATATGAATCGTGTATTGATTGAAAAGTGGTTGGAACTGAATTGAAGTATGATTATATGTAAAATATGTATTGGTATTGAATTGTATAATGATTAGAAAATGAAAAAGTGAATTTGAAATAAAAAAATAATAATTTGAATACCCTATTAACTTATCAGACTAGACTGGATACAAATGGCATGCCATAGGATTTGTGATGTGATGAGGAGATTTGTAGCTCGGCCGAGAAGATGATTCTGTTATTATATGCTTGATTTATCCGAAGAGGCATTTAATGCCTTATTGGTGTGTTTGGGAGGATATGATATATTGGTGTGTTTGGGAGGATATGATATATTGGTGTGTTTGGGAGGTTATATTATCTTGGTGTGTTACACGGAGGATTTATATTATTTCGGTGTGATTGGGTTGGATATTTTGGTGTGATTGGTTGGAATCCGCGTATCCGTCAAAGCCCGAGTCTTGTTAATAGGGGTAAATATGAATATTATGTGAAATTGAAATGAGAATCTAATACCCTATTAACTTGTCAGGCTAGTCGGATATAATTGGCATGCCATAAGATTTGAGAAGGGATTTGGAGATAATGAAGTTATTATATCCTTCGGAATTATCCGAAGAGGCACTATGTGCTATACTGGTGTGTTTTGGGTGGATTATAATATATTGGTGTGTTTGGAGGATTATCTGATTATGGTGTGTTTTGGAGGATTACATGATTATTCTTGTGTGTTTTGGTTGGATATTCTGGTGTGTTTAGGTTGGAATCTGTGTATCCGTCACAAAGTCTGGATTGTTAATAGGGTGAATAACTGAAATGAGAAAAACTAAATAAATTTAATCGATTGAACTATTAAAAATATGAGTAAGAAATTATGAGTTGAATTGTAAATCGAATTGAAATGTGAGAATTGAAGTATGAACTTAAGGTTCATAAATTTGTTAAAACATCAAATTATTATTATTGAAATCTGTTGAATAAACGAAATGAGAAAATCGATTGAATTTGATCGGTTGAACTATTGAAGGTATGGAAAAGTGGAATTAGGAATTGAAATGTAAATTGAAATTGAGATATGAGATTGAAAGCTTGAACCAAAGGTTTATGAATTGATTAAAGATAATGTAGATGGTATATGAGGCTATTTGATGAAAGACTATTGTTGAGGTATGAAATTAAAGTATAAATTAACACATATGACTTATATTGTTACATGTTTGATGTCTATTATTTAATATTAAATGTTAAATTTAAATTATGCATACAACAAGTGAAGTATGAGGTAAGTGTTATTGTTGAATTAAATGGAAATTGAATTAAGTGATGGATAAATATTAGTATTGAATTGTATATTAATAAGAAAGTGAAATTAAATTTAGTTGTGAATAAATTGAAGTAAAATTGAAATTGAAAAAAAATGATATGTGAAGCACATAATAAGAATTATTAGTAAATTAAGAATGACTAGTAAATTTTGAAATATGTTACATATATTAAAGAAAGAAAAGATATAAACATACACGTTTTTAGTACAATGGTTAAATTGTAAAGTATGTAAAAGCATTATGTTAAAATTGTAAAAGTGACATGCGTGTATAATGTAATTTTCCCAAATAAATGAGATTAGATCTACTAAGATATTTGTGGTATACCATTAAGGGACTCCAGCGCATTCTCTGATAATAACACGTTGGTACTCATCAAATGCTATCTGATTAATAGTACATAATAATACACTTCTATATTTGTTTCATATATCCTAAGTGTTCTGTTTAATCTATTGAACCTCTTATAAAAAAAAAGAAAAAAAAAAGTAAGTAATTTTTGTTATAAAGTATGTTCGCAATATTGAATTAAAAATAAATTGCAAACTGAAAGGGATATAGAATGGATATAAATAATAAACTAGATAAATATGTGTACAAAGGAGCTATAGAATTATAGAAATAATGAAGTTCATGATCAAAATAACAAGGAAATTTCGAGGACGAAATTTTTTAGAGGAAGAGTTGTAATGACCCAATTTCAATAGTGTCGGAACAGTGATTTGAGATTTCTAAATCGTGAAAAAGTTAGAAAACTTTGTTAATCGATAATTATAAGTTAAGTGTGATTTTGAAAATATTTTAAAATTAGTGAATTTTGTGAACTAAAAGAATTAATTAGAAAAATTGGGCCAAAAACAAGGTATTGAGAGCTCGAATTCATAAAGTGAGCCATAAATATTTCTAAAAATATTTATGGAGTGTCATTAAGTTATTATTAAAGTTTAGTTGAGAAATTTTAACGTTTGGATATGTAATTAAATGAAAAGGACTAAATTGAAAAAGGTGTAAAAGTTGAATTATAGATTAAAAGAAATTATGAAGGACCAAAATGGTAATTATACCATTTTGTAAAGTTGAGAGCAGTTAAGTATGAAAAATCTGAGATTTTTAAAGTATGTTATTATATTATATATTAATATTATATTATATTATTATATTATTATATTATTATAATATTATATATATACAAACAAAAACAAAAGAAAAGAAAGGGGAGAATACCAGAAAAGAAACAGAGAACAAGACGAAAGCAAGGGAAGAAAAAGGGAAAGAAAGAAAAAGGAGAAATTGATGGTTTGAAGCTTGGAAGTTTAATTGGTAAGTTAATTTAGTCCTTCTCTTTTAATTTTGATACTTTATAAGTTTTAGAACAAAGTTTTGATGAATTTAAGTTGAAGTTTTTGAAGTTTTAAAGCTGTTGAATATAGCATATGATGAACAAAAGATGAATTAGTGGTTTAATTGAAAGAATTTGAAGTTAGAATTGGGTAAAGGATTTAATTGTAAAATAAGCTATAACAAAACTGTTTTGGACAGCAGCAGTAGAGTAACTTTTAAAAATCACCAAAAATCGTAGAAGTTGAAATAGAAGTTGAATGATATATGAAATTAAAGCTTATTGAGTCTACTTTCATATGAAAGAAACAGGGAAAGCAAAGGAATTCTGTAATTTGAGATATTTATATTTTTGTAAGACTGGTTTAAAGGGATTTCAGGATCCCCTGTTCTGACTTTGGAAAATCATAAAAATTGGAGAAAAATAATTAGGGGCTTAAGTTTATATGTCTAGAATTCTGAATGAGTCTATTTTCAATAGAAATAAACGAGAACATCATATGAATTGTGTATGAGGAGATAATTAATTTTTAGTGAAGAAGGGTCAGAACTGCCAGACAGCAGAACAGGGGTGACTTTGATGAATAAACTGTACTAATTGGCTAGGCTAAAAATTCTGGAAATTTTATGGTATGAATATATGTGAGTCTAGTTTCAGTAAAAATTAACGGTGCTTCATTTGGAGTTCTGTAGCTCCGGAAATAAATAATTTAGTGACTATAACTCAAATGGACAGTTTTGAATATACTTATGAGTAATTAATGAAATTATTAACAATGTTACTTATAGCATGTTATATACATTAAGGATGTGGAATGGAGAGGAGGAGGAGGAAAATATGTATGAATATTTAGGTAGTATGGCTAATTTGAAATGTTTTAGACTCAGGGACTAAATTGAATAAAAGTAAAACTTTGTGATTAATTTTGTAAAATTGTGAAAATGATCAATTTGCATAAAATGGATTATTTTATTATTTAAAATTGCAAAACTGAATGAAATTATTAATTTAGATTAAGATTGACTGAAAAATTAATGAAAATAGAAAATTTCCAAAGTGCCCTCGAATTTTGATATTTTCGCAAATTCAACCAGGTAAGTTCGTGAACTTAATTAAGTGATATAAGGAAATATAAGTTGATAGTACGTGAAATATTGATATGATAAATTAACTGTTTTATGTTTATAAAGAAACGGCAAGTGAATGATATTTATCACGACATGTAAATATGAGATTATCTTTAATATTATAATACAAGGTAATTAAGTATGATGAAACGAGTAATAAATTCAAGTAAGGCATGTCGATAAAAATAAATATATTTAAGGGATAATATGTTTGATTTTGATTGGTTTCAAATATAAATGCTAAATGAAATAAAATGTCTGATAAATAAATTTGTAATCCGGTAATGCCTCGTACCTTATTCCGGCGTCGAATACGGGTAAGGGGTGTTACAAAATGTAACTAAGTAAAATAAAAGATGAAATTAATATATGACATCGGAAAAAATTAAAATAGTAAATCATGAAAAAGAATAACACAATATTTGGATTTTTTTCTTAAAAAGCCGAATACATCTAATTTTCAAACATTATTATTTTTGTTCTGTTTTTTTTTATATCCAAATAGATATTTTCGAATCAAGTGATAATAAATTCAATAAAAATCATTATATTTTTTAGTATATTAAAGAGTTTATTGCACCCAAATCAACTTATTACAAAAGAAAGCAGACCACCTTTTTGGTGGCTCAGTGGCCTAGCCGCCGTCACCACTTCCTGTCAGAGTTAGTTCCCCTTAACTTTCGATATCTCCACAAGATGAGAGTATTTTTTGGGGAATATACATTTTAGTACCTAATTGAACTAAAAAAAATTGAAGTACTAATTAAACATTTAAAGTAAAGTTTAAGTACTAAAATGTATATTTATTTTTTAATTTTTAATATAAGCCTCACGAGACTCTTAAAATTTCGGATTCACGAATAATTATATAATACCTTGTTGATATAAATTAACCATTAAATAAATAAAAATTGGTGGTTACATATCAAATTATTACAGAAATATAATACTTTACATTTAATTTTTGTTGTAAAAGTGGACCATGTCAATAGTAATGGTTAAACTGTTTGTAATCATCTTGCCGAGCAATGAATTCACTTCAGTTATTGGTGACTTAACGTTGGCTTCTTCAAATGCATCCTCACAATGATATATTTTGTCCACATTAGAGCTTAGCTCCACCCTTAGTTGTTTGTCATCGCCAACCGAGATAGCATCAAGGATTCTATGTTTACTTTCGAGAATAGACTTGTAATTATTGATACAAATGTTAAAACAATTAGTGACCGGTTTTGAGTTTGAGGAAGATAATAAGAGCTTTGAAGCCTTGTCCAAGGCTTCCTTAGTCTTAATATCAATTGCTTCAACCTCGATATCAAGAATAGACACGGGATTTATAGCAACCTTTTTACGTAAAAATGGAATAGTTGTTATTAAGCATTCAACTGGGTTGTCAGTCTTATCACAAATTCGTTGAAGCTTAGGATCAATAGCGGCAGGTAATCTTTCATCCCCTTGTCGAACATTATATGAAGATGGAGTTAAAGCTACCGATGAAGTAGTAAAGAATAAGAAGAAAACGAGGATGGAGATTAAGTGCTTCATCTTAATTACCTCTTCCTTTAGAGGCCAAAGATTGGGAAATGAAAAGATGACTTAAGTGGTAATTATTATTGATCAATTTAAACTAGTTTGAGATGTTAATTTTAGATAGAACTAAAATATTGGTTCGAGTTGTGCCACATAATCTAATTTTAGTATAACAAATTTTGGATATTATTATAATGGCTTACATTTATTAAAGAAATATTTGAAAAAATTATCAACTACAAATTACCAATTTTTTTTTTCTCACAATTTGTTAATTTAGGATATTGTTACATAACATAGAAAACTATTTCGTTGACAATTTTTTTTAGTACGAAGAATATAAATTTAACTTAGACAAATATGATTCATTCACATTATGCATTGAGTTGACTATTTGTTTATGTTAAATTGTAGAATAAAAATTTGAAGATTAAAATATATTCTAATTAAAGTTTTCAGAACTTGACTGATAGTCGAACTAGTCAGGCCACGAATTTGTATGGTTGGATTCAACAAATTATTAAAAAATCATAAAAAATATTTTTAAAAAGCTAATTCAATAGTTTTTTTTAGCCTAGTTCAATCAATTTATATCAATTTGTGGATCTCAGTTTATCTCTCTCCGGATCGATATCCCGATTAATTCTCGGCCCGACTGGCCACTTTAATTCAAACAATCATGACATTAAGTCTCTACACTTGGTGTATTTGGAATTTAGTACTCCTATTTTTATTTTCAAAAATTTAATCCCTCTACTTTTTTGGATTTAAAATTATGCTTTCAAATTATAAATAACCATGTTACATTTTAATTGAAAAGTTAACGATATTAACTATTTGAACTAATTTAACACTATAAAAATATTTAAGTCATTAATAACATTACAAAAATAAAAAAATTAAATCGTATTTAAAATTAAAATGTAAAGATTAAACCTCAAATTTAAACATATTAAAATTAAAACTGAAAATTAACCATTTTTATAAAATGAAAAAAGAAAAGAAACATGGTAGGTGCGTGCATGTCAGTATGAGGATTGAGGAAGATCCTCTTATATATAGGTATATAGATTTTGAGCATAACTAAAACTATACTATTGTTTTATAATTAAAAAAAAGAGTGTGGAATGGTCTTTAATATTTTATGAAAAATAATTTTGGAATTAAATTAAGAAAATTAGTAAAATATGAGGTAATGTGAGATTAAATATATGGTGTGATAGAATTAAAACATGATACATTATTCAATGTGTGAATTAATTACTTCATGATATAATTAAAAAATAAAATTCTAAATGAAATAATAAAATATAATTACTATATAAATTTAAGCGTAATATAAGGATTAAAATTAAAATTTGATCATTATTATATAAATTTAAAAAGTACAGGTATCGTAATTACAATTGAACCATTATGAGACCTGTGTTAGAATGCCCTTATGGATATAGATTTAAAATTGGAATTATCATTATTTTAAAGTAAAAAAATAAAACCTTTATTTTTGGGGTATGTGTCAAAATGAGGAATGGTTTAAACACTACTTTTATATAGGCGTATAGATGTGTAACTTTAGTTTATTAATCATTCATATCATAAAATGTTAATAATATTTTATTTGATTGTTGCCATTGATCCATGGTATTTTATGTTAGGAAACGACTCGATTAAGCAACGAACAAGTAAAAATAGTAGAAGAAATTAAGAAATTGAACACACAAATTTAACGTGAAAAAACTCCTCCAAATAGGATAAAAAAACCACGGGCAAAGATAATTTTACTATAATGGCGAAAGAAAAGAAGAGTACAAAAGATGGATATAAAAACTAAACTCCGAAAACCCGAAAACAAAGAACCCTCAAAACGTAAACACAAAAATTCTATAAATGTATTATGAGTTCTAATATCTAATTGGTGTATTTTCTAATGTTGTAAAAGAGCCTATTTATAGGCTAAATTCATAGGTCAAATAATAATAAAATAATCTAAACTAATCAGTGTTTGATTGAAACAAATAAATAAAGTTTAACTAGAAGATTATTTCTCAAATATGACTGAAATAGGAGTCATACTTAACAAATCTCCACCTTGACTCATATTTCTACAACGTCATCTTTGCCAAAACCCGCCACGGCCTTTCTTGAACCATGCAGGGAATTAACTGAGTCGAATTTGTGCTTAAAAACTTGAAGACTTCTAGCCTTCGACTTGTACACTGCCAAATCAAAACTAACCCGGGTTTGATTTTCACGAACACAGTGCCCTAACTTTTCAAAACCTGCATCCAAAAGAGAACCTTTCTTCAACGAAACGGTCATACATTTTTCCCTCCTATGACCAAGTTGCCTCCGTTCTAAACGAGTTGACTTCGACTTTATAACGGACGAAGGACGTCTGATTTCACCGGTCACTGTATAACCTTCCAGAATATAAAGATTGTCAGTTCTTTTACCTTTTAACAAAACGAGAGCTCCACGAGATACTTTAATGCCGCTCGACTCGATGTTGATTCCGCATCCTTTCAAATCTAAAATACTCAAGGAGATGAGATTCTTTCGTAAATCAGGTACATACTTGACATCTAAGAGTGTCCTAATCGTCCCATCGTGTATCCTAATTTTAACAGTACCAATACCAATTACCTTACTAGATGAATCGTTTCCCATACACATAACTCCACCTTCAATCGAACTGTATGTGGAGAACCATTCTCTATTGGGACACATGTGGAAAGAACATCCCGAATCTAGGACCCGCTCGGACTTGAGCTTGGAGTTATCGCTCGTTGACACTAACAAGAAATCATCACCGCTTTCATCGGCCAAATTAGCACCAGCTACATCTTCCTCGTTACTCTCAGCAACTCTTTTATTTCGCAGTTTATAACAATCTGCTTTGACGTGACCTAACTTTTTACAGTAGCGACACCTTTTGCCTCATTTCTTTGATGCTACTAAAACGGAAGCTTGCTTATCTGCCTTGCTATCCAAACCAAACTCATTGTCTAGTTTGTCTCTACTCAACAAATGACCCTTCACATCTTCGAACGAGAGTTTGTCTCTGCCATAAATCATGGTCTCCTTGAAAGACTTGTATGAAGGGGGTAAAGAGCATAATAATAGCATAGGCTGATTGTAACAGCCCAATTTTAATAGTGTCAGAACAGTGATTCGAGATCACTAAATCTGACAAAAAGGTTAGAAAACTTTGTTAATCGATAATTATAAGTTAAGTGTGATTTTAGAAATATTTTAAAATTAGTGAATTTTGGGAACTAAAAGAATTAATTAGAAAAAAATTGGGCCAAAAACGAGGTATTGAGACCTCAAATTCATAAAGTGAGCCATAAATATTTCTAAAAATATTTATGGAGTGTCATTAAGTTATTATTAAAGTTTAGTTGAGAAATTTTAATGTTTGGATATGTAATTAAATGAAAAAGACTATACTGAAAAAGGTATAAAAGTTTAATTATAGATTAAAGAAAATAAAAAGGACCAAAAGAGCAATTATGCCAATAGTCATAATTGAGGCGGCATAAACATTAAAGCATGTGTAAAATTTGATAGATATTATAATAAAATATATTTACTTAATAATTAAGTGTATTTATATATTATATATACTATATTATATTGTATTATATTATAGAATAAAAAAAAAGGAAAGATAGAATAGAAAACAGAAACCCAAACGAAGCAGAGAGCAGGGGAAGGAAAGAAAGAAGAAGAGAAGAGAAAGAAGAAAAGGGGCAAAATTGGGAAATTTTCAAAATTAGCTAAATAAAAAGGGGATCAAATTGAAATATCTGGAGAATTCTCTTCATTTCTCTTCATTTTCTTCAGCTGAAAAACAGTCATGGAGGAGAGTTCAAGTTGGTTTTCATACTCAAGTTTCATGTAAGTTTAATTCTTGCCTTCTCCTTGAAATTTCTATGTTTTTGGACTTTCTACAATTGGGTCCAACTTATTAATTCATTAGTTTATGATTCTATGGCTAATTTTTAAAGTTGATGTGGATTAGTGCTGGAAGAATATGATGAATAAATATTGATTTGAAGCTTTAATTTTGTTATATGATGATTTTATCAAGTGAAATTGATGTAAATTGGTTTTAGGACCTAATTGTGAAATAGCTAAAATTAAGGCCTAGTGTTAAAATTCTGATTTCAAAGGTTATGAAGTAGTTTAAAATGATAGACAAAAGTATTAAACGAGGAAAGTAACTCAACTGAGGGGTTAATTCAGCAAGGACTGAATTGTATGAATTGTGGAATTAGGGATAAAATAGAAATCAACATGTTACACTAAAGCAGTTTTGGACAGTAGCAGTTGTCTAACTTTGAAAAATCACCAAAATTTGTATAAATCGAATTAGAAGTTTAGTAAGATATGGAATTAAATCTTGTTGAGTCTATTTTCATATAAAAGAAACAGCGAAAGCAAAGTAACTCTACATTTTGAGATATTTAAATTTTTGTAAGACTGGTTTAGAATAACTTCGTGATCCCCTGTTCTTACTTTAGAAATTCACTAAAAATTGTATAAAAATAATTATGAGTTATAATTTATATTTTTGTATTCATTAATGAATCTATTTTTATTATAAATAATCAAAAACATTATATGAAAATCGTACTATGAGATAATTGATTTTTAGTGAATAAAGGTCAGAGCTGTCAGACTGTGTAACAGGGGAGAAGTTAACTAATAAACTGTATTAATTGGCTACACCAAAAATTCTGTAAAAATTATAGCAAGAAGATATATGATTCTAGTTTCAAATAAAATTAACGGATCTTAATTTGGAGTTCTGTAGCTCAAGATAAAAATAATTTAGTGACTATGACACGGATGGACAGCTTGAATATTCACATAAGCAAATATTGAAAATTATTGATAATGTTACTTATAGCATGTTATATACATTAAGGATGTGGAATGGAGAGGAGGAGGAGGAAAATATGTATGAATATTCAGCTAGCATGGCTAATTTGTAATGTTTTAGACTCAGGGACTAAATTGAATAAAAGTAAAACTTTATGATTAATTTTGTAAAAATATAGAAATGACCAATTTGCATGAAATAGATTATTTTATTATTTAAAATTGCAAAATTGAATGAAATTATTAATTTAGATTAAGATCGATTGAAAAATCGATGAAAATAGAAAATTTCTAAAATGACCCTGAATCTTGATATTTATACAAATTTAGCCATGTAAGTTCGTGTAACTTAATTATATGATATAAGAAAATATGAGTTGATGGTACGTGAAATATTGATATGATAAATTAACTGATTTATGTTTATGAAGAAGAGATAATTGAATGATATTTTTCATGATATGTAAATATGTGATTATCTTTAATATGTTAATACAAGATAATTAAGTATGTTGAGACGAGTAATAAATTTATGTAAGAAATGACGAGAAAAATAAATATGTTTAAGGGACAATATGTTTGATTTTGATTGGTTTCAAATATAAATGCTAAATGAAATAAAATGTCTGATAAATAAATTTGTAATTCCGGTAATGCCTCGTACCCTATTCCGGCGTCGAATACGGGTAAGGGGTGTTACATTGATCTTCATCGTCAATATGAACCTCAACATTCTTTAAATCATTTAAAAGAGTAATGAATTGACTGATGTGATCTCTAAGAAGCTCACCTTCGTTCATGCAAAACGTAAATAGACGTTGTTTCAACACTAAAGGTTAGCCAGAGACTTAGTCGCATAAAGAGTTTCTAACCTTTTCCATTAGGCGGATGAGGTTTTCTCCATCAATACCTCCTGTAATATCGTATTCACGAGGCACAACTGGATTGCAGACAAGGCCTTTTCATCAAGCTCTTCCCATTCTGTTTGATTTAGATTCTTAGGCTTTTTTCCAGTAACAACCTTTTTCAAGCCTGTTTGAACTAGAATTGCCATCATCCGAACTTGCCACAGATTGAAATTTGTCTCACCATCGAACTTCTCAATTTCAAACCTTGTTGCTGCCATATCTGAATGGGCTGATCTATGAAAATTGAACTAGCTCTGATACCACTTGTTAGGAAACGACCCGATTAAGCAACAAAAAAGTAAAAATAGCAGAAGAAATTGAGAAATTGAACACACAAATTTAACGTGGAAAAACTCTTCCAAAGAGGATAAAAAAACCACGGGCAAAGGTAATTTTACTATAATGGCAAAAGAAACGAAGAGTACAAAAGATGGAGATAAAAACTAAACCCCGAAAACAAAGAAACGTTAAAACGTAAACACAAAAATTCTATAAATGTGTTATGAGTTCTAATATCTAATGCGTGTATTTTCTAAGGTTATAAAAGAGCCTGTTTATAGGCTAAATTTATAGGTCAAATAATAATAAAATAATCTAAACTAATCAGTGTTTGATTGAAACAAATAAACAGAGTTTAACTAAAAGCTTACTTCTCAAATTTGACTGAAATAGGAGTCATATTTAACATTTTATATGAAAACTAAAATATTTTGGGAAATTATATTAAAATTTTAAATATAATATTGATATCAACCATAAACATTTTAAATATAATTTTATGTGGTTATCTCCAAAAGATAAGAGTATTTTTCTGAGTAAACAATATACATTTTGGTTATTTCAAACTTTTTTTTAGCTTAGTCATTTTAAATAAAATAATTGTACAAGTTAGTTGTCGTCGTTAAAAGTTTTGTTTTCTTTTAACGGATTGCCGACATGACACATTAGTTCGTTGGGTGATTGACATGTTGCATTTTTTGTTAACTTTTGACTAAAGTTTATGAACCTCTTTATAACTTTAGGGGGGGGGGAAGACTTGGACTAATTATAGAAAGGTCCCTAAACTTTAGTTAAAAGTGAAAAAATTTCACATGTCAATCAGTCAATGTGCTAATGTGCCACATCAACAATCCCTTAAAAGAAAACGAAAATTTTAACGAAAGTGACTAAATTGAAAAAAAATTGGAGTGACAAAAATAGGACAAATCATATTTTAGAGTGACCATGGATATACTTTACCCTATTTTTTTAGGTAAATATACATTTTGGTACTTAATTAGACCAAAAAACCCTTAAATACCAATTAGAACCTCGAAGCTAAGTTCAGGTACCAAAATATATATTTGTTTTTTTTAGTAAAGGCCTAATCAAACTTCTAAAATTACGGATTGAGTTAAATTGATATTTGGGGTCTAAACTTGGTAACTTTTTCCATATTGGGGTCCGAAATTTTTTTATCCAAGTTAAGTTCTAAACTTGACAATTGTTCCCACATTGGGACCTGAACTTTTTTTTTGTGCATGTTAAGCTTTGAACTTGGCAATTGTTCCCATATTGAGGTCTGAACTTGACAATTGTTCTCACATTAAGGCTCGAATTTGGGTTTTCAAGGGCTAACTTAGATAAAAAAAAGTTGAAGTTCTAATGTGTGAACATTTGTCGAGTTTAAAGTCTAACTTAAACCCAAAAAAAGTTTAGACCGTGGTGTGGGACAAATTCAAGGCATAATTGGACCAAAAAAGAATTTAGACTCCCATATAAAAAAAAAATTACAAATGTGATTTAACCCTTATAGGTTCATAGATTCATGAAGAATTATATGTAATGTCTTATTCATATAAATTGATTATTAAATAGATAGAAGTTGGCGGTTACAAATCAAATTATTACAAAAATACCACACTTTTTATACATTTAATTTTCAAACTTTAAATCTTCCTTTAAAAGTGGACCATGTCTTGTAATGGTTAAACTATTTGTAATCATCTTCCCGAGCAATGAATTTACTTCTGTTATTGGTGACTTAATGTTGACTTCTTCAAATGCATCCTCACAATGATATATTTTGTCCACATTAGAGCTTAACTCCACCCTCAATTGTTTGTCATCGCCAAGCGAGATAGCATCAAGGATTCTATGTTTACTTTCAAGAACAGACTTGTAATTATTGATACAAATGTTAAAGCAAAATGTGGCGGGTTTTGAGTTTGAAGAATATAATAAAAGCTTTGAGGCCTTGTCCAAGGCTTCCTTAGTCTTAATATCAACTGCTTCAACCTCGATTTCAAGAATAGACACAGGATTTATAGCAGCCTTTTCACGTAAGAATGGAACAGTTGTTATTAAGCATTCAATTGGGTTGTCAGTCTGATCACAAATTCGTTGAAGCTTAGGATTGATAACGACAGGTAAAGTTTGATCCCCTTGTCGAACATCATATGAAGGTCGAGCTAAAACTATTGATGAAGTAGTAAACATAAAGAATAAGAAGAAAATGTGAATGGGGATCAAATGCTTCATCTTAATTATCTCTTCTTTTAGAGGCTAAAGATTGAGAAATGGAAAGATGAGTTAAGCAATAGTGATTAATGATCAATTTAAACTAGTTCGAGGCCTCGATTGTAGGGAAAATTAACATCTTAATTTGAGTTATGCGATACAATCTAATTTTAGTATAACAATTTTTTGTTTTATTGTAATGGCTAACATTTAAATACATTCTTAAAAGAATGGTAAACTATTAAAATAGTCATTTTTATTTACCTCGTGTTACATTTTAGTTATTTATATTTGAAATGTTATATTTTAATCACTTACATTATCGCATTGTAACATTTTAGTCACTGAACCATTAATTGTCGTTAATGGTGTAATAGTAAACTAACGTGGCACGTTAAATCATCATTTCAACCAAAATTTTTAGGTTAATTTATACAATCAGTCCTTATATTTTTTCGTTTTGAGCAATTTATTTATTTTTCTTTTATGTTCTTTTAACTTTCCTTTTTTTTTTCTTTATTTTCCATTCTCTTCTGCTTCTCCCTCTGTTTTCCTCCCTTCTCCATTTCTTTTAACGTAGTTTTTCTATGTTTTTCACTCGTTAATTAAACTAGTCCCTATACTTTTATTTTTTGACTAATTTAATTTTTTTTGAGTGAGGCTAGCTTGTGGACTAGTTTTAACAAATGGAAAACATTAAAAAAATGCATTAAAAAAATGAAGATGAGAGAAAAATAAAGGAAGAAGCAAAAGAGAATGGAAAATAAAGAAAAAAGAAAAGAAAAGTTAAAAAAACATTAAAAAATTGCTCAAAATGAAAAAATATAGGGACCAATTGTATAATTTAACTTAAAATTTTTGTTTGAAATGATGATTTAACGCGCCACATCACGACTCAGTGACTAAAACGTTATAACACGATGATGTAAGTGACTAAAACGTAACATTTTAAACATAAGTGACTAAAATGTAACCTGATGCAAACAAAAGTGACTATTTTGATAGTTTACCCTTAAAAGAAATATTTGGAAATCTTTATCAACTAATTAACAGGTTTTTTGTTATGGTTTTGATATCACAACTAGCATTAGTTCCCCAGCTAAAGCAGGGCGTTAATAATTTTTCAATAAATTATTTAAATAAATAATAATTAAATTCAAATAAAAAATTATTAATTTAAATAATTAAAAATAATTGTTTATTATATAAAATATTTATCTACTTATTCTTTTGATGGTAATAATATTTTTTATATTATGATTTTTCAATTATTAAGATTAACTTTACTTACAATAGTAATTTAAGATTGACTATATATTAAATCGATGTGTGAATTAAATTTGGGACAATCATTTTAATTTTTAATTTTTAATTATTTTTTAAAAAAATTAAAAAGTTATGAAAAACTCAATTGTAGAAATTTCAACCATACTTCTCATTATTACAATTAAAAATAATTTTTTTTTACATAAAATGTTACTCTTTTTTAGTAACATTGGAAAAAAAAAATCCAATATTTTAAAATTTTACATTTAAGTCGCATATATTAACTTAATGCAATTATATGTTAAGCATAATATATTTTTAATTAAAATATGTACGGTCAGAATTGCAATTATAAAAAATACATCAAAATAATTATGATAAGGATTAATTATATAAAGCACGATTGAACTGGTAACCATAATATTTAAATCTAGACCAGAATAAATTTATACACGTCCATACATAGCGGGACATAAACTAAAAGATACGGATTGAGAACCAACACATAATTTACACAGAATGAAACTCGAACTTGAAATCTTAAAATTATTTAATTTGATTATAAATTTATTTTTTTTAAAATGGTTATTGATGATAATTATTTTTTTATTTTTTTATTTTTTTAATAATATTTTATGTAAACATGTTAGATATGGTAAGAATTAATTCATTTCATAAACTTTCCAAACTACTTCTATTAAATATGTTAAATTAGATCCAGTGATACTTTAAAAACTTCTCAATATTTTTTTTTTGTTTATTTAACTTTTCAACATATAAATAAAAAATTATTAATTTTTACATAATCGTGAAAATTTTCAAGTAATAATTATGTCTATAAAAAATAAACATAACAAAATAGATAATCAAAACTAAAACATCTCCTTGAAATTATATTAAAATATAATATTGGTATCATTCATAACAATTGTAATGCTTAAATTATAATTAAATAAATTTAGTGTTAAAATTGAAATATTATAATAAATATTAGATGATGTCACCTAGGTGAAAAATAAATATGTAATAAATTTATAAAAATAATAAAAAAATTAAATATAGCTTTAATTGAAATAGTAAAATTGAATGGGTAAATATCATGATATTTTAGGTTCAAATCTTATCATATATGTATGTACTTTTTTAGATTTTATATATATATAGATAAAAATCTCCTAAAAGTATAATATTTGTTCTCTTGTAAAAATAATAGGTTTTTGATAACTTTAAACCGAGTTAGGACTCGATTGAGCCTTAATAAACCTAAGATTCGATACTTGTGTTTGTAAACCCTTTTCTCCTTCTGTAATTGTAATGTAATTGTTTACTTGTATACAAAAATATAATTTTAGATATAATAATTTCTTTGTTTTTATCTAAAAAAATTAAGACATCAAAGAATAAAGTCGGCATTACATGTTTTTGGATTTGCCCGTTAAAGGGAGATCTCGGTCATAAAAAATAAAAAAATAATGATAAATTATGCCCTAATGTAAGATTCGATCAATCAAACACTCCTTAATAGGGTGTTGTGTCAACACCAATGCTTAAACTGTTTATAATCATCCTGCCAAGCAAAGAATCCATTTCTATTATTGGGGATTTAATATTGGCTTCTTTAAAATTCATCCTCGCATGCATATATATTGTCCACATTAGAGTTTAGGTCCTTGATCAGCTTGTCGGTATCACATATAGAGATAGCATCAATGATTTTCTGTTTGTTTTTGAGAATAGTTTTGTAGTCATCAATGCAACTGTTAAGGGGATTAGTAACAAATCTTGAGGTAGAAAGATTTGATAATCGTTTTGAAGCCTTGTGCAAGGCTTCCTTAACCTTACCGTAGAATACATCAACCTCCTCTTTAACAATAGATACAGGATCTACAACAGCCTTTTCATCTAGGAATGAAATAGTTGTCGTTAAGCATTTGATCGGGTGCTCAGTTCCTTCACAGAGTTGTTGAAGCCTAGGATCCACGTCGACAGGCAATGTAGAAAATGGTCGGTCCTCTTCGGGTTTAGGAAAGCTAAAAAATTGAGCATCGAGCGAAGATGGAGCTAAAGATATTGATGAAGAAGTAGTAGAGCTAGAGAAAGAGAAGAAAATAAGAAAGAGGATTAAATGCTTCATCTCTGTTATCTTCTCTCTTAGCTGAGATGATTGAGAAATGAAAAAATTATGTCAAGGAACGTGGAATGGTGATACATTTAAACCAGCTGAAGGCATCGATTATGGACAAAAATAACATATTTATCTGAATTGGGCTACACAATCTAATTTTATCATAACCATTTTTCGTTATTTAAATTTAATTTTTTGTTAAAGGTGTATTTTAAAAAATTTAACAACTACAAATTAACAATTTTGAATTAGGAACAAAAATTCTGATGATTGTTTTTCTTGTTACATTTCTGTTATAAAGAAAATAAATTTAAGGTAAATTTTATTTTAAATATAACTTTAATAAATTAAATTTCTCTCAATTAATTTAAAATTTTTATATTAACATTTAATATTATAAATATTAGTCTATTTAAAATTATTACTATTGGGTTGTGCTTCCCTCCATTTGTATCCAATATTAAATAGGATTAGGGACCTTGATTATTACAATTTTTTTTAAAAAATTAAAAGTTTATTTGGACGGACGTTTATTTTCATTGTGGTCTATTTAATTTTTTTTCTCAAACTACAACATTTAGTCTCATTATCACCACTATTTCTATACTAATCACAGATAAAATATATTCCTTTCTTTATTTTATATCAAAGCTCAAAGTTTATATTCTAAATTTATCGAACAAAATTTACAGCAAGCAAAAGCAACTGTACGAAATTCTAAAAAAATCAGGTATATTATTCTTTTTTATTCATCTTTCATTTGTTTAAATATTTGATCTCGGTATTTTTCATGTTTAATCTATAGCTATTACATAAAATTAAATAATTATTAGATTCAAGCAGTTAACTATTTTAATTATTTTCACTTTTTTTTCTATTTTTATTTTTATTTTTTCATGGTAGATTTATGGATATGCAAACAATTTCAATTGATTATGTACCAGCTCTTACACTTTTCAAACCAATGAAACTTGGGATAAAGTTTTGAGCAAGAGGCATATGTGTACTACAATGTTTACGCCGGAGAAATTGGTTTTAATATGTGAATAAAAGCAGAAAACACAGGGTTGTAACATCAAGGAAATTCACATGTTTTAAAGAAGGTATTCGTGAGAAAAAAAAAAATGGTGAAAGCTCTTCACAAACAAGCTAGAACCAATTGCTTGGCTCAAATTGTTATCAAGTGCTATTCGAATGGTAAATATCGAGTTACTGGTTTTGAAGAGCACCGCAATCATTCTCTTGCTCCTAAATCGTGTGCTCATATGTTACCATCGCAACTTAAACTTGCATTTGATATGATTTCTCGAGAATCAAGTGGTCGAGATAGCTTGGGGTTTACAAAAACAGACCAAAAATCATTTGTGAACCAAACGGAAACGATCTTTGATGCCTGGAGAAGCATGTAGCTTGTTAGATTATTTTGAGAAAATAAAAGTTGAAGACCCTTTATTCTTTTTTCTATATAGTTAGATGGTAATGATGTTGTACCTTTGATGCAAAAATGTCAAACAAATAAAAAATATAGGTATTTTACTATTGAGATAAACAATCATAAAAGAATGATGATTTTCGGTGTTGTTTTACTGTATGATGAAACAATTAATTCATTTGAGTGATTATTTAATATATTTATTAAAACGATGTGTTTTTGATAGGAGCAGTTGACAATTGAATCCAACATTTTTCATTATTTTTGTAACCGTAATAGTGCGAAAGAAAAGTCTGCCTCCAAGTTGTTCAAGAGTTTCTCGATTTTTTGACTTAGGATTAGTCAATTCTATTTCTTGATAAGGGCAACGGTAGATGTCACCTTGACGTGGTGAAAGTCATCAGTTCGAGTCTGATTATCTATAAACCCAATGTGATAAATAATGCACTTGAGTATCTTAACCATTTCGGATTCTTTTAATATTAATTTTATCAAAAATATGAAATTGAAGAAGAGTTTCTAAAGGTGTAGGAAATTATACCTAAAATCATGGAGTTCAAGAAAACTAATGGCTAAAAGGTATTATAACTTCAAAATATATAATTATGAATTTGCTACTCATGTTTGTAGGTATTTTTACATTGGAAGAAAAATGAAATGATCAAGAACATATGAAAGAAATACATTTTTAGCCGGATTGAGGACAACACAATTGAGCTTTGAAGATGCATACGATTCTTTTTGATAAACGTTTTCATGTTTTAAAAAGTTGATAGTTGATATACCTCTCTTGAGTGAAATCTTTACGGAATGCAAAGAAGATGGCCTACTTCTCTTATACAAGGTTAAAAGAGTTCGAAGTAATCGGGAACATATAGTGATTACGGTTCCAACAAGTACGTAATTGAAAGAATTTTGAGTTTGAAAGACTACTTTATTGCCATGCATTGAAACTTTTTGATGTTATTAACGTGAAGAAAAAATTATTCCATGGCTTTATGAATATTGATAAGGGTGAACAAGAAAATGAAAAAAAAATCCGAAGTCGAAGGCCTGCAATTGATATAGAGCTGTATGTGAAACCGATCTAAATTGACTGCCAAATGTGTTAATGAACTTATTTCAAAGTCAAAGCTCGCTCGAAGTGAGACTTCAACACTTATATAATATCTGCCGAAAGAGAAAACAACCATGCAATAATGACATCCTAAGCGTTAAGGGATTAAAGAAAAAAACAAAGCTCACACCGTGGTTTTAAAAATTTGTCTGAAAAAATCCGCTAAAATGGAAAGAACACCGTGATACCCGCTAATATGAGAAGAGCACCGTGGTCCCATCTAAAACAACATTGAAAAAGTATAGACACTAGCACTTCATGTTCATGTTCATGGATTGATTAGCAATATCCATTCGAAAGATGTATGACAGGTCGAGGAGCTGATCTCTCAGCCATTACTTTACAAATGGCTCCCAAACAAGCTCTCTCGTTTCTTCTCTCTTGCTGCATTCAAGAAGAGTGATGACCATCATAAAACTTCTTGATATTGATGAGGATGACACCGATAATGATGATTATAGTGATGACAATGTTAATAATCATTCTAATTACTGAGGACGATTGTTACGGTTGTAACTTTGCATTTCTTGCGTCCAGTTCAAACCAAAACCTAGGGCCTGCATGTACCGATTAACCACACCTCACGACCCGATGTTACACTTACACTTATTTTCGCTGCAAAGGCGAAAGGCTAGCCCGAAACGGAACGGATAAAACTCGTCAGCAGCAAGCCGTGACCTACAACTTATATTGACATTCAATGCCAATAGTGATGCTTCTTCTGATGTATCAATCACAGAACATACCGTGGAGTAGGACTAAACGGGCAGAAAAATGTTATAAATTTTCGAGATAATATTTTTAATAGAATTAATAGTGTTTATACAGTTCAAACATAAATTTTGTAAACAGAAAATGAAGCGAAGGAGGAGTAAATTGAGAAGGGAACAAGAGAAACAGTAAAGTTCTATTAATTTACTCAATATTCATTAATTGAATATGTCAAAAAAATAAGTGATGGGGCACATAAACGGGCATACGGACAGAGGAATTTTATTCTTAAAGTTCTATTAGTTTACTCAATACTCATTAATTGAATATGTCAAAAAAATAAGTGATGGGGCACATAAACGGGCATAGGGACAGAGGAATTTTATTCTTAGCTAAAATCCATATTAATTATTAATTTCCCAAAGATAAATGAAATCTAAATTAGGGCAATTATATAAAAAAATTATTCTAATTCAAGTTTTAGATGCTATGTTATAAAATATATTACTTGGATTTATATGATTCAAGAAGCGTTTTTAATATGAATATTCATTTTCTTCTGAGATAATATGGACAATGAAAACCATTTATTTCTGATGAAAAGTTTTACATCTTGCTAGAAAACGAAGGATGGACCTTTCGGTGATGGAATATCAGGACTTTTAGGTGGTGGAATATCAGGAGGGATGCTCGGTGGTGGAATTTCCGGCGGTATAGACGGTGGCGGCACATTATCCGGGGGTGTTGAAGGCGGCGGATCCACTTCAGGCGGTGGCTTTTGACCGGGTGGTGGGAGAGGAACTACTTCTGGACCAACCGGAGGAGGCCCCAATGGAGGCTTTGGAAAATCAGGACCACGGTCAGGCTCGGGACGACCAAGTGGCGGAGGGTCACCGGTGGTGAATTCTAATGGGGCATCGGAAGGGTCAACTTCAGGAGTTTTTGGAATCTCCAGTGGCGATGGCGAAACTGAAAGAGGCCTATACTTTGGACCCGAAACAATCTCCCTTGGGACCCCAAAGGAACTTTCAGCTAATAGGCGTAGCCGCCGAGATGACGGCGGCGATAATTTTGTGGTTGTTGGCAAGATGGGTAATTTAACTGTGGTTGATTTGAATGAAAACAAAGGAAGGATTTTCAAGAAACTGGGTGCAGTGAACATGATTGGTTTGAGAGAAAATTTTAGGGAGTCAAAAATATAGATTTGTGAAACCGAACACAAATGAAATCGACATGTGAAAGTATTACGTGTAACAGTGTCTTAATACGTGCATTTCATGCAAAGCTTGGGACGTGTAATGTCGAGAAGGCCTGTCATTACACGGTCTAATGGAGCTAGCGTTGTTTTTGGAGAAAAAAATTCGACTTAATTCAGTTGGTGAATTTTATTTATTATTTTAATTTAATTTAAATTTTTTTTAATTGAAATTGAGTAAATTATTTGAGTTAAATTAAAAAAAATTAAATATGTCATATGTTAAAATACATAAATTTCAAACCATATATAAATGAAAACTTTCTAAAAACAAAATAATAGAAAATTAAGATATTTTAATATTATAAAGTTAAATTATTAATTAACTCATTTAAGTCCCAAAATTATTATTTTAAAAGAATTTAGATTTTTAACTTTATATATTCTTGATATGTATTTAAAAAAAATTTATAATTTTTTTAAATATGTAAATTTTGAATAATTGAAAATTATTTTGATTTTTTTTGTAATTTTTGTTGAGAGAAACTAATTTGTTCATTTTTAAAATTGATAGGGTACAAAAAAGTATTTACACCAATCTGTTATTCAAATTATTTAAGTTATTTGAATTTTAAAATTCAACTCGACTCAAACTTGAAACTTGAATAACTTATTCGAGTTGGCTCTAATTATTCGAATAACTCGGTTCAATTAACTTGAAATATGATTTTTTTTTTCAAATTTTTCTACTCGAATCGAGTTTTACTCAACCCTAAAATCTATGTGCTACTACATAAGGGTGAGTATTCGAACGAATCGAGTTGAATCGAGTCAAAAAATTTCGAATTAATCGAGTTGACGAATCTTATTTTAGTAACCGAATTCAATTTGAATTTTTTTCAAATCAAATCGATTCAAGTCAAAAAATTTCAAGTCGAGTTAACAAATCCTAATATTTATACTCAATGTTGCGTTTACAAAAACCGATTATTTAACTAGTAGACGAAGTACAAGATTATTTAACTACATAAATAATATAACGTTTTTGCCTTTTAACTTAATGGGTAGATGTTTATCAAAATGACGTAGTTTTACATTTAAACTTAATGGTTTTGATTTTAACTTTAGGAAATGAGCTAAAAAAAAAAACTTTAGGAAAGGAAAACATTTATCAAAAGGACGTAGTTTTGACTTTTCTTATTCAGATTTTCGGATAAACTCGAATTATGTAATTCATATTTGAGTTTAACCGAAAAACTTAGTTTTTTATTCAAGTTTATCTGAATAACTTGATTAACTCAAATAACTCGAACTATTTAATTCAAAATTTTTATTTTTTATCGAGCTTTTCGAATTGAATCAGATTTTGCTTACCCCCTAATTACACTAACATAAAATAGTTGTAACAAGTGTGATGTAGTGATAAAAACTATTTTATTAAAAAATCTTTAAAAAATTATTCAGATGAAAAGTTATAAAGTTAAATATTAACCATAAAATCGATATATAATATAAAAAATAAAGTAAGAAATCATATTAATTATTCTAGAATTTAAAAGATTTATAAATAATTCTAGAGTTAACAAATATCGAAGTGATGAATTAGAGATGGGTTTATGGTAGGCTTTTTCTTTTATTGGTGGGCTCTTACTAAATTGGTTTAGACGGGTCCATTGCCTCAAGGTGTCGTAGAGTCAGTTTTTGGTGAGTTTCTTTATCCATTCTTCCTTCAGTTTCTCCTAATTATAAATATTTTTATAATTATTTTACCAAAAATATAAAAGGCATTACGTGGCATTCTCTAATTAGTTGATCTTTTTAACTTTAGGTTAAAAATTGAGTTAAAAATTATAACGGAACAATACTTTAAGAACTATAAGTTAAAAAAAAAAATATCAAAATGGAAAAATAAATATATTTTAAGAACTAAAATAGATGCATTAGAATTCATCATTTAAGTATTTCTTTAATTAGAAGTCACAATTTCATTATTTATTAATTATAATTTGAGTTTTTTATTATTATAATATTTCAACTATAAAAATAATTAATATATTTCAATTATGTTAAAAAAATTCAATAATATTAATTTACATTAATTATATGAAATAAAGAACATTATTAGTAAAAAAGAAAATAAACACAAGTGAAATTAAAAATTAATTTAAAGTTCAATGAACCATAACTTGCTTTCATAATTGCTAATTTGACAATTTATTACAAAGCAATCATTTGATCAATTAACAAATTTGACTTGTATAGTTCATTATTCATGATCATAGATGAACACTATTGTTTTGTTTCAAAATCCCAACAGTAAAATCTATTCATAGGGTAAGGAATTTTTTTTGTTTTCATTTCATCTCTGAATTAATATTTAATTGATAGAAAATTTTTATTTAAATTTAAATTTTCTAACATTAATCTTATCATATCTGTTTTTTTTGTGATACAATGCTTACAACTATCCATAGCTAGAGGTGATCATCAATAGAATTTTAGGTTAGTTTTCTAGATTCGGACTCAATCTGGCCCAGAAAATGGGCTTGGAATTTTACCCAAGCTTGGCCCGAATAAAACTATTAAAACTCGAGTCTTACCAGCTCGTATCAATTTTTTTATGTTATTATTTTTAAATTAAAATAAACTTTAAAATACAATACATCAAAACTTAAATAACACTAAAATAGGTATAATATAGTAAGTAAATACCTCTAAAATAGTAGCAAAATTAACAACAAAATAAAAGTTATACAATATCCAAACAATAACAATAAAATAGTAACAATATAATAACGAAACGGCACTAAAATAGTAACAAAATAACAACAAAAATAGTGAAAACAATAGCAAAAAAGAGCCTTTTTTTTTTTTTGTAAATTCAGGCCAAGTCGAGCCCCAAAAAAAGCTTACCTGAGGTCTAGCCTGTTTAGAAGACGAGCCTCGTTTTTTTTTTCCCAACGAGCTTTCGGGTCTATCCGTTCAACCCTTAAATAAGAAGATAATACACTTTAGTACATTCAAATTCATGTCCTCTTATATTGACAACAATATTCACGCCATCAAGTTAATACACAATCTGCTATCTAAATTTAATTTTAAATAAATAAAATTGTTAATACAAAATTATGTTTAACATGCCAAGTAGAATAAACTTAAAATCGAGAATTTAATATTTTGAAATTCATGATTAGAAAATAATCCCAATACTTTTTTTTCGCATTTGAAAAGTGAAAGTTGGAAACATCGCATGGGAAAAAACAGGTCTCAAAAGGATATCTTTTCTGTTCTTTTACTTTTTAGAAATAATAATTAAAAAAGGAAAAACATGAGTAAAGATTTCATGACAAAGCATTAAAATGATTCGTATATTTTTAAGAATAAATAAAAAATTAAAAATTAAATATGCGATAGGCTAATTTATTATTGGTGGATTAGATTAAATACTTCATGATTATATACAATTTTTTAAAAAAAAACATAAAATTAGACCTTTTTAGATAATCCTTCGGCTCGGTAGGTTTAACTCTACACCAACTATATTTGGGTAATTTTTTTAAAAAATTGTGGTAGTTTAAAATTAAATAATTTAAAACACATTGTTTTTCATTCAAATTTATTTATATCAAAATACAATTAGTAACATGGAAATATAATTTTATATTTATTATTTTTAAATTGTAAAAAATAGATAAATTAGTTTTTATACGTTAAATTAAAGAGCAAATTAGCCATTCTATTAAAATTTCATCCCTTTCTACTGTTAAAAACTGGTCATGTACGTCAACATGAGGTACACATGACACATAACATATAATTGTTTAGTTATTCAATCAGCTAAACCAATTTTTAACATTAGAAATGGATGTAATTTTTAATAAAATAAATAAATTTTCTATTTGATGTAACGTATAAGGGCTAATTTATTTATTTTAAGTAAAGAGAATAACTCCTAATATAGGCACCTCTTTGATACTTTTATCTAATATGGACCATTTGTACAATTTTTTTTAATCCGACTATAATTCGATCTAATCCAATCAATAGAACCGTAATCGAAACATTTGATGTTTAATGAAATTATATTATCACATTTGCCTTAAACAATAATTTTTGGTATTAAAAGGAAAGAAAAATTACCATTGATTACGAAATATGGATAAATTTATTTGCCTATAAGAGTTTTATATCCCTACCATTTTAGTGTTTACATAATTTACTCTTAAAAATTAGTTAATGAATAAAACCAATACTTAAATGATAATAAGGACTAAGCATAAATTATTGCCGTCATTACCTTATAAATTATAAACAGAGGTATTCACGGCTTAAAATTAAATTATACCGTGACTATTTTAAATAAACGGTCCAAAATTTAAATCAAAGCAAGTTTGATAATTAGCCAAAAAGATAAAAATTAAAACAAACTATATTATTATTTAAAAATGTATTTATATAATTAAAATTTAATTAGTAAATTGTTTCGGATAAATCTGTACATCTCTGAATAATTTATTTTTGTCCAACACTAACTTTACATACGGATATATTTAATCAGATTTATTTTTTGGATAAACTACACTTAAGGTCACTAATTTATTAGTAAGTTTATGTTTTAGTCACTCAACTTTAATAAATTATAAAACGATCATTAAACTATTCAGAAATTTTTATTTAAGTCATCGACTGCTAAAATCACTACTGTGTGACATTCTCTGTTCGCACCGCCTCGAAAGCTCTCCTCCATTTTTCTTCTACAATTTTTTTCCACAAAATAACTTTAAATGTTACGAATCTACGAATTAAAATCTAAACATCTGCGAATAAAAGGTATGTTCATTTTGTTGATAGGTACCAATTCACTATACCAATAATTGAATTGTTACTTGTAGCTCAGTAGCCTGCTTCTTTTAGAAAAGAAAAACTTAAAAGCCTAATAATTTGAATAAAAATTTTCAAAGATTTAATGACGATTTTAAAATTTTTAAAATTAAGTGGTCAAAATATAAATTTACCCTTAATTTTAAGATAAATCATGCATTCATGCTGGATTTTGAATAATCACATTATACCAAACCTCTCAATACCAACACCCTTAAAATGAAAAAGACAGAAAATGACACCACCTTTATTTTTTTTTCCTTTTTTTCTTCTTTGATTCTCTTTTATTTCTTTCAGAGGCCAACAGAAATAAAACAAGGGGAGAAAAAACCCAACTCTGTTTCACCACTTTCATCTTAAAATTCCCCCCACAGATCCAATTTGTCTTCGCCTAAAAGAAGGCTACTTTGTTTTTTGTTTCAAAGAGAAGAAGTAATTGGTTGTTGACTAAATTTCTTTCAAGCCTTTTTCATGGGGTCCATGAGGATTTCTCTGGGACATCCTTAATTGCCCCCTCTCTTCCCATGTTTTTTCCGACATAATAAGCTAAATAAAGCTTCAACCTTTTTTGCCATTTTTTTGGGATTGTTTGGTGTTTTTTTCCCCCTCTTTGGTTAGTTGTTTATAGGATTGTAAAGGAGATGCAGTCGGGTCGATCACAATCCATGGTGGGTCGGATTGATACCAGAGGGAAACATAGGATAAAAGCTGAAGTCAAAAGGCTAGACCAAGAAGCTAGATTCTTAGAGGTTAGTAAAAAAAAAACCAAAAAAAAAAGAGATCATCTTTGTTTCGGGGTTTTGGTTTTAGCTGCTGAAATGTTGGTTTTCTTGTCTGATATAGTTGTTTTTTTCTTGTATTGATTGATTATCTGATTGTGTCTTTGAATTGATATGATAAGTTCTTGATGTTGTATTGTTGTATTGTTGAATGTTGTCTTTATGTTATTTATTTTTAAGACAGATTGAACTCAATTGCTGAATCTTGTCCCTAGTTAATGAAAAAAAAAATCCTTTTGTTAGTATATTAATTGACCTTAAACAGTGTACTAAGTGTAGTCTTTAGATAAAACTTGAATTACATAGTAATATAGTATTGCTCTAGATCATTTTTAATACATAGGTGGCCCTCTTGGTTTTGGCAGTGAAGTTAAAAGCCTTCTGCTATATACAATGAACTTTAAACTAATTTCTTTTAGTTTAATTCACTGGGACACTAGTGGACTGGTTTTCAATGTCAACTTATTTAGTTGCTTCTTCCTTTGCTTGAACCACTCGGTTCGAAGTCATAACTGTTCTCGACCCCATCTGAAGAAGCCTTAATGTTTTATATCATCTGTCTGGCGACCGTATATTTCCTTTCGAGATACAAAAGCTTTAAGAACTTGCAGTTCATGTTAGGTTGCCAGGTTTTCAGTGTCTTGGAATTTATTTTCAAGTCCTTTTTTTGGTTAATGCATGGTGGCTGTCAATTGCTATATCTGTATTCTGTACTTATAATCTACTTGGATAACTATGCATCAGTGAAAAAGAAGCTTACTCTGTTATCTATTATTAACTTGTAATATGAATGTCATTGCTTCATTTTTTATGTTGAATAAGTTACCATCACTCACCAAAATGATGGGAAGGCTTTTTCTGAAAGTTACTCGGACAAAATCCGAACAACTGAATTTGAGATTTTAGTAGTCGGTTAGTATCCATGTTCTAGATGTTGGCATTTTGTTTTACACCGGGTTTGAATTGTCAACCTCATGAACGTCACTTGAAGGGGACATTATATGTTTTTGCCGACAACTAGGGAAGGAATGTAGATGGAATTCAAGGGGTGCTACTTATTATCATCAAAAGTTTGAATTGACAAAAGTTGTTTGATTGTTCCGAATCCATGAAAATTTATGGGGTAAAATACATAGAAAGTTATTCTCCATTATCCTCTTTTATATCCCTTACATGGAGGTTCCTTGTTTGCATATCTTTCCTACTGATGTCCATAAGCCTCTATTGTTGGGACATTTTTGTAAAGTTTATTTCGTTAAACCCAAGATTTATTGGATTACGTTAATTGTTTCTTTTATAAGTTGAAAGGCTCCTTAATTGGTTAATCAGGCTATAGTCTCGTACATATATAGGACAGTGGTTTGTAGCCGGAACAGGTTGATTTCGACTGCAATAAAAGAAGCCTTCTCTTTCAGTTTCAGTTGTCTAACATGAGAAATAATTAAAGATTCCAAATTAGCTTGAATGACTAAGTTCTCGTGTTCCTTATTTTATACGGAGAATCAGTTCTAGGAACTGCAATTATTTGCAGTCTTTGCATATTAACAGGTGTAAAAATATTGATGCAGTCAACATTGAGGTTCTTCCAGTTTGATCTTTCACAGCTTACCATACATGCTTAAAAGATTGAAACATAAAATATCATTAGGTTGCTCCAACTCTTCGTTTTTCACATATGACCTCGTATCCAAAACTCACTCGATTCTTGCCAAATGGCTTCCCATAAATTGATGTGATGATCTGTGTACACACAGGAAGAGCTGGAGCATTTGGAAAAGATGGAGAAGGCATCAACTGCATGCAAAGAGTAAGCATTAATACTATAAAAATGAATTTGGATTCTTAATTTAGATGAAAATTAAGGGCAAAAGCTGATTCTAATTTGTTTTTATTTATGCATGGTAATTGGCAGGATGCTGAGTAAAGTGGAAAGCACACCTGATCCACTCCTTCCAATGTGATTACATATATCCTTTTTCTTTTTTATTAGTTCCTTTTTAATTGCTTAAAATGTTAAAGAAAAAACTATTTCTGAAAATTGTGTATGTTTACCATTGTTGACAGCACAAATGGTCCTCTAAATCTCACGTGGGATAGATGGTTTGAAGGTCCCCAGGAATCTCAAGGCTGCAAATGTTGGATACTCTGACGATATTGCTTATTTGGATGATTTTTTTTTCTTTTTGATCTTAAATTTGGAGAGGCTTTATTTACATTGTTGTTGATGTTTGTGAGATATATGTATTTCATTGTGCAGAAAAAACGACAATTTTACAGCAATCTATAGCAACGTTTTCATCATTCTCATATTTTTAAATGAAAAAGATTTCATTGTGCATAAAAATGTCAATTTCTTGAGAGGCAAATTGAAATGTTTAAAAACAATCTAGAAAAAGTTCATACAGAAGATGGTACACAAAAGTCTACTCTGTTTTTTTCGGTGATCAATCAGCAGAATCCATAATATATATATGGAGAATGAATGGGTCCATCTTTCATTGATCAGATCCTTTTCAGCTTGGTGCTTTTCCGGTAACGTGCTGGGCAATCCACCCAAGACCATCGTACAGTCCATCTCCGGTAAGTGCGGAGCAGGCTTGGATGTGCCAATCGTGATTTTTTATGCTGTGAAGCGAAAGGGCATCGGTGATCTCAGCTGGGTTCATTGCATCCTTTAGGTCTTGTTTATTTGCAAAGACGAGTATAACAGAATGTTGTAGGTCCTCGTGCGCAAGTAACCTGAAGAGCTCCTCTTTCATAATGGTGATTCTGGCCCTATCCACACTGTCTATCACCACGATAACAGCATGAGTTCCACGATAGTATGTTGCCCATGATGTCCGTAGTCGGTCTTGCCCACCAAGGTCCCATACCTGAGGCAAATGCAAACTTTTAGGTGCCCAGCAGATACCTAAAATCTAAATGAAACCATTATAGTCACTATCCAGTTTGTTCTTAAGACAAATCTTAAATATGGAAAGGGCTGCTTCAAAATTGGATCTTCATAAAGGACAAGCTGAAGATCATAGCAAGAATAAGATCCTGATGCAAATAATTGAAGTCGATGCTTGCTAGCTAAACTACTGCATTCTGCAGTTAAGTTTCTCGAACTAAATGAGAAAGAAACAGTAACTCAACAAAGACGATTATATTAATGAAAATGATGGAAAGCAAAGAATGGAGTGAGAACAGAATCACCAAATCAGAATAGTAAACAAAGACAGCCTGTCCAATTCATCTTATTTAAAGTCTCTCCATCTCTTTACTTCATGGCACATATACATACATGGATAAACAATTTCATGTCATTTCATTATCTGTATAGATAAAAAATATCTCTTAAAAGGCTGACTGAATCTTAACTCGGTTGACGTTGATGTTGTTGCAACAACCTAGAGAACGTAAGTTCGAATGCGCTTAAACGCATAATATCCTCCACTTAAAGGATCAGAGGTTATGGGCAGTTTAGGCTTTGTATCAAAAAAAAAAAAAAAAAAAAAAAAAAAGTCTCTTAAAAGAACCTATGACATAAACAGGATAAATATTCACATCATATAAGGCAGTAGTATGTTTTACTGAAATCACATAATGCACTTTCCATCAGAACTAGTAAAATGAGCTTACAGGTTTCTAAGTAGTAGTACCAAAGCTCTTGACAGTTGACACACCCTACAGGAAATTAGAAAACAAATCTCTGATACATCATAGTTGTATTAACCTGGGGTTTCAAATCATAATGGCGTTGCATTTGCTATTTCAAGGCTGAGACACCCATCCACCACCACTAAAAAGCCTCAATAGCATTGTGAAAAAAATAATTCACATAAATTGTGGTTGATTGCAGTAGCAAATGCAGTTTAGCAGAAATTAACTGAGATAAAGGTTCACTATTTCCATTAACTGATACCCTTTAAAAAGAAATTATTGTCCTTTAACAAAGTAAGGAGAGATAGAGTATGATATAAGATAGAGTAACAAGTAGTAGGATCGAAAATAAAATATCAAAACATGTTGGAGAGATGCAGAGCAAGAGACCACATAACACAAACCAGGCCAAAACTCAAAAACTCATGGTTCAAGCGGAAATCTACGAGTTTAGGTTGTCAAGAACTATCTTGTTGACTTTCTATTTATAGTCTTTGGTTTGCTTGTTGAATACTTCAAGGCTGGAGGGGACTCGGGTCAAAGACTAGAGCAGGAGGAGGAGATGGGCAGGCGGTATAAGCAGACCGAGACAGGATAGGAGGAGAAGAACGAAAAGAGATACACACAAGAAAAAGAAGAGCGAGGTGGTGGTAGGGCCTGTGTCGGCCTTGAGATTTTAGGGGGCATTGGATAGGAGGTTGTCATTGGTGAAGTTTAATATGAATTTAATGGTTTTTGTATTGGAGTTCCAAAAATGAATTATCAACAGGTGATCAGAGAAAGTGGCAGTGGACATCTCCCTAGGCATTTGGACTGAATTTGAATCTTGGAGTCATCACTATTGGGAGGGCTTTACCTGAATACCGCTCTGGCTCGAACAAGATTTAGGGGGATTTGGATATGAGGGGTTGTCATTGATGAAGTTCATATTTGAATTTAATGCTTTTTGTATTGGTGAAGTTCAAAAGACAAATTACCAACAGGTGATCAAAAGAAGTGGCACGATACTTCTTCCCCCGGGCATTTAGATTAAGTTCAAATCTTAGAGTCATCACTATTGAAAGGGCTTTACCAAATGCTACTTTGGTCCAAACAAAATTAAGCTCGAACCTCAAAACGGATGAAAGCACTTGCAGTTCTGCAAAAAAAAAAAAAAAAAAAAAAAAAAAAAAAAAAAAAAAAAAAAGAGCTCCAAAAACGAATTTCTGAATACCTAGCATCAAACGCTATGTACTAACCGACTTCCCTTCAAATGTGTGGACTCATTTCATAACGCTCATAAAACAAAATCACAATTATGAAGATATTCACCATAGTTCACAATCAGCAAAAACCCATTTGATTGGCTACATAATCATGGCATGAAAACTAAACAAAAGATTTCCAAGTTTTAAACCTATTTCATTCAACCCCACAAACCTTTTCTCCAAGTCTAAAAGAATCTACTAAGAAGATTTCAAACCATTTAACAACGCACTAATACATAACAGGCCCTTTGAGTTTTGAACTTATAATCCACCAAATTTTTCCACGAAAATAAAAACAAGTTCAATAAAATTAATTAAAATGAAAATTCGGAAATTAAATAATTGAGAAACCGTAAATAGCATCTAAAAATTAAAAAAAGAAAGAAAGAATACCTCGAAACGGATGTTTTTATAAACAAGCTCTTCAACGTTGCTACCAACAGTAGGATGGGTAGTAACAACCTCACCAAGGTGAAGCTTGTAAAGCGTCGTCGTTTTGCCAGCATTATCTAACCCAACCACCACAATCTTATATTCCTTTGCGGGAAATAACATGAACCAGAACTTCGATATGAAAGCTCCCATCTTTTCTTGTCCCTTAAGAAAAAAAAAAACCAATCAATCAATTATCAACCCTTTTTTTATATAACCCGATCAATGAAACAGATCTAACAAAATAAAGAACAAAAAAAAATATTCATTATTTTACCTGGTTTTAAGAGAGGCGGCTGAGACGATGATGAACGGTGGCGATGGATAGTCTAGCGTCGATCCTGAAGGAGGAGAAATTGGAAACTTTTTGGGGGAAAACGAAAGGGAATTTCCGATCTGGTTTCGAAAATTTTTAAAGAAAGAGGGGAAATTAATTTTTGAGGAAAAGAAGAAGAAATAGAAGGGAGAGATAGAGGGGCATTGATGCTTGGACTATTGGACACGGTAGCTGGTGACGTGTATGACTAGTGATGATTTGGTGGCCACTTTGCCATTTTTTTTTTCTCATTTGTACATTTTTTACTTGCATACTAAGCACACAAAATTTGATTCAGGTTTCGGATTTTTTGTATTGAATTAATTTTATATATAATTGTAGTTGATAGAATATATATTTGTATTTATAATTTATACTCTTATGTTATACGTGTAATTGTACGTCTTATATTATTAGTAACAGTTTAAAAAATTGAATTATTATTCATACAAATTATTTTACTAATATACTTAAATTTTTAATTCATTTTTCAAAACATAAATTAATTTTAGAACTTATAGATTTTACTTTAACACGTATAATCACCAATCAACATTTACATTAACATAAATACTTAATTCACATGTATTACTGAATCATATATATCACCGTAACATTTTTACTTTCACATATCACTTTTGCAGTCTTTAATAAATATAAAAAAAAAGTTCAATAATTTCAATACATTACAAATATCCAGGCCAAACATGAACTCACAATCTATAACGGAACTCTAATAATAGGAACTCCTCTCCTAATCCCTTTCGAACCCCGTATCACCAACCCAGCTCCCATCGGAACTCCTAGCCCTTCTCAACTCCAAAATCATTTTATTATCATGTATCATAGTTCATTTGAATTCACTAAAACATGTATTCACGTAACATACTTGATATATCAACATATGTCACTTTGTATCATATTATTTATTCACTTTGAATCAAATAAACACATTCACTACAAATTTATTTCACATGTACACTTTATTCACAAATCATAAAAATACAAACATAACATATATTCACAAGACTTTGCACTTTAGAAGCACTTTACTTTATTATAACGCATCAATTAAATATTTTATTGCACTGTTTTACCATGCTTAGTAATTTTTGAACAATTTACAATTTAAACCTTGAATTCATGCAAATTCAATATTTACTTTCATAACACTTTAATATCACTTTTCACTTCGTTTAAACATTCAATCACAATATTTATCTCACATACGAAATTTTACACTTTTTACAATTTAGTTCTTTCTATAGTGTTTTCACTATTCTACGTCTGTTCACTTATGAATCAATGACAAATAAATAACTTTCACTCTTTATAATTTAATCCTTAATTTCATAAAATTCACTAATCACTAATTTTTCACTTTATTATTTCTTATATTACTAATATGCCTTTAATTACATATTCACTACTAAATTCAATATACATATTCAACAATCTTAATCATTTATTATTTAATTATTTCATATTAAAATTTAAATATTCAAATATTTAAATTAAAATAAACTAACTTAAATTCAATTAAGTATTTACTTATTTTTTCACTTCAACTCAATATTTTCCTTCACAGTCTTCTTCAACCAATTGATTTCCATGGTAGAAAATGATCTCAATAACACTTTAGAATATTAAATTAGGCTACAGTTTTGAAATACAAGAAGAAAAATTCATACAAAATTTTTCTTTCTTTCTTTCATCGCTTTCTTTCCTTTCTTTATTTCTTCCATTTTCCTTGCTTTTGCTTGCTGTCCTCTCATGCTAAAAATCATATAAAGAAAATTTCTTTCAATTTCATCCTTATTTTCCTCCAACCAATCAAATTTCAACAAATTTCAATTAAAGATCAATAAATCTCATAAAGTATATGGATTTTAATCCCATAATGTCTCTAAATATCAATTAAAGATGAAAATTTTACATTTAGGTCCTCCTCCATAAAATAGAAAAATTACACTTTAATCCATATACTTTTTTACTTTATTCAATTTAGCCCTTACCTCGATCTTTCAACTTCACATATCAATATATCTCCATGTCCCATTCATAAAAAAAATATTTCTTAAAATTTCATCCCCTTTTCCCAAATGGTAAATTTACACTTTCAATCTTTCAACTTTTAAAAATGTACAATTTAATCCTTAATAAATTTCATTATTCATACTTTCTTTCTAAATACTCAATTCACCTTTAAAATACTTGTGATTTCTTTGAAACCAAAAGTAATAGTTTTCTATCTTCACTCATTTTGATTTTTTTTATTCTTGTGTTTGTTTCACGGTCTATGTTCGGGGTTCATAATTGCCTCATTGAATAATGTTATCTCTAAAGTTTGAATCAGTGTTATCTCATTTAAAGTGCAATGTCTCTTATCACTATACCTAACACTAATTAGTCACTTAATCTAAATTTAAAATATATTTTAATTAAACAATAAAATTAAATTGTAAATAAATATTGAATAATTAAAAATGATCGAAAAATATATAGAATGAGATAAGACAAAGTGGAGTGAGGAAATTATGAATGTATCCAATACTTATGAAGCAATAATAATATTAAAATTTCAACATCTAAAATAAAGACATGCTAAATTGAGACAGAATATGTAAAAAGGTGAAGCCACGATAGGTTTTACAATATTTACCCATGCCTTTTTTTAACCGTGTTTATGAAATTAAAAACTTTATAATACTCACTCTTATATTAATTAAAATTAACTTTAAATAATATTACTTGAATTTAATCAGATTTACTTATCATATTTGTTGTTTTTAAAGTGGCTTGATTAAATTAAAAACTTATAAAATAAATTTTAAAAAATAATTAAATTGATGATTGAATCAGTTAAACCAATTGAATTTATTTTTAAAATTTTTAATTTAATCGATTCATCCCATTACGTTTAAAAAACATTGCTTTAAACATTAAGTGGGCCAGAGGATCAAATATGGTGATGCGGATCTTATCAATCCACGTCGTCAAGGCCCAAACTAAAACACTTTTTCAGCACACCTGTATAGTTCACTTGTGGCTAAACTCAAGTGGTTCAATCTCATCGTAAGCCCGGCAATGAAATAGCCATAAATTATAAAGGTTAAACTATGTTGTTAGTCCCTCTACTTATACAAAACTTGATATTTACCTCCAGTATTTTAAATGTTAAAAAGTCAATCCTCTTACTTTTTCAATTTAAATATCTTAGTCCAATCATTATCATTATTGGTAGTTTCTATAAAAAATTGTCAACTTATCATGTTTATTTTCCATCAGTCATATCCCATATCATACGATTTTAATTTTTAGACTGAAATTTAAAAAAAAAAAAAAGAAAACTTAAATTTAAAAATTTTAAGTACATAGAATAAATATTAAATTTTATCAAAATATAGGGTTTAGCCATTGAAGGATGATAACAAATTTGATTGATTTTTAGAAAAAAATTGCAATAATCTTATAATATTCCGATTTTAAAAAAAAAGCAAACCAAAACTAAATTAAATATCATTGTTTTTAGAAAAAAGCATTGTTTTTTAAAATAAAATTTAAAGATACTTTTTCCAAATACTTCTTTAAATTTATTTTTACTAATTTATATGTAATAACAAAATTTGAATTGGATTTAAATAAGTAATAATTGCATCAAATATCTTCAAATTATGACCTTCATTTATTTTTCTAATTTTAAGCTACGTAATGACCCAAAATTCACGAGCATTAGAAAAGTACATTATCGGGCCTTCGTCTTAGTAAACCGAACTCATAAATAATTATTAAAAATATTTATGAGTCTAGTGGCGTGTCTAATTAGGTTTCAATTAACTGAATTTAGCTTAATTAAGAGTAATTAGGAAAAAGGACTAAATTGAATAAAGGATAAAAGTTGAATTATAGACTAGAGAGAATTAAAGGGGCTAAACTAGTAATTAAACTATGAAGTGCCAGGTATGTGATAAAAATAAAATACATGTGTAATAAATATTATACATACATTTGTAATACATATATAAATTTACTTATTATTTAAGTTAATAATAATTATTACTAAAATATAATACAATAATATAATTAAAATAAAGTAAATAAAAAGAATAAAGAAAAGAAAAAGAAAGAAAGAACACAGAAGCTGAAAACAAAACAGAGAAAGGAAGCAAGGGAGAAGCCAAAATAATTTTTTAGGGGGGCCAAAGTGCAATTTTACCTTTATTAATTTAAAATTTTTAAAAAATTATAAGGGCCTAAATAGTAATTTTCCAGTTTAGAGGGGTCGGGGCACCTACCAACCCCCCTGGCTTCGCCCCTAAAAGGAAGGGAGAAAAAGAAAAGAAAATAGAAAAACTAAGGTTTTAAAGCTTGAAACTTATTTTGGTAAGTCAATTAAGTCGTTTTCTTTTAATTTTTGATGTTTTTGAAGCCTTAGAACAAAGTTTTGTTGAAATTGAGTTGAAATTTTAAAGTTCTTAGATTTTTTAACATGATTCATGTTGGATAAATTGTTGAATTAGGGGTTTGATTGATAGAATTTCTAGTTAGAATTGATAAAATGATTAAATTATAAAGTAAGCTATAGAGGGACTAAATTGAAAGAATTTTGAAATTAAGGTTTATTTATGAATATTAGATCGTTAAGTTGAATTTGGTAGGAAGTTGAGTAGAAATAAAGTATGAATTGAGATAAAAAATTAAGTGAATTTAGTTAAGACCAATTTGAAATTAAAGTTGAAGTTGAATAGAAAATTCAATTATTTAATATAAATTAGTATTGTATTAATAGTGTAAATTACTTTAATTTTCGTAGCTAGCAAAAAACAAGAGGCATCAGCTCAAAAAGGAAAGGAAAAAGTTATCGAGGAGTAGACACAAGAAAATCACGATTTGTATTACTATAATTCAAATTATTTACTATTAAATGTTATATTTAAATTATGTAGTTGATAAGTAATTATGAGGTAAGTGTATTATTGAATTGTATGAAATTGAGTTACATGATTAATATGTATTGAATTTGAATTGAATGTGGATTGAAATGGAAAATGTATTGAGTTGAATTGTATATTGAATTGAAAGTGAATTTGATAAGAAAGTAAAATTTAATTGAGAATTGGAATTCCCTATAAGTAGTCGGGCTGAGTCGGGTATAGTTGGCATGCCATAGGATTGAAAGGATTTGGGGATTTTTTGGCTTGGCCGAAGAGACACTGTTGTTATTATATTTCTTTGGACTATCCGAAGAGGCACTTAGTGCCGTTCTGGTGTGTTTGGATGGAATATTCTGGTTGTTTGGGTGGATTATTTTGATGTGTTTGGGTGGATCATTCGGGTGTGTTTAGTTGGATCTATGTATCCGCCAAGGTCCAAGTCCTGTTAATAGGGGTAAATAAATGGAATGAGAAATTTGAATAAGTTTGATGGATTGATCTACTGAAAGTATGAGAAAGTGGAATTTTGAATTGAAATGTGAATTGAAATTCAGATATAAGAATTGCAAGCATGAACCTAAGGTTCATGAATTGATCGAAGATTCGAATTGTTGATATATGATATTAGTTGATGAATCGCTGTAAATGAAATATGAATTTGAATGTAAATTAATTCTTATGATTTACATTGTCACTTATTTGATGTTTATAGAACATTAATGTTATTTAGTTTGAATTATGGTAATACCACTGAGTATAGGCATACTCAGTGTACGGTTGTTTCATTGCTCAGATTAGTAGAAGCCAAATGTCCCGGTTCAGCATCCAGACCGATCTCGACCTCAACACAACTTTGGTGATGTAAATTTTCCTTTTTAGGTAAAAGTGGCATGTACTAGGTGTTGTTTAGATCACATGTATATGTCTTGTAATTTTTTGTTGTAAAGAATGGTTTATAATGTTTGAGTTGGGATTTAATGAGAAAGTATAAAAACTTTTATGATACATTTAACATATTTGTTATAAGTAAAAAAGTGGAAATGAATGATGAATATAAATTAATTATGAATGATATTATGAATGTTTTTGGTCATATTATTAAGTCAATGTTTTAGGCATGATTTAGGTATATTGAGTGTGCAAATGTATTGGTTGAAATATTGGTATTGGATTGGTTTCAGTTTGAATTTGCAGGGTTGGTTAGGTTGGTATAAAAGGCTCATGTAGAGTTCACACGGCCTGGCACACTGGCGTGTGACCAGACCGTGTGAGACACACGGCTAGCACATTGGCATGTGGTCTAGTTGTGTGTCCCCTGCAACTTAAATTTTGAAAACAGAATACGCAGGTTTTAACATACGGGCAGAGATACGGGAGTGTGTCTCAACCGTGTGAAGGACACAGTATTGAACATGGGTATGTGTCATGGCCGTGTGAAAACTGCACTAGATTCGAATTGAAAATAAATCCACACGAGCGTGTCGCTTGGCCATGTCAAATCAATTTGTTCATAAACAATAAGTCAGAGAGTTACACGGGTAAAGGACATGGGCGTGTCCTGGCCGTGTGAGCCACACGGTATGTCAACACGGGCATGTCATGGAGACACATAGGCGTGTCCCTAACCCACACAGGCGTGTCCCTAACCTACATGGGCGTGTGAGCCTTGCACTTAGGAAAAAATTTAGAAATTCACGAAAAATTTTCGGAGCATTCGAACAAGTCTTGATCCATTCTTAATACGCGTTTTGGGCTTCGAGGGTCCATTATAATGACTTAATGGTTAAATTATACTATGTATGTTAATTTATTTATAAATTATTCATAAATTGTACAATATGTCCAATAATACTCTGTAATCCTATTTTGGCGACAGTTTAAGGTTAGTGGGTGTTACAAGCTACATAAGACTTAGACACATAATTTAACAATTAAGTTAACGAATTTAATAACAAAAAGATCTAATTGATATAACATTAATAGTTCGGGATGTAATTAGAATGTTTTGAAATTTAAGAATCAATTTAAAATGAGGGTAAGAATTTGGGGAAGGCTGGTGCAATTAAAATTTTTGGAATATCTAATTCAACCAATTAAAAATAGCCACGTAAGAACAAAAATTAACTCCAACTATTTTGATTTGTACTATTTAGCCGCTTAACTAACCATTAGTCCTCAAAGCTCTGTTTGGCAGAAAGCAGATAAAAGCAAAATTTGTCTCTTGTGAGTTGCTCGCTCACTTGGCGGCATTTCCCAAGCTCCAAACACGGCTCTTTTTGCTTCGGTTTATCCGCCCCCCCTCCTCAAAATTCCCCTTAAAAAAAACCCTTGAAAAAGAAAATAAAGGAAAACTCCTACTACTTCACTTGTTCCATACATTTCCGGCCACCGGTAACCGTTTTTCTTTCCCCGTAACAATGTCGCGCTCCCTTCAATTTTTCACTCCCTCCCGTGCTCCTTATTTCACTCTCCATAAACTTCCGTCGACATCCTACACCCGGTTCCCGGTAATTAACTTCCCGAGCAAAAAGCACTATATCACTATCACGAAATCGTTATCTTCAGATCTCGATGCAGCGTCATCTCAAGTACTGGATTCCGGAAACGGACAGACCGGAGTTTCGGGGGTTTTATCAGCGGACAACGTGGTGGCGGTTCAGTCTCATGCGCCGTCGGAATCGGGAGCGGCGGCCGGGATCGAGGTTGACGCTGTGACGGAGGCGGAGCTAAAGGAGAATGGATTCCGGAGCACGAGAAGGACGAAGTTAATATGCACGATTGGTCCCGCAACGTGCGGGTTCGAGCAGCTGGAAGCGTTGGCTGTTGGAGGTATGAACGTGGCTCGGATTAACATGTGCCATGGCACTCGCGAGTGGCATCAAATGGTGATCGAGCGGGTGAGGAGGCTTAACGAGGAGAAAGGATTCGCTGTCGCCATTATGATGGATACTGAAGGTAGCGAGATTCACATGGGAGATCTCGGTGGCGCTGCCTCTGTCAAAGCTGAGGTAAAGTAAAAAAAAAAAAAAAAAGGTTTGATAGAAGTTCAAATCTGTTCATCTCATTAATCATAAGTTATTTATTTTGAAATGTAGGATGGAGAAATCTGGACATTCAGCGTTAGAGCTTTCGGTACACCGCGACCAGAGCGAACAATTAATGTGAATTATGATGGTTTTGCCGAAGGTTTGAGCTTAATTTTTAGTAAAAAAAAATATAATTATGTTGAGTAGACTAACTTATTGGTGATTTAAATAAAATTGTTTGATGTTGGTATATAGATGTGAAAGTTGGAGATGAACTTTTGGTTGATGGTGGAATGGTGAGGTTTGAGGTGATTGAGAAGATTGGTCCTGATGTTAAGTGTAGGTGCACTGATCCGGGATTGTTGCTTCCTCGAGCCAATTTGACTTTTTGGAGGGATGGGAGTCTTGTTCGTGAGCGTAATGCAATGCTTCCTACCATTTCTTCCAAGGTTGTTACTTGTTTCCCATTTTTGCTCTTTGAGTTTTGTTAATTGGTATTGAATGATTTAGCTAATTTGAATGTTAGTTTTATCCTAGGGTATCTATGATTTGTCTTTGGTCACATATGGTAACAATGGAATCAGACATTAGGAGCTACCAATATTAAGAACTTTAGAGTCTCTTTGAATTAACCATGTGCTTGTCTGAAATTTTCTGTTTCCTTCTTACTGGTATTAATTATTTAACTTGTTAAACATTTTAGCATTTTCTTTTCCCATTCAACAAGGCATTGGTTTATGTAATGTTACAAAAAGAAGTCCAAGGTATGTAAAATTCAAAATTAATAGCTAGAATTCCATTTGTGAAATGAGGTAGTGGAGTGACCCTGACTCATTCAATCCCAGCAATGGTGTTTTGGATCTGATTTTTGCTATTTATTCTGTAGGTTCTCGTGATTTTGAAACTTTTGTGGTTCAGTAGTGAAGCATGTTTTTATTGTTTGCCTCCATGCATTTGTAACAGTCACTTGATTACCTTCTTCTTCTGTTGTGCTGCCTGCATGTCGTTATCTACAAATAAAAACTTTATACCTAGTTGCACGATAATATGCTTTTTTCCACTTCAGGATTGGTTAGACATCGACTTTGGGATTTCAGAAGGTGTTGATTTTATTGCAATATCCTTTGTCAAATCTGCTGAAGTGATTAAACATCTCAAAAGCTATATTGCTGCTAGGTCACGTGGTAGGTAAGTGTCATACATTCCCTTGCACTCTTGGAAGATTAGAATAGTTTTGGTCAATTCTGATATTTTGGAAGAAGCTTTAAGGTTCTACTTTTGACGTAGATGCTACTTGTGCACTTTCAAAGGTTACAAACTAGAATTTGAGACTGAAACTAAGTACTCTTTTAGTAACATTAGTGCTAATATACCAAAAAGGAGTACCATATATCAGTCTTTTTCCTTTCCTGAAAACGGCATCTCAATGTTATGATGCAGTGACATAGCTGTGATTGCAAAGATTGAGAGTATTGACTCATTAAAGAACCTGGAAGAAATTATTCAAGCATCAGATGGAGCTATGGTTGCAAGAGGAGACTTGGGTGCTCAGATACCATTGGAACAGGTTCCATCAGCTCAGCAAAAGATTGTCCAGCTATGCAGGCAACTGAATAAGCCAGTGATTGTTGCTTCCCAGTTACTTGAATCAATGATTGAATACCCTACACCCACCCGAGCTGAAGTTGCCGATGTTTCTGAAGCAGTACGGCAGCGAGCTGATGCTTTAATGCTGTCTGGTGAATCAGCAATGGGGCAGTACCCTGATAAGGCATTAGCTGTTCTGAGAAGTGTTAGTGTGAGAATAGAGAAATGGTGGAGGGAGGAAAAACGCCATGAGGCTATGGTACTGCCGGATGTAGGAACTTCATTTGCAGATAGCATCTCAGAAGAGATTTGTAATTCTGCAGCCAAGATGGGTAAGAATCTTTGGTTTTGGTTCTATAATCCATGTCTAATTATGTGCTTGCACAAGTATGGATGTGTGAATTTATATCTGCACGCATATATTTATCCTGCATCAATGTGTCATCTCTCTTCATTGAGTTCACTGTGGTCCAAAGTCAAACGAACTTTCTACATCTTGAGACATTAAACTTTGTTCTCTTTCAGTATTTGAGACAAATTTATTTATCCCGGTAGGGTGTAGGTCATGAAAAGAATTTTTGTAGGGTTATGTAATTCACCTCTTCGATTTTTTTCTTCAAGTTAACTGTTTTGGGAGGGCATTTGGACGGTTGAGGCAAGATTCATAGTTCATCGTTCAAGCATGAGATTATTGCTTTTATCAAGTTTGTTAAATTTTTTTTTTTTCAAGTAACGAATTCAGGAAAGCAATTCAACACGGGAATTTGGTAGATAGCTTCATTTATGAACATATGTCAGTTGATTTGTAAATACCTTTTCTAGCTTGTCAGTATCTCTTGGATCCGATAAACTATGATAATAAATAACTACCTGCGTACATTTTTTCTCCTAGGAATTTTATAAATTTATAAAGTTGGTGATGTTCTTTTCTCTTCACCTCCCCTCTTATCATCTGTTGTTGCCAGTTTTCATCCTGTCCTGTTCTCGATTTTATTTTATTTTCCCAAAAGATGCTTCGATAGTTATTGTTGTAGATTGAGTAAATGATATGACATCATCCATCAGCCAAAAGAGCTGATAGAACTCAGAGAAATTAAAGCCGATAAATGTCCACCATTTCATTCTTAGTTTTTCATTGATTATGGTATTGACATGAGTTTGGTTGTGTGATCTGCAGCTAACAATTTAGAGGTAGATGCCCTTTTTGTCTACACAAAGACAGGTCACATGGCATCTCTCCTGTCACGTTGTCGACCAGATTGCCCCATCTTTGCTTTTACGACCACAACTTCTGTCAGGAGACGCCTGAACCTACAATGGGGTCTCATTCCCTTCCGTCTCGGCTTCTCCGACGATATGGAAAGCAACCTTAACAAAACCTTCTCGTTACTCAAGGCCAGGGGAATGATCAAATCTGGCGATCTCGTAATTGCCGTCTCAGACATGTTGCAGTCCATCCAAGTCATGAATGTTCCCTAGGAACAACACAGTATGATGCAAATTATGTTCGTTTTCGAATCCTGCTTGTAGACTCATTTGTGTATTGAACTCGCTGTATCTTTCGCAATCTATTCGGCTTTGATTAATGTTAGGATGAAAATGACTGCCACCGGAAAATAGAGGAGCTCGGCTCAGCCAATCTTGCGGTCACAGTTTCACTCAACAAAGGTAAATCAGTTGAATCGTTTTGTGACCCCCTAAATTATTTGAAATTTCAACTTCTAATTTGAGAGACATAAACAGCCTTTTTTTTTTTTTTTTTTACTCTGTATTGTGCTGTATGAGGTTCCTAGAAATGAAGAATAATATGTGTGGGGTGCTTCTTTTTTTTTCTAGCTTATTGAATCAATGAAGATTTATTAAATGTGAACATTTGACATTAATTAACCCTAATTTAAATGCTTTGGAGGCTACTATTGTTAAAACCTGTTAATTATTTTTAATTAATTTGTACAATTTATGTTTCTTTTTTGTCGGTTTCCAGAGATAGGTGGTACTAAGGTCTCAAAAGAAGTTATTTTAGTTAATATAAAATTAAAAATATTTATCTTTTCTTCGAGCTTTTCACTTAAAATAATTAATATAGATTGAATTACAAGTGAAGTCACAATTTATAATTTATATTAATACGTTTCAATTGTCTGAAACCAGATTAAAAATTGGTTATTTTTCAATTTTCACGAAATAAAAAAACATTTTAAATACAAAAACATACTCCTTTTTTATTCATTAACAAATCAAACACATCTTTTTTTTCGTTGTCTTTTAATGATAAATCAAACGCATCTTTAATGCTTCATGCTCTTCATTATTTGAAATAACTTTTTATTATTCCCTACGTATGAGCAGAATAATTCATTAATTAATGATTAATGTTATCTTTTAGAACCAAATAAAGAAGTTATCCGATAATTTATACCAACAAAATATAATTTAATTAAGAAAAAGTTAATTTCACTATACATCTCTAAATCATAACCTGCATTTTATATTGACCTTTAAATTTTAAATCATTCTAATTATATTCTTAAATTATAGAAATCATGTCAAATTATCGTTCACTCTCTTTTTATTATTTTACTTTAATTTTAGTTTTAACTTTTAAATGTTATGAGGTAATATTTTGATTTTTTAACTTCACTTTAAATTATACCACATGAGATTTGATATCTTATTTAATAGATACATTAACAATTTTAATAATGGAACTTTATTGATATAATATTGATAGTTTAGGATGTAATCAGAACATTCTAAAATCTAGTGATCAATTTAGAATAAAGATTAGTTTAGAGATGTATAGTGCAATTAACTCAATATATATAATTTTACTGCCAAAGCAGTAAGTAGTTGGAATGGAGTCTTAATGCCAAAGATTGCGTTTCTTAAAACGGTGTGAACTAAAACGAAAAAAGAACAATTTCTCAAAGGAAACTTCGAAGAACCACCGTGTCCTTTCCCTTCAAATTTCTTATGAATTTCGAGAATATGGTAATGCAGGCAAAACAGCATATTACGCGGTTCCTATATTCTTGCTTAGTTACTATTAGTACCCCAACTTGATTTGAGTTATACCAAGCAAGCAGTTAGTTCCTTTGTTTCATGGTTCGTCATCATCATCATCTTCTTCTTCTTCTTCTTCTTCTTCTTGTATTCCTGCCGTTCCCTTTTTCATTAACTTACCAAAACAATGCGATTTTTAGCCACATTTTTTTCTGACAAAACAGGTACTCCCACAGGCAGCCCAATGAAAGTGATAAAATTTTGGGTTGGTCAACAGGAGGTAGCTTCTTCAATTTCTCCAGTTGTTGTTTATTTGATCCATGAAGGTGTTGCTTTAAACACTACCGACAGTCTTGGATTCTCAGATTGTCCTGAAGAAAAGGCAATCCTTTCCTGGGCTGAAATGGACCTGAAAATAGATATGGAGAAGACAAAGAAGAGTTGTGTATTAATTCGTGGAGCTGAAGACTTGGATTTTGAGCAAAAACGAATTGGGGTTTTGATTGGGAGGAATAATGGTGATACTCTCCATGTTCATTGGAAAGGACCTGCTGAGATAATACTATCAATGTGCTCGAGCTACTATGATGCTTCTGGAGTTGTGAAAGATCTCGATGATGGCGAAAGGGCGAAATTCGAGCTGATTATTCAAGGCATGGCTGCTAGCAACCTAAGCTGCTTTGCTTTTGCACATAAACAAGTTCAAGAAAAAGAATATGATGATTTAAAAGAGAAGAAACAGGTTGATGGAAAGAGCTTGACCTTGTTAGGAGTGGTGGGTATAAAGGATCCATGTAAGCCTGGTCTGAAAAAGCAGTGGAAGATTGCCAATATATTTGGGAGTAAACATCAAAATGATCATTGATATTTGATGGCCATGTTTGAATATTGTTTTTATTTTAATTTTCTTTTATCTTCTCATTTCGTTTAATATACTGTGTAATTTCCACACAAACAATTCATCCTTCATTTTATTTCATACTCTTATATCTTTTATGGTATCAAATTTGATTTAACACTCTTACAAGTTCGATCCTATAGAATATTTATCACTTCCAAAATGATCTTTACTCAAAATGTTGTTAGTACCGACTTGTTGAAGTTCTCGTACTCATACGTGATCATAGCTTATGTGAACAAATCGCAAACAAGAATATTTAGTTTGTGCTCGATTTTCCGAATAATCCGATCATTTGTGTATTGAAATTGCTGAATCTTTCACCATCAATCGGCTTTGATCACTGTTAGTGATAAAAGTTTACTGCCACCGGAAAACAGAGGAGCTTCGACCAGTGTTCACTGTCACAGTTTCACTCAACAAAAGTAAAAATCGGTTGTGACAAAAAATTATTTCAATTTCAACTTCCAATTTGAGAGACAAAAAACAACCTTTTCAATAATCCTATGTTGCCTTTTGCTGTCTGCATTATTTTAGAATAATTTTTATTATTCCCCATATATTAGCATAATAATCCATTAATTATAGATTAAAGTAATAATTTAATATATAAATTAAATCCAAAACAGTTGTTTTAGTTGGAATCTTAACGCCGAAGTTTTGTTTTGTCCGCGTGAACTTGGATTAAGAGAAAAAAGTAAAAAAAAGAAAGCAATTTCTAGGGCAATTTCCAAGAAACCATGTAGTTTTTTCATCAAAATTTCCCTTTCAATTTCTCAGAATATGATAATGAAGGAAAAATATCATATACGCGTTTCAGCTTTTTGCTTAATTAGCATAAAACCCGGACTATATTCATCTTTACTAAGTAAAATATATCAGCCTAGGTTGCTTTGGGTTACTCCAAACTCCAAAAGAGGTTCCCTTTGTTTCATTATCTACCATATTCGCTTCTTTGAATTTTTTTGCTGTTTTTCAATGAGTACCACTCTTAAATCAAGCTTGCTTTGTGTTATTGCTGTTGTGGGAATTGTGGCTGCTGCTGTTACCATTGTTGTAGTTGCAGTTCCAGAAGGATTGCCATTTGCTGTGACAATGATTTTGGCTTATTTGGGGAAGAGAATGATGGGAGATCCAGCAATGGTGAGAAAGCTCTTTGCTTGTGAAACAGTGGGCTCTGCCACTGCAATTTGTACTGACAAAACAGGTACTCTTCAAGTGACAAAATTTTGGGTGGGTCAAGAATCTATGGAGGACGGAGGTGGTTCAATTTCTCCATTTGTTGTTGAATTGATCCGTCAAGGTGTTGCTTTAAACACTACTGCCGGGTCTCCATTGACAGAATATGAAAAGACAATCCATTCATGGGCTGTGGTGGAACTGACGATGGATATGGAGAAGATGAAGAAGAGTTGTAGAGCACTTATTGGAGTTGAAGCCTTGGATTTTGAGCAAAAACGAAGAGGGGTTTTGATTGGGAGGAACAATGATGATACTGTCCATGTTCATTGGAAAGGAGATGCTGAGATGGTCCTAGCAATGTGCTCAACCTACTACGATGCTTGTGGAGTTGTGAAAGATATCGATGATGGCGAAAGGGCGAAATTCGAGCAAATTATTCAAGGTACGGCTGCTAGCAACCTAAGGTGTATTGCTTTTGCACATAAACAAGTTCCAGAAGAAGAGTATGATGACTTAAAAGAGATGAAAAGGGTTGATGGAAGGAGCTTGACCTTGTTAGGACTGGTGGGTATAAAGGATCCTTGCAGAACTGTTATCTGTTAACAGTGAAAATTTGATAATTTAATTATAAGTTATATTTGATAATCTGGGCCACACGGATTTGTTTGATATGGTTCGTTAAAGCCCTCTATCTGGGATGTTGTTTTCCAGAAGAACATATGACACGCTATTTTAGAATGATACAGTGACATATTTAGTCATTTATTGTTTACCTCTTTTGACGATAAGCCTTTATTCTTCTTTTAAAGGGAAAATATATAATTTGTCCTTTGAGTTTCTACATTGGTACCTAGTTGGTCCTTAAATAATTTTTTGAACTTAGTTGGTCCCTAAATTTATATTTTGTTAATCAGGTTAGTCCTTTGCACTAGCACCGTTAACTTGTGCTGACGTGACATTGTTAATCAATTCGATGGTGCCGCGTGGCAGCCTTTCAAAATGTCATGTAGTAAACATAAATTAAAAATATTCAAAATATAAATTTTTCACATGAAGAATGAATCTAAACATAAATGTATCTAGAGAGCCATTAATCCCGGTTCATTACAAATGCGTTTGTGTAGTAATTTTTTTATAAAATATCATTTTTAAATTGTTATTATTTTGAAAAATATATAATTTATAAATTTATAAAAATTATTTAAATATATAAAAGCCTATAATATATAAAAAAGTATAAAACCTTAGAAATTTATAAAATTAAAAATTACAAAAAATTAAAAATATATATTAAAAATATATTATAAAAATTTATAAATAAATTTAAAATATATATTATAAAAATATATTTTAATGGCTTACGTAAAAAATAATTTTAAAATTTATATTATAAAAATATATATTATAAATATATATTATAAGTTTATATGTTCTATAAATTTATATATTATAGGCTTTTATTTATTTAAATAATTTTTTAATTTTATCAATTATAATTTATATATTTTTAAAAATAATAGCAACTTAAAAATTTATATTTTATAATATATATATATATAAAATTACTACAAGCACAATTATAATGAACCTGGACAAATTATTATCCAGATTCATTCTTGACATGAAAAAATATACTTTTTTAATTAATTTATATATTTTCATGTATTTTTAATTTTTTAAAATTTATATTTGTCAAGTGGTATTCTAAGATGTTGCCACGTGGCATTACCATATTGGTTGGTAATGCCACATCAACACAAACTAATAGTATTAGTGCGGAGGACCATCCTGATTGATGGAATTACAAATTTAGGACCAACTAGATTACAACAAATTGATGATATGAAATTACATGTACTATAATAAAACAAATTTAGGACCAATTGGTTGGTTTAGCTATTCCCTAACAGTGTTAAAAGCAGGTACGATAATAAAACATATATTGATAGTTTATGTACCACATTGGACATTTTATGAAAGTACATGTACTATAATAAAACTCATATTAATAGTTCAAATACCACATTGAATAATTTCAAAATATAAATATCACATTAAATATTTTATTAAAATACAATATAAATTGTGGAAGGCAACTTGTAAAAAGCATTGAAGCTTGGGTTAGTTTTCCCTTCAAATTACTTACAAAATTTCCCAATATTGATTATAAAGGCAAAATTTCCTTCTTTATTTTTCCGTAAAATGTTTTTACTTAAAAATGGCATTTATATTGTAATTGCCTACTTTAAAGATATTATAATTAGGTTTTAATTTATTTTTTTGGTATGAATTTGATGATATTGTAATGATCTAATATCATTTTAGTTTTTTTATATTCAAAGTGTATAAAAGGAATGTGCTCTTTTTATTGACACGCAGCATTTTGCTTTTTTGAATTATAAAATATGTTTAAATTTTTGTTTTGACCTCTTTAAATTTGATATTTAATCTATATATTATAGTTGTCGTAACCATTTTTTTGACAAAACGGGAATCGACTCTCGGCTTTTGAAAACAAAAATAAAACGGGAGTCGCCACCGATCTTTTATTAGGTGTGACCGGATCACCTTTGTTTTAATAAAACATTTTAATTTATTAAAATAATGTTTTTGGCCTACGAAAATTTGAGAAAATAGGTTCGGGAGTCGGTTACGTGCGAGGAAGGGCTAACACCCTCGCCACGCCCAAAATTGGTACCAAATTGATTAATTAATGTCCCAATGTCGAAAGTTGGAATTAAAATAAATAGAAAATCGATCTCTTTTTTGGAAATATTTTGGTTTTCTCGAATTGAATATCAAGATTTCCTTGTTTCGAAGGGACAAAATATCACATCCAACACATAGGACACGATAATTTAAATCTTCGAAACCAAGGTCATCTTAAAATTTTTTTAAAATTGAATGTCAAGATTTTCTCGTCCCGATGGAATAAAATATCGCATCCAATACTTTAGAACACGATAATTTAAATCTCAAATCCAAGATTATCTCATGATTTTCAAGTTGAATACCAAACATTCTTATTCCGAAGGGATAAAAAATCACATCCAATGCTTTAGGACACGATAGTTTAAACCCTCGGATCCGAGATGAATATCGCTTTATTTTGAAAGCTTTAAATGAAGTGTTAGTTTTGCAAAAGTGTATTCTTAACAAAAATCAGTGGGACGACATGAAGATAATTATAATATGCCAACATTTAAAATAGGCAATAAAGTAAGAGTAAGAAATACGACAAATAATAATTCCTAGACTAAAGCATTTACGAGTATGTGATGAAGTATGAACAAATGTAATAAACAATGAAAAATATAAACATATTCCATGCAAGTTTAAGTAATGAAAAGAGACATTCATATGATATAAGCAATGTGAACAATGTATAAAGTAAAATAATAAATAGTGAATTTAAATGAATATATAAAAAACTACATATATAACATATAAATAGAAATACATTATACAACATAAATAAATTTTAGCTAAAAAATAATATACAATATAATACGATATAATATACAATTCAAAAAATATAATATATATATAAAAAATTTTAATGAAAACAATTTGATCTGAATAAAAGTAATAAACAATAATTAAAAAATACATATATATATTTATACCTTTAGTACACTAATATAAAAATGATAAATAATATGGAGAATTTAATATAACATAAAATAATAAAATAAAATAAATATCAGTAATTGTAATGGCAAGTGACAAGCAAATAATAATATATACATATATATATAAATAATATAATAGTAGTAACAATAATAACAAAAATGCTAATAATACAAAATATGTACAATGTAATAATATAAATATAGCAAGAATAATAATAATAATAGTAATAGTAAATATAATAATCATAATAGTAATAATAACAATAATAATAATAATAGTAGTATAGTAGTATAGTAGTAACAATAAAATAATAATGATACAAAATATGTACAATATAGTAATATAAATAAAGTAATAATAATAATAGTAAATACAATAATAATAATAATAATAATAATAATAATAATAATAATAATAATAATAATAATAATGATGATGATAATAATATACACAATAATAATGGTGTTAGTGACAAAATTAAAATGATAATAAAATGGCGAAAATAAATAAAAAAAAAAAGAGAAAGGGGACGACGCTGAATTAAAAATAAAATGCCATGGCAGATTTAAAAATAATAAGAAAGGAAAAGACCAAATTTCAGATGGCCATAAAAGAGGAGGGGGTCAAATGGTAATAAAAAAACTGAAAGGATTAAAATAAAACACGCGTTAAACGAAAAGGACTGAACGGGTAAAAATCCCAGGCCTAGACGCTCATCAATGAGCCCAGGACCTGATTGAAAACCTAGAGGGATTAAAGGTGAAATTCGCAAAAAGAAAAAGTAACAAAAAAATTGATTGAATGCTGCTGCAAAAGGATAAGGACTAGCCGCGAAATTATACCTTTTAAGGAATATGCGCATATTCTTTTTAGTAAAAGGCGCCGTTTCATTGTTATCATTAGAATTAAGTTTTTTTTATTATGAATTCATTTTTTAATGCCTCAAAAACAAAACCACAAACCCCTTTTATTTTTTTATTTCATTTCCTTTCTTCAAAACAAACAGAGAACCCCTTTCCCCCCATTTTCGTTTTTTCTTCTGCTGGGGTTGTAACCCAGATCACGCCGTCATCGAACCGCCACTATCCGGCGGCCGCCAACGTGCGAGGGGAAAACGTTGGCCACGTCTTTGATAAGCCAATCGATGAAGACAAGATCCCAAAGTGAGTATTTTTCTTTCTATTTTGATCTGGTTTTTTTTTTTTGTATTGTTATTCTGTCTTACAACAGATCGAGAAAAATGAAGATGAACCGAAAGTAAAAGAAAGGGAAAACGAGACGAGACCTTTCGACTTCAGATCTGTCCTTTCTTTTTTTTTTTGGTTGATTTTTCCTTTATACTCGAAAATAAAAATAAATATAAATCGGCAGTAAACGAAAGAAAGTAAATCAACCTTTCAATGCTTTTGTTTTTTTTTTATTGCTTCTAAAAGCTCTGTGTCAAAAAAAAAAGGGGAGCCCTTACATCGATTTTTACTGGCCTTATAGCCTAAGGCTTGCAACTGTTTTATTATTCTATTTTTTGTTCCATGCTTTGCCGTTTGTTTTGTTTTCTGTCTGCAGGGTATGGGCGAGGTGCTGGTGGAGACGGAGGCCGAGGCGCATGGGGTGTGCGAGACCGAGGCGTGGGGAAGGGCACTGGAACGACGCGCGTGACTCGAGAAACGACGCGCGCGTGGAGTAGACGCGCGTGTGGGGGAAACGCGCGGATCTGAAGCGGCGCGCGTGGTGTCTGCGGGGAGGGGGTAACCAAAGGTCGGCGGCGCCATAGGGTGTTAGGGTTTTCGGCTTATGTTTTCTGTTAACGGGCTTGGGCCTGTTATTGTTATTGGGCTTAGGGTTTGGGCTTTTGATTTGTTTGGGTTTGGTATTTTGTTTGTAAATGGACTGTTGTTTATTGGACTTTTAATATCTTTATTGGTTTTGTTTTTTGATGGGCCTCGAGTTTTGTAACTGGGCCGGGCAAAATTGGTTATTACAGCTGCCCCTCTTTGCTCATTATCGTGAAACGAGAATAGAGCAAAGACAATAAAAGAACCAATTTTGCCCGGGCTTAGCTAAGCCTTGGCTTCCTGATCCACGTCTTCTTCAAACAGCTTCAAACTTCACTGTAACTCCTTGCTTTGATCCATTCTACTTGAGGTTTGGGGTGATAAGAATTCAGAAAGAAGAGATCCGCAACTTTGATCTTCTCGCTGAAACTTCTCGAAAATAAGAGGTGATAGGAATTCAGAAAGAAGAGATCCGTAAATTTGATCTTCTCGCTGAAACTTCTCGAAAAATAGGAGGTGATAGGAATTCAGAAAGAAGAGATCAGTAAATTTGATCTTCTCGTTGAAACTTCTTGAAAATAGCAGGTGATAAGAATCCAGAAAGAAGAGATCCGCAACTTTGATCTTCTCGCTGAAACTTCTCGAAAATAGGAGGTGATAGGAATTCAGAAAGAAGAGATCTGCAACTTTGATCTTCTCGCTGAAGCTTCTCGAAAATAACAGGTGATAAGAATCCAGAAAGAAGAGATCCGCAACTTTGATCTTCTCACTGAAACTTCTCGGAAATAGGAGGTGATAGGAATTCAAAAAGAAGAGATCCGCAACTTTGATCTTCTCGCTGAAACTTCTCGAAAATAGAGTTGATAAGAATTGTATGTCTCCAATCTGCTCCCGCAACTTCAGGACTGCCAGATCTGCATTTTTTTTTTGCTGCTCTACTCAGGTAGGCAAGATCTTTGAGTTCACCATTATTGTGACAATGCCGCCTAGGGTATTGTGCTGTAAAATCAGTTTTGTGTCCATGTTTATGCCAGATGGTTAAGATGCAATAATCAGAATGAATCTAGTACTCCTAACTAAATGTGTATGAATGAATGCATGAGAAAGACCCTTATTACTGTTTGGGTTGTCATTGCACGTAGTTCAACAAGGTTCTATCACCGATGCGCTACGATGCTCTCTCGTTCAGCCAGTATTTTTTGACAAAAACCCCAGATAAGCGGCCATTTTTTGCTCAGAAAGCTTGCCCCTCTGTAATTTTGGAGTCCCCTTGTGGGACATAAAGCTTATACCTCCTACTGCAACTTCAGGAGAATAACATTTGGTTTCTTCCAACCATCTTGCTTTGACTCTAAGGTATGATTTCGTTGTGTACCTGAGTCGACATCGCTCGAGGCCGTATCACCGACGAAATTTCTTGGCTTTGTTCAACCAATAAAATGTTCAAAAAGATAATCATTTTTCTCCAACATTTCCAAACCTTAGACTGAATGAGTTCTGAACAATAGTCATGTTTCAGATCCTTGTATTATTCAGAGGCTTTCAGAGTAATGTGTGAAACTTCTTTTATGGAAGTACTATTAGTCCTCAAATTGTTATTTCGATGCAAAATGCCCGAAAAAGATTGCAACAGTGGACAAGAAGGAAATTGATTAGGGGAACAGTTTGAAACAAACAAGTTTGATCAAGGCTGGCAAATACCAATCAAGAAGGAAATTTATTGGTAGATAATCACAAATAAAGAATTGAAATGGGTAAAATGGAAGCTAGGTGCCCTAGATATCTCAGCCCGAGCTCCTCTGTTCCAACTTCTTGAGGACCATTTTAAGCTCAATATGTGTTTAGGGGATCAGGAGCACTTTGTCGATGCGCCGAGATGTAACGTACGTCTTTATCGTTATTTCAAGTGCAGTGAGACTGCTGTATGCCCCATTTTTAGAATTTGAGCCGCCCTTTCCGGGTTTTCAACTCAAAACCCCTCTGGTCTCAAAGTGCCCTTTGCAGGTTTTCGCCTTGACCTCTCCTTTTTCTTTCTTCCTTTTTCGCTGATTTTCTCTCTCTCTCTCTCTCTCTTTTGAACTTGAATTATCCGAATTGGGTAAGTCCCTACCATTCATTTTGGTCAATATTCATGTTTCCCCAGAACATGCCTTCTTCGCTTCATGATGTCCTTCCTGGTTTGGCACCCGCTTTCTTCCGAAGTCCCTTTTTTGCATGGAAGGAATCTTCTTCCAAGCTCTATCGTGAAATTTTCTAGGACGAATCACTTTTGTTATTACCCCGTACCATCTGATTGTGACAGATAACTTTCTTTTCAAATTCGCCTGATCGTATTAGATTGGATCTATTTTGCCTCATCTAATTTCAACTCCAACAAAATCTCGACTCCAATCGGTAAGAAATGTGTTGCCCCGTTGAAGTTCCTGTTGCCCCGACGAAGGTTCTAGCCAACGCTCTAAAATCATAGAGGGTAAAAGGTAACTTCTCTATGCCAACCTTTACAAGTCTCAGTCAATTTTCGAATGATTTTTGGTTGTCTTCGCTACATTGGTAAGGTGCCTGATTCTCGAACACACTGTAAAAGTTTTTTTTGACATTGCGCAATGATGTTAAACGTGTTTTTCCTGGCGTTCTTCATTGCCACTTTTTGTTTTTCGTTTTTCTTTTTCCCTTTTTTGCTTTTTGTTTTTGTTTTTGTTTTTCCCTCTTTTTTTCTTTTTTCTTTCTTTTTTTTTTTTGCGCATCTGATCTTGGATTTGACGACTGCCGACTTTGTAACTTTGGCATATGAAGCAACCTTCACCCTCTTAGTGAAGTATTTGATAACCACGAAGATGCATTAGTATCGGTAGGATACTTTTGACGAGATTGGTCCCGTAACATCCATGCCCCCTCATATGGAGGAGGCACAAAAGTCTTGTCTTCCTTGATTTGGCGTTTGATGTAACTTTCCTTTCTGGGTAGCTCAAACTTCTTGATTAGCTTGGCCATTGTAGAACTATCAATATGGGTTCCAAGTTTGGCAACATCCCAACGTTTCAGTAGTCTGTCGTGTCTTGATATGATCGCGCAAAAATATCCTGAAATTCTTGAAAATAGCTCAATAATTTCTCGCCTTATTTCTGTGGTGGACTAGGTTTTTTTTAAGTTTGCAACGTCCACTGACCCTTTTTACAAGGTAGAGTCTATTTTCACTTATTCTACCATCCTTAACAAATCAAAAGATAGGTTACCATCTCTATCGTCTTTAAAGTCTTGAGATCCCTTAGACCCATATTTCACTAAAAAGAGAGCCAGTAACAGTGTCGCTCGTGTCATTGATATCTGGGGACCCATCGTGGGTGTAAAGGTAGAAAATCTAAAGAATAAATTATTCTAAAGATGATTATTTATATGATGTGGGCATGAATAAAAAAATAAAAATGTAAAGCATGAAAATATTTACTTAGAAAGAGGCATTTCATTAAAATAACAATTCTAGACACAAGCCCATTTCACAAAAGATTCTCATTGCTCTTAGGCTTTTAGAGCAATTTGCGTGTTTGGACATTACTCCGAGTTAGCTCTAAAAAAACACGTCCTTTCCACAGCCCTATTGTTCAAAACACTCCCAGGCTCATGTTTCTGCATTTGGCATGTCATCCACTTTACAACACCCATGCCAATGAATCTTTCCACTAATTTCTTGAAAGCCAGGCAATTTTCTATCGAATGCCTCAGTAAACTTGGCCGTGGTATTCACACTGGGCGTTCGGGTCATACCATTTGGGATATGGAGATTGTATCGGTTTCGTGTAGCGAGGAGCCACCACGTGTGCATCAAATAAATTTTGATAGACCTCCATGTATGTCATCGAGATGGGCGTGAACTGGAGCCTTCCCGTGTTAGCCTTTGGGTTAGAATCTTGTCTAAGGGGACCTTGATGACTAGTAGTCACCGTCCTTGGCTGCCTTATTGCTATTAGCTCTGAAGAACTCTCGTCATGCTTACTCGTACTACCCACTTCCTTTTCCTTCTTATTCGGGGTCTTTAATGTCCGCTCCCTCCTTTCTTTTGCCTCCTCCCGAACAACCGGTTTGGCTTGATCATCCTTAGGGTTAAAACATGAGCCCATTGGGAAGTTTGGCAGGGTTGAGGTATCGGTCTGACGTCGGGGTCTGATAATGATGGGTGCCCCTTGCGACTGCGAGTCTGATTGAGTCAGGATATTCCTCGGGGTATAAACAATTTGTTCATCACCATCTGCACTGCCGACCACCGGGCCACTCCTCTTTTCAAGTCTTTCAGCAAGTAGTCGGGTTAACTGGCGCATCATATTCATTTGATCTCGCATATCTCTTTGAATTTTGGCCAACTGTTCTTGCATCAGTATTTGCCTTTGCTTTAATCTCTCCAACCTTTGTTCCATATCTTCTAGGTTAACTGGAATGATTTCACCTGATTAGGGTTTTTCTACAAGTTTTGATGCATGCAACGTGATGTAATACAGATGCATGAGATGCAATGCAAAATACATGAAATGAATACAAACAGAAAGAGAGGCATTGATTATGAATTCAATTCCTATTAGAAGAACTCGTCCAGAAAGTATGTTCATTTAATAAAATGGACTGCATATACAGCCTCTTCCTCATAGTCCAGGCAAAAACACCAATCCTCTTCTTCGTTCCCGAATATTATGGTCGTGTCCCTTCTCTTCTAGCTCTTTGTTGCTTGATCTAGGTCGTACCTCATCACTCACTTACCCTACGCGATGCTCGTAATCTTTTGATGACTCCTGAACAATCCTTGTCGGCTTGAATTTTCATACAAATCTTCTTCTTCCTATCCAGATGTTATGGTCATGTCCCGTGAACTTTCTTAGTAGATGTCTCTTTTAACTCTTTGTTGCTTGATCTAGGTCGTACCTTATCACTCGCGTGTCCTCCGTGGTGCTCATAGTCTTCGGATGGCTCCCGAACAATCCTTATCGGCTTGAATCTTCATATAATGTCTTGTCTTGTTGTTTACCTAGGCCATGTTCAGATCCACTTTATCAAGTAACACATTTTCTTATGACAAATTCTTCCATTTAGTAATCAAACGTGAATCAACACCTCCTTTCTAAGATGATGCTATGCAATGCCAATGCATGGAATGAATGCAAAAAGAAAGAGAGGCGTTGATTATGCATTCAATTCCATTAGAAGAACTTTTCTAGAAAATAAAGCTCTTTACGTAAAACGGATTACATATACGGTTTTGTCCTCATAGTCCAAGCAAAACACCAATCTCTTCCTTCGTGACTGGATATCATGGCCATACCTTGTGCGCTTTCTTCGTAGATGTCTCTTCTAGCTCTTTGTGGCTTGGTTCGGGCCGTATCTCTTCACTCGTTTATCATCTGTGATCGTTCATAAGCTCCTTTAAAAAGTCTGAGGGTGACGACTCTTGAATAATCCTTGTTGGCTTGAATCATCGAGCAAAGTCTTGTATTCTTCTGTGGACTGTCAGCCTTCTCTTGTTGTTTATTTGGACTATATTTGGGTCACCATATTATAATCCATTTTATCAAGAAATTTAGTTCCTTGTGACAAACTCCTCTATTTAGCAATCGAATATTAATCAGCACCTTCTTTCTATGATGATGCAATGCAATGCAATCAAAATAAAAGAAAATGCGTTAGCACAGGAGTAATAAACAGAGTACCTATCCGGGTGATCACTAAGGCTTGACGTGGCTCTACCTAAGGTGGGTTCTTAAAGTTGGCTATATGATGTTTGGTTCTAGAGAAAGGTACCCGAACCAGCAGATTCCTCGATCTTCACCCATTATAGGCTCATATGGACCGAGTTCAGTTTAGGGGGACACATTTCCCTATGGCTACACGGAAATGAAAATTTCACGAAGACATAGGTACGGATGTATCCTGAAAGCGATCCACTATCTTGCACGGAGGTGAAAACCTCATGAAAGAGTAGCTTCTCACTTCCACTTAAAGGTGCGACCACGATGGTCATGCCATATGATGTGCAAAAATAAATTAAGGGTGATAAAAATGTCATTCGATCAAAATAAAACAAGTATGTATTCCAAACACAGCTTAAAGCAAGCAAGAAGTAAATCACCTACTCAGGTAACCACTAGGATTTGGCGTGCTCTACCTAGGTTAGGCTCCTAGGTTTCTCTATATGCAGTTTGGTTCTAAAGCAAGGGTACCTGAACCAGCAGATTCCTCGATTATAGGCTCATATGGACCGAGTTTTGTCCAGGGGAATACATTTCCCTATGGCTGCACGGAGATAAAAATCTCACGAAGACATAGGTACGGATGTATCCCGGAAGCGATCCACTATCTTGCACGGAGGTGCAAACCTCACGAAAGAGTAGCTTCTCACTCCCACTTAAGGGTGTGACCGCAATGGTCATGTAGTGCAATGCCAAAGTATTTTATAAGACTCAACATTATTGGAACCATAATATCGGCAAGTGCATTGAAAGAAACGTAATTTTTTCAAAATAATTTTCCAAATTTCGACAAAGGGACAAAGAATAATCAATTTTATGGCCTGACTCTCTTATTTTGGTCCCCAGTGGACTCGCCAGACTGTCGTAACCATTTTTTTGACAAAACGGGAATCGACTCTCGGCTTTTGAAAACGAAAATAAAACGGGAGTCGCCACCGATCTTTTATTAGGTGTGACCGGATCACCTTTGTTTTAATAAAACATTTTGATTTATTAAAATAATATTTTTGGCCTACGAAAATTTGAGAAAATAGGTTCGGGAGTCGGTTACGTGCGAGGAAGGGCTAACACCCTCGTCACGCCCAAAATTGGTACCAAATTGATTAATTAATGTCCCAATGTCGAAAGTTGGAATTTTAAAAAATAAATAGAAAATCGATCTCTTTTTTGGAAATATTTTGGTTTTCTCGAATTGAATATCAAGATTTCCTTGTTTCAAAGGGACAAAATATCACATCCAACACGTAGGACACGATAATTTAAATCTTCGAAACCAAGGTCATCTTAAAATTTTTTTAAAATTGAATGTCAAGATTTTCTCGTCCCGATGGAATAAAATATCGCATCCAATACTTTAGAACACGATAATTTAAATCTCGAATCCAAGATTATCTCATGATTTTTCAAGTTGAATACCAAACTTTCTCATTCCGAAGGGATAAAAAATCACATCCAATGCTTTAGGACACAATAGTTTAAACCCTCGGATCCGAGATGAATATCGCTTTATTTTGAAAGCTTTAAATGAAGTGTTAGTTTTGCAAAAGTGTATTCTTAACAAAAATCCGTGGGACAACATGAAGATAATTATAATATGCCAACATTTAAAATAGGCAATAAATAAGAGTAAGAAATACGACAAATAATAATTCCTAGACTAAAGCATTTACGAGTATGTGATGAAGTATGAACAAATATAATAAACAATGAAAAATATAAACATATTCCATGCAAGTTTAAGTAATGAAAAGAGACATTCATATGATATAAGCAATGTGAACAATGTATAAAGTAAAATAATAAATAGTGAATTTAAATGAATATATAAAAAACTACATATATAACATATAAATAGAAATACATTATATAACATAAATAAATTTTAGCTAAAAAATAATATACAATATAATACGATATAATATACAATTCAAAAAATATAATATATATAAAAAATTTTAATGAAAACAATTTTGAACTGAATAAAAGTAATAAACAATAATTAAGAAATACGTATATATTTATACCTTTAGTACACTAATATAAAAATGATAAATAATATGGAGAATTTAATATAACATAAAATAATAAAATAAAATAAATATCAGTAATTGTAATGGCAAGTGACAAGCAAATAATAATATATACATATATATATAAATAATATAATAGTAGTAACAATAATAACAAAAATGCTAATAATACAAAATATTTACAATGTAATAATATAAATATAGCAAGAATAATAATAATAGTAATAATAATAATAGTAATAGTAAATATAATAATCATAATAATAATAATAACAATAATAATAATAGTAATAGTAGTATAGTAATAACAACAAAATAAGAATGATACAAAATATGTACAATATAGTAATATAAATAAAGTAATAATAATAATAGTAAATACAATAATAATAATGATAATAATATACACAATAATAATAATGGTGTTAGTGACAAAATTAAAATGATAATAAAATGGCGAAAAAAAAAAAGAGAAAGGGGACGACGCTGAATTAAAAATAAAATGCCATGGCAGATTTAAAAATAATAAGAAAGGAAAAGACCAAATTGCAGATGGCCATAAAAGAGGAGGGGGTCAAATGGAAATAAAAAAAACTGAAAGGATTAAAATAAAACACGCGTTAAACGAAAAGGACTGAACGGGTAAAAATCCCAGGCCTAGACGCTCATCAATGAGCCCAGGACCTGATTGAAAACCTAGAGGGATTAAAGGGGAAATTCGTAAAAAGAAAAAGTAACAAAAAGATTGATTGAATGCTACTGCAATAGGATAAGGACTAGCCGCGGAATTATACTTTTTAAGGAATATGCGCATATTCTTTTTAGTAAAAGGCGCCGTTTCATTGTTATCATTAGAATTAAGTTTTTTTTATTATGAATTCATTTTTTAATGCCTCAAAAACAAAACCACAAACCCCTTTTATTTTTTTATTTCATTTCCTTTCTTCAAAACAAATAGAGGACCCCTTTCCCCCCCATTTTCATTTTTTCTTCTGCTGGGGTTGTAACCCAGATCACGCCGTCATCGAACCGCCACCATCCGGCGGCCGCCAACGTGCGAGGGGAAAACGTTGGCCACGTCTTTGATAAGCTAATCGATGAAGACCAGATCCCAAAGTGAGTATTTTTCTTTCTATTTTGATCCGGTTTTTTTTTGTATTGTTATTCTGTCTTACAACAGATCGAGAAAAATGAAGATGAACCGAGAGTAAAAGAAAAGGAAAACGAGACGAGACCTTTCGACTTCAGATCTGTCCTTTCTTTTTTTTTGTTGATTTTTCCTTTATACTCGAAAATAAAAATAAATATAAATTGACAGTAAACGAAAGAAAGTAAATCAACCTTTCAATGCTTTTGTTTTTTTTATTGCTTCTAAAAGCTCTGTGTCAAAAAAAAAAAAGGGGGAGCCCTTACATCGATTTTTACTGGCCTTATAGCCTAGCGCTGGAACGACGCGCGTGACTCGAGAAACGACGCGCGCGTGGAGTAGACGCTCGTGTGGGGGAAACACGCGGATCTGAAGCGGCGCGCGTGGTGTCCGCAGGGGGGTGACCAAAGGTCGGCGGCGCTTTAGGGTGTTAGGGTTTTCGGCTTATGTTTTCTGTTAACAGGCTTGGGCCTGTTATTGTTATTGGGCTTAGGGTTTGGGCTTTTGATTTGTTTGGGTTTGGTATTTTGTTTGTAAATGGACTGTTGTTTATTGGACTTTTAATATCTTTATTTGTTTTGTTTTTTGATGGGCCTCGAGTTTTGTAACTGGGCCGGGCAAAATTGGTTATTACAATAATATCTACCATAATTCAGTTCCTATATTTTTAAAATTTTGATATGTTAATTATTAATAAAATTTTACATATTAACCTGTGTCATATTATGCTTTAATAGATTTAATTATGCATTATGTATGTATCATGAATAATATTATCAAATTTAGTATGCCAATGACAACCATGGTTAGAGACATGGTAATGCCTATTTATTATACTAACCATCCTAAATATCATCTAATATGTTGACATTAGGCATTATAATTATACGACACGTGTACATTTCATTAAGTTAATTGGCCAAACTAAATTATTGCATATTTCATAGGTTAACTTTCAATTAATTCCATGATTATATTTGATTAATTAAAGTATCTAGGCAGTTGCGAATTTAGGGGTTGGTATGGACCCTAAAATATAAAATTGTTATTTAGATCCTTAAATTTTTTAAAAAATTTTGAATTAGTAAAAATAAAATTACACTTTGATCCCCTAAAATTATAAAAATTCAATTTAATTTTTTAAAATTTATAAATATATAAACTATACAAAATTAAAATTTCATCCAACACCTCTAAAAATTATTCTGGCTTCGCCCGTGATCTGAAAGTCAACTGAAAACGTTTAAAGGGGCCATCTCGGAGAATTTACGATAAATATTTGCATATATATACTATTATGTTGTAAAGCAAAAACGTACAATCCAATGACTATCATTTTTGAACCAAACTTAATTTGCTCTGAACATACAATCCAAGACCCTCCCACGCTTAGCACATCAGAAAAAGCCTGGGACTCCTTATTTGCTTCCAAAAAGTTTTCATCTCTTGTCACCAACTCCCCAATACCCAAAGAAGAAGCCAAAGTTGTTCATCGCTCACCATCTCATGTTTCGATCAATATTATGCAAGAAAATCCTCCGTACCAAATTGATCAAACAACTCTCATTGAGCTAGTGAAAGACAAAAAACTTGACAGATTGTAGGAGTTTGGTGGCGTCAATGGTATGGCTTCTAATTTAGGAACTGACACTCAAGTTGGCATTTCAGGTGGCGCCGACCATGTTTCACGCCAACGCACTACATTCGGGTCCAACACCTACAACAAACCTCAAACAAAGGGCTTTTTCTATTTTGTGATTGAAGCACTTAAAGAACTCACTCTAATGATTCTTTTGGGCTGTGCAACTCTTTCACTTAGGTTTAAAATCAAGGCAAATGGCCACAAAGACGGTTGGTATGAGGTTGGAAGCAATTTTGCGGCTTTATTTCTACCCTTTTTTGTTTCTGCTATAAGTAACTATATGCAGAACCGACAATTCGAGGAGTTGTCGAGAGCCAACATCAATATTCTAGTTGATGTTGTACGAGGAGGTCAGCGCCGAGAAATTCGGTTGTTTGATGTCGTTGTTAAAGACATTGTATGCCTAAAGTTGGGAGATCAGGTTCCTGCTGATGGGTTGTTCTTAGATGGCCATTCATTGTAAGTAGATGAATCAAGCATGACTGGAGAAACTGAGCCCGCTGAGGTAAATGGCATCCAAAATCCGTTCCTATTGTCAGGGACCAAAGTGGCTGATGGGGACGCTCGGATGCTTGTTACTTCTGTTGGTATGAATACAACAAGGGGCCAAATCATCCGTGACAAGAATGAACAGACACCTTTACAAGCACGTAATGCCAAGCTGTCCTCATCGATTGCTAAGGTTGGCTTAGCAGTTGCTTTCCCGGCTCTTGTTGTTTTGTTGGTTCGTTACTTCACAGGCCACACAAAAGATGAGAAGGGACACCGGAAGTTCAATTGAAGCAAGACAAAGACTTCTGATATTATAAATGTTATTGTGGGCATTATCACTACGGCTACTACCACCGTTGCAGAAGGTTTGCCACTGGTTGTCACACTGGGTTTCGCTTATTCCATGAAGAAAATGAAGGCAGATCAAGCAGTGGTGAAAAGCTTTCTGCCTGTGAAACAATAGGCTCTACCACGGCAGTTTGTACCGACAAAACAGCTACTCTCACACTCAACGGAATGAAAGTTACAATTTTTGGATTGGTCGAGAATCTATAGAAGAGGGTGCTGCTTCAGTTTCACCCTTTGTTGATCTGATCCATCAAGGTGTTGCTTTAAACACTACGCGAAGTGTTGATAAAGCTTCTCCTGGAACAGATTTTGAATTCTCAGGTAGTCCTACAGAAAAGGCAATCCTTGCATGGGCAGTCCTGGAACTGAAGATGGATAGGATAAAATGAAGAGTACTTGGGCAATACTTCAAGTTGAAGCCTTCAATTCTCAGAAAAAAAGGAGTGGCCTTTTGATTGGGAGGAAAAACTATGACACTTTCCATGTTCACTGGAAAGAGCTGCTGAGATGATCCTAGCATTGTGCTCAAGCTACTATGATGCTTCTGGAGATGTGAAAGATCTCAATGATGGCAAAAGGGCGAAATTAGAGCTAATTATTCAAGCCATGGCAGACAGAAGGCCCAGGTGCATTGCTTTTGCCCATAAACAAGTTCCAAAAGAAGAGTATGATGATCTAAAAGAGAAGAAAAAGCTCGATGAAAATAGCTTGACCTTATTAGCACTGGTGAGTGTACAGAATCCATGCAAACCTGGCATGAAGAAAGTAGTGGAAGATTGCCAATCTGCTGGACTAAATATTAAAATGATCACTGGTGACAATGTTTTCACAGCAATAGCCACAGCTAAAGAATGTGGGATTCTCAAGCTTGATCAAGTGGTAGAAGGTGAGGAATTCAGAAATTATACACCAGAGGAAAGGATGGTGAAAGTTGAGAAAATCCAAGTCATGGCAAGATCCACCCCATCCGGTAAACTCCTCATGGTGCAATGCTTGAAACGGAGAGGGCATGTCGTTGCAGTCACTGGAGATTGCACAAATGATGCCCCAGCCCTCGAGGAAGCAGATATCGGTCTATCCACGGGAATTCAAGGAACTGAAGTTGTGAAAGAGAGTTCAGATATCATCATCTTAGACAATAATTTCGCTTCAGTCCCCATAGTCTTGTGGTGGGGAAGATGTGTTTATACCAACATCCAAAAATTCGTTCAGTTCTTGCTCACTGTAAATGTTGCTGCACTTTGTATCGACGTCATAGAAGCAGTGTCAGCAGGTGGAGTTCCTCTAACTAGGTCCAGCTATTGTGGGTGAACCTATATATGGATACATTGGCTGATTTGTCTCTTGTCACTGAGAGGCCTGCAAAGGAGTTGATGGGGAAACCGCCCATTGGTCGAACCGAACCGCTCATCACAAACATCATGTGGAGGAACCTACTAGCTCAAGCACTACACCAGATAGCAATGCTACTTACCTTACAATTCAATGGTGAATCAATTTTTGGGGTAACAGAGAAGGTTAATGACACATTGATATTCAATATTTTCGTACTTTGCCAAGTCTCTAACACATTTAACGCAAGGAAGCTCGAAAAGAAGAACGTATTTGAGGATATACACGAGAATAAGATGTTTATAGAAATTATTGGGGTAACCATTGTTCTTCAATTGGTGATGGTGGAATTTCTTAAACGATTTACAGGTACGGAGAGGTTGAACTGGGGACAATGGGGAGCATGCATCGGCATTACAGCTGCTTCTTGTCCTCTTAGTTGGGCTGTCAAGTGCTTACCTGTTCCAAAGGAACCCATTTTCAGCTATCTAAAATGGAAGAAATAGAATCTTCATCGGTCACAATTACAATTCATTGATATTCATTTATTACTGATTCATATTATTTTCTTGTATTTAAGATTGAAATAATTGTAGCTACAAGAATATGACCATAATTCATAACTGTTAATCGAATGACCATTTTCACTGACTTCAATTTAATAACACAAAAGTCCTAGTATATTTATTATTAACTAATATCACTAATCACACCGTCTCTCATTAAAATCTATAACTAAACAAGAATATGAATGGAAATGTATACGGGTCTTCAGAAAAAAAGAGTTGTAATTTGTAAATATTCCAACACTTAAATACCTACCATGGAGAACACCCAAACACAATATGGACCTCCCGAAAAAATACAAGCTTTCAAGAAAATCATCCATCAATATGCAAACGAAGGTAAAAATAAAAGCAAGTTATATAACCCAGAAATATACAATACCTGTAAAAAGCTTCCTTTTTTTTTTTTCTTCTCCTTCCATCATTCTTTCCCTTGTGGCTGTGTCTGTGGCCTTCCTTGGCTCGTCTTATCCTTTCTTATCTCCTTTGTTCATCACTTTGACGGTGAAAGTCAAGTTTCATGCTTAGTGGGACATATGTCCCATCCAATCACCTTCATTTTTCTTAATTAAGCCATAATAACAAATAAAAACACTAATAGTGGGCCTCTTCACTTAACTGCCAAATTTTAAAAATAAATGAGCCATATTTATGGGGTAAATATCTAATATATACCAAAAAATTATATTATTTACGAAAATAGGCCAGTTTGAAGAATATTTACGGAAAAGAGCCGTTTCCCCCAAAAACGCGTCCACGTCAGCGCGTTTTTGGGGGAATCCCAGAGGACGCACTTTGTGCCACCTCTCAAAGAAGCGCTTACGGGCGCGCTTTTCTTCGAGGTCGCATAAAGCAAGGTCCCGGGCGCGTTTCCCATCGAATAACCAGAAAACGCTACCGATGTGGACGCGGCGTTTTTGCCCTCCATTCCCGTCCACTTACAGTATGAAAAATTAATTGAATTTTTGGGCTAGGGAAAAAATATATATAGGATTTTGGGCAAAATATATTAGCATAAAAAATTAATTGAATTTTTGTGATAGTGGTCTCCGGCAAAATAATTTTGAGAAGACGTTTCAACAAACAAGCGATGGCAAAAACGCTCAAAGCAGGTGCACTGTCAAGAAGGTAACGAAAAGAGCTCCCACGTTGACGCTCTTTTGCTCTGAAGAGTCTCGGTAAAATAATTTTGAGAGACATTTACAACAAACATGGCCAAAACGCTCAAATAGGTGCACTATCAGCAAGAATACTGAAAAGAGCTCCCATGTGGACGTTCTTTTGCTACAGTAGTCTCCGGCAAAATTAGGCTATAAATCAGCCAAATTTCATTCTCAGGTTGCATAAGGGAAATTGAGGCAAAAGAAAAAAAAACTGAAAATGAGTGAATGTATTAATGCTGTTATTTACTACGATGGTGAAGTTCGTGACACCGAAAATAGTGTTGTTTTCTTATCGGAGAATACAGCACGACTGAGTTTTAATCGGAACGTCGATTTGGTAGAACTTCACAAAAGAATTAGGCGTAAAATATTCAGAACAACACCAATAAAAGTTCAGTCTATTAAGTATAGATTTTGCGCTTCGGTTGATCCGGTGAGATATAACTCATTCGACATCAAAGGTCCTCGGAGCTTTGAGGCAATGGTGGAAACTCATCTTGCCAGTGGATCACCCTATATCGAGGTATATGTAGAATTTTCATCTCCAAGTGATCTTTCTGCGACCTCAACATCTACTACCGTTCGAGAGGAATACACGACCCCAAGCTGGCACTCTATAAGTAGGAGGTAAAACACAGAAGTGCCCGTGTGCGGTGGTAGTATGAAAAACATAACCCCTGCACGACATTCGGTTGGTGGATGGGATATGCATATCCGTCCTTCGACGTCCGATGATAGAAATACGTATTGGGGGACGTCATCAATTTCTAGCGGTTGGTAATCCACATATGATTGGGATCTTTACGAAAGATGTTTAAGAAGGGATGATGTACTCCCGATGACATCCACTAGCGAGGGGCCCTCGTTTGTTACAGGTTTTGGAGGGTCGGACGATGAATCTGATGTGGATCCACCTCGGGAGCCAGAGCGAGCGGTGCGCGAAGTTGGATTATTTTTCAACCGGAGCCCGTTCCAATTGTGTACGAAGACGTTGAGGCGATTCGGACGAAGAAGAAGAAGATCCGCTATTCAGGGCGTACTCACCTCCAGCCCACCTGCATAATGTCGATCTATCTCAAGATGATGCATTAAAGTTTCCTGAACTACCACACCGGACGCGTGACCATACAAATTCTTCGTTGGATTCGGACCAATTAAAAGTTGGTAACCAGTTTTCCAACAAGAATACTTTTCTTGCTGCATTGAAACAATACAACATCAGGAACGGGGTTAACTACAATGTGGTTAAACCCAAGCTCGATAAGTATGAGGTGAAGTGTGCAGTGTAAGACGGCACATGTTCATGGAAAATCATGGCGTCGTTGAGGAAAATGACAGGGTTATGGGAGATCAAAAAGTACAAAGGTCCACATACATGTCTTGCCGGTATAGTACCACTATGTGTTCAATGATTTCAAATAACACTAATATTATGTAATGTTGCATTATTTAACGTACTTCCTTGACAGGTGTAACACAAGATCATCCAAGGATGGATTCAGATATGTTGGCTGACTTAATAATCTCGACGGTGAAGGCCGATCCCAAGACTACAGTGCCGGCCTTAATTGGCAATATTCGTAGCCAAATGGGGTACACGCCCTCTTACAGAAAGGCTTGGATAGCCAAGCAGAAGGTGTTATAAAAGTTGCACGGTCGGTGGGACGCTTAATATAATGAAGTGTGGCAGTGGTGTCAGGTGCTGGAGAGATATGTCCTAGGCAGCACAACAGACCTTGAAACGGAACCGGCGTACTACAATGATCGTCTGCTCCGCAGATGCGCAATGTTCAAGCGTCTGTTCTGGATATTTAAGCAATACCGAGATGCCTTTATATACTGCAAGCCATTGGTACAAATTGACGGTACCTTTATGTAACACCCCTAACCCCGAACCATCGCCGGAACAGGGTTACGAAGCATTACCGGACATATCAGACAATTTGCAAATATAAATTTTGTTTAATATAAATTTCGGCAGCATTTTTGCTTATTAATATATAAAACCCCCTGTAAAATAAATCGTATTCATTTCAATAAACAACCAATTTAACCAATTCATTTGATAAATTCATTTTCTATTCTAAATACCTTCTAATCAAACTCAATCAATATAATATCAACTTAAATTTATCAAAATATTAGTTAGATTAAAATAAATATACTCCTTTCATTATAATTTTTAAACTTGTAATACTAACATTTTTAACCATTTACATTCAAAACATAATAACATTTAAACACAACCTACGTACATGCCACATTATAAAAAGGAAATATACATCACCAAAGGTTTCTTTGAAGTCGGGTCGGCCGGATGTTGGTTCGATGATTTGACTTCTACAACTGCGCACGGAAGCAACACGTCTGCGAGTATACATATACTCGAGTGGTATTACCATAATTCAAATTATAAACATAATAATCATATCATTAAATCATATAACTTTAATTTAACTAACCCAATTCAAACATAAGTTTATCATTCTCAATATATTCATACAATTCAAGTTTAGCTATTTAACAATTGAAATAATACACAATCATGTTGAGCCATTATCCATTTCTTGAACCAATGGTTCATACTTTCTTTTCTCATGCTCATATTTCAATCACATTTTTCAGTTCATGTTCTATTTTTCGCATTTCTTCCAATGGCTCAACCATTTCATTTTATTCAATTTAACCTTTTCTTTATTTACCCCTATTAAATGACTCGGACCTTAACGGATACACGGATTCCAACCCAACACTCGAAGACGGCACAATGTGCCTTAACGGTATCAAAGATATCGACACACAAAGTGTCGAATCGGTAATGATAACAATATCGATATTCAACACACAAAGTCTTTGAACTCAGAATGTAATAAGAATAATGATATCGACACACAAAGTGTCGAATCGGTAATAACGAATAAGATGATGAGTCGGCACGTAAGTGCTGATCGAAGCCGGCAAAATCCCGTACTCTTCCATGTCCTATGGCATGCCAATTATATCCGACTCAGCCCGACTAGTTAATAGGGTATTTGATTCTCAATTTCATTTTCATTTTCATAATAAATTCAATTTCAATATTAATTACACTTTTCCATATCAATCCAGATACAATTCAATTTCAATAAAAACACTTACCTTATAATTTACTTACCATATCCATAAATTAATCTAATATTTAATGAATAAATAAATAGCTTGAATTATAGTAATACAAACCCGAATTTGCTTGATTATTCCTCGGTAACCTTCTCCTTTCCTTTATGGGTTGATGCCTCGAGTTCCTTTTTAGCTACGAAAATAATAATTTACATTATTAATTACAACATTAAATTACAATAAATAATTGAATTTTATTCAATTTCTACTCTTCCTCTTCATTCCACATCTTTTATACACAATTCTATTATTTACTTATAAGTTCTTTCTAGGCTGTCTACCTGAGTCATTGTCACTAAATCATCTATATCTGGAGCTACGGAACTCCAAATTAAGATCTGTAAATTTTTCCGAAACTAGACTCATATATATTTTTACTGTAAATTTTTCAGAATTTTTGGTATGGGCCAATCAATACCAGATTATTATTAAAGTTTCCCCTATTTCACTGTTCAACTGCTCTGACCTCTCTTCACTACGAATTAAATTACTCTTTGTACAGAATTTAGATGGCCTCCTTGTTTAGCTCATTTGAAACTAGACTCATTAAGGAATTTAACCATATAAATTATGTTCCAAAATCATTTTTATACAATTTTTAATTATTTTTACAAGTCAGAACAGGGGATCTCGAAATCACCCTGAACCAGTTTCACTAAAATTTAAATATCTCACAATACAGAACTTATTTGCTATCTCTGTTTCTTTCATATGAAAATAGACTCAATAAGCTTTAATTTCATATCTCACTCAACTTCTAATTCCATTTCTACGATTTTTGGTGAATTTTCAAAGTTACTCTACTGCTGCTGTCTTAAATCTGTTTTCTTATGACTTATTTTGCAATTAAATCCTAGTTAAGTTTACTTATTTTCTTAACTTAATTCATGCTTGATTCTACTTAAATTCCTTCCATATTCAACTTGATTACAAAATTTTCAAAATAAACCCTAATTTATAATTTCTTCCAAATCAATCCCTATAATACAAAACTTATAGCTTACTTTACAATTTAATCCTTTTACTAACTCTAACTTAAATTTCATTCAATTTAACCCCTTGTTCATCTTTTTCTTTAACATAAACTATACTTAAAAACCAATAAACTCTCAAAATATCAACTTAGTTTCATCAAAATCTTGCTTTAAAGCTTCTAAAACATCAAAATTAAAAGAATAGGACTTGATTGACTTACCTTTTAAAGTTTAAAACCTTGAATCTTTAGTTTTTCCTTTTCCTTCTTTTTCTTCTTTCTTTCCTGTTTGTTTTCGTATGCTCTCTGTTCTTTTCTGTTCTTCTTTGTTTCTTTTTATTATTTCATTTACTATTTACTTTATTATATAATATAATATTATATTAATATAATTATTTAATAATATTAATAATATATTTTAACACATAAAATCTCAGATTTTTTTAAGCTTATGCCGCCTCAACTTATGCTAAATGGCATAATTGCCATTTTGGTCCTTTTTATTTTCTTTTAATCTACAATTAGACTTTTACTCCTTATTCAATTTGATCCTTTTTCCTAATTACTCTCAATTAAGCTAAATTCACTAAATAAAAATCTAATTAAGCACACTACTAGACTCATAATTACTCCTAATGATTATTTACTAACTCGATTTACTAAGACGGAGGCCCGATAACACTTTTTTTTTTTTTTTTTCTGGTGCCCACGAATTTCGGGTCGTTACATTTCTCCCCCCCTTAATAAATTTCGTCCTCGAAATTTACCTGAGAATAGGTGAGGATACTGCGCTCTCATAGTTTCTTCAGGTTCCCAAGTTGCTTCTTCTACATTATGGCTTCTCCACAATACTTTTACCAAAGGGACTCGTTTGTTTCTTAATTCTTTCACTTCTCGAGCTAGTATTTGAACCGGTTCTTTCTTCATATGACAATCCGGTCTAATCTCAATGTCTTGATGAGAAATAATATGAGATGGATCCGATCGATACCTTCGTAGCATGGAAACATGAAAAACATTATGAATTTTACAGTAATTAGGAGGTAAAGCTAATCGATAGGCAACCGGTCCGATTCTTTCAATTACTTCATATGGCCCAATGTAACGAGGACTTAATTTTCCCTTGCGACCAAATCTCAAAATTTTCTTCCAAGGTGATACTTTTAAAAACACTTTATCACCCACGAGAATACTCTATATCTCGTCGCTTTAGATCTGCATAAGACTTTTGTCTGTCAAAAGCTACTTTCAAACTTGTCTTTGATCTTTTTAACTACTTCTTACGTCTCCCGAATTAATTCCGGTCCAACAATCTTTTTCTCATTCAACTCTGTCCAACATACCGGTGATCGACATCTTCGACCATATAATGCTTCATATGGAGCCATTTGAATACTAGATTGATAACTATTATTATAAACAAATTCAGCTAATGGCAAGTATCGTTCCCAACCCGATTCAAAGTCAATAATGCAAGCCCAAGCATGTCTTCTAAAATTTGAATTACCCGCTCGATTGTCCGTCGGTTTGTGGATGAAATGCGATACTAAAATTAAGCCGAGTACCCAAAGAATCATGTAATCGCTTCCAAAATCTCGATGTAAATCGTGGATCTCGATCGGAAATTATAGATCTTTGGAATGCCATGCGATCTCACAATTTTCGGATATATACTTCAAGAAGCTTACGTAAAGACCAATCGGCCCCCGATCGCTATGAAATGAGCAGACTTAGTAAGTCGATCAACTATCACCCAAATGGCATTCTTTTTGCTCTCGACGGCGGTGGCAACCCCGTAACAAAATCCATAGTAATACTATCCCATTTCCATTCAGAATACTAATAGAAGTGGAGTAACCCCGTTTGCACTGATGTTCGCCTTTACTCGTTGGCAAGTCAAACATTTCTTGACATATTCAACTATATCTTTCTTCATTCCCGCCACCAATAGTGCTCCCTTAAATTACGATACATTTTTGTTCCACCGGATGCAACATAAAAAGTACCATCGTGTGCTTCTTGAAGAATCATCTTCTTTAATTCGAAGTAGTTGGAACACAAATCCGATTTTGAAACCTCAAACAATTATGTTCATCAATACTAAAATTTTCGATCGTACCATTACGAACCATTTCTCTTTTCTTTAATAATTTGACATCTTCCATCCGATTTGCTTTAATCGCTCTAACATCATTGGCTTAACCTTTAACTCGGCTAACAAGCTTCCATCATCATTAACACTAAGCCGAGCAAACATTGCTCGTAATTCAATCGCAGACTTTCCGCTCAATGCATCACTACCACATTTGCTTTTCTGGATGATAATCTATAACACAATCATAATCTTTTAGAAGCTCGATCCACCGTCTTTGCCTTAAATTTAAATCTTTCTGTGATGTGAGATATTTGAGACTTTTATGATCTGTGTAAATGTAACATTTCTCGCCATAAAGATAATGTCTCCAAATCTTTAAAGCAAAAATTACCGCATGACTAGCTCCAAGTCATGTGTCGGGTAATTACGTTCATGCGGCTTCAACTGTCTAGATGCATATGCAATAACCTTTCCATTTTGCATCAATACACAACCCAAACCACTCAAAGAAGCATCATTGCATACACAATAAAATCTTTTCCGACTACGGTAATGTTAATACCAAGGTGCCTCTGTCAACATTTGCTTCAAAGTCTCAAAACTATTCTCGCACGCGATCATCCCAGATAAAAGGAACATTCTTCTGTAGTAGTTTAGTCATCGGCATTGCTATTTTCGAGAATCCATTTACAAATCTTCGATAATATCCAGCCAAACCGAGAAAACTACGTACCTCAGACACATTCTTTGGCGCTTTCCACTGAACAATTGCTTCGATCTTCTTCGGGTCAACTCTAATCCCATCGTGAGATACCACATGTCCTAAAAATACCACTTGGATAAACCGAATTCACATTTACTTAATTTCCCATACAACTGTTTTTCCCGCAGAATCTGTAAAACCTTTCGAAGATGCTGATCATGTTCTGCCTCTGTTTTTGAATATACCAATATATCATCAATAAAAACCACCACAAACTGATCTAGATACGGCTGGAAAATGCGATTCATCAAATCCATAAAAGCAGCTGGAGCATTGGTCAATCCAAACGGCATCACCAAAAATTCATAATGGCCATAACGAGTACGGAAGGCAGTCTTAGGCACATCACTTTCCTTCACCTTGGTGATAATACCCGGATCTCAAATCAATTTTAGAAAATATCAAGCTCCTTAAGGTGATCAAACAAGTCGTCTATACGAGGCAAAGGATACCGGTTCTTGATTGTCACTTTGTTCAACTGTCGATAATCAATGCACAACCGCATAGAACCATCTTTCTTTTTAACAAACAATTTGGAGCTCCCAAGGTGAAATACTCGGCCGGATAAATCCTCGATCTAATAAATCTTGTGCGCACCTTCAACTCTTTCAATTCAAGATGGCGACATTCGATGCGGAGGTATAGAAATTGGTGCTGCACTGGATACACATCAATAGCAAATTCAACCTCTCTATCGTGTGGTAAACCCGTAGTTCTTTCGGAAATACATCGGAAACTCGCATGATAGTCCCTATCTCGCCGCATTGGCTTCCCACCGAATCGAATTAATAACATATGCCAAATACATTTGAACAACCTCTTTGTAATAACTTGTTAGCTTTAGTAGCTGAAATGATACGTGTCGAACCACTGGTACGGATGCCATTCACTTCAATTCTGTCCCCATTTTCTGCCTGAATACTAAACCTCTTTTTATAGCAATCCAAAACTACCCCATGTTCGGATAACCAATCCATACCAAAATGATATCAAAATCGCCTAAAAGGCATGATCAAGCAAATCCACAGAAACATTTTATCATGTATTATTAACGGGCACCTCAGGCATACTCGTCTCTACTAACACTGTTTGTCCCAAAGGGCTAGACACCTCTATGAAAACTCTAGACATTTCAGATTCTAACTTCCCCGATTCAACTAATTTTAAATTAATATATGAATGTGATGAACCCGGGTCAATTAAAGCATAAATAGGCTCAGAATACAATAAAAATATACCTGTCACCACATCGTGAGCATTGCCTTCTTCACGGGTCCGAACTACGTATGCTCTGGCTGGTGCTCTAGCCTCTGACTGTTGTGTAGCTATATCACTGCCTCTACTAGCTCCTCCTCTCCTCGAAACAAAACCTCCTCTAGACATTCCTCTACCTACCGCAATCGATCATCGATCTACGAGATGTGGTAGGTGTACTACTCGAGTTTTCGAACAATCTTTAATAAAGTGTTGAGAGAGCCACAACGAAAACATCCTCCAATTTTCTTCCAAGATTCACCAAAATGTTTTTCCACAATAGTTACATTCGGGATATTCATTTTCCCGGGGTGGAGCTTTTACACTACCGGTGGAAATAGTAATCTGCTTTTCCTCTGTTTAGTCACCTCTATCGGATCGAAAGCTTGATCTCCAACCACCTCTGAATTCTCTAGATCTTTTTGGTAGTGGATTTGAACTAGTTGCTCCTACTCGTTTCTGGTCAATCCAATCTGCTTTTTCGACTTTTTATCAAGTCCCAAGACTTGCTCTATCATTTTGGCCCGTTCGATCAAATCAACAAATTCGATGAATTATTTGGGACACTAATTGTAGTTTTATTTCATCTCTAATCCCCAAAAACCGTTTACAACTATCACCTCTCGTTGGAATATATTCAAGCATACCGCTCAATCTAGTAAACTCTCGATCATAATCCAATACTCGACATATTACCTGTTTCAACATTAAAAACTCTTGCTTTTTCTCTTCAATATACATTTCCCCAATATACTTCTTTTGAAATTCTTTTGAAACAAATCCCTGTGTTACCCGATCATCCGGTAAATGTCTAACAAATGATTCCCACCGAGAGATATGCTTCCCTTGTAACAATGATACAAAGCACATATCGATTCTCTCGGGGGTGCAATCTAATTGTTGCAAAACTCTTTTTGTTGATTCTATCCAATTCTCAAGCAATAGACGGATCAAGACCTCTTAGTCCCGAAAACTCCGTGGCACCATATTTTCTTAACTCTTTAATCGGGGCCCTGCCTAACCGTAGGTAATGATGTAGTAAGCTTGTGCATGCGCTACACATGTTGCAATGCATCGGCTATAGCTCTTAATGATTGTGAGTTATCTCTTTCTCTTTTACATTAGGAGGTTGGTTATTTAACGGATTTGATGAGGTGTAATGATTCAGATTTCTTCAATTTCTCGATTTCAAGATGCATTTCTGTTCAACATCATACATTCTTTTCGTCGACATTTTATCTATAAAACAAAATCAAATAAATATATATCAAACATCCAAAAACCCGACTCAACTTCGACTCAATAGTGGCATGTACTTCTAGACTCACTTTAGCCCGATTTAGCCCGAGAATCGACTAAACTCGATAGCTCGATACTAATAAATGTAACACCCTAACCCCGAACCATCGCGAACAGGTTACGAAGCATTACCGGACATATCGGACAATTTGCAAATATAAATTTTGTTTAATATAAATTTCGCAGACATTTTCGCTTATTAATATATAAAACCCCAGTAAAATAAATCGTATTCATTTCAATAAACAACCAATTTAACCAATTCATTTGATAAATTCATTTTCTATTCTAAATACCTTCTAATCAAACTCAATCAATATAATATCAACTTAAATTTATCAAAATATTAGTTAGATTAAAATAAATATACTCCTTTCATTATAATTTTTAAACTTGTAATACTAACATTTTTAACCATTTACATTCAAAACATAATAACATTTAAACACAACCTACGTACATGCCACATTATAAAAAGGAAATATACATCACCAAAGGTTTCTTTGAAGTCGGGTCCGGCTTGGATCTTTGGTTCAAGATTTGACTTGACTTCTACAACTGCGCACGGAAGAAACCGCACACCCGAGTATACATATACTCAAAGTGGTATTACCATAATTCAAATTATAAACATAATAATCATATCATTAAATCATATAACTTTAATTTAACTAACCCAATTCAAACATAAGTTTATCATTCTCAATATATTCATACAATTCAAGTTTAGCTATTTAACAATTGAAATAATACACAATCATGTTGAGCCATTATCCATTTCTTGAACCAATGGTTCATACTTTCTTTTCTCATGCTCATATTTCAATCACATTTTTCAGTTCATGTTCTATTTTCGCATTTCTTCCAATGGCTCAACCATTTCATTTTATTCAATTTAACCTTTTCTTTATTTACCCCTATTAATGCACTCGGACCTTAACGGATACACTGATTCCAACCCAACACTCGAAGACGGCACAATGTGCCTTAACGGTAACAAAGATATCGACACACACAAAGTGTCGAATCGATAATGATAATAATATCGTATTCAACACACAAAGTCTTGAACTCAGAACGGTAATAATGATAACGATATCGACACACAAAGTGTCGAATCGTAATGATAATAATAAGAATGATGAGTCGCACGTAAGTGCTCGATCAGAAGCCGGCAAAATCCCGTACTCTTCCATGTCCTATGGCATGCCAATTATATCCGACTCAGCCCGACTAGTTAATAGGGTATTTGGTTCTCAATTTCATTTTCATTTTCATAATAAATTCAATTTCAATATTAATTACACTTTTCCATATCAATCGGATACAATTCAATTTCAATAAAAACACTTACCTTATAATTTACTTACCATATCCATAAATTAATCTAATATTTAATGAATAAATAAATAGCTTGAATTATAGTAATACAAACCCGAATTTGCTTGATTATTCCTCGGTAACCTTCTCCTTTCCTTTATGGGTTGATGCCTCGAGTTCCTTTTTAGCTACGAAAATAATAATTTACATTATTAATTACAACATTAAATTACAATAAATAATTGAATTTTATTCAATTTCTACTCTTCCTCTTCATTCCACATCTTTTATACACAATTCTATTATTTACTTATAAGTTCTTTCTAGGCTGTCTACCTGAGTCATTGTCACTAAATCATCTATATCTGGAGCTACGGAACTCCAAATTAAGATCTGTAAATTTTTCCCGAAACTAGACTCATATATATTTTTACTGTAAATTTTTCAGAATTTTTGGTATGGCCAATCAATACCAGATTATTATTAAAGTTTCCCCTATTTCACTGTTCAACTGCTCTGACCTCTCTTCACTACGAATTAAATTACTCTTTGTACAGAATTTAGATGGCCTCCTTGTTTAGCTCATTTGAAACTAGACTCATTAAGGAATTTAACCATATAAATTATGTTCCAAAATCATTTTTATACAATTTTTAATTATTTTTACAAGTCAGAACAGGGGATCTCGAAATCACCCTGAACCAGTTTCACTAAAATTTAAATATCTCACAATACAGAACTTATTTGCTATCTCTGTTTCTTTCATATGAAAATAGACTCAATAAGCTTTAATTTCATATCTCACTCAACTTCTAATTCCATTTCTACGATTTTTGGTGAATTTTCAAAGTTACTCTACTGCTGCTGTCTTAAATCTGTTTTCTTATGACTTATTTTGCAATTAAATCCTAGTTAAGTTTACTTATTTTCTTAACTTAATTCATGCTTGATTCTACTTAAATTCCTTCCATATTCAACTTGATTACAAAATTTTCAAAATAAACCCTAATTTATAATTTCTTCCAAATCAATCCCTATAATACAAAACTTATAGCTTACTTTACAATTTAATCCTTTTACTAACTCTAACTTAAATTTCATTCAATTTAACCCCTTGTTCATCTTTTTCTTTAACATAAACTATACTTAAAAACCAATAAACTCTCAAAATATCAACTTAGTTTCATCAAAATCTTGCTTTAAAGCTTCTAAAACATCAAAATTAAAAGAATAGGACTTGATTGACTTACCTTTTAAAGTTTAAAACCTTGAATCTTTAGTTTTTCCTTTTTCCTTCTTTTTCTTCTTTCTTTCCTGTTTGTTTCGTATGCTCTCTGTTCTTTTCTGTTCTTCTTTGTTTCTTTTTTATTATTTCATTTACTATTTACTTTATTATATAATATAATATTATATTAATATAATTATTTAATAATATTAATAATATATTTTAACACATAAAATCTCAGATTTTTTTAAGCTTATGCCGCCTCAACTTATGCTAAATGGCATAATTGCCATTTTGGTCCTTTTTATTTTCTTTTAATCTACAATTAGACTTTTACTCCTTATTCAATTTGATCCTTTTTCCTAATTACTCTCAATTAAGCTAAATTCACTAAATAAAAATCTAATTAAGCACACTACTAGACTCATAATTACTCCTAATGATTATTTACTAACTCGATTTACTAAGACGGAGGCCCGATAACACTTTTTTTTTTTTTCTGGTGCCCACGAATTTCGGGTCGTTACACTTTATGTATGGTAGATATATGCATCGGCTATTGCTAGCTGTGGCACAAGACAGCTATGGGAGAATCCTTTCGAGCGTTCGCAATAACACCGGGGGAGTCAGCTGATGACTGGAACTTCTTCCTATCTACGTTAAGAAGGCATGTCTGCCCCCAACCTGACATATGCGTTATATCGGATCGGGGCCCTAAAATACTTGCGGCAATAGAACGCCAGGGAAGCATGTGGCACCGCACACACCATCGATATTGCCTGAGGCATGTTTCATCCAACTACTATGGGCAACATCGATCCAAAAGACAGAAACAGCAAGTGACCGATATGGGTATAAAATATCTGTTAATATAATTTCGTTTGTAACATTCAATTTATTCTTAATTAAAGAGTGGTATGTAATATTCGCTATCAAAGTATATTGGCAGGGTATAAGATCAATAAAGACCGTTTTCACGAGATGTTGGCCAGTTTGCGCTCAGATAACGCCGAAGGCGCAAACTACCTGTGCAATATTCCTTTCGAACAGTGGACATAAGCATACGATGGCGGCCTACGATATGGTCATATGACCACAAACCTGGCCAAATGCATAAATTCTGTTCTAAAAGGAACCCGTCATCTGCCGATTACATCGGTTGTGTGAGAGACATATTTTCGTTTAGCGGCACTATTTCCGAAGAGAGCAGCGAGTTATAGAGGGCAGATGCAAGGAGGCCATGTATATAGCCTGAAGGTCTTGCAAGAAATAAACTGTGGGAAGGCACGGGCCAACACCATGCACACAGTGTGTCACGATCGCGACAGCCTATGGTTTCGTGTCACGGAGTTTGACAGACCGAACCAAGGTATTGTTGGCGGGCATTATCGTGTACACTTGATAAATAGGACCTACGACTGTGGGATGTTTGATGCACTTCGTTACCAATGCGCTCATGTACTTGCGGCTTGTCAGAATCTCCGTCTTGATCCCATGAGCTATGTCGACGAAGTGTATAAATTAGAAAACATGTACAACGTGTGGAGACACGTATTCCCACCAGTCCCAGATGAACGTAAGTGGCCGTCGGTATCGCTTGCACCGTATAAGCTGTTGCCGGATAAACAATTGAGGCGCAAACCAAAAGGTCGACTTTGCTCGAGTAGAATACGTAACAATATGGATATATGAGAAACGAGCAACCAAAGTCGACTGTGCGGATGGTATAGGAACTCGGGCCATACATTTCGTTCGTGTCCAAATCGGAATAGTTGACCGTGTTCTTAGCTTTTTTGTCTCCTGGTGGCTATGTAATTTCTATTTTTTTAGAGGAAAACAGTGAACTTTTGTACAAGAACTTTTATTTTATTCAAGTTATTAAAATTAAATTACAAAATTACAAAAAAAAAATAAAACCATTTCTATTTTATCAAAGATATTAAAATTAAATTAAAAAATATTAAATTACAAAAAAATAAAAATTAAACTCAAATTTTATTAAATATATTAAAACTTAATTACAAAAAAAATTAAACCATTTCTATTTTATCAAAGATATTAAAATTAAATTTAAAAAACATTAAATTACAAAAAAAATAAAATTACAAAAAAAATAAAAATTAAACTCAAATTTTATTAAATATATTAAAACTTAATTACAAAAAAAAATTAAACCATTTCTATTTTATCAAAGATATTAAAATTAAATTAAAAAATATTAAATTACAAAAAAATAAAATTAAACTCAAATTTTATTAAATATATTAAAACTTAATTACAAAAAAAAATTAAACCATTTCTTTTTTATCAAAGATATTAAAATTAAATTACAATAACAAATAAAAATTAAATTACAATAACAAAATAAAATTCGAGGGTTTAGGGCTTAGGGCTGATGCCGGTGGGAACCAGTGCCACACGTGGGCGGTCGGCGGTTACGCGCTGAATTCCTCCTTCTTCTAGCTTCTGGTGGGGATCGTGGAACCTCGGGCGGGGAATCGGGTTCCTCCGGCAGTGGGTCTGGTTCTGGGTGTTGCGATGATGACCCACCTTGATAAAATAATGACCCCGGAGGTGTTTGCATAAACCACGGCGGGGTGATCGTGATCTCGCATCGTCTGCGAAGGAGCCTGGTAGAAAGAAGTGCTCCCCGACGGCGCCTTCTCTGATCCCACATGCGACGTCGGCCTCACGATCAGCTGGCCAGCGGGAGTAGTCGGGAATGGACTCGAACCCGGCCATGCATTCCAACCTAGGGTGGGACTGGGAAACTGAAACATATATGGGTTAGGAGGATACATATAAGGGGTAGGGTATGCACCTGGCATAAACGGTAGACACTGTGATGTCGGTGTTGTCGGCTAAAATGATGGGCTCGGTGACTGTGTAGGCACTGTTGCTGGGCTCGATGACTGTGTTGGCGCTGTTGATGGCCCCGTCTCATCACCTCTTCTCCTTGAATTTAAAGGGGCCCGACGTTCTCTTCGCTCGCGAAGTTGCCGTCGCCTCTCTTCTTCCGACAACATATACGGCTTGCCATGGATCCTAAACCATGGCATGTACTCTGACACGCACGCTAACTCAGGAACGATGATCGGTTCTCGGATAGGTAAAAAGTCATACCGGTTCTCCCACGTCTCGATATGACCTGACCAAAATCTTAGCCAATCGGTTGCCGGAATCCAAATTGCTGCAGAACCCGATCTGACTGGTGCATCTCCACGGTCGCGTAGGTGATTAATGGGACCTTAACGTGCCAACTGTTCGGACTTTTGAAGAACTCCTCTGGAATTACTGCCCGAATTTCTGGATCTTCGTACGGTGTCCATTGAAACTATATTAACATTACCAAAATATTAGTTATATACATAATACTAGACACTACATACGAAATACTAAATTATAATAACGAAATTCAAAACTTACTTGTGATTCCGACCGTTGGTCCAATAGGAGCCATATATCCTCAAGCGAGTTAGTTATTCCAACATGACTCGCCGAATGGTTCCACCTAATTAAATAAACTTTTAGTATGCAATTATACTATAAATCTGCGAAATAATTGTAAAATATAATATTAAATTTACCTCGTTATCAGTGGGAATGAATATGGCTGGTCGAGTCGAGGACATAAAAATGGAAACCGAAACCATGCCCATGACTGCAGTAGTGATAGGCAACTGAAACCATCTCCCTATACAACCTCGATAGCACGGCAGACCCCCAACTCAATTCACCGGCTGCTCTGAAATCAACAAGTTTCAGGAGCCATCTCAAGTGGACAAGGTTTCTAGAGAGGTCCGGCATCAGGTAGCCTCCAATTATCTGAAGAATGTATGCCCGAGCATACCGTATTCTTTCTACTTCTGTCGAACCCTCGTTCGGCTCCGGGAATGTGTCTCGTAACTAGGCCATATCGATCCGAGCTCCTTGAATTCTATCCGGAATGGCACCCAGAAGCTCGTAGCATACGGCCATCCAATCGGTAGATGTTGCGGTTTCGGTGACTACCGACCCGTCTACCGGTAATCCCAACTGCAACTGGACATCTTCTAGAGTGATGGTACACTCTCCGCATGGCAGATGGAAAGTGTGCGTCTCGGGTCTCTACCTCTCTATCAACGCGCTGATCAAAGGCAGTTCCAACTTGAACCCCCGGCCTATCGTGGCCACGTGCCAAAAACCCGCTTCCCGCAGGTAATTCTCGATCAACAGCGATGGGGGACCATGCATGTTACGAATATAACATTCCAACACCCGATCTACAGACTGTTTAAAAAATTATAAAATTAAAAATTAATTAAAATTGCATAATTGAAAAAAATTAAATAATATTGAAAAATTAATACTAAAACTTACCATTTTCATTTGCTCGACGGAGATGTGCTTGTTGTCTAGGTGAAGTAATTCCCCGACCATTGTAATCCGATAAAAAATTTTAAAATTTTCCAAAAAAAATATATTAAAAAATATTATAAAGGGCTTTTTCGTAAATAGTAAAGGACTATTTTGAAATTTGAGCATAAATTTCAAGGACTTTGAGAGAAAATTGAGAGAATATTGAGAAAGGATTGAAGTGTGAAAAAAAATAAAGGGTTGGGGGGGTTTTTATACTTTTTTTTACCGTTGGGCCCCCAACGGTCAAAAAAAATTGGCCGTTGGGTTTTGACCGTTGCAGGGCTAAAGCACGTTTTGACCGTTGCAGGGCTAAAACGCGCTGACGTGGACGTGTTTTTGGGGAAAACGACCCTTTTCCGTAAATATTCTTCAAACTGGCCCATTTCCGTAAATAATATAATTTTTTGGTATATATTGGATATTTACCCATATTTATGTGTTGAATTTCGTTTATTTACAATTAATTTAATTTATTTTTATTTTAATATATTTATATTCTGAATTTATAATTTTTACACACATACATATACGATAGAATTTCTAATTTTAATAATATTTATTTATTAATCGTTATGTAGTTTATTGTTCTTCATAAAAATTGAAGATTGTGTTTTTCTTTTCTTCTATTTTCTCATATTTGTTTTGATTTGATTTATTAGTGTTTTATTTATTTATTTGTAAGGATCTAAAAAGTTCTTAGTAAAAAATTAAAATATTAATCAAGTATTTAGAAAAAAGTTTCAATTAATTGAGCTTCTTTATTAGCAAAAACTATAATTGATTGATTTAATCGTTAACAAATATTGATGTGACAAATTAAAACATTGTTATATTGACAAATAATAAGCTTTATAAATCAATATGTTGATGTGATATTTCTATTTTTTACTAAGTTTTTTTAACCTTTTGCCCAAAAATTATTAAAATTATAAAATTACTAAATATTATAAATTAAATTAAAAAATATAAGATTGTAAAATAATTTGGTAAATAAATAAATGATTAATACATATATAATTTACTACAGCATGAATCATCATTTGTTTTCGTTCTCATTTTTTCCCCCTTTCCTTTCTCCCATCTCCATCCATGTCATGTCACCTAGATGCCAAAGGAGGATTTTAATTACTATTCCAATCAAATTTTGACAATATTAATTAATTTATAAAATGTTATCTATTTATGTCTCATATATATATATATATATATATATAGGCATATGAATAGCTTAAAAATACAAGTGATATATATAATGATAATAACACCTACCGACAGAAAATATACGATGACAAATATTTGACGACTAAGTTTTTGTCTAGATTGATGTTGAAATTGGTCTATTATGATAAAATTTTAAAAGTAAAAATCGTCTAATAAATAATCATAAATAAATAATAATAGCATAAATATTCACTTTTATAAATTATAACAGTAGAAATAAATATTTAAACTAGCTTTAGTTCTAATGTTTTTTTAATTGGTTTCATCTATTTTTTTTTTTACCAATTCTCTCATTTTCTAATTTAATGGTACTAGTTGAATTATTATTTTACATATTTTTGGTTCAATCAATTAATCTGATTTATTTTTTTATGAAAAAAAAAACATAAAGTGATTAAAAAAAATGCACATCTTAAAAACTATGAAAACTACTTTTATTAGCTAGTAGAAATTCTTGGGCTGAAATTGGAGGTTCTTCAAAAATGACTAGACTTGAAGGATCAGATCCTGTAAGCTTTGCCATATGATCAATAATCGCATTTTGGGATCTAGGAACATGGTGAATGCGCACCTTTCATTTATAATTAAGGATACTATGAATCAAACGTAGCTCCACCATTCTACTATTGATAGATCCACCTGTAACAGCCCGATTTTGACCCTAATCGAAACGGTGATTTCAGGACCACAAATCCTACTGGAAAAAATATTTTGATATTATTTTATATGTTTAATATGTGTGAATTAGTGTGTGTAGAATTTTCGTATTAAATTTTTTGTGAAAAAGGGCTTAAACGCATAAAAAAAAAATTTGGTGGTTAATTGTGTAAGTACTAAATTGATGATGGTTTTTTAAATTAAAGTATTGGTAGGATAATTTAGCCATAATGGAGCTTAGTGGCCGGCCAATTTGCATGAAGTAGTGAGTGGAAATTCTTTTATTATATTTTTTTATGTTATAATAATATAATAATAATATAATAATACTATAATGTTATAACAAAACAAAATCAAAAAAATGGCCATGCATTCATCTTTCTTAGCCATAAACTAAAGAAGAAAATAAAGCTTTGAAAGCTGTGAAATTTCGGCACCTTTGGAAGCTTGATTCAGGTATGTGCTTTGCTCGATTTTTGATAATTTTTATGTTTTTGAAATCGTTGCTTCGAGTATTACCCGACCCATGCTTGAATTTTTGATTTTGGTGAATATTTTGAGTTAAGCCATTGATGAATATTTGTGTTTTGTGATGTTTGATGATAAATTATGAAAGATATGTTTTGGATTAATATATTTTGTATTGGAGTTTTTTATGATTTTGAATTATTAGGACTAAATTGCAAAAATAATAAATTGAAGGGCTAAAAGGCAAAATAAATGAAATATATGCATTAGTATGAGCATATGGAAGATTCAGCCTAACTATGATGTGGTGAGATTTTGTGTATTTTGTATTTTGTGCAATTAGGACTAATTTGTAAAAGTATAAAATATTAGGGTAAAATGGTAATTTTCCCATTTATGTGTTGTTGGATTAAATTGAATGAAATAGTGTTTAAATGGGGTTAATTTGAAATTATATAGATCAAGAACAAAAGAAATCGAACTTGGATTGGGGAAAAATGAAAGTTGTCGACTAGTCGCCCCGTTCCATTTTACATCGTCCGAGGTAAGTTTTTAAGCAATCATGTTGTATGGAATTTATCTATATTGATGTACCTAAAATTTAATGGAAGTATGTATACTGATTTTTAATATAGCCGAATGTATTATTTATATATGTATAAAGTAGAACCGAACGAGAGGCATATATATATGTCATTGGTTCATTCGAATGTGATGTGTATATATATGTCAATGATATACCCAGATGTGACATTGAATTGAGAAATGAATATAACCGCATGTGATGCATATATATGGCAATGATATAATTGAATGTGATGCTGATCATAGAAATAAAATAGGCGAATTGGTATATATGCAATTGAGGTTTAAGTTTTATATATATATATGAATGTGAATAAGTAGCAATCTTGAGATATATACTAAGTGTGCGAATTTTATTATACCGAGCACTAAGTGTGCGAAATCGGTTGCTATGCACTAAGTGTGTGAATTAAATGTCCGAGTACTATGTGTGCGAAATCGGCTAAAGAGCACTAAGTGTGCGATCAATTGTAATCTCAAAGATTAAATTCGGTAAGTTGATACTATGAGATCCTATCATTTGAAATCAAGTATATATGTCAAAGGATGGCTTAGATGGATTGTTATTTTAAAGGTATAATTTAATATGATTAAGTTTAGTTCGATTGAGATATGATGTTTGAAAATTCGTACAAAGATTATGAAGTGTATAAAAGTTTCGATATATGAATTGGTTCTAAAAGCTTGACTTTATAAATATGATATTCGAAGCTTTGAGCCTAGCAAGCCTAGTGCTGGTGAAAGTATTCGGGCTTTAAGCCTAGCAGGCTTTGTGTCGGTGGATAATATCGGGCTTTAAGCCTAGCAGGCTTTGTGCCGGTGAAAGATATCGGGCTTTATGCCGGTGAATTATTATAAGTGTATGCTTAAATAGATTCCTGATGATGTGGAACTTAAATTCGGTAAATGAGCTCGATGTTCAGGTATGTGTAAGTCTATTGGTTATTGGAAATAAGGTAAATTAGTAAATTGATATTTGTTACTAGTTATATATGATACAATTGGAGAATGTAGGTGAATTATATGGATTGAAAGGTAAGAAAGAAAATTTAGTAGTTAATATGTATATACTTGAACAAATGTCTATGTATTGGTTTTGTAACAGTTTAAATTTGGGTCTAGTCGGAACAATAGTTTTGAGACTACAAATTCGACAAGTAAAATTCTATTTTTATTATATTTTTATGGTTTACAATTTTACGGAAAGACTTCGTAAAAATTTCGTTCAAAAATTTCGACGTTTGAGCACTCAATTTAGTCAAAAGAACTAAATTGTAAAAAGTGCAAAAGTTAAGTTCTATATATTAGAGGTGTCAAATTGCTATGAGTTTTAAATTGGAGGCCCTTAAAAGGTAATTAGACCATTGAATAACTTGATGGACAAAAATGGGCATGAATAGGACAAAATTGAAAGAAAAGTCTTAAGGGTATTTTTATCATTTGGGTGTTTTAAGGCATAAAAGACAAAATTGAAACCCAAAAATCTGCTCATTCTCTTCTCCATGCTGCCGAATTTCTCAAGAAGCCATGGATAGGGTTTCAAGCTTTTTCAAAACTCAATAACCTTGAAAAATGAGATTTGGGCCTAGAACGGGAGGAAAATTGAAAATCGGGAAAGTTGGTAAAATGGCTGTTTTGGTATCGAGGTAAGTTCATATGTTTAATAAGCATTTAATGATGCAAGTTTGAATGTTAGATTGCAATTTTAGTTATGAATACTTTAGTATTGATTTTCCAATATAATTATAATGTTCGATATTGACTCGACATTTTAATGAGAATTGGTATAAATTACATGTAAGATCAAATTAGAAAGATGGCTTTGTGTAATATCAAGAAAGTATTGAATAGAATAATCTGGGGAGGATAAGTTAAATTGATGATGTGATGAGATTGAGAATGTAATTATGTAAGTTATGTGTAAATAATAGCGATATATTTTTATATAAATGGTAAATTATATTTGATATGTGAATTAATATTGAATGTGGAAGAAAAATTGTTCATGAATTATTCAAGTGCTAAAGTGTTTAAAATAAGTGTTAAGAGTAAACTCCCGGTTGAATATAGGAATAGAAGTGGATACTGGAGACCAGTGTTACAGTGAGTCCCGGGTGCTTGGTGATCTAGCATGTGTTGCAGACACCTGACAGCTTGTGTGAGCAGGCCCGTGGACATTCCCAGTGTTATTGATCATTGAAAAGTGGTAGCTCTAGCTACCTGATCAGTGAAAAGTGGTAGCTCCGACTGTAACATCCTGAATTAATGGGCCTATGCGTTTAGTGTGTGGATATGTTTAATGTGTTAATTTAACTGTTAGGGGTCCAAATTGGGCTCAGGATGTGGTCAAGACCTTGGTGAAATTTTTGTTTGGGCACTATAGGGTTTAAAAGGTGGTATCTGTGTTTAAAATATCAAAATAGGCTTGTGGCCCAATGGTCAGTGGCGCCACTTAGAGAGCAAGGAGGTGACGCCACACAAGGGAGTAAGGTGCCCAAATTTAAGTTTCATGGAGCCCAATTCTTTTAATTTAAGTTAGCTAATTTTCGGCATTAGGGTTAGGTGGAGTGGACGGCAACAAGGCTCAAAAATAGGAGGATTTAGATGAATGGGATAATGTAGATATTATAGTTGATAATATGGAAGATAAAGGAGAAAAGATAGGAATTATCTGCAAGGCTAAGTGGTGACCGAATTTCAAACATATCCTTCGGTTTGATAAAATAAAAATAAAATAGATAAAAGGATAATTTGATGGAAATAGATAAAAGAACTTAAACGAGAATCGATTCAACATAATTATGTGTCACCCCGGGTTCTATAATGTTTAAGGTGGAAAATGGTAATCGAAGATGGAAATGGAAATACGAACTTAACTTAAGAAAGATTCAACACTATATAACAGTGCCACCCCGTTTCTTATATCGTTAAGGTGGATAGATGGACAATCGATGATGGACCAAGACCCGTTATCTATAAAGATAAGAACCTATGGTATAACTAAATGGATGAGAACCGACTGACGCCACAAGCAAAGCTTGATAAGTCAGAATCGAAACACGTACTAAGGATAGAGAGGAGATAAACTCACTCAAATGAAATATTCATTAAAGTCTGCCCCAAGCGTGCCTGTATCATCCCCTCCCTCTTCAAGACGATTCGTCATCGAATCGACCCGTTGGTTGTCCGAACAAAACTCCTTGTTCGTCTTTCCTCGGTCAAATGGGGTGGATGATAATCACAATACCTTGAACATATATATATTTGAACCTTTTTTTTCTTTTTTTTTTCAATTATTTTCAATTTTTTTAATTTTTTTGAACTTCAAATATACTATAATGAAATACAAGAAATAAAAATTACAACTTGAATTTTTTTTTGAACCCTTTTTTTTTCAAATTTGTTTTTAATTTTTTTAATTTTTTTAACTTACGAACCTAATTCCGGCTTTACGATGGTCTTCAGCAATCCTCGTTTTGTAGCTCTGATACCAAATGATACGGGCCGGCTCAGGATGAGTCTAAACGTATGCGGGTTGCCCAATCGTCTACGAGGAGGAATCAAGCCTTTGGAAAATAATCGAAAAATATGGATGAGCTTGCGGAAGCTTTAAGTGAATAAAAACAAGAAATAGTTCGGTTTGATAAAATAAAAATAAAATAAATAAAAGGATAATTTGATGGAAATGGATAAAAGAATTTAAACGAGAGTCGATTCAACACAATTATGTGTCACCCCGGGTTCTATAATGTTTAAGGTGGAAAATGGTAATCGAAAATGGTAATCGAAGATGGAAATGGAAATACGAACTTAACTTAAGAAATATTCAACACTATATAACAGTGTCACCCCGTTTCTTATATCGTTAAGGTGGATAGTGTAACAGCCCGATTTTGAGCCTAGTCGGAATAGTGGTTTCGGGACCACAAATCCGATAAAAAAAATTAAAATTAAATTAATATTTTTATATTTTTATGATCTACAACTTTATGAAATGGTTTCGTAAAAATTTCGTTCGAAAATTTTGGTGTTTGAGCACTCAATTTAGTCAAAAGGACTAAATTATAAAAAGTGCAAAACTTGAGTTCTAGAAGCTAGAGGTATCTAATTGCTATAAAAGTTTATTATGATTAATTATTATGATTTATTGAGTGATTAAATACATGTGTTAGAGTATTGATAAGAAATTTTATTAATTTCATGCTTAAATTGCCTATTAGGACTTGTTTGCAAAAGTTGCTAAATAGGGATTCTAATTTATAGAGTACTTGATTAAAATGGGGGTTTGAAGTAGGAGTCCTTAAATGGTAATTAGACCATTATATTTTCATGGACAAAAATGGACATATATAGGAAGAAAGAACCAAAGTTTTTAATGAAGGGTAATTTAGTCATTTGGTAATAAAATGACTAAAAGGAGGGAAAAGATGGCAAAATATGCTCATCTTCTTCATTAGGCCGAATTTTCAAGTGTTCACCATAGCTAGGGTTTTTTTCAAGCTTCCAAGCTCCATAGTAAGTGATTCCAAGCCCCGTTTTAATTGTTCTTTACATTTTTGAAGCCCCGGTAGCTCGATTTAGCTTATTCTATTAATAATTTATTCTAGGGTTCATATTTAGAAAAATACCCATAGGTGAAATGTGTTTATTTTGATGTTTTATGATAGAATATGAAGTCTAAAATTATGTTAAACAACTTTTGCTTAGTGATTTTAAGTGAAAACGAGTAAAACGGCTTAATCGGTAAAAATACCTAATGTTCATAAGTACAAGTTAGAGTGAGAATTTGATGTTGCCATAGAAGGGAAAAATGATCAGCATGCCATAAAACATAAGAATAAGGGATAAAGTTTAATTTCCGAGCTTTGGGGCAAATGTGTAAATATGTAAAAGTTTAGGGGCAAAATTGTAATTTTGCCAAAGTTAAGAGTTAAGGACTGTTTTGATGAATGTGAGTATTAAATAAGCTAAATTTTCTATTATAGATCAAGAAGAACGAAATCCGAGTTAGATCGAGGAAAGAAAAAGATAGAGGATTAAATCAATATAGTTGATCGTATTTCGTTTCGAGGTAAGTTTATGATAAATAAATGCAATATTCTATTACTTTACATTTAATGTTGTTAAATTCCAGCATTTACATATTTATTCTGTAAAATTATTATTTAAAGACTCAAGTATGAATTGTGGAAAAACTATCTCGTAAAGTTAGGTTGAACCTTAGGAATGTGTAGGATACAAATGTCATGACATTAGGGTTTAAGGAAATCATGTAAGACCATGTCAAGACATGGCATTGATATGTTACCATAAGGCAAAGGTCCCATGTAAGACCATGCCAAGGCATGGCATTGGTGAGTTCATAAGGCAAGGATACCACGTAAGACCATGTCAAGACATGGCAATGGTTAAGTTTCATAAGGAAAGGTACCCGCGTATCCTTAGTATTCCAAGTTGTTCAACGGGAAAATTCAAGGAGTATTCTAAAGTAAAGGTAAGGCAAGTTCAAGCTAAAATGGTAAGGTAAGATAAATTCATGTTAAAAGGTAAGGCAAGTATACAAGTTTTAAGTATATTGAGTTAAAAGCTTAAGTGATCTTGACAAGAAAAATATAAGATAATTCACTAAGAATGTTGTTATCTATTTACATGTAAACTTACTAAGCTTTATGCTTACACCTATTCTTTATTTTTTTTATAGTATCACAAGCCAACTCGGGGATCGAAAGGACGTCGGAGATTGTTACACACTATCAAAGGATTATATTGGTATTTTGTGACTTTAACGTTTTAAGTTATGGCATGTATAGAGACTTAGCCATTTTATGTGTGTGACCTTATGATATGGTTTATTATGGACTTGTAAATGTTTGGTAATGATTAGCCATTAAAATGGTTAATTAAGAACATGCTTTGGAGGTTATGAGATGCCTAGTTGATAGTTATTTTAAAGAAATTATGTAATTATATGCAGGGGAATAGTTGGACAGCAGCAGTGACGTGATTTTGAAAAATCACCAAAAATAGTAGAAATTGAATTAGTTGTGCATGAGATATATAATTAAAGCTTAATGAGTCTATTTTCAAATGAAATAAATAAGAAGGTCATATGAATTCTGTACTAAGAGTAATTTGATTCGTAGTGAAGAGAGGTCAGAATAGTCAAATAGTAAAACAGGGAAACTTTAAGAAAAATCTGGTATTGATTGACCATACCAAAAATTATGGAAAAATTACAGTAAGAAGGTATATGAGTCTAGTTTCAAGAAAAATTTACGGATCTAGATTTCAAGTTTCATAGCTCAAGTTATAATTAATTTAGTGAACATGACGCAGACGGACAGTTTCAATTTTTATACCCGTAACTAGTAAGTTAAGTCTAGTAATACCTCGTGCTCGACTCCAAGCAACGGTCTCGGGTAAGGGTGTTACATTTATTGGTATCAGAGCAAGGTTTAGTCGGTTCTCGGAATATTTAGTATGAGTAAGAGTCTATCTATACATGCCATACTTATATTTTGATAGTATGACGACTCTTGACGATTTAAATTTTTTTATAGTTATGGATCCCGAGCAGTGGTGCAGATGATGTAGAGAGTAGTGCACCCACTCCGCTGAAAGGACGGTGCCACAAGATAGTCGTGAAAGGCCCGTTACGAGTTAGTCGGGAGGAGGGGCTCGAGAAGCCTTCTTCCAAGCTTTGAATGAATGGTTTGTTGAGTTCGCTCAGACGAACCGGCCGTTAGACCTTCACCCCTCATGATCCACAGACCAACCATGTAGCTTCCCGATCACAGATCTGATCGAGAAGAGAGAAGCCACCCGTTGACAAGATCAGAAAACAAGGGGCTGAAGAGTTTCGGGCTACCAAAGATGACGATGCAGAAAAAGCTGAATTTTGGCTCGAAAATACTATTAGAGTTTTTGACGAGTTATCCTGCACACCGGAAGAGTGTATTAAATGTGTAGTGTCACTTTAGAGATTCAGCCTACCAGTGGTGGAAGACACTTGTATCAGTAGTACCGAAAGAAAGAGTTACTTGGGATTTCTTTCAGGAGGAGTTCCGTAAAAAGTATATCAGTCAGAGGTTTATTGACCAGAAAAGAAAAGAGTGTCTTGAGTTAAAACAAGGTAAGATGATCAGAATCGACTATGAACGTGAATTTGTTCGACTCGGCAATTATGCTCGAGAGTGTGTGTCTCACAGAGGCTATCATGTGCAAAAGATTTGAAGATGGGCTCAATGATGATATCCGATCGTCGGTTGGTGTTCTAGAGATAAAAGAGTTTGTTGCTTTAGTTGAACGCAGAGCACATAAGGCGAGAAGAGTTATTAAAAAGAAAGGGTAAATCTGAAATTGAGATGCAAGACTCGAAGAAAAGACAGATGAGCAAGTCATTTCAGTCTACATCCAAGAGGCCTAGAGAGTTTTCTACGAGATCTAATTTTTCAGCTGGGTATTCTAGCCGGAACAGAGGTGGAAGATTTATGGATTCAAAAGCTCAAACCACTTCGATTGTGAGTGTTGGCAGTATTCAACCTGATAGACCCGAGTGTCCTCAATGTGGTCGACGTCATCCAGGTCAATGTCGAGCAACTGAGATTGGTTGTTTCCGATGTGTGGTGCATCGATCATTTCATTCGGGAGTGTCCCGAAATGGTTAAAAGGGAAGTAATACCGAGTGCAAGATCAGGTAATGCCCCCGTTAGAGGCAGATATCAGAGAAACCCTGGAGTAGGGACAGGTAGAGCTGCATTTAGAGATACAGCAACGAGATTAGATGTTAAAGCACCTGCAAGGACTTATGCTCTCCGTAATCGTGAAGAGGCATCCTCCCCCGATGTAATTACGGGTACATTTTCTCTTCATGATGTTAATGTTATTGCTTTGATTGATCCGGGTTCAACCCATTTCTATGTTTGCATGAAATTAATGCCTAGTATGAACATGTCCATAGAGCTTACGAAATTTGTGATTAAAGTATCAAATCCATTTGGTCAGCATGTGTTAGTAAACAAAGTATGTAAAAAATGCCCTTTGATGATTAGAGGTTACTGTTTTCCGGCTGATCTCATGCTATTGCCATTTGATGAGTTTGATGTGATTCTTGGTATGGATTGGTTAACTGCACATGATGCGATAGTGAATTGTGGAAAGAAATTCATTGAGTTGAAATGTGAAAATGGTGAAATCCTTGAGTTAATTGGATGAGTCGAGATAGTGCAATTACCATGATTTCGATTATGTCCGCTTTCGAGAAATGTTTGAGGAAAAGATGTGAAGCTTATCTTGCTTTTGTGTTGAATACTAAAGATCCAGAGTTGAAAATTGAATCAGTGCCTGTGGTAAATGAGTTTTCTGATGTGTTCCCGGAAGAATTACCAGGTTTGCCTCCTATCAGAGAAGTTGAGTTTGGTATTGAATTGATTCCAGGTACCACACTTATTTCTATTGCTCCTTATAGAATGGCTTCAATAGAATTAAAAGAATTGAAAGCTCAGCTACAGGAATTAACTGATAAAGGCTTTGTAAGACCTAGTTATTCACCATGGGGTGCACCGGTATTATTTGTAAAAAGAAGGACGGTTCAATGAGATTGTGCATAGACTATCGGCAGCTTAACAAGGTTACCATAAAGAATAAATATCCATTGCCTAGAATAGATGACTTGTTTGATCAATTGAAAGGAGCCACTGTGTTTTCTAAGATAGATTTGAGATCCGGATATTATCGATTTGCGAGTTAAAGAGTCGATGTTCCAAAAGCGCTTTTCGAACTAGATATGGTCACTATGAGTTTCTTGTGATGCCATTTGGCTTAACTAATGCTCCCGCCATTTTCATGGATTTAATGAACCGAATTTTCAGACCTTACTTGGACAAGTTTGTAGTTGTGTTCATCGATGACATCTTGATTTATTCTCATGATGAGACCGAGCATGCAGAGCATTTGAGAAACGCTTTTTCTGATTTTGAGAGATAATCGACTTTATGCCAAATTTAGCAAAAGTGAGTTACAGTTACGGGAAGTTTGTTTTCTTGGACATGTTGTCTCGGTGAAGGTATTAAAGTTGATCCGAATAAGATTTCAGCCATTGTTGATTGGAAGCCTCCCGGGAATGTATCGGAGGTCGAAGTTTTCTTGGTCTTGCTTGGTTATTATAGACGATTTGTAGAGGATTTTCCATGATAGCTACTCCGTTGACAAGATTGCTCTGAGAAAGATGTTAAGTTTGAATGGACTGAGAAGTGTCAGCAGAGTTTCGACAAGTTAAAGGTATTGTTGACTAAAGCTCCTGTCTTAGTACAACCAGAACCAGGTAAAGAGTTTGTGATTGACAGTGATGCATCCTTAAATGGACTAGGCTGTGTACTTATGCAAGAAGGAAGGGTAATTGCTTATGCCTCTAGACAGTTAAAACCACATGAGAAAAATTATCCGACACATGATTTAGAGTTAGCTGCTATTGTATTTTCATTAAAAATTTGGAGACATCACTTGTATGGTGAGAAATGCCGAATATTCACTGATCATAAAAGTTTGAAATACTTGATGACTCAGAAAGATCTGAACTTAAGGCAAAGAAGATGGCTAGAGTTGATTAAAGATTATGAGCTAGTGATTGATTATCACCCGGGTAAGGCAAACATTGTTGCTGATGCTTTGAGCAGAAAATCGTTATTTGCATTGAGAGCTTTGCACACTAGTTTGGACTTATCAGATGATGGTTCTATTTTAGCTGAGTTGAGAGCTAAACCGACGTTTCTTAAAGAAATTTGTGAAGCTCAGAAGGATGACAGTGAGTTGCAAGCCAAAAGAGTTCAGTGCGAGTCAGGTGTAGAGTCTGATTTTCAGATCGGTTCTGACGGTTGTTTGATGTTCAGAGACAGAGTATGTGTACCAAAGAATGATGAGCTTATTCGAAATATTTTACAGGAAGCACATAGCAGTTCCTTGTCTATTCACCCAGGTAGTACAAAGATGTATAATGATTTGAAGAAAATGTATTGGTGGAGAGGAATGAAAAGAGATATTTCAGAATTTGTTTCTAGATGCTTGATCATCACAACAGTAAAAGTTGAACATCAGTACCTTGAGTTTATTGCGACTGTATTAGTTCCCGAGTGGAAATGGGACTGAGTTACTATGGATTTTGTGACGGGATTGCCTTTGTATTGGACTGAGCTTAAGGAAAATCAAATTTACGGGGTTGATCTAGTCAAAGAAGCAGAAGAGAAAGTAAAAGTCATCGAGAGATTGCTTGAAAGCGACTTGAGATAGATGTAAATCCTATGCACGATTTGAAAAGAAAAGAAATTGAATTTCAATTTGGTGATGTGGTATTCTTGAAAGTATCCCCTTGGAAGAAAGTTCTCGAGTTGGCAAGAAAGGCAAATTAGGTCCTCGTTTCATTGGGCGTATGAGGTTATCGAAAGGATTGGACCGATGGCATATCGGCTAGCTTTACCCAGCAGAGTTAGAAAGAATTCATAATGTGTTTCATGTGTCAATGTTGCGACGCTTATCGTTTCGATCCTTCACATGTGATTTCTCGACAGAGATTGAGATTCAACCGGATATGACATATGATGAGGAACCGATTAAGATTTTGGCTCGAGAGGTTAAACAGTTAAGAAATAAAAGTATAGCTTTAGTGAAAGTGTTGTGGCAAAGACATGGAGTAGAAGAGGCTACGTGGGAACCAGAGGAAGCCATGAGAAAACAAGACCCAAACCTCTCTTTTTCTCGGTAAGATTTTTCGGGGGACGAAAATCCCTAAAAGGGGGAGAGTTGTATGACCGATTTTGAGCCTAGTCGGAATAGTGGTTTCGGGACCACAAACCGATAAAAAAATTAAAATTAAATTAATATTTTTATATTTTTATGATCTACAACTTTATGAAATGGTTTCGTAAAAATTTCGTTCGAAAATTTTGGTGTTTGAGCACTCAATTTAGTCAAAAGGACTAAATTATAAAAAGTGCAAAACTTGAGTTCTAGAAGCTAGAGGTATCTAATTGCTATAAAAGTTTATTATGATTAATTATTATGATTTATTGAGTGATTAAATACATGTGTTAGAGTATTGATAAGAAATTTTATTAATTTCATGCTTAAATTGCCTATTAGGACTTGTTTGCAAAAGTTGCTAAATAGGGATTCTAATTTATAGAGTACTTGATTAAAATGGGGGTTTGAAGTAGGAGTCCTTAAATGGTAATTAGACCATTATATTTTCATGGACAAAAATGGACATATATAGGAAGAAAGAACCAAAGTTTTTAATGAAGGGTAATTTAGTCATTTGGTAATAAAAATGACTTAAAAGGGAAAAAGATGGCAAAATATGCTCATCTTCTTCATTAGGCCGAATTTTCAAGTGTTCACCATAGCTAGGGTTTTTTTCAAGCTTCCAAGCTCCATAGTAAGTGATTCCAAGCCCCGTTTTAATTGTTTCTTTACATTTTTGAAGCCCGGTAGAGCTCGATTTAGCTTATTCTATTAATAATTTATTCTAGGGTTCATATTTAGAAAAATACCCATAGGTGAAATGTGTTTATTTTGATGTTTTATGATAGAATATGAAGTCTAAAATTATGTTAAACAACTTTTGCTTAGTGATTTTAAGTGAAAACGAGTAAAACGGCTTAATCGGTAAAAATACCTAATGTTCATAAGTACAAGTTAGAGTGAGAATTTGATGTTGCCATAGAAGGGAAAAATGATCAGCATGCCATAAAACATAAGAATAAGGGATAAAGTTTAATTTCCGAGCTTTGGGGCAAATGTGTAAATATGTAAAAGTTTAGGGGCAAAATTGTAATTTTGCCAAAGTTAAGAGTTAAGGACTGTTTTGATGAATGTGAGTATTAAATAAGCTAAATTTTCTATTATAGATCAAGAAGAACGAAATCCAGAGTTAGATCGAGGAAAGAAAAAGATAGAGGATTAAATCAATATAGTTGATCGTATTTCGTTTCGAGGTAAGTTTGCAGTAAATAAATGCAATATTCTATTACTTTACATTTAATGTTGTTAAATTCCAGCATTTACATATTTATTCTGTAAAATTATTATTTAAAGACTCAAGTATGAATTGACGGAAAAACTATCTCAGAAAGTTCCGGTTGAACCTTAGGAATGTGTAGGATACAAATGTCATGACATTAGGGTTTAAGGAAATCATGTAAGACCATGTCAAGACATGGCATTGATATGTTACCATAAGGCAAAGGTCCCATGTAAGACCATGCCAAGGCATGGCATTGGTGAGTTCATAAGGCAAGGATACCACGTAAGACCATGTCAAGACATGGCAATGGTTAAGTTTCATAAGGAAAGGTACCCGCGTATCCTTAGTATTCCAAGTTGTTCAACGGGAAAATTCAAGGAGTATTCTAAAGTAAAGGTAAGGCAAGTTCAAGCTAAAATGGTAAGGTAAGATAAATTCATGTTAAAAGGTAAGGCAAGTATACAAGTTTTAAGTATATTGAGTTAAAAGCTTAAGTGATCTTGACAAGAAAAATATAAGATAATTCACTAAGAATGTTGTTATCTATTTACATGTAAACTTACTAAGCTTTATGCTTACACCTATTCTTTATTTTTTTTATAGTATCACAAGCCAACTCGGGGATCGAAAGGACGTCGGAGATTGTTACACACTATCAAAGGATTATATTGGTATTTTGTGACTTTAACGTTTTAAGTTATGGCATGTATAGAGACTTAGCCATTTTATGTGTGTGACCTTATGATATGGTTTATATATGGACTTGTAAATGTTTGGTAATGATTAGCCATTAAAATGGTTAATTAAGAACATGCTTTGGAGGTTATGAGATGCCTAGTTGATAGTTATTTTAAAGAAATTATGTAATTATATGCAGGGGAATAGTTGGACAGCAGCAGTGACGTGATTTTGAAAAATCACCAAAAATAGTAGAAATTGAATTAGTTGTGCATGAGATATATAATTAAAGCTTAATGAGTCTATTTTCAAATGAAATAAATAAGAAGGTCATATGAATTCTGTACTAAGAGTAATTTGATTCGTAGTGAAGAGAGGTCAGAATAGTCAAATAGTAAAACAGGGGAAACTTTAAGAAAAATCTGGTATTGATTGACCATACCAAAAATTATGGAAAAATTACAGTAAGAAGGTATATGAGTCTAGTTTCAAGAAAAATTTACGGATCTAGATTTCAAGTTTCATAGCTCAAGTTATAATTAATTTAGTGAACATGACGCAGACGGACAGTTTCAATTTTTATACCCAGAACTAGTAAGTTAAGTCTAGTAATACCTCGTGCTCGACTCCGGCAACGGTCTCGGGTAAGGGGTGTTACATTTATTGGTATCAGAGCAAGGTTTAGTCGGTTCTCGGAATATTTAGTATGAGTAAGAGTCTATCTATACATGCCATACTTATATTTTGATAGTATGACGACTCTTGACGATTTAAATTTTTTTTATAGTTATGGATCCTGAACGAGCTGGTGCAGATGATGTAGAGAGTAGTGCACCCACTCCCGCTGAAAGGACGGTGCCACAAGATAGTCGTGAAAGGCCCGTTACAGTTAGTCAGGGAGGAGGGGCTCGAGAAGCCTTCTTCCAAGCTTTGAATGAATGGTTTCTTCGAGTTCGTCAAATGCGAACCCTACGTTAGACCTTCACCCCTCATGATCCACAGACCAACCATGTAGCTTCCCGATCCACGATATGATCGAAGAGAGAAGCCACCCGTTGACAAGATCGAGAAAACAAGGGGCTATGAAGAGTTTTGGGCTACCAAAGATGACGATGCAGAAAAAGCTGAATTTTGGCTCGAAAATACTATTAGAGTTTTTGACGAGTTATCCCGCACACCGGAAGAGTGTATTAAATGTGTAGTGTCACTTAGAGATTCAAACCTACCGGTGGTGGAAGACACTTGTATCGTGAGAGTACCGAAAGAAAGAGTTACTTGGGATTTCTTTCGGGAGGAGTTCGTAAAAAGTATATCGATCAGAGGTTTATTGAATTTAAAAGAAAAGAGTTTCTTGAGTTAAAACAAGGTAAGATGATCAGAATCGACTATGAACGTGAATTTGTTCGACTCAGCAATTATGCTCGAGAGTGTGTGTCTACAGAGGCTATCATGTGCAAAAGATTTGAAGATGGGCTCAATGATGATATCCGACTGTCAGTTGGTGTTCTAGAGATAAAAGAGTTTGTTGCTTTAGTTGAACGAGCCTGTAAGGCAGAAGAGTTATTAAAAAGAAAGGGTAAATCTGAAATTGAGATGCAAGACTCGAAGAAAAGACAGATGAGCAAGTCATTTCAGTCTACTTCCAAGAGGGCTAGAGAGTTTTCTACGAGATCTAATTTTTCAGCTGGGTATTCTAGCCGGAACAGAGGTGGAAGATTTATGGATTCAAAAGCTCAAACCACTTCGATTGCGAGTGTTGGCAGTATTCAACCTGATAGACCCGAGTGTCCTCAATGTGGTCGACGTCATCCAGGTCAATGTCGAGCAACTGAGATTGGTTGTTTCCGATGTGGTGCACCGAATCATTTCATTCGGAGTGTCCAAATGGTTAAAAGGAAGTAATACCGAGTGCAAGATCAGGTAATGCCCCCGTTAGAGGCAGATATCAGAGAAACCCGGGAGTAGGGGCAGGTAGAGCTGCATTTAGAGATACAGCAACGAGATCAGATGTTAAAGCACCTGCAAGGACTTATGCTCTCCGTAATCGTGAAGAGGCATCCTCCCCCGATGTAATTACGGGTACATTTTCTCTTCATGATGTTAATGTTATTGCTTTGATTGATCCGGGTTCAACCCATTTCTATGTTTGCATGAAATTAATGCCTAGTATGAACATGTCCATAGAGCTTACGAAATTTGTGATTAAAGTATCAAATCCATTTGGTCAGCATGTGTTAGTAAACAAAGTATGTAAAAAATGCCCTTTGATGATTAGAGGTTACTGTTTTCCGGCTGATCTCATGCTATTGCCATTTGATGAGTTTGATGTGATTCTTGGTATGGATTGGTTAACTGCACATGATGCGATAGTGAATTGTGGAAAGAAATTCATTGAGTTGAAATGTGAAAATGGTGAAATCCTTCGAGTTAATTCAGATGAGTCGATAGTGCAATTACCATGATTTCGATTATATGTCCTTTCGTAAATGTTTGAGGAAAAGATGTGAAGCTTATCTTGCTTTTGTGTTGAATACTAAAGATCCGAGTTGAAAATTGAATCGATGCACTGTGGTAAATGAGTTTTTCGATGTGTTCCGGAAGAATTACTGTGTTTGCCTCCTATCGGAGAAGTTGAGTTTGGTATTGAATTGATTCCGTGTACCACACTTATTTCTATTGCTCCTTATAGAATGGCTTCAATAGAATTAAAAGAATTGAAAGCTCAACTCTGAGAATTAATCGATAAAGGCTTTGTAAGACCTAGTTATTCACCATGGGGTGCACCAAGTATTATTTGTAAAAAAGAAGGACGGTTCAATGAGATTGTGCATAGACTATCGGCGACTTAACAAGGTTACCATAAAGAATAAATATCCATTGCCTAGAATAGATGACTTGTTTGATCAATTGAAAGGAGCCACTTTGTGTTTTCTAAGATAGATTTGAGATCCGGATATTATCGATTTGCGAGTTAAAGAGTCGATGTTCCAAAAAGCGCTTTTCGAACTAGATATGGTCACTATGAGTTTCTTGTGATGCCATTTGGCTTAACTAATGCTCCTGCCATTTTCATGGATTTAATGAACCGAATTTTCAGACCTTACTTGGACAAGTTTGTAGTTGTGTTCATCGATGACATCTTGATTTATTCTCATGATGAGAGTGAGCATGCAGAGCATTTGAGAAACGCTTTCTGATTTTGAGAGATAATCACTTTATGCCAAATTTAGCAAAAAAGTGAGTTCGTTACGGAAGTTTGTTTTCTTGGACATGTTGTCTCAGGTGAAGGTATTAAAGTTGATCCGAATAAGATTTCAGCCATTGTTGATTGGAAGCCTCCCAGGAATGTATCAGAGGTCAGAAGTTTTCTTGGTCTTGCCGGTTATTATAGACGATTTGTAGAGGGATTTTCCATGATAGCTACTCCGTTGACAAGATTGCTACAGAAAGATGTTAAGTTTGAATGGACTGAGAAGTGTCAGCAGAGTTTCGACAAGTTAAAGGTATTGTTGACTAAAGCTCCTGTCTTAGTACAACCAGAACCAGGTAAAGAGTTTGTGATTTACAGTGATGCATCCTTAAATGGACTAGGCTGTGTACTTATGCAAGAAGGAAGGGTAATTGCTTATGCCTCTGCAGAGCGCTTAAAACCACATGAGAAAAATTATCCGACACATGATTTAGAGTTAGCTGCTATTGTATTTTCATTAAAAATTTGGAGACATCACTTGTATGGTGAGAAATGCCGAATATTCACTGATCATAAAAGTTTGAAATACTTGATGACTCAGAAAGATCTGAACTTAAGGCAAAGAAGATGGCTAGAGTTGATTAAAGATTATGAGCTAGTGATCGATTATCACCCGGGTAAGGCAAACATTGTTCTTGATGCTTTGAGCGAGAAAATCGTTATTTGCATTGAGAGCTTTGCACACTAGTTTGGACTTATCGGATGATGGTTCTATTTTAGTGAGTTGAGAGCTAAACCGACGCGTTTCTTAAAGAAATTTGTGAAGCTCGAAGGATGATGATGAGTTGCAAGCCAAAAGAGTTCGGTCATGAGTCAGTGTAGAGTCCGATTTTCAGATCGGTTCGAGCGGTTGTTTGATGTTCAGAGAGACAGAGTATGTGTACCAAAGAATGATGAGCTTATTCGAAATATTTTACAGGAAGCACATAGCAGTTCCTTGTCTATTCACCCAGGTAGTACAAAGATGTATAATGATTTGAAGAAAATGTATTGGTGGAGAGGAATGAAAAGAGATATTTCAGAATTTGTTTCTAGATGCTTGATCTGTCAACAGGTAAAAGCTGAACATCAGGTACCTTCAGGTTTATTGCAGCCTGTATTAGTTCCCGAGTGGAAATGGGACTGAGTTACTATGGATTTTGTGACGGGATTGCCTTTGTATTGGACAGAGCTTAAGGAAAATCAAATTTACGGGGTTGATCTAGTCAAAGAAACAGAAGAGAAAGTAAAAGTCATCAGAGATTGCTTGAAAGCGACTTCAGATAGATGTAAATCCTATGCGATTTGAAAAGAAAAGAAATTGAATTTCAATTTGGTGACAGGGTATTCTTGAAAGTATCCCCTTGGAAGAAAGTTCTCAGATTTGGCAAGAAAGGCAAATTAGGTCCTCGTTTCATTGGGCCGTATGAGGTTATCGAAAGGATTGGACCAGTGGCATATCGGCTAGCTTTACCAAAGCAGAGTTAGAAAGAATTCATAATGTGTTTCATGTGTCAATGTTGCGACGCTTATCGTTCGATCCTTCACATGTGATTTCTCCGACAGAGATTGAGATTCAACAGGATATGACATATGATGAGGAACCGATTAAGATTTTGGCTCGAGAGGTTAAGCAGTTAAGAAATAAAAGTATAGCTTTAGTGAAAGTGTTGTGGCAAAGACATGGAGTAGAAGAGGCTACGTGGGAACCAGAGGAAGCCATGAGAAAACAGTACCCAAACCTCTTTTTACGGTAAGATTTTTGGGACGAAAATCCCTAAAAGGGGAGAGTTGTAATGACCGATTTTGAGCCTAGTCGGAATAGTGGTTTCGGGACCACAAATCCGATAAAAAAAATTAAAATTAAATTAATATTTTTATATTTTTATGATCTACAACTTTATGAAATGGTTTCAGTAAAAATTTAGTTCGAAAATTTTGGTGTTTGAGCACTCAATTTAGTCAAAAGGACTAAATTATAAAAGTGCAAAACTTGAGTTCTAGAAGCTAGAGGTATCTAATTGCTATAAAAGTTTATTATGATTAATTATTATGATTTATTGAGTGATTAAATACATGTGTTAGAGTATTGATAAGAAATTTTATTAATTTCATGCTTAAATTGCCTATTAGGACTTGTTTGCAAAAGTTGCTAAATAGGGATTCTAATTTATAGAGTACTTGATTAAAATGGGGTTTGAAGTAGGAGTCCTTAAATGGTAATTAGACCATTATATTTTCATGGACAAAAATGGACATATATAGGAAGAAAGAACCAAAGTTTTTAATGAAGGGTAATTTAGTCATTTGGTAATAAAAATGACTTAAAAGGGAAAAAGATGGCAAAATATGCTCATCTTCTTCATTAGGCCGAATTTTCAAGTGTTCACCATAGCTAGGGTTTTTTTCAAGCTTCCAAGCTCCATAGTAAGTGATTCCAAGCCCCGTTTTAATTGTTCTTTACATTTTTGAAGCCCCGGTAGCTCGATTTAGCTTATTCTATTAATAATTTATTCTAGGGTTCATATTTAGAAAAATACCCATAGGTGAAATGTGTTTATTTTGATGTTTTATGATAGAATATGAAGTCTAAAATTATGTTAAACAACTTTTGCTTAGTGATTTTAAGTGAAAACAGTAAAAGCGGCTTAATCGGTAAAAATACCTAATGTTCATAAGTACAAGTTAGAGTGAGAATTTGATGTTGCCATAGAAGGAAAAATGATCAGCATGCCATAAAACATAAGAATAAGGGATAAAGTTTAATTTCCGAGCTTTGGGGCAAATGTGTAAATATGTAAAAGTTTAGGGGCAAAATTGTAATTTTGCCAAAGTTAAGAGTTAAGGACTGTTTTGATGAATGTGAGTATTAAATAAGCTAAATTTTCTATTATAGATCAAGAAGAACGAAATCCAGAGTTAGATCGAGGAAAGAAAAAGATAGAGGATTAAATCAATATAGTTGATCGTATTTCGTTTTTCGAGGTAAGTTTATGAAGAAATAAATGCAATATTCTATTACTTTACATTTAATGTTGTTAAATTCCAGCATTTACATATTTATTCTGTAAAATTATTATTTAAAGACTCAAGTATGAATTGACGGAAAAACTATCTCAGAAAGTTCCGGTTGAACCTTAGGAATGTGTAGGATACAAATGTCATGACATTAGGGTTTAAGGAAATCATGTAAGACCATGTCAAGACATGGCATTGATATGTTACCATAAGGCAAAGGTCCCATGTAAGACCATGCCAAGGCATGGCATTGGTGAGTTCATAAGGCAAGGATACCACGTAAGACCATGTCAAGACATGGCAATGGTTAAGTTTCATAAGGAAAGGTACCCGCGTATCCTTAGTATTCCAAGTTGTTCAACGGAAAATTCAAGGAGTATTCTAAAGTAAAGGTAAGGCAAGTTCAAGCTAAAATGGTAAGGTAAGATAAATTCATGTTAAAAGGTAAGGCAAGTATACAAGTTTTAAGTATATTGAGTTAAAAGCTTAAGTGATCTTGACAAGAAAAATATAAGATAATTCACTAAGAATGTTGTTATCTATTTACATGTAAACTTACTAAGCTTTATGCTTACACCTATTCTTTATTTTTTTTATAGTATCACAAGCCAACTCGGGGATCGAAAGGACGTCGGAGATTGTTACACACTATCAAAGGATTATATTGGTATTTTGTGACTTTAACGTTTTAAGTTATGGCATGTATAGAGACTTAGCCATTTTATGTGTGTGACCTTATGATATGGTTTATTATGGACTTGTAAATGTTTGGTAATGATTAGCCATTAAAATGGTTAATTAAGAACATGCTTTGGAGGTTATGAGATGCCTAGTTGATAGTTATTTTAAAGAAATTATGTAATTATATGCAGGGGAATAGTTGGACAGCAGCAGTGACGTGATTTTGAAAAATCACCAAAAATAGTAGAAATTGAATTAGTTGTGCATGAGATATATAATTAAAGCTTAATGAGTCTATTTTCAAATGAAATAAATAAGAAGGTCATATGAATTCTGTACTAAGAGTAATTTGATTCGTAGTGAAGAGAGGTCAGAATAGTCAAATAGTAAAATAGGGGAAACTTTAAGAAAAATCTGGTATTGATTGACCTTACCAAAAATTATGGAAAAATTACAGTAAGAAGGTATATGAGTCTAGTTTCAAGAAAAAATTACGGATCTAGATTTCAAGTTTCATAGCTCAAGTTATAATTAATTTAGTGAACATGACGCAGACGGACAGTTTCAATTTTTATACCCAGAACTAGTAAGTTAAGTCTAGTAATACCTCGTGCTCGACTCCGGCAACGGTCTCGGGTAAGGGGTGTTACAGATAGATGGATAATCGATGATGGACCAAGACCCGTTATCTATAAAGATAAGAACTTATGGTGTAACTAAATGGATGAGAAACGACTGACGCCACAAGCAAAGCTTGATAAGTCGGAATCGAAACTCGTACTAAGGTTAGAGAGGAGATAAACTCACTCAAATGAAATATTCATTAAAGTCTGCCCCAAGCGTGCCTGTATCACCCTATTCCCTCATCTTCACTTTTATTCAAAAGTCGAAACTCCATTGTTCTTTTCTTTTCTTTCTTCTAAAAGCCGAAACCTCATAATCCTTTCTCTACATTCTTTTCTTTTGATCTTTGCTGAAGCCGAACCTACCTGTAGTCTGCCGAAATTCTCTTTTCTTCTTCCTGCCGATTCCTTCATTAAAAGCCGAATTTCCATAGATTTCTTCCAATCATCTTCTCTTCTAATCTTTTCAAAAAGCCGGAATCTCTAAGGGGTAGTCGAATTTTTTGTGTTAAGGTGAGTACCGATTTTTCTATCTCTTCACTTTCTCTTTCGGGTTTTGGAAGACAAAGCCGAAAAGCTAATGGTTTAATGGTTCTATGTATTTTCTTGTTGGGCGACATTCGGGAATTAAAGTAGATCTCTTAGATCTAAAAGCCGGAAACACTAGTCCCTGAATCTCATATCACTTTTCGGGATTTCAAGGTAAGGATTTCAATTCTCCTTAAGATGATCAACCGTTTTCCTTGCCACTGTTGTGCCTTAACCTAATGTTTCGTTACCGGCTTTTGAACAACACCTTAGGCAGATAGCAGTGGTGTTGGCTACGGATAACGTCGACTTAGAGGGTCTCGTTCTAACGATAATCAGGTGTGTAGATCTCTAACACACTAGTTATTTGTGATATATATATGTTATGGGCTTAAAAGCAGGAAAGAGGCTGTGTAGACAGTCGAAAAAAACCTGAAAAAGGGTTTGCAAAGGATGCCAGGTATGTAATCATAGAAATCTCTCTATGTGTATCGATGTATGCGATAAACTGAAATCTCTTAGGTAATACATTGTTTGATTTTGCATGTATGTATGCATGGGATGGGATTGATATGATAAAGGGGAAGAAGGTCGCATAGCGATCGGTGGCTTTGCCGCACAGGTCACATAGTGATCGGTCTTTATGACAGGCAGCTCAGCTGTCGAAATACTACGATGTATTATTAAGGTCGCATGGCGATCGGTGGCTTTGCCACATAGGTCACACAGTGATCGATCTTTAAGACAGGCAGTACAGCTGTCGTTATGGTGTGTAGCGGTTGGAGGTTGATTGTAGAAATCCTCAAGGTGTGATGGTTGGTATGGGTTGGTGTGTAGAGGATGGATTTCTGGGCTGGGATGGGCCATGATGCATATATAGTGACCCTTGTATACGGGCCAAGGCCATAATGTGTTTGTGGGCCAAGCCTTTGATGTGTTTTCGGGATTTACACACTGAGTCTTGGTGACTCACCCTATTATTTTTCCCTAACTTTGCAGATGAGCAGTAGATCGTGGACATGGGAGCCGAGGCGGACTCGAGGGGCCATCAAGTTTTTATCTTTATAGATTATTTCGACTTTTCTTTAAGTTTTCAATTTTGGAGTATTTATGTAATAAGGCCCCATAGTTTACATTCATCTAAGTAGTTTTTAATATTTACAACTTATTAAATTTTGCCAAAGGTTTATTTACTCAAAATAATAATACAAGGTTTTATTTACAAATGTCACTTATTTATTCAAATATTGTCTAATTAACCTATGTTTTCTGAAACCAACAAAGCGAAAGTTTTCAATGTACAACCCGTAGCATACCAGATCTGGTCGAAACTTATGGGATGGGTTTGGGGTGTTACACCGACTACTTGATCAGTGAATAGTGGTAGCTTCGGCTACATTACAGTGGTAGTTTCGGCTACATATCAGTGGTAGCTTTGGCTACATTACAGTGGTAGCTTCGGCTACATTACAGTGGTAGCTTCGGCTACATATCAGTGTGGCACTTATGTGCTAATTCTCTACGTATCCGTGTATATTCCGAGTGTTCAACGGGAAAATCGATTAAGTGAAATTATGTGTGACTTTGTAGTGATAAGTGTAGTTATATACATGTGTAACGTATGAGCAATATACTCGATGTGTAATCGGAAATTGGAAAGATTGTTATAAGTAATGAATACAACTAAATAGAGAAAGAGAGAGCAAAAATTTACAATAAAACTGTTTTGGACAGCAGCAGTGACATAAATTTGAAAAATCATCAAAAATAGTATAAATTGAATTATAAGTTACACAAGATATTGATTTAAATATTATTGAGTCTATTTTCATATAAAAGAAACAGAGCAAACAAAGGATTTTTATATTTTGAGATATTTAAATTCTTGTGAGATTAGTTCAGAATGATTATGTGATCCCCTGTTCTACCTTGGAAAATCATTAAAACTTGTACAAAAATAATTATGGGATATAAGTTATATGCTTGAAATCCTTAATGAGTCTAGTTTAAAATGAAACAAATTATAACATCATTTGAATTCTTTACAAGGAGAAAACTGATTCGTATTGAAAAGTGGTCAGAACAGTCAAACAATGAAATAGGGGAAATTTTAATGAATAAATTGTATTAATTGGCTAAGCCAAAAATTCTGAAAGTTTTATGGTATGAAGATATGTGAGTCTAGTTTTAGGGAAAATTAACGGATCTTAATTTGGAATTTTTTAGCTCGAGATATAAATAATTTAATGGCTATGACTCAAGTAGATAGCTTAAGATAAACATGAGTAAATGGTGGAACTATGTGTAATTATGATTCCATTATCTTGAGAACTTGTTGTGAGGATTTGTCATGTTGAGGCTTTGATAAGGCTATAAATAAGTTGGGAAAGTAAGAACTTAGCATTATTTATGCAAGCTATGACAGCTTTGTAGTAAGCTAAATTCATTGCTAATGCTTATTATTTTTACATGTGAACTTACTAAGCTTTATAAGCTTACCCCCTTTTCTTTCCCATGTTACAGAGTCCTACTAAATAAGCTCGGGTTGGAGGTCGTCAGAGATCGCTTCACACTATCAAGCTATCTATGGGTATCTTTATTTATAAATGATTTAAGCTATGGCATGTATAGGGGCTTGACTAAGTCATTTTGTATATGTGTTAATTAATTTGACCAAATGTATTGTTAAGTCTGGTAATGCCTCGTACTCGGTTTCGGCATAGGATAGGGTAAGGGGTGTTACAGGTTTTGAGATGAGAAAGTGATTTATAGATCGATGTGAAATCTATTATTGAATGTGTGAGTGTTTGGCCTTAATGCTATGAAAGGTGAAAGTTTATGAATGATGATAAATTATGAGTAAGGGGATTATGAGTAAGTGAATTAGATATAAATTGTGAGATGGAATATATGCATGATTATGATATTTCCATAAATGAATTGGTGACTGACTGTGTATTTGAGTTAAATGATTCAGGTACGTATAAGGTTTAACTGTTAAATGAAAAATAAGGTCAGTGAAGTTACTTAACGAGGAACGTGGATTATATGAGAAAAGTGATTGTATATGTTTATGTGATTAATTAAATTTGGCCTATTTGAATTGAATTATATATGTTTCTATGGTGAATTATTTGCTTATGGCTTACTAAGTTTTCAAAGCTTACTTTGTGTAACTTTTCCTATGTTTATAGAGTTTCGAAGACTTGCTCGGGTTGGAAGTCAAAGGAGATTTCATCACACTATCCAATTTTTTCTTCGTTAAATAAATGCTTGGAGATTTGGTTACGTGGCATGTATAGACTAGTTTTGATATTACTGGTTTTGAAATTGTATATATATATACACACACATATAGCCATGCGAAAATGGCTTGTTCTTAAAGTTAATGTATAGAGTTTAAATGAAATGGAGTAAAGATGTTATAAACTAGTTAACCATATCTTGCAATGAAACAGTTTTTGGTTAGCAGCAGTGACGTCATTTTGAAAAATTACCAAAAATAGAAGAAAGAGAATTAGAAAGTGAATAAGATATATAATTAAAGCTTATTGTGTCTATTTTTATATGAAAGAAACAGAGTAGGCAAAGGAATTTTATATTCTGTGATATTTAAATTTTAGTGAGACTGGTTATGAATGACTTCGTGGTCTCCTGTTCTGTTTTGGAAAAATCATTCAAAATTGTACAAAATGAATTATGAGTTATAATTTATATTTATAGATTCCTTAGTGAGTCTATTTTCAATAGAAACAAGTGGTAACAACATATGAAAAATTTACAATTAGATAATTGAATTTAGGTTAAGAGATGTCAGAACTATTGGTCAGTGAAACAGGAGAACTGTACTAAATGGCTAAGCCAAAAATTCTGGAAAAATTTTAGTAAGAAGATATATGAGTCTAGTTTCAAGAAAAATTTATGGATCTAAATTTTAAGTTTCCTAATTTGAGTTATAGTCAATTTAGTCAACATGACGCAGATGGACAGTTTCAATTTTTATACCCCAAATTAGTAGTTAAGTCCGGTAATACCTCGTAACCCCTTTCCGGCGACTGATAAGGGTTAGGGGTGTTACACCACCAGCCACCAATAATTCCACTAGAAGTGCATTATCGCATTTAACCTTAATCTGATTTTATTTTAATAACCTTGATTACTTCAAATCAAATAATTCAAAGAATAGCTAACTTTAATAATTAACCCAAAGTATTAATTCATCAAATTTGTTGAGATTTACTTTATTTTATTACTATACCTAGTTTTTTTTCTAGTGTGATACAAGTTGATTGTATTTAATAATAAAATTTATACTAAATAATTTCATATTAAATTTTATTTATTTTTGTCGAAACCATTTTTTTTGTAAACGGGGTCGACTTTGGTTTTGAAAAATGAAAACGAAAACGGGAGTCGCCACCAATCCTTTTTGATGAGGTGTGATCGGGTCACCTCGTAATTCAATCATTTTAATAAAAAATTAAATTTACTAAAACGGTGATTTTTGGTCTACGAAATTCAGAAAGTAGGTTCGGGAGTCGGTTACGCGTGAGGAAGGAGTAGTACCCTCGTCACGCCCAAAATTGGTACCTAATTTATTATTTAATGTCTTAATGTCGAAATTTGTAATTTTGGAAAATATTTTAAAATGCGATCCTTTTTAATGTTAATTTTAAAAACGCTTGAATAAAATTGAAACGAGTATCAAAGTCCCACTTGTCCCCAATAACAATATGTCACATCCCGTAAGTTAGGATGCGACATTCGAGCCCCCGAGAATAAGTTCGCCTTTAGTTTTTATTTTAAAACTTAGGTATTTTAAATTTAGAAGGATGTTCTGTAACGCCCCGAATTTTTTGGCCTAGATGAATTGGGCTTTGGGTCTCAGAAAATTTTTTAAGTGAGCGAAAAAATGACAATTGGCATGTGGGCTTTGAGGGTTAATGAATTTGGAATGTCTAGGGATGTTGGAGATGTCCTGGGATCCAGTAAGGGTATAGGAAAAATTTTGGTTTTAGCCCAAGGGAACCGTGACTTCAGTTAGTAGGCCTTTTAAATAAACAAAGAAGAAAAATTACACAAAAGAGCTTGTGGTGTAGTGGCAAAGTGGCGCCACTTAGGGAGCAGGGAGGTGGCGTCATTAGCAGGCAAGGGAGTCCAAGGTTCGAGTAGTGGCATGGTATTTTATTAGGGTATTTATTTTGCAGATTGTACGGCCAGAGTTTGTGTTGGATTTGAATTCTAGCTTTGGAGAGTTTGAATTGGTCTTGTGAGATGGTTGTGGAGGAAATCAAGTAGGGATAAGGGGAGAGTATCTTAGAGTAAATTTAAACTAGAGATTGAGGAGTTACCAGGGAGAAAAGTTAGGAGCTGAGAAGTGTGAAGAGTTGGTGCTGTTTTGGGAAGTGGAAAGTGTATAAATTCAGCTTAGGAGGGTAAATGAGTGTCGTTTTTGGGTCTTTTAAGGGGTATTATGAATTTTCATTGTGGCTTTCAGCATTTGGAGAGTTTTGCAAATAGGTCAGTCTTTCTTTCTTTACCGAATATCCTGTAGTTACCCTCACACAAGAACATTTGATCTTTTTCTTTTCTTCTTGTTACCTTTTCCAAACCCTCTAAAGCCGAATAATTCCACCCTCCCTTTGCCGAAATTCTTTTTGTGCCATCACTATTTCTTCAACCTAGTCGATTCTTGTGTAAGTACTTTACTCTTTCAATTGATCTTGCTAGAATCGACTTCCCATCTCCCTCACTCTTTCTAAATCGATTTTGGTAGGGGATTAATATCGAATCTCTATTCTTCAGATATCTACCGAATAACTCTTTATGCGTTTCGGGATTCGGGTAAGTATTCTTCACTTTTGGTTTTGAAGTTTGTCCGAATGGTCGTAAGTAATGTAAGGGTGACTTAAGATGGATATAAGTCACTTATGGTTCAGTTTTTAATAATTAAGATTAATGCAGATTTAGAAAGTACTCGTGATTAGTGATAGAGGAAAAGCTATTAAGCTTGGTGTTTGAAGAAAGGTTAAGGATCATGGCTAAGGAGATCGCAGCGCATTTTGTTATCAAGTGTGTACATACACTATACACACACAATGGATTAGGAAATCTCGAAATCCTGAAAGTTTGGCTTCGGTAGTCTTGCGAATGTGCGAACACTGGTATATAGAAATGGAATCGATAACAGAGACCGCATAAGCGATCTCATAGACTTGGGTCGTGTTTTGGCCAATCGGGCCAAAATGGGCAAAATGGGCTCGATGGGCCGTAGGCTCAAAATAAGCGAATTTGATGATTTGGTAATAAGTGATAAACGAGTCATGCTGGTTACATGGCTTGGAATTGATTTGGGCCAGATGGGCCATATGAATGTGATTTAGGCCTAATGGGTCATACGAATGAGATTGGGCCTGGGGGACCACATGAACGTATGTGAATTTGTTTGGGCTTTGTAATGGGTCTTGGGCTTAGTATTTGGTAATTACTTAACCTTACATAAAATTTTAATAATTTATTAAGTACGACTGTGAACAAGTCATAAGATTTAAGTGTGCCAATGGTCATATGCTTGTCTAGGATTAGATCTAGGGAAAGCTTGGTACTTAAACGGTCTTAATGACCCACCTCCTCTTCTCTGGAATCTTACCTGGTGTAACACCCCTTGCCCGTATTCAACGCCGGAATAGGGTACGAGGCATTACCAGAATTACAAATTTATTTATCAGACATTTTATTTCATCTAGCATTTATATTTGAAATCAATCAAAATAAAACATATTGTCCCTTAAATATATTTATTTTTATCGACATATCTTACTTGAATTTATTACTCGTTTCATCATACTTAATTACCTTGTATTATCATATTAAATATAATCACATATTTACATGTCATGATAAATATAATTCACTTGCCGTTTCTTCATAAACATAAAACAGTTAATTCATCATATCAATATTTCACGTACCATCAACTTATATTTCCTTATATCATATAATTAAGTTACACGAACTTACCTGATTAAATTTGCAAAAATATCAAAATTGGGGGCACTTTGGAAATTTTCTATTTTCATTGATTTTTCATCGATCTTAATCTAAATTAATAATTTCATTCAATTTTGCAATTTTAAATAATAAAATAATCCATTTCATGCAAATTGATCATTTCCACATTTTTACAAAATTAATCACAAAGTTTTACTTTTATTCAATTTAGTCCCTGAGCCTAAAACATTTCAAATTAGCCATACTACCTAAATATTCATACATATTTTCCTCCTCCTCCTCTCCATTCCACATCCTTAATGTATATAACATGCTATAAGTAACATTATCAATAATTTCATTAATTACTCATAAGTATATTCAAAACTGTCCATTTGAGTTATGGTCACTAAATTATTTATTTCCAGAGCTATAGAACTACAAATGAAGAGATCTTAATTTTTCCTGAAACTAGACTCACATATCTTCTTACCATAAAATTTTCAGAATTTTTTATTTAGCCAATTAGTACATTTTATTCTTTAAAGTCACCCATGTTCTGCTGTCTGGCAGTTCCGACCCTTCTTCACTAAAAATTAATTATCTTTTTATATAGAATTCAGATGATGTTATAGTTTATTTCTTATAAAACTAGACTCATTAAGGAATCTATCCATATAAATTATGTTCCAAAATTATTTTTATACAATTTTTGATCATTTTTCCAATTCAGAACAGGGGATCTCGAGATCACTCTGAACCAGTCTTACCAAAATCTAAATATCTCAAAATACAGAATTTATTTTCTTTCTCTGTTTCTTTCTTATAAAAATAGACTCAATAAGCTTTAATTTCATACCTCAATCAACTTCTAATTCCATTTCTACCATTTTTGGTGATTTTTCAAAGTTACCTTACTGCTGCTGTCCCAAAACTGTTTTCTTATAACTCATTTTACAATTTAATCCTAATTAAGTTTACTTATTTTCTTAACTTAATTCATACTTTGTTTCTTCTTAAATTCCTTCCATATTCAACTTGACTATCTAATATTCATATTAAAACTTTAATTTCTAATTTCTTCCAAATTAATCCCTCTAACACAGCTTATAGCATACTTTACATTTTAATCCTCTTACTAATTCTAACTTAAATTTCATTCAATTTAATCCCTGATTCATCTTTTTCTTCAACATCAACTACACTTGAAAACCTAAAAACTCTCAAAATATCAACTTAGTTTCATCAAAACCTTGCTTTAAAGCTTCTAAAACATCAAAATTAAGTAAAAAGGGCTAAATTGACTTACCTATCATCTTCCAAGCTTCAAACTTTCTATTTTTCCTTTTTCTTTCTTTCTCCCCTATTTCTTCTCTGTTTCGTCTTACTCTCTGGTTCTTTTCTGTTTCTCCCCCCTTTTTCCTTTTGTTTTTGTTTGTATATATATAATAATATAATAATATAATAATATACTTTAAAAAAAATCTCAGATTTTCATACTTAAACCGCCTCAACTTTACAAAATGGTATAATTGCCATTTTGGTCCTTCATAATTTCTTTTAATCTATAATTCAACTTTTACACCTTTTTCAATTTAGTCCTTTTCATTTAATTACATATCCAAACGTTAAAATTTCTCAACTAAACTTTAATAATAACTTAACGACACTCCATAAATATTTTTAGAAATATTTATGGCTCACTTTATGAATTCGAGGTCTCAATACCTCGTTTTTGGCCCAATTTTTCTAATTAATTCTTTTAGTTCACAAAATTCACTAATTTTAAAATATTTCTAAAATCACACTTAACTTATAATTATCGATTAACAAAGTTTTCAAACTTTTTCGTCAGATTTAGAAATCTCGAATCACTGTTCCGAAACTATTGAAATTGGGCTGTTACACCTGGTGCGTAGTGTCTATTCGCTTTAGCCGCGAGGACTTGTTGATGGGTCAAGGTTCGTAATTAAGACCCATACTGTTATGAATTACTGAAATACCCCTGTAAGGTAGGATTACAGAAATACCCTTGATTTGTGAAATGACTAAAATACCCCTATGTGTTGAATATAAGATTTATAGATGTTAATGTACGTTTGCCGCATTCATATGATATTTTGTTTAGGTTGCATATGGGTTGGGAATTATGGAACGGAGGAAGTATATGAAGATCACATGGTTGCTTGACAACTGTGGATCCACCGATGGCTTTTTAAGCCTATTATATGATTAGCAGCTTTGCTGCAATGTTTGGTAGTACCGCAACTGGGCTACCCTTGAAGTGTATCGGATGGGTGGGTCGATTTAGAAATCGCCACAGAAGTGTTTCGGTTGGACAGAGACGAAATGTACTGGATGGATTATTTGGGGAGGGTTTGCACAGCATATAATAGCCCGATTTTAGGCCTAATCGAAATAGTGGTTTCGAGGCCACAAATCTGAAGAGGAAAATCTTATTTTTATTATATCTTTATGGTCTACAATTTCTTAAAATAATTTCGTGAAAATTTCGTTCGAAAATTTTGACGTTTGGGCACTTAATTTAGTCAAAAGGACTAAATTGTAAAAGTGCAGAAGTTGAGTTCTACATGCTAGAGGTGCCCAATTGTTATGAAATTTTAAATTGGGGGTCCTTATATGGTAATTAGACCATTGGTTAAGTTAGTGGACAAAAATAGACATGGTTAGGCATGTTTCCAAAGTTTTTTCATTAAGGGCATTTTGGTTATTTAGTTATTAAAATGAATTAAAAACAAAATTAAAAGCCAATTTTTGTCCATCCTCAACCCCTCGGCCGAAATTTGCATCAGTGGGCAAAAAACCCAATCCCTGGACACGTGGCTGTTTCTCAAAGCATCAATGGGTTAGGGACTAATTTGTAATGCGCGTAATGTAACACCCCTTACCCGTATTCGACACCGAAATAGGGTACGAGGCATTACCGGAATTACAAATTTATTTATCAAAAATTTTATATCATTTAACATTTATTTTTGAAACCAATCAAAAATCAAACATATTATCCCTTAAAACATATTTATTTTTCTCATTTCATGACTTACTTGAATTTATTTCTCGTCTCAACATATTTAATTACCTTTTATTTACATATTACAGATAATCACATATTGACATGTCATGATAAATATCATTCTCTTGCCGTTTATTCATAAACATATATTAGTTAATTCATTATATCAATATTTCACGTGCTATCAACTTATATTTCCTTATATCACATATTTAAAGTTACACGAACTTTACGGCTAAATTTGCGTAAATACCAAGATTCAAGGGCATTTTGGTAATTTTCCATTTTCATCGATTTTTCAACCGATCTTAATCTAATTAATAATTTCATTCAATTTTGCAATTTTAAATAATAAAATAATCCATTCCATGTAAATTGGTCATCTCCAACATTTATACAAATCTAATCATAAAGTTTTACTTTTATTCAATTTAGTCCCTGAGCCTAAAACATTACAAATTAGCCATGCTAGCTGAATATTCATACATATTTTTCCTCCTCCTCCTCTCCATTCCACATCCTTAATGTATATAGCATTCTATAAGTAACATTATCAATAATTTTCAACATTTACTTATGTGAATATTTAAGCTGTCCATCCGTGTCATAGTCACTAAATTATTTTTATCTGGAGCTACAGAACTCCAAATGAAGAACCGTTAATTTTTTCCAGAATTTTTGGTATGGCCAATCAATACCAGATTATTCTTAAAGTTTCCCCTGTTTTACTGTTTGACTGTTCTGACCTCTCTTCACTACGAATCAAATTACTCTTCGTACAAAATTCGTATGACCTTATTGTTTATTTCATTTGAAAATAGACTCATTCAGGATTCTAAAAATATAAAGTTAAGCCCCTAATTATTTTTCTCAATTTTTATGATTTTTCAAAGTCAGAACAGGGGATCCTGAAATCACCCTGAACCAGTTTCACTAAAATTTAAATATCTCATAATACAGAACTTATTTGCTTTCTCTGTTTCTTTCATATGAAAGTAGACTCAATAAGCTTCAATTTCATATCTTACTCAGCTTCTAATTCCACTTCTACGATTTTTGGTGATTTTTCAAAGTTACTCTACTGCTGCTGTCCAAAACAGTTTTGTTATAGCTTATTTTACAATTAAATCCTTTACCCAATTCTAACTTCAAATTCTTTCAATTAAACCACTAATTCATCATTTTATTCATCATATGCTATATTCAACAGCTTTAAAACTTCAAAAACTTCAACTTAAATTCATCAAAACTTTGTTCTAAAACTTATAAAACATCAAAATTAAAAGAGAAGGACTAAATTAACTTACCAATTAAACTTCCAAGCTTCAAACCATCAATTTCTCCTTTTTCTTTCTTTCCCCTTTTTCTTCCCCTGCTTTCGTCTTGTTCTCTGTTTCATTTTCTGGTATTCTTCTTTTACTTCTTTTGGTTTATATATATATAATAATATAATAATATAATAATATAATAATATAATAATATAATATAATATAATATAATATAATAATATACTTTTAAAAAATCTGAGATTTTCTTACGTTAACCGCCTCAACTATGCAAAATGGTAAAATTACCATTTTGATCCTTCATAATTTCTTTTAATCTATAATTTAACTTTTACTTTCATTTCAGTTTAGTCCTTTTCATTTAATTTCCTACCCAAACGTTAAAATTTTCTAACGAAAGTTTAATAATAACTTAATGACACTCCATAAATATTTTTAGAAATATTTATGGCTCACTTTATGAATTCGAGGTCTCAATACCTCGTTTTTGGCCCAATTTTTTTTCTAATTAATTCTTTCAGTTCACAAAATTCACTAATTTTAAAATATTTCTAAAATCACACTTAACTTATAATTATCGATTAACAAAATTTTCTAACTTTTCGTCAGATTTAGTGATCTCGAATCACTGTTCCGACACTATTAAAATTGGGCTGTTACACGTAAGATCTGTGGTCCAATTAAAAAATAAAAATGAAAGAAGGATCGAATTATAACATCCCAAAAAGAGGAGGGACCTGGGGCATAAATAGCCCCTAAAAGGAAAACACGCAAATCCTGAGGCCTACAAGGGTCGGGTCGGGTCAGCCTCCTCAAAACGACATCGTTTTGGGGGTTTTCAGCACTCACTGAAACGGTGTCATTTTGCAATAGTATATAAGCCACCCTTTTGCCCCAAATAAATCATTTATCAGTGTTTAAAAAAAAACTCCCTCTCATTTTTTTTGAAATGGCCTTAAGCCAGCCCCCAAATTCCGGTCATCGGCTACCGTGGCAGCCGCCTGTCGTCGGCGTCGATGCCGCCGTATGCAGTGGCCTGAAAATCGCTCAAGACCCCTTTTTTTCCCCTTTTTCCGACGATCGAAAATCGGCGAGTGATCTTCCCTTTTTTTTATATTATGCATGTATATGTATAAAAAGGAAAAAAAACAGATTCGAGAAAAAGGAAAAAAATAAAAATAAAACCACCTTTTTGTTTTTGATTCGATTTCTCTTTTTGTATTTCTTTTCTTTTTGTGAACTTTCTCTGTTTTTTTTTTTTAATTTCAAAAATCTATAAAAAAAACATTGTTGGAATACAAGGCTTTTATAGCTAGAGAAAATACAAGTTTATTATTTAGTCTCTGTTGCATTCTGGCTCTGTTTTCGTTTCTTTTTCTTTGCAGGCAAGGTCAACGAGCCTTGGGCGGCGTGCATGCTAAGGACGCACATGGAGGGGGGTCGGGCGCAAAGGAGGTTGCGGCGCCTAGGGTTTCAGAAACCCTAAAATTTTCTTAAAAAAATTTAATTCGTGGGCCTAAAAATGGGCTGTAATTGTTGGGTTGTTTGATTGTTGTTAATGGACTATGGGGTTTGTTTTTTTGTTTTATTTGTTTTTGGTTAGGCACGAGCAAATTGGGCCTGTTACAATTTTAATATAGTATGTATATAATTTATAAAGAAATTAAAATATAATAATTGAAAATATAAAATATTAAAAAAAAACTAATAAGTAATATTACTCAACTTGTGTGCATGCATTTTATATAAAATAATTTATAAAAAAATTATATTTAAAGTTCAAAAATAAGAATAATTAAAAATAGTAAGACAATAATAAAAATGCTGAACTTAAAATGTTTGGATTAGCAAAATTTTGGTACCCTGAAGTATTAAATAAGATAAAAGATTTCTGCAAATTGAATAAAATTGTTGTTAAGTGTGTTAATATTTAAATGATGTTTTAATAGTTAAAATATATTTTAATATATTGTATGATATTCATAATAACAAAATATTAAAATTACTAGTTACTTTCTTTATTAAAACTTTTTATATTTTTATATATTTATACAAAATATAAGAAATTTAATTTAATTTTAATTAACTCGATTAATCATCAGTTCTTTTTGAATCGACATAATAAATGTAGGGGCATATAGTATTTGTAAATAAACCACAAAAATAGTCACTTTTATTTGTCCCAGATTACATTTTAGTCACTTATATTTGAAATGTTACGTTTTAGTCACTTATGTTATTGTTTTGTTACGAAATAGTCACTCTGTAGTTAAGCTCCATTACCTTCCTAATGACAATCTTACGTGGCAGTCCAAATGTGGGTTTTAAATGCCAACTTGGATGTCCAATTGGGATAATAATATCTTTTTAGTCAAAATAGAAAATAAAATTAAAAGAAAGAGAGACAAACGGTTTTTCTTTTTCAGTTCAAAGTGCAATTAATTTAAAATTTTTAATTAATTAAATTTATTTAATTAAAAACCTATTCTCGTCCTAGTTGGACATTCAAATCGGCATTTAAAACCCATTTGGACTGTCACGTAGGATTTCTATTAGAGAGATAACGGAGCTTAACGGTAGAGTGACCATTTTGTAACAAAACTATAACATAAGTGACTAAAACATAACATTTCAAACAGAAGTGACTAAAATGTAATCTGAAGTAAACAAAAGTGGCTATTTTTATAATATACCCATAAATAAATAAACCCTCGGCTTTTTTTAATTAGTTGTCATTTGTTTTCTTCAGTTTATAAAAAAAAACAGTTACAAAGGAATTTATTACATCTCATTTGTTATCTATCTTAGTGATTATTTCATGCACCCGCTTTTTTAAATTTTATTTAGATTTTTTTATGTTTTTAAAAAGAATAAATTTCAAATTTATACATTAATTTTAATTAAATAAATAATTTAATACATAAATTTTTATTTGATGTAATTACACACACGAAATGGGCAAATATCCAGAAAATACAAAAAAAAATACAAAATTTACCGGAAAGGACAGGTTTCAAAAATATTGACCGGAAAGGGCAATTTCCCCAAAAAATGCGTCCACGTCAGCGCGTTTTTCGGGGAAAACGGCCTAAAGCGCGTCCCCGGGGGAGCGCTTTAGGCAGTTTTCCCCCCTGACGTGGACGCAAGTGGGAACGCAAGTAGGAAGAAAATGGCAGCAAAATTAGGCACCGAAAGTTGATGTGATGTGAAAAAGTTGATGTGAAAATTGGCATGGGATAATTGCAATTTTGGTCCCTATTTGAATAGGTAATTTGCAAGATTGATCCATAAACCTCAACTATAAATAGGACTAACCATTTCTCATTTTCTTCATCCCACAATTTGCCATTCTCTACTTAAGGCATTGTTCTCTCTCCCTTTTGTAAATTTTCACTTGTATTTTGGGAGTGAAATATATTTGTTAGTGCCCGAAGACGTAGGCAAAACGTGCCGAACCTCGTTAAAATTCTGGTGTCTATCTAGGTTATTTATTTTTCATATCTTGTGAGTGTGATCATAGTTATTTATTGTGCTATTAAATTACGATTGAGGGATATTCTGGCTAGGAAAGATCTGGTACTTAAGTGATCATTGTGATCCACCTCTCTTTCCTAGGAATTGAACTTAGTGTGATTTTTGAAGATGATGAATTATACTCTTTTACACCATCCACTTGCAATGAGTGAACGTATTAATGCTATTATTTACTACGATGGTGAAGTGCGTGACACCGAAAATGTTGTTATTTTCTTATCGGAGAACACAACGCGATTGAGTTTTAATCGGAACATCGATTTGGTAGAACTTCGCAAAAGAATTAGGCGTAAAATATTCGGAACAACGCTAGTGAAAGTTCAGTCTAATAAGTATATATTTTGCGGTTCAGTTGATCCGGTGAGATATGACTCATTCGACATCAAAGGTCCTCGGAGCCTTGAGGCAATGGTGGAGACTCATCTTGCCAGTGGTTCACCCTATATCGAGGTATATGTAGAATTTTCATATCCAAGTGATCTGGCTGCAACCTCAACATCTAGTATCGTTCGAGGGGAATACACGACCCCAAGTCGACACTCTGTAAGTGGAAGGCAAAACACAGAAGTGCCTGTGTGCGATCGTAGTATGGAAAACATAACCTCTGCACGACACTCGGTTGGTGGATGGGACATGCATATCCGTCATTCGACGTCGGATGACAGAAATACGTATTGGGGGACGTCATCAACTTCTAGTGGATGGCAATCCACATACGATTGGGATCGTTACGAAAGATGTTTAAGGAGAGATGATGTATTACCGATGACATCCACCAGCGAGGGGCCCTCATTTGTTGCAGGTTATGGAGGATCGGACGATGAATCCGATGTGGATCCACCTCGGGAGCCAGGGCACGACGGTGCGCGAAGTTGGATTATTTTCGAATCGGAGCCCGTTCCAATTGTACCAAGACGCGTTGAGGCGGTTCGGACGAAGAAGAAGAAGATCCGCTATTCAGGCGTACTCACCTCCAAATTTCACATGCATAATGTCGATCTATCTCAAGATGATGCATTGGAGTTTCCTGAACTAGCACACCGGACGCGTGACCGTACAAATTCTTCGTTAGATTCGGACCAATTAGAAGTTGGTAACCAGTTTTCCAACAAGAATACTTTTCTTGCTGCATTGAAACAATACAGCATCAGGAACGGGGTTAACTACACTATGGTTAAATCAAAGCTCGATAGGTACGAGGCAAAGTGTGCAGTGCAAGACGGCACATGTTCATGGAAAATCATGGCGTCGTTGAGGAAAAGAACAGGGATGTGGGAGGTGAAAAAGTACAAAGGTCCGCATACATGTCTTACCAGATGATAAAGACCACTATGTGTTCAATGATTTGAATAACACTAAGATTATGTAATGTTGCATTATTTAACGTACTTCATTGACAGGTGTAACACAAGATCATCCGAGGATGGATTCAGACATGTTGGCTGATTTAATAATCCCGACGGTGAAGGCCGATCCCAAAACTCACGATGCGACTTTAATTGGCAATATTCGTAGCCAAATAGGGTACACGCCTCTACTGTAAAGGCTTGGATAGCCAAGCGTAAGGCGTTGGAAAAAATTGCACGGTCGGTAGGACGCTTCATATAATGAAGTGTGGCAGTGGTGTCAGGTGCTGGAGAGGTATGTCTCAGGCAGCACAACAGACCTTGAAACGGAACTTGCGTACTACAACGATCGTCTGCTCCGTGGATACACAGTGTTCAAGCGTCTGTTCTGGACATTTAAGCAATGCCGAGATGCTTGTACATTCTGCAAGCCATTGGTACAAATTGACGGTACCTTTATATATGGTAGATATACGCATCGGCTATTGCTAGCTGTGGCACAAGACGGCTGTGGGAGAATCCTTCCGATTGTGTTCGCAATAACACCGGAGGAGTCAGCTGATGATTGGGACTTCTTCCTATCTAGGTTAAGGAGGCATGTTTGCCCCCAACTTGACATATGCGTTATATCGGATCGGGGCCCTGGAATACTTGCGGCAATAGAATGCCAGGGAAGCATGTGGCATCACACACACCATCGATATTGCCTGAGGCATGTCGCATCCAACTACTATGGGCAACATCGATCTAAAAGATAAAAACGGCAAGTGATCGATATGGGTATGAAATATATATTAATACAATTTCTTTTGAAAATTCAATTTATTCACAATTGAAGAGTGGTATGTAATATTCGCTATCAACGTATATTAGCAGGGTATGAGATCAATAAAGACCGTTTTCACGAGATGCTGGCCAGTTTGCGCTCAGATAACGCCGAAAGCGCAAGCTACCTGTGCAATATTCCTTTCGAACAGTGGACACAAGCATATGACGGCGGCCTACGATATGGGCATATGACCACAAACCTTGCCGAATGCATAAATTCTGTTCTGAAAGGAACCCGTCATCTACCGATTACAGCAGTTGTGCGAGAGACATATTTTCGGTTAGCGACACTATTTCCGAAGAGAGCAGCGAGTTATAGAGGGCAAATGAAAGGAGGCCATATATGGAGCTCGAAGGTCTTGCAAGAAATTAACCGTGGGAAGGCACGGGCGAACACCATGCACACAGTGTGTCACGACCGCGACAGCCTATGGTTTCGTATCACGGAGTTTGACAGACCGAACCAAGGTATTGTTGGTGGGCATTATCGTATACACTTGACAAATAGGACATGCGATTGTGGGATATTTGATGCACTTCGTTACCCATGTGCCCATGTATTTGCGGCTTGTCAGAATCTCCGTATTGATCCCATGAGCTATGTCGACGAAGTGTACAAATTAGAAAACATGTACAACGTGTGGAGACACGTATTCTCACCAGTCCCAGATGAACGTAAGTGGCCATCGGTATCGCTTGCACCGTATAAGCTGTTGCCGAATAGAGAATTGAGGCGCAAACCAAAAGGTCGACCTTCCTCGACTAGAATACGCAACAATATGGATATCCAAGAACCGACCAATCAAAGTCGGTGGTGCGGATGGTGTAGGAACCCGGGCCATACATCTCGCTCGTGTCCAAATCGGAATAGTTGACCGTGTTCTTAGCTTGTTTGTCTCTTGCTGGCTATGTTATAGTGAAGAACTAACATTAAACTCAATTTTATTAAATATAAAAAACAACTTTTTTTATTCAAAAAATAAAAAAATTTATTACAATTTAAAAAATAAAAAAGCCCATCCTAATCAATGTTGATGCCGGTGGGAACCAAAGGCTGATCGGGCGGTCGGCGATTCTGTTTCTGTGCTGGATTCCTCCTTCTTCTAGCTTCCGGCGGGAGTCGTGGAACCTCAGGCGGGGAATCGGGTTCCTCCGGCAGTGGGTCTCGTTCTGGGTGTTGCGATGATGACCCACCTTGATAAAATAATGACCCCGGAGGTGTTTGCATAAACCACGGCGGGGGTGACTGCATCCCGTATGGTGAAGGAGCCTGGTAGAAAGAACTGCTCCCCGATGGCGCCTCCTCTAATCCCACACCCGACGTCGGCCTCACGATCGGCTGGCCAACAGGAGTTGTCGGGAACGGACTCGAACCCGGCCATGCATTCCAACCTGGGGTGGGAGTAGGAAAAGGAAACATATATGGGTTAGGAGGATACATATAAGGGCGTGGTACGCACTGGCATAAAGCGTGACGCATTTGTGATGTCGGTGTTGTCGGTGAACTCGATGGGCCCGGTGATTGTGTAGGCGCGTTGATGGGCCCGATGTTGATGGGCGTGATGATGTGTAGGTGTAACACCCTAACCCGAACCATCGCCGAACAGGTTACGAGGCATTACCGGACATATCGGACAATTTGCAAATATAGATTTTGTTTAATATAAATTTGGTGACATTTACGCTTATTAATATATAAAACCCCAGTAAAATAAATCGTATTCATTTCAATAATTAACCAATTCATTTGATAAATTCATTTTCTATTCTAAATACCTTCTAATCAAACTCAATCAATATAATATCAACTTAAATTTATCAAAATATTAGTTAGATTAAAATAAATATACTCCTTTCATTATAATTCTTAAGCTTGTAATACTAACATTTTTAACCATTTACATTCAAACATAATAACATTTATACACAACCTACGTACATGCCACATTATAAAAGGAAATATACATCACCAAAAGTTCTTTGAAGTCGGGTGCCGCTTCGATTTGGTTCGATGATTTGACTTCTACAACTCGCGCACGGAAGAAACCGTGACACGAGTATACATATACTCGAGTGGTATTACCATAATTCAAATTATAAACATAATAATCATATCATTAAATCATATAACTTTAATTTAACTAACCCAATTCAAACATAAGTTTATCATTCTCAATATATTCATACAATTCAAATTTAGCTATTTAACAATTGAAATAATACACAATCATGTTGAGCCATTACCCATTTCTTGAACCAATGGTTCATACTTTCTTTTCTCATGCTCATATTTCAATCACATTTTTCAGTTCATGTTCTATTTCCGCATTTCTTCCAATGGCTCAACCATTTCATTTTATTCAATTTAACCTTTTCTTTATTTACCCCTATTAATGCACTCGGACCTTAACGGATACACGGATTCCAACCCAACACTCGAAGACGGCACAATGTGCCTTAACGGTAATAAAGATATCGACACACAAAGTGTCGAATCGTAATGATAACAATATCGATATTCAACACACAAAGTTTGAACTCAGAACGGTAATAACGATAACGATATCGACACACAAAGTGTCGAATCGTAATGATATGCGAATAGATGAGTGAGTCGGCACGTAAGTGCTCGATCGATAAGCCGGCAAAATCCCGTACTCTTCCATGTCCTATGGCATGCCAATTATATCCGACTTTGCCCGACTAGTTAATAGGGTATTTGGTTCTCAATTTCATTTTCATTTTCATAATAAATTCAATTTCAATATTAATTACACTTTTCCATATCAATCCAGATACAATTCAATTTCAATAAAAACACTTACCTTATAATTTACTTACCATATCCATAAATTAATCTAATATTTAATGAATAAATAAATAGCTTGAATTATAGTAATACAAACCCGAATTTGCTTGATTATTCCTCGGTAACCTTCTCCTTTCCTTTATGGGTTGATGCCTCGAGTTCCTTTTTAGCTACGAAAATAATAATTTACAATATTAATTACAACATTAAATTACAATAAATAATTGAATTTTATTCAATTTCTACTCTTCCTCTTCATTCCACATCTTTTATACACAATTCTATTATTTACTTATAAGTTCTTTCTAGGCTGTCTACCTGAGTCATTGTCACTAAATCATCTATATCTGGAGCTACGGAACTCCAAATTAAGATCCGTAAATTTTTCCTGAAACTAGACTCATATATATTTTTACTGTAAATTTTTCAGAATTTTTGGTATGGCCAATCAATACCAGATTATTCTTAAAGTTTCCCCTGTTTCACTGTCCAACTGCTCTGACCTCTCTTCACTACGAATTAAATTACTCTTTGTACAGAATTTAGGTGGCCTCCTTGTTTAGCTCATTTGAAACTAGACTCATTAAGGAATTTAACCATATAAATTATGTTCCAAAATCATTTTTATACAATTTTTAATGATTTTTACAAGTCAGAACAGGGGATCTCGAAATCACCCTGAACCAGTTTCACTAAAATTTAAATATCTCACAATACAGAACTTATTTGCTATCTCTGTTTCTTTCATATGAAAATAGACTCAATAATCTTTAATTTCATATCTCACTCAACTTCTAATTCCATTTCTACGATTTTTGGTGAATTTTCAAAGTTACTCTACTGCTGCTGTCTTAAATCTGTTTTCTTATGACTTATTTTGCAATTAAATCCTAGTTAAGTTTACTTATTTTCTTAACTTAATTCATGCTTGATTCTACTTAAATTCCTTCCATATTCAACTTGATTACAAAATTTTCAAAATAAACCCTAATTTATAATTTCTTCCAAATCAATCCCTATAATACAAAACTTATAGCTTACTTTACAATTTAATCCTTTTACTAACTCTAACTTAAATTTCATTCAATTTAACCCCTTGTTCATCTTTTTCTTTAACATAAACTATACTTAAAAACCAATAAACTCTCAAAATATCCACTTAGTTTCATCAAAATCTTGCTTTAAAGCTTCTAAAACATCAAAATTAAAAGAATAGGACTTGATTGACTTACCTTTTAAAGTTTAAAACCTTGAATCTTTAGTTTTTCCTTTTTCCTTCTTTTTCTTCTTTCTTTCCTGCTTGTTTCGTATGCTCTCTGTTCTCTTCTGTTCTTCTTTGTTTCTTTTTTATTATTTCATTTACTATTTACTTTATTATATAATATAATATTATATTAATATAATTATTTAATAATATTAATAATATATTTTAACACATAAAATCTCAGATTTTTTAAGCTTATGCCGCCTCAACTTATGCTAAATGGCATAATTGCCATTTTAGTCCTTTTTATTTTCTTTTAATCTACAATTAGACTTTTACTCCTTATTCAATTTGATCCTTTTTCCTAATTACTCTCAATTAAGCTAAATTCACTAAATAAAAATCTAATTAAGCACACTACTAGACTCATAATTACTCCTAATGATTATTTACTAACTCGATTTACTAAGACAGAGGCCCGATAACACATTTTTTTTTTTTTTATGGTGCCCACGAATTTCGGGTCGTTACATTTCTCCCCCCCTTAATAAATTTCGTCCTCGAAATTTACCTGAGAATAGGTGAGGATACTGCGCTCTCATAGTTTCTTCAGGTTCCCAAGTTGCTTCTTCTACATTATGGCTTCTCCACAATACTTTTACCAAAGGGACTCGTTTGTTTCTTAATTCTTTCACTTCTCGAGCTAGTATTTGAACCGGTTCTTCTTCATATGACAAATCCGGTCTAATCTCAATGTCTTCAGTAGAAATAATATGAGATGGATCCGATCGATACCTTCGTAGCATGGAAACATGAAAAACATCATGAATTTTCGTAATTAGGAGGTAAAGCTAATCGATAGGCAACCGGTCCGATTCTTTCAATTACTTCATATGGCCCAATGTAACGAGGACTTAATTTTCCCTTGCGACCAAATCTCAAAATTTTCTTCCAAGGTGATACTTTTAAAAACACTTTATCACCCACAGAATACTCTATATCTCGCCGCTTTAGATCTGCATAAGACTTTTGTCTGTCAAAAGCTACTTTCAACTCGTCTTTGATCTTTTAACTACTTTTCTCATCTCTCCGAATTAATTCCGGTCCAACAATCTTTTTCTCATTCAACTCTGTCCAACATACGGTGATCGACATCTTCGACCATATAATGCTTCATATGGAGCCATTTGAATACTAGATTGATAACTATTATTATAAACAAATTCAGCTAATGGCAAGTATCGTTCCCAAACACGATTCAAAGTCAATAATGCAAGCTCAAGCATATCTTCTAATATTTGAATTACTCGTTCAGATTGCCCGTCGGTTTGCGGATGAAATGCGATCTTTGAAATTAAGTCGGTACCTAGAGAACCGTAATCGTCTCCAAAACCTTGATGTAAATCGCGGATCCCGATGCTGAAATAATAGATACGGGGAATACCATGCGATCTCACTATTTCCCTAATATAGATCTCACCAACTACGTAGAGACCAATCGATTCGATCGCTATAAAGTGAGCAGACTTAGTAAGCCGATCAACTATCACCCAGATAGCATTCTTTTTGTTTGTTGACAACGGTAATCCTGTAACAAAATCCATTGTGATTCGATCCCATTTCCATTCTGGAATATTAATAGGCTGAAGTAAACCTGTTGGTACCTGATGTTCCGCTTTTACCCGCTGACATGTCAAACATTTACCAACATACTCAACTATATCTCTTTTCATTCCAGGCCACCAGTATAGCTCTCGTAAATCTCGATACATCTTCGTACTTCCAGGGTGCAAAGCAAATGAACTATCATGAGCTTCTCGAAGAATCAACTCTTTAAGTTCTGAAGTAACTGGAATACAGATTCGATTACGGAATCTCAAACAACCTTGATCATCAATACTGAAATTTTCTACTGGGCTACTAAACACCATCTCTCTCTTCTTCAACAACTTATCATCTTTCAACTGTGCTGATTTAATCTGCTCTAACATCATTGGCTTAACCTTTAACTCAGCTAACAAGCTTCCATCATCATTAACACTAAGCCGAGCAAACATTGCTCAGTAATTCAATCATGACTTTTTCTGCTCAATGCATCAGCTACCACATTTGCTTTTCTGGATGATAATCTATAACACAATCATAATCTTTTAGAAGCTCGATCCACCGTCTTTGCCTTAAATTTAAAATCTTTCTGTGATAATGCAGATATTTGAGACTTTTATGATCGTGTAAATGTAACATTTCTCGCCATAAAGATAATGTCTCCAAATCTTTAAAGCAAAAATTACTGCATGACTAGCTCCAAGTCATGTGTCGGGTAATTACGTTCATGCGGCTTCAACTGTCTAGATGCATATGCAATAACCTTTCCATTTTGCATCAATACACAACCCAAACCACTCAAAGAAGCATCACTTGTACACAATAAAATCTTTTCCGACTCACTGGTAATGTTATCTACCGGTGCCTCATCAACATTTGCTTCAAAGTCTCAAAACTATTCGCACCGATCATCCCGGATAAAGGAACATTCTTACGTAGTAGTTTAGTCATCGGCATTGCTATTTTCGAGAATCCATTTACAAATCTTCGATAATATCCAGCCAAACCGAGAAAACTACGTACCTCGGACACATTCTTTGGCGCTTTCCATCGAACAATTGCTTCGATCTTCTTGGGTCAACTCTAATCCCATCAGCAGATACCACATGTCCTAAAAATACCACTTGGACAACGAATTCACATTTACTTAATTTCCCATACAACTGCTTTTTCCGAAGAATCTGTAAAACCTTTGAAGATCTTGATCATGTTTCTCGCCTCTGTTTTTTTGAATATACCAATATATCATCAATAAAAACCACCACAAACCGATCTAGATACGGCTGGAAAATGCGATTCATCAAATCCATAAAAGCGGTGAAGCATTGGTCAATCCAAACGGCATCACCAAAAATTCATAATGGCCATAACGAGTACGGAAGGCGTCTTAGGCACATCACTTTCCTTCACCTTCACGGTGATAATACCGGATCTCAAATCAATTTTAGAAAATACATGAAGCTCCTTAAGTCGATCAAACAAGTCGTCTATACGAGGCAAAGGATACCGGTTTTTGATCGTCACTTTGTTCAATCGTCGATAATCAATGCACAACCGCATAGAACCATCTTTCTTTTTAACAAACAATCTTTGGAGCTCCCCAAGGTGAAATACTCGGTCGGATAAATCCTCGATCTAATAAATCTCTGTGAATCGCACCTTCAACTCTTTCAATTCGATGGCGACATTCGATGCGGAGGTATAGAAATTGGTCTGCACTGGATACACCTCAATAGCAAATTCAACCTCTCTATCGGTGGTAAACCCGGTAGTTCTTCCGGAAATACATCCGAAACTCTCATCTGATCCTAATCATTTGCATTGGCTTCCCATTGAATCGAATTAATAACATATGCCAAATCATTTGAACAACCATCTTTGTAATAACTTGTTAGCTTTTGTATTTGAAATGATACGTGTCGAACCACCGTACGGATGCCATTCACTTCAATTCTGTCCCCATTTTCTGCCTGAATACTAAACCTCTTTTTATAGCAATCCAAAACTACCCCATGTTCAGATAACCAATCCATACCCAAAATGATATCAAAATCGCCAAAAGGCATGATCGGCAAATCCACAGAAACATTTTATCATGTATTATTAACGGGCACCTCCAGGCATACTCTGTCTACTAACTTTGTTTGTCCCAAAGGGTTAGACACCTCTATGAAAACTCTAGACGTTTGATTCTAACTTCCCCGATTCAACTAATTTTAAATTAATATATGAATGTGATGAACCCGGTCAATTAAAGCATAAATAGGCTCGTAATACAATAAAAATATACTGTCACCACATCGTGAGCATTGCCTTCTTCACGGGTCCGAACTCACGTATGCTCCGGGCCTGGTGCTCTAGCCTCGAGCTGTTGTGTAGCTATATCACCGCCTCTACTAGCTCCTCCTCTCCTCGAAACAAAACCTCCTCTAGACATTCCTCTACCTCTGCGCGATCATCGATCTCCGAGATGTGGTAGGTGTACTACTCTGAGTTTTCGAACAATCTTTAATAAAGTGTTCAGTAGAGCCACAACGAAAACATCCTCCAATTTTCTTCCAGCATTCACCAAAATGTCTTTTTCCACAATAGTTACATTCAGGATATTCATTTTCCCGGGGTGGAGCTTTTACACTACCGGTGGAAATAGTAATCTGTTTTCCTCTGTTTCCGTCACCTCTATCAGATCGAAAGCTTGATCTCCAACCACCTCTGAATTCTCTAGATCTTTTTGGTAGTGGATTTGAACTAGTTGCTCCTACTCGTTTCCTGGTCAATCCAACTGTTTCTGACTTTTTATCAAGTCCCAAGACTTGCTCTATCATTTTGGCCCGTTCGATCAAATCAACAAATTCAGTAATTCGCTGGGACACTAATTGTAGTTTTATTTCATCTCTTAATCCCCGTAAAAACCGTTTACAACTATCAGCCTCTGTTGGAATATATTCTGAAGCATACCTGCTCAATCTAGTAAACTCTCGATCATAATCCAATACTGACATATTACCCTGTTTCAACATTAAAAACTCTTGCTTTTTCTCTTCAATATACATTTCCCCAATATACTTCTTTTGAAATTCTTTTTGAAACAAATCCTGAGTTACCCGATCATCCAGGTAAATGTCTAACAATAGATTCCCACCAGAGATATGCTTCCTTGTAACAATGATACAAACACATATCGATTCTCTCGGGGTGCAATCTAATTGTTGCAAAACTCTTTTTGTTGATTCTATCCAATTCGGCAATAGACGGATCAAGACCTCTTAGTCCCGAAAACTCCGTGGCACCATATTTTCTTAACTCTTTAATCGGGGCCCGTCTAACCGTAAAACTTGATGTAGTAGTGATACGATTTCCGCTACATGTTGCAATGCATCGGCTATAGCTCTTACAATGATTGTGAGTTATCTCTTTCTCTTCTTACATTAGGAGGTTGGTTATTTAACGGATTCTGATGAGGTGTAAATGATTCGATTTCTTCAATTTCTCGATTTCGATTATGCATTTCTGTTCAACATCATACATTCTTTAAATCGACATTTTATCTATAAAACAAAATCAAATAAATATATATCAGCATCCAAAAACCCGACTCAGCTTCGACTCAATAGTGGCATGTACTTCTAGACTCACTTTCGAGCCCGATTTAGCCCGAGAATCGACTAAACCTGATAGCTCTGATACCAATAAATGTAACACCCCTAACCCCGAACCATCGCCGGAACAGGGTTACGAGGCATTACCGGACATATCAGACAATTTGCAAATATAAATTTTGTTTAATATAAATTTCGGCAGCATTTCTGCTTATTAATATATAAAACCCCCTGTAAAATAAATCGTATTCATTTCAATAATTAACCAATTCATTTGATAAATTCATTTTCTATTCTAAATACCTTCTAATCAAACTCAATCAATATAATATCAACTTAAATTTATCAAAATATTAGTTAGATTAAAATAAATATACTCCTTTCATTATAATTCTTAAGCTTGTAATACTAACATTTTTAACCATTTACATTCAAACATAATAACATTTATACACAACCTACGTACATGCCACATTATAAAAAGGAAATATACATCACCAAAGGTTTCTTTGAAGTCGGGTCGGCTTCGGATCTTTGGTTCAAGATTTGACTTCTACAACAACTGCGCGGAAGAAACAACCGTGCATTTGAGTATACATATACTCAGTGGTATTACCATAATTCAAATTATAAACATAATAATCATATCATTAAATCATATAACTTTAATTTAACTAACCCAATTCAAACATAAGTTTATCATTCTCAATATATTCATACAATTCAAATTTAGCTATTTAACAATTGAAATAATACACAATCATGTTGAGCCATTACCCATTTCTTGAACCAATGGTTCATACTTTCTTTTCTCATGCTCATATTTCAATCACATTTTTCAGTTCATGTTCTATTTCCGCATTTCTTCCAATGGCTCAACCATTTCATTTTATTCAATTTAACCTTTTCTTTATTTACCCCTATTAATGACTCGGACCTTAACGGATACACGGATTCCAACCCAACACTCAAAGACGGCACAATGTGCCTTAACGGTAACGATATCGACACACAAAGTGTCGAATCGGTAATGATAACAATATCGATATTCAACACACAAAGTCTTTGAGAACTGTAACGATAGCGATAAACGATATCGACACACAAAGTGTCGAATCGATAATGATACGAAGATGTGATGAGTCGACGCGTAAGTGCTCGATCGATCGAGAAGCCGGCAAAATCCCGTACTCTTCCATGTCCTATGGCATGCCAATTATATCCGACTCAGCCCGACTAGTTAATAGGGTATTTCGGTTCTCAATTTCATTTTCATTTTCATAATAAATTCAATTTCAATATTAATTACACTTTTCCATATCAATCCGGATACAATTCAATTTCAATAAAAACACTTACCTTATAATTTACTTACCATATCCATAAATTAATCTAATATTTAATGAATAAATAAATAGCTTGAATTATAGTAATACAAACCCGAATTTGCTTGATTATTCCTCGGTAACCTTCTCCTTTCCTTTATGGGTTGATGCCTCGAGTTCCTTTTTAGCTACGAAAATAATAATTTACAATATTAATTACAACATTAAATTACAATAAATAATTGAATTTTATTCAATTTCTACTCTTCCTCTTCATTCCACATCTTTTATACACAATTCTATTATTTACTTATAAGTTCTTTCTAGGCTGTCTACCTGAGTCATTGTCACTAAATCATCTATATCTGGAGCTACGGAACTCCAAATTAAGATCCGTAAATTTTTCCCGAAACTAGACTCATATATATTTTTACTGTAAATTTTTCAGAATTTTTGGTATGGCCAATCAATACCAGATTATTCTTAAAGTTTCCCCTGTTTCACTGTCCAACTGCTCTGACCTCTCTTCACTACGAATTAAATTACTCTTTGTACAGAATTTAGGTGGCCTCCTTGTTTAGCTCATTTGAAACTAGACTCATTAAGGAATTTAACCATATAAATTATGTTCCAAAATCATTTTTATACAATTTTTAATGATTTTTACAAGTCAGAACAGGGGATCTCGAAATCACCCTGAACCAGTTTCACTAAAATTTAAATATCTCACAATACAGAACTTATTTGCTATCTCTGTTTCTTTCATATGAAAATAGACTCAATAATCTTTAATTTCATATCTCACTCAACTTCTAATTCCATTTCTACGATTTTTGGTGAATTTTCAAAGTTACTCTACTGCTGCTGTCTTAAATCTGTTTTCTTATGACTTATTTTGCAATTAAATCCTAGTTAAGTTTACTTATTTTCTTAACTTAATTCATGCTTGATTCTACTTAAATTCCTTCCATATTCAACTTGATTACAAAATTTTCAAAATAAACCCTAATTTATAATTTCTTCCAAATCAATCCCTATAATACAAAACTTATAGCTTACTTTACAATTTAATCCTTTTACTAACTCTAACTTAAATTTCATTCAATTTAACCCCTTGTTCATCTTTTTCTTTAACATAAACTATACTTAAAACCAATAAACTCTCAAAATATCCACTTAGTTTCATCAAAATCTTGCTTTAAAGCTTCTAAAACATCAAAATTAAAAGAATAGGACTTGATTGACTTACCTTTTAAAGTTTAAAACCTTGAATCTTTAGTTTTTCCTTTTTCCTTCTTTTTCTTCTTTCTTTCCTGCTTGTTTCGTATGCTCTCTGTTCTTTTCTGTTCTTCTTTGTTTCTTTTTTATTATTTCATTTACTATTTACTTTATTATATAATATAATATTATATTAATATAATTATTTAATAATATTAATAATATATTTTAACACATAAAATCTCAGATTTTTTTAAGCTTATACCGCCTCAACTTATGCTAAATGGCATAATTGCCATTTTAGTCCTTTTTATTTTCTTTTAATCTACAATTAGACTTTTACTCCTTATTCAATTTGATCCTTTTTCCTAATTACTCTCAATTAAGCTAAATTCACTAAATAAAAATCTAATTAAGCACACTACTAGACTCATAATTACTCCTAATGATTATTTACTAACTCGATTTACTAAGACAGAGGCCCGATAACACATTTTTTTTTTTTTGGTGCCCACGAATTTCGGTCGTTCTGAAAGATGGTATTCGTTGTTTGGCCCGTCTCATCACCCCTTCTCCTTGAATGTAAAGGGGCCCGACGTTCCCTTCGCTCGCGAATTTGCCGTCGCCTTTCTTCATCCGACAACAGATACGGCTTGCCATGGATTCTAAACCATGGCATGTACTCCGGCACGCACGCTAACTCAGGAACTATGATCGGTTCCCGGTTAGGTAAAAAGTCATACCGGTTCTCCCACGTCTCGATATGTTCTGACCAAAATCTTGGCCAATCCGTGTGCTGCTGCCATAAGTCCATTTTGTGCTCATCATCGAGCACCTCAGGAGGCACGGGAATCGGTTGCCGGCATCCAAATTGCCGCAGAACCCGATCTGACTGGTGCATCTCTATAGTCGCGTAGGTGATTAGCGGGACCTTAACGTGCCAACTGTTCGGATTTTGGATGAACTCCTCCGGAATTACTGCCCGAATTTCGGGATCCTCGTACAGTGTCCATTGAAACTATATTAACATTACCAAAATATTAGTTATATACATAATATTAGACACTACATACGACATACTAAATTATAATAACGAAATTCGATACTTACTTGTGATTCCGACCGTTGTTCCAATAGGAGCCGTATATCCTCAAGCGAGTTAGGTATTCCAACATGACTCGTCGGATGGTTCCACCTAATTAAATAAACTTTTAGCATGCAATTATACTATAAATTTACGAAATAATTGTAAAATATAATATTAAATTTACCTCGTTATCAGTGGGAATGAATATGGTGAGTCGAGTCGAGGCGTAAAAATGGAAATCGAAACCATGCCCATATTTGCAGTAGTGATAGGCAACCTCCGATTTTTGCTTTACTCAAGAGCGTCGCGCACATCTCCGGTACAACCTCGATAGCACGGCGGACTTCAACTCAATTCACCGGTGCTCTCGAAATCAACAAGTTTCAGAGAGCCATCTCGTGTGGACGAGGTTTCTAGAGAGGTCCGGCATCGAGATAGCCTCCAATTATCTCGAAGCATGTATGCTCACGCGATACCGTATTCTTTCTTCTTGATCGAACCTTCATTCGGTGCGGGAATGCGCCTCGTAACCAAGCCATACCGATCCGAGCTCCTTGAATTCTATCCGGAATGGCACCCGAAGCTCGTAGCATACGGCCATCCAATCGAGAGATGTTACGGACCGGTGACTACTGAACCCGTCCACCGGTAATCCTAATCAGTGCGCACATCTTCTAAGGTGATGGTACACTCTCCGCATGGCGGATGGAAAGTGTGCGTCTCGGTCTCCACCTCTCTATCAACGCTACCGATCAAAGCGGCTCCAACTTGAACCCCGGCCTATCGTGGCCACGTGCCAAAAACCCGCTTCCCGCAGTAATTCTCGATAAATGGCGATGGGGACCGGGCATGTTGCGAATATAACATTGCAACACCCGATCTCTGATCATTTAAAAAATTATAAAATTCTAAATTAATTAAAATTGCATAATTAAAAAAATTTAATAATATTGAAAAATTAACATTCAAACTTACCATTTTCTTTTGCTCGAGGCAATGTGCTTGTTGTCTAGGCGACGTAATTCCTCGGCCATTGTACTCGATAAAGAATTTTTAAATTTTCCAAAAATAGATATATTAAAAAAATTATAAAGGGCTTTTTCGTAAATAGTAAAGGACTATTTTGAAATTTGAGCGTAAATTTCAAGGACTTTGAGAGAAACTTGAGAGAAAATTGAAAGCAAATTGAGAGAAAATTGAGAGAAAAATGAGAAAGGATTGAAGTGTGAAAAAAATGAAGGGTTGGGGGTATTTATAGTTTTTTTTTTCTGACCGTTGAGGAGCCAACGGTCAAAAAAATTTGACCGTTGCGGCCTAAAGCGCGTCCCCGGGGGAGCGCTTTTGGCCACGTCAGCGAAAGCGCGCCCTCGTGGAAGCGTTTTTTGGGGAAATTGCCCTTTCCGGTCAATATCTTTGAAACCTGTCCTTTTCGGTAAATTTTGAATTTTTTTTGTATTTTCTGGATATTTGCCCCACGCGAAATCTTATTTTGGTTCAAATATGAAATATATATATGAAACTTTAATTTCATTCAATTATACATATTTAAATAAATACATGAATTTATTTTTATATTAAATAAATATAATTATACATACATGCAATATATAAATATATATCAATAATTTGTAAGAACTGAATCAAATAAAAATTTTATATATAAAATTATAAAAAAATTAAAATTCATAATATAAAATTGTATGTTAAACTAAAATTTATATATAATTTTAAAATTTATCATTTTTAAATCTTTTTCAAACTCCTTTCTCTTTCTCTTTTTCTGTCTCTGTCTCTCTCTGTCTCTAATTCCAACCTATGGTTTTATGATTTCAAAATTTTTTTTTTAAAAAGTCAAATTTTAAATCTTTTGAAAATAGTCTAATCAAATGTTTATTCAGAGTTGCCAAACACGTAAGTTTGAGTGCAAAACTACATGAAAATAGTTTATTCAGCGTTGTCAACCCCCCCAAACACGTGAGTGCAAAACTACATGGAAATAATTTTTCTTTCTAAACAATTCCCACGGTTGTTGTTCAAAAAACTAAACAATTAAAATGAATACCATAATTTAGTGGTCTACAGACTACCTAACCTCACTCCAAATTAAATCTACACAATAAGTTGGGAGATAGCTTTTATAGAGATGTATCTATAAAAACAAATCTTAAGTTATTTTTGCCTCCCAATTGCGATTTACATTTGAATTTTGGAGACATATTATTAGAAGAGATTATCATAAATTTCGAACTTGAATCGTAAAATAGACATTAATAATGTTAAAACAAAAACAAACCTTAAATATAGGGGCAAAACTAGAAACTTTTTTTAAAAAGCCGAAATTAAATTGTAATTTTTATGATAGTAAAAATACAATTTTACCATTTTAATAGTCTATATCTTTATAATTTTTAAAAGATTAAATCAAAATTTTATATTTTTAGAGGGAGCAAAGTGTAATTTTATCTTTACTAATTTTAAAGGGTCTAAATAGAAAATTTTTTATTTTAGGGAGACCCAACCCCTGCGAGATCCTAATTTTAATCCTGTGCTTAATATTATATTATATATATAATTATAATATACCAATTATTATTGAATAATTTAAAAAAAAATATGAGTTCAACCAAAAAACTGATTATATATTTTAAAAAATTAGTAAAATATGATTTAACAACTATTTTAAATATATTTATTTAATTTATCATGTTTTTGATGTATTTTAAACAGTTTTTAAGCATGCATGTAAAATTAATAAAAATTAAATCAATATCAAAATTAATTTAATTTAAAAAATAAAAACACGTAACTATTTCTAAGGAAATTTAAATTTAATTATGATTTACAACATATTTACTTTTTATGTAAACTATTTTGAAATTTATAATTTAAATACCTTTTCAATTTAATTTAATTAAAAAATTGCAAACAACTTGTTTATTTATGAGCTTTGTATGTTAGCAATACCATTAATATTATAATGTCTCTCATGCAAATTTTTTACTACTTTTTAAATGACAGTATTTATAGGTACATTATTAAACATTAATAATATGATAATCATCCATATATATATATATATATATATATATATATATGTGACATCTTATATTATATATGATACAGATAACAACAATGTAGTAAATAGTAATAATACGATATCAAATCGTATAATGCATTTACGATACATATTACCTTAAATTTTTTTAAATTTGAAGATTACCTATTAATTTCAAATAATAATTTTATAATTTTTCTACGTTTGTATAATTATTTAATAATTTTTTATCACCTATGTGTTACAATTAGAACATGATAGATGACAGAGTTAACACAAATTTTTTTTTTTTCATATCATTAATTTAAAGAATTATATAAAAAAAAAGTCATGCGGTCAGGGCGAAGCCAGGACAATTTTTTAGGGGGGGCCGGATGAAATTTTAATTTTAATAGTTTATATCTTTCTAATTTGTAAAGGATTAAATCGAATTTTTATAATTTTAAGGGGGGCCAAAGTGCAATTTTACCTTTACTAATTTAAAATTTTTAAAAAATTTGAAGGGCCTAAATGGAAATTTTACCTTTAGGCGCCCCCCAACTGCATGCGGTATCATGATTCATGATCATGAAGACCCCTTTTCATTAGAAAATTAAAGAAATATAGAAAAGATAAATAAAAGGGATCAAATCTAAACATGATTTTTTCGTAGCGGTTTCTGAGGCCAGTATTTACTAAGAGTCCATATTAGCTTTTTTATTTTCCTCTTTACTATAAATAGGAATTCTTCCTTTCTAAGATATGTGTGGAGCAAGCCACATATCAGTTTACGTTAGATGAGCAAATAATTTTATTCCCGGCCGCTCCAATCTGAATCCAAAGCATACTAGAATTACGCCAATTACGTACTTTTAATCCTCCTGCAATCACTTTTTGTGGACAAGACACGTTGCGATAATGTTAACTACAGTTCAATATTAATTATATATATCCAGGAAATGTTTTATTTTCTACCATCTCGTTTGCTTTATTGCTTTTCTTTCGTTTCCAATGGCTACCCTTTTTGATCCAAGCTTAATTTGCTCTGAACATAGAGTCCAAATGCCAGAAAATCCTCCCTACCAAATTGATCAAACAACTCTCATTGAGCTAGTGAAAGAGAAAAAACTTGACAGATTGCAGGAGTTTGGTGGCGTTAATGGTGCGGCTTCTAATTTTGGAACTGACACTCAAGTTGGCATTTCAGGTGGCGCCGACCATGTTGCACGCCTACGAAATACGTTCGGGTCCAACACTTACAACAAACCTCCAACAAAGGGCTTTTTCCATTTTGTGATTGAAGCACTTAAAGAACTCACTGTAATGATTCCTTTGGGGTGTGTAGCTCTTTCACTCGGGTTTAAAATCAAAGCAGATGACCACAAAGACAGTTGGTATGATGTTGGAAGCAATTTCGCGGCTGTATTTCTACCCATTGTTGTTTCTGCTATAGGTAGCTATATGCAGAACCGACAATTCGAGGAGTTGTCGAGAGCCAACAACAATATTCTGGTTGATGTTGTACGAGGAGGTCAGCGCCAGCAAATTCCGATGTTCGATGTCGTTGTTGGAGACATTGTGCTCCTAAAGATGGGAGATCAGGTTCCTGCTGATGGGTTGTTCTTAGATGGCCATTCACTGCAAGTAGATGAATCAAGCATGACTGGAGAAACTGAGCCTACTGAGGTAAATAGCAACCAAAATCCGTTCCTATTGTCAGGGACCAAAGTGGCTGGTGGGGACGCTCGGATGCTTGTTACTTCGGTTGGTATGAACACAACATGGGGCCAAATCATCCGTGACACCAATGAACAGACACCTTTACAAGCACGTTTGAACAAGCTGTCCTCATCGATTGCTAAGGTTGGCTTAGCAGTTGCTCTCCCGGTTTTTGTTGTTTTGTTGATTCGATACTTCACAGGCCATACAGAAGATGAGAAGGGAAACCGAGAGTTCAATGGAACCAAGAAAAAGCCTTCTGATGTTATAAATGCTATTGTGGGCATTGTAACTACTGCTATTACCACCGTTGCAGAAGGATTGCCATTGGTTGTCACACTGACTTTGGCTTATTCCATGAAGAAAATGATGGCAGATCAAGCAATGGTGAGAAAGCTTTCTGCCTTTGAAACAATAGGCTCTATCACCACAATTTGTATCGACAAAACATGTGCTCTCGCACTCAACCAAATGAAAGTGACAAAATTTTGGGTTGATCAAGAATCCGTAGAAGAGGATGCTGCTTCAGTTTCAACCTTTGTTGTTGATCTAATCCATCAAGGTGTTGCTTTCAACACTACGGGAAGTGTTAATAGAGCTTCTCCAGGAACAGCTTTTGAATTATCAGGTAGTCCTACAGAAAAGGCAATCCTTTCATGGGCAGTCCTGGAAATGAAGATGGATATGGATAAAATGAAGAGTACTTGGGCAATACTTCAAGTAGAAGCCTTCAATTCTCAGAAAAAAAGGAGTGGCGTTTTGATTGGGAGGAAAAATTATGACACTTTCCATGTTCACTGGAAAGGAGCTGCTGAGATGATCCTACCATTGTGCTCAAGCTACTACGATGCTTCTGGAGATGTGAAAGATCTCAATGATGGGAAAAGGGCGAAATTAGGGCTGATTATTCAAGCCATGGCAGCCAACAGGCACAGGTGCATTGCTTTTGCCCATAAACAATTTCCAAAAGAGGAGTATGATGATCTAAAAGAGAAGAAAAAGCTAGATGAAAACAGCTTGACCTTATTAGGACTGGTGGGTATACAGAATCCGTGCAAACTTGGCGTGAAGAAAGCAGTGGAAGATTGCCAATCTGCTGGACTAAACGTTAAAATGATCAGTGAAGACAATGTTTTCACAGCAATAGCCATAGCTGAAGAATGTGGGATTCTCAGGCTCGATCAAGACATGTCTAGTTGTATAGTGGTAGAAGGTGAGAAATTCAGAAATTATACACCACGGGAAAGGATGGAGAAAGTTGAGAAAATCCAAGTCATAGCAAGGTCCACCCCATCAGATAAACTCCTCATGGTGCAATGCTTGAAACAGAAAGGGCATGTCGTTGCAGTCACTGGAGATGGCACAAATGATGCCCCAGCCCTCAAGGAAGCAGATATCGGTCTATCCATGGGAATTCAAGGAACTGAAGTTGCGAAAGAGAGTTCAGATATCATCATCTTAGACGATAATTTCGCTTCAGTCGCCATAGTCTTGTGGTGGGGAAGATGTGTTTATACCAACATCCAAAAATTCATTCAGTTCCTGCTCACTGTAAATGTTGCTGCAGTTTCTATCAGCTTCATAGCAGCAATGTCAGCAGTTGAAGTTCCTCTAACTACGGTCCAGCTATTGTGGGTGAACCTATATATGAGTACATTGGCTGCTTTGTCTCTTGTCACTGAGAGGCCTACAAAGGAGTTGATGGGGAAACCGCCCGTTGGTCGAACCGAGCCGCTCATCAGAAACATCATGTGGAGGAACCTACTAGCTCAAGCTTTATACCAGATAGCAGTGTTACTTACCTTAAAATTCAATGGCGAATCAATCTTTGGGGTAACAGAGAAGGTTAATGACACATTGATCTTCAATACTTTCGTACTTTGCCAAGTCTTTAACACATTTAACGCAAGGAAGCTCGAAACGAAGAACGTATTTGGGGATATACACGAGAATAAGATGTTTATAGGAATCATTGGGGTAACCATTGTTCTTCAAGTGGTGATGGCGGAATTTCTTAAACGATTTACAGATACGGAGAGGTTGAATTTGGGACAATGGAGAGCATGCATCGGCATTGCAGCTGCTTCTTGTCCTCTTGGTTGGGCTGTCAAGTGCTTACCTCTTCCAAAGAAACCCATTTTCACCTACTTCAATTTAATAACACAAAAATAGTGTATTTATTATTAACTAATATCACTTATGATACTGTGTCTCGTTAAAGTCTGCAACTAAACAAGAATATGAATGGAAATGTATACAGTTCTTCAGAAAAAAGGAGTTGTAATTTGTAAAGATTCAAACACTTAAGTACCCCCACCATGGAGAATACCCAAAGACAACATGGACCTCACCAAAACAAACAAGCTTTCAAGAAATTCATCCATCAATATGCAAACAAAGTTAAAAATAAAAGCAAGTTAAATAACCCAGAAATATACAATAACTGTCAAGAACTTTTTTTTTTCCTTCCCCTTCCATCATTCACTCCTTTGTGGCTGTGTGTGTAGCCTTCCTTGGCTCCTCTTCTCCTTCCTTATCTCCTTTGTGGGGGCATTTAAATTTTGTTTCCTATTTTCTCTGTACTCTGTAGCTCTCTTAGTTCTTGTCCTTTGACACCGTCAATTTTCATGCATGCATGGTGGGATACATCAAATATTTATTTGTTGAGATTTACTTTATTTTATTATTATAATTAATTTTTTATCCAATGCGATACACTAATTGATTGTATCTAGTAATAAAAATTATACTAAATAATTTCATATTAAAATTTATTTGTTTTAATATAGTATGTATATAATATATAAAGAAATTAAAATATATATAATTGAAAATATAAATATTAAGAAAAAACTAATAAGTAATATTATTCAACTTGTGTGCATGCATTTTATATAAAATAATTAATATTTAAAGTTCAAAAAAAAGAATAATTAAAAATAGTAAGAAAATAATAAAAATGCTTAACTTAAAATGTTTGGATTAGCAAAACTTTTGGTACCTTGAAGTATTAAATAAGACTAAAGATTTCTACAAATTGAATAAAATTGTAGTAAAGTGTGTTAATATTTAAATGATGTTTTTATATTTAAAATATATGTTAATGTATTGTGTGATATTCATAATAACAAAATATTAAAATTAATAGTTACTTTCTTTATTAAAACTTTTTATTTTTATATATTTATACAAAATATAAGAAATTTAATTTAATTTTAATTAACTCGATTAATCATCAATTCTTTTTGAATCGACATAATAAAATGTAGAGGCATATTATATTTGTATTTGTAAAATTATTTATATTATTTTAAAAATAGATATTACAATTTTTTTTATAAAAAAACATAAATTTGTAAGTAGCCAAATTAAAACAAAAAATTTTGAAATTCTAACATTAGCATATAAACTTAATTTACACTTCAATATAAATTAAACTAAATTATTATAAAATATTATAAATATTAGTAATTTAATAATAGGATCACATATTAATTTAATATTAATGATGATGATGTGTCAAACAAATAAAATATCCATTTATCACAATTTTTATCCTTCATGCAGGATTGTTTCTTTAAATATTGTGTAGCATGTAATATACTAATTTGTAAACCCATGTAATACTTAAATAATAAACACAGATAAATAATAATGTAAAACGTTTATTTTTATTTTTATAAATCATAACAGTAAAATTAAATGTTTAAATTAGCTTTATTTTTAATGTTTTTTTAATTGGTTTAATCTATTTTTTACCAGTTCACTCATTTTCTGATTTTCTGGTACCACTTGAATTATCAACTTATAATTTTTTTTATTCAACTAATTGATCTAATTTGATTTTGAGAACCTTAATTTCTTCAAATCTAATCATTCAAAGAATAGCTAACTTAAATAATTAACTCAAAGTATTAATATCAAATATTCATTTGTTGAGAATTAATTTTTATCCGGTGCGATACATAAGTTGATTATATTTATTAATAAAAATTATACTAGATAATGTTATGTTGAAATTTATTTATCTTAATATAGTTTGTATATAATATGATAAAGAAATTAAAATATAATAAATGAAAAATATAAAATATAAAAAAAAACTAATAAGTAATATTATTCAACTTGTGTGCATGCATTTTATGTAAAAATTTATATTGAAAGTTCAATATTAATAGAATCTTCTAATTTTGACAGATTGCAGGAGTTTGGTGGCGTCAATGGTGTGGCTTCTGATTTTGGAACTGACACTGAAGTTGGCATTTCAGGTGGCGCCGACCATGTTGCACGCCTACGCAATACGTTCGGGTCCAACACCTACAAGAAACCTCCAACAAAGGGCTTTTTCCATTTTGTGATTTAAGCACTTAAAGAACTCACTGTAATGATTCTTTTGGGGTGTGCAGCTGTTTCACTCGGGTTTAAAATCAAAGCAGATGACCACAAAGACAGTTGGTATGATGTTGGAAGCAATTTCGCGGCTGTATTTCTACCCATTGTTGTTTCTGCTATAGGTAACTATATGCAGAATCGACAATTCGAGGAGTTGTCGAGAGCCAACAACAATATTGTACTGGTTGATGTTGTACGAGGAGGTCAGTGCCAACAAATTCCGATGTTCGATGTTGTTGTTGGAGACATTGTGTGCCTAAAGATGGGAGATCAGGTTCCTGCTGATGGGTTGTTCTTAGATGGCCATTCACTGCAAGTAGATGAATCAAGCATGACTGGAGAAACTGAGCATGCTGAGGTAAATAGCAGCCAAAACCCGTTCCCATTGTCAGGGACCAAAGTGGCTCATGGGGACGCTCGGATGCTTGTTACTTCGGTTGGTATGAACACAAAATGGGGCCAAATCATCCATGACACCAATGAACAGACACCTTTACAAGCACGTTTGAACAAGCTGTCCTCGTCGATTGCTAAGGTTGGCTTAGCAGTTGCTTTCCCGGTTCTTCTTGTTTTGTTGATTCGATACTTCACAGGCCATACAAAAGATGAGAAGGGAAACCGGGAGTTCAACAGAAGCAAGACAAAGACTTCTGATATTATGATTTATGAATGATATTGTGGGCATTGCCACTACGGCTATTACCACCGTTGCAGAAGGATTGCCACTGGTTGTCACACTGACTTTGGCTTATTCCATGAAGAAAATGATGGCAGATCAAGCAATGGTAAGGAAGCTTCCTGCCTGTGAAACATTGGGCTCTACCACCACAATTTGTACCATCAAAACAGGTACTCTCACACTCAACCGAATGAAAGTAGCTAAGTTTTGGCTCGGTCAGGAACCTATGGAAGAGGGAGCTTCCTCAATTTCTCCATTTGTTGTTGATTTGATCCATCAAGGTGCTGCCTTAAACACTACTGGCAGTTTTTATAACCTTTCTCCAGGAACAGAATATGAATTCTCAGGTAGTCCTACAGAAAAAGCAATCCTTTCATGGGCTGTGGTGGAACTGAAGATGGATATGGAGAAAACGAAGAAGAGTTGTGCAGTACTTCAAGTTGAAGCCTTCAATTCTCAAAAAAGAAGAAGTGGTGTTTTGATTGAAAGGAATGATGATAACACTGTCCATGTTCACTGGAAAGGAGCTGCTGAGATGATTCTAGCAATGTGTTCAAGTTACTACGATGCTTCAGGAGTTGTGAAAGATCTCGATGATGGTTGTCGTAACCATTTTTTAAAAGAACAGTAAACGACGCGGTTGACTCGATTTTGAAAATGAAAAGGAAGGGAGTCGCCACCGATCTTTATTTGGGTGAGATCGGATCACCTTTGTTTTAATAAACATTTTGATTTATTAAAACCATATTTTTTTGGTCTACGAATTTAAAAAGAATGGGCTCGGGAGTCGGTTACGTGCGAGGAAGGATTAGCACCCTCGTCACGCCCGAAATCGGTACCAAACTTATTGATCGATGTCCTAATGTTGAAAACTTTGAAATGGTTTGGAAACAGATACTTTTTATTTCTAAAATTTGAAAGAATTAGAAGGGACCTTTAAGGCTCTCTTATTTTCGAAGAGATAAAGCATCATGCCCAGTAAGTTAGGGCGTAATACTTTAGACTTCCGAAACTAAGCTCGCCTTTTTGAAACTTAGTTTTATATTTGAAGAGGATCTCCCGTTATTTGTCGAACGAGAAACCAGAACCCAGTAAGTTAGGGCTCGTTCTCTCGAAAATCCAAATTAGGAATATTGCCTCTATTTTAAATAAAAATTTAAAATACTTATCCGAAGCATCTAGATGTCGAGTCCAGTAAGTTAGGGCACGACATTTCGAATATCCGAGATTAAGTGTTTTGTCTAAAATTTGAATTGCGATTTCAAAAGGGGTATCCCGTTGTTTAGCTTTAAACGAGAAGAAATCGGAACCCAGTAAGTTAGGGCTCGATTCACTCGAATTGCTAATACGAAATGTCAATTTAAAACTGGAATTTGTGATTTTAAAAGGGATCTTCCGTTGTTTAACCTAAACGAGAAAAATCGGAACCCAGTAAGTTAGGGCTCGATTTTCCCGAATTTACTAACACGGAAATATCGGTCGTTATAAAATTGAGAGGTCGAAGAACAGTGAAGTATCGATGAGAATATGAGTAATGGCGACAGAAAAAGCATCGTGACAACGGTGTATTTGACGATGATAAAAATAATGATAATAATAATGATAGTAATAAAATAAATAAAAATATATACGTATAAAAGTAAAATATAATAATAGTAATAACATAGTGATAAATATAATATATATGTGCATAAAATAATAATATGATATCAGTAATAATGTAATAATATAGTAACATTAGTATATACGTACGTAAAATATGTGATAATAATATTGATAATAGTAATAGTAATATACATATAAGTAATAATAATAATAATAGTGAAAATAAAATAATAATAGTAACAATAATAAAATAATAATATAGTATGTATGTGCATGGAAATAATAATAATACTGTCATAGTAATAATGGTAGTATAGTAATAATAACAATAGTAATAATAATAATATATGTATGTAAAAATATGGTTATAGCAATAATAGTATTAATAATAATATCATAGGATGATAAATAATAGTAATAATAATGACCTAGTAATAATAGTAATATAATAAAAATATAGTAAGGATAGAAATAATATATACGTACATGGGAACGATAATAATACTATATAACAATAATAGTGGTAGTGATAATATAATATGCAGATATATACATGAATAGGGAAAATGATGAAAAGGAAGACTAAATTAGATTAAAAGCAAAATCTTGGGACGAATTCAAAATAAATAAAAGAGGGAAGGGCCATATTGTAATGCGCACGAAAATCTAGGGGACGAGGAGCGCAAATTTTCCCCAAGTGCTTAAGCGCAGCATTTTAAAGGGACCGAATTGAATGCGGTACTAAATTTTAGGGGGAGATTTAAAAGAAATTTAAACTTGATTGCGAACGTTGGGAAATTAGGAGGGACTGCGCGCGTAAATTTTCCATTTTTCCGGAAAAACACGCGGATCCTCTGGTAGGCGGGTCGGATCGGGTCGGGCCATGTCAAAACGACGTTGTTTTGGGCATTAAAGGCCAGCCCCAAAACGACGTCGTTTCGATGGGCTATTTAAGGCCAAAAGTCTTCAAGAATTTCATTTTTCACCTGCTTATTTTTTTTTTTAAATCTGATTCCCCCTTTTTCTCTGCAGAGGTCTCCTCACCAGCGCCGCTCCGGTCGTCGTCCGTCGCGGGCTCCGTCGCCGTCGCCGCCGTGTACGGCGGTCGGAGCCCGAAAAGGTATAATTTTTTGTTGTTTTTTTTTATTTTCTCTTTTATTATGCTTATATGGATGTGTTCGTATATTTGCGCGCACAAATAGATGGGATTCAAATATAAAAGAGTTTACCTCTCTGTGGCTTCTGCCTTCGATATCCTCTGCGGTATTTTTAGTGTTTAAATGCTGCTCTTTATTTCTTTTAGTTTGAATCTGTTATGGTGCTTGAAATTTTTGCTTGTATTCTAAAAAAAACCAACCCTTTTACAAAGATAGATTTCGGCTTTTATAGCCTTGTATTTTACAACTTGGTCTTCGTCCTGTCCTTTCTTGTTTAATGTTTGCGAGTTTAAGCGGTCTTTGGGGCGGTGGACAAGGTTTGGTCGGTCGGCGCGAGGCGAGTGTTGTCAGTGCTTGGTCAAAAGTAGGAGGCGAATGGTCCTGGACCATTCAATGCGTGTGTGTGAGACGAGTCGGGAAACCCTAGGTTTCCTGACTTGCTTAATGTCTGGGCCTTTTGGGCCCGGTTCAGGTTTATTGGGTCTTAGTTTTGGGCTAAGGGTGTAGGTGGGCTAGTGGGTTTAATTAGGTTTTAATGTTTTGGGTTTAAGGTTTGTAACTGGACTTTGCTAAGACTTTTATTATTATTTTTTTACTTTGTTTTGGGTTTTCATGGGCTAAGTGAGATTTATGAAATGGGCCGGGCAAATGGGCTCGTACAGCTGCCCCTCTTTGCTCATTGTCGTGTAACGAGAATGGAGCAAAGACTTTCAAAAAGGCCCATTTTGCCCGGGCCTGCTAAGCCTCGACTTCTTTTGTAGCCTTGTTTCATCCATCACACCTTGTTGTTTTGACTCGTACCATCGCCATTTCGAAGTGATAGGCCCTGTAGCTCCAATTTGCTGTTGCGCCTTTAGGGATATAAGTCTTGCGTATTCGATTTGTTCTCGCTACCTTCAATCTGATCCCTACAAACTCAGGGGTCACCAGACTGATGTCTTCAATCTGCTTCCTGCAACTTCAGGAATGCCAAATCTGCTTTCTTCAATCTGATCCCTGCAAACTCAGGGATGTCAAATCTGCTATCTTCAATCTGATCCATGCAAACTCAAGGATCACTAGATTGATGTCTTCGATCTATTTCCTGCAACTTCAGGAATGTCAAATCTGCTTTCTCCAATCTGATCCCTACAAACTCAAGGATCACTAGATTGATGTCTTTGATCTGCTTCCTGCAACTTCAGGAATGTCAAATCTGCTTTCTCCAATCTGATCCCTGCAAACTCTGGGATCACCAGACCGATGTATTCGATCTGCTTCCTGCAACTTCAGGAATGTCAAATCTGCTTTTTTCAATCTGGTCCCTGCAAATTCAGGGATCACTAGATTGATATCTTCGATCTGCTTCCTGCAACTTTTGGAAGGTCAAATCTGCTTTCTTCAATCTGATCCCTGCAAATTCAGGGATCACCAGACTGATGTCTTCGATCTGCTTCCTGCAACTTCAGGAATGTCAAATCTGCTATCGCACTGTCCTCTTGAGGACGTAACCTGTAGAATGAGTACATGCTTATGCTTAATGATTAGGATGCCATGATCATGATGAATCAGAATGTTATGAGTGTGATTTCCTATTTGAGGTATTATCATTTATGTATCTGTCAAGGTTTCGTCTTCGTTTCCTTGTAATGCTTGTTTTTCGTATGAATGACTTGCCCTTGTGAGAATTTCAAGGCCCATTTTAGGCCTCAGGACGCAAACCTATATTGACTTCTAGCTGTCTTTCCCGGAATTCTCATCTCCTTCTCGAAAGATACCCGGCTTGATTTGCTTTTGGATTTGTTCCACAGCGATTTAAGGTTTTTGAATCTTTCCTTGTCGAAAATTGGTCTGTCATACCTTTTTTCTGAGTGACTAGGTAACATTGTTTATCTCCATTAATGAATTGGGCGAGGAACTTGAAGAAAACGGTTCCCCTTGAGACCCTTCTTTCCTCAATGTCTTTAATCTATGTACATGGAAATTCTAAACAATTATCCTGTTTCAGTTTCTTATGTTATCTAGAGATTTCCAAAGTAACACGTAGAACTTCTTTTGTGAAATTATCAGTTCATCAATTATTATTTCAATGCAACCTGTTTATGAATGACGGGCAACAATAAATTAATTTCAAAGAGAGTTTTAAAAGGAATTATCAATGATACGAAGAGATGATTGGGAACCCATCATTTTTGCGAAAAAGGAATACAACAATAGTGAAAATGAGTAAGACATAAGTCAAATGCCCTAGACACCGCCGATTGGGCTTTTATACAAGTTTCATGAAGATGCTTTGAGCTTTTACATGTGTTTAGAAGACTCAAAGTACTTTGTTGATGCCCCAATATGCAATGTGCTTCCTCTTCTGTTGATTCTGGCGCTGCAAGATTGCCACGTGTCCAATCAAAATTTGAGCCGCCCTTTTTCGGGTTTTCAACTCAAAAGCCCTTTGGTCTCAAGGCGCCCTTTTACGGGTTTTCGCCTTGGCCTCTCCGTTTTTTTTTTTGGCGTTTCAAAGCGCCCTTTGCGGGTTTTCGCCTTGGCCTCTTATGTTTCAAGCAAAGTACTTTTTAACAGAATCCGAGTTCACGGAATTGGGCAAGCACTTCCCGTCCATCTCAGTCAGAATCAGTGCACCTCCCGAGAAAGCTTTCTTTACCACATACGGCCCTTCCCAGTTCGGCATCCATTTTCCTCTGTGATCCTTTTGTATGGGAAGAATCTTTTTCAGCACGAGGTTCCCTTCATGGAATTCTCTTGGCCGAACTTTTTTGTTATAGGCTCGCATCATCCGTTTTTGGTACATCTGCCCGTGGCGAATGGCCCTCAATCTCTTTTCTTCAATTAAATTCAACTGATCATATCGAGCCTGGATCCATTCGGCTTCATCCAGTTTCACTTCTGACAGCACTCGAAGAGAAGGTATTCCACTTCAATAGGTAGAACCGCTTCCATCCCGTAGACCAATGAGAAGGGTGTTGCCCCAGTAGAGGTTCTGACGGATGTTCGATAAGCATAGAGTGCAAACGGCAACTTCTCATGCCAGTCTCTATAAGTCTCAGTCATCTTTCCCACTATCTTTTTGATGTTTTTGTTGGCTGCTTCCACGGCCCTATTCATTTTTGGACGATACGGTGACGAATTGTGGTGTTTGATGTTGAATTGACTACAAACCCCTGCTATCGTGCTATTGTTTAAATTCAGTGCATTGTCTGATATGATCCTCTCAGGCATTCCATATCGACAAATGATCTCCTTTTTCAAAAATCGACTAACCGCTGATTTGGTGACATTAGCATATGAAGCCACCTCTACCCATTTTGTGAAGTAGTCAATAACTACAAAGATGAACCGATGTCCATTCGAAGCCTTCGGAGATATCGGCCCAATGACATCCATGCCCCACATGGAAAATGGCCATGGAGAAGTCATAACATGTAAAGGTGACGGGGGCACGTGAATTTTGTCTCCATAAATCTGGCATTTATGACATTTCTTGGCATAGTTGATACAGTCTCCCTCCATGGTGGACCAATAATATCCAAACCTCATTATTTGTCTGGCCATTGTGAAACCATTAGCGTGAGTTCCACAGACACCTTCATGGACTTCTTCCAAGATTAACTTAGCTTCGACGGCATCCACACATCTTAGCAGCACTTGTCTTGTATAAGACTTCTCCATCCAAGACGTAATCACAGGCTAGCCTCCTTAGCGTCTTTTTATCATTCTCAGTCGCCTGATCTGGGTACTCACGATTTCTCATATACCGTCATATATCGTGGTACCATGATGGGCCAGTTTTCCCTTCTTCCTCGACATTGTAGCAATGGGCTGGGTCTTGATGAATGCTCATTTATATTGGCTTCATATCTTCATTTTTGTTTACTTGAACCATGGAAGCCAAGGTGGCCAGAGCATCAGCCATCTGATTCTCGTCCTTGGGCAGGTAATTGAAAGTGATGTCATCAAACTCTCTAATCAATTCTTGGGCCAATCTTTTGTAGATAACCAGCTTTGTATCTCTGGTTTCCCATTCTCCTTTGAGTTGATAGATTACCAGAGCAGAATCTCCATAAACTTCTAATACCCTGATTTTGTATTCGATAGCGGCGCGGAGACCCATAATGCAAGCTTCATATTCAGCCATGTTATTAGTGCAATCGAAATCCAGCTTACAAGTGAATGGATAATGGTCTCCTTTTGGGGACATCAGGACTGCCCCAATTCCATTGCCCACGGCATTTGATGCCCCGTCGATATTTAGTTTCCAAAGATGATCTTCGGAGGCGCCTTCTTCAGTGTCTGCCACGTACATCAAATCCTCATTAGAAAAATTGAAATCCAAGGGCTCATAGTCTTCAAGGGCTCTACTGGCTAGAAAGTCCGCTATCGCACTCCCTTTCACCGCCTTTTGGTTTATATAAACGATGTCAAATTCAGACGGTAGAATCTGCCATCTAGCCATTCTTCCATTCAATGCGGTAGATTCCATCATATATTTAAGGGGATCTAGCTTCGAGATGAGCCATGTCGTGTGATACAGCATGTATTGCCTCAATCTTTGAGTTGTCCAGATCAAGGCACAACATAATTTCTCGATTGGCGGGTACCTCGTTTCACATTCGGTGAACTTTTTACTAAGGTAATATATGGCTTTTTCTTTCTTCCCCGACTCGTCATGCTGACCCAGTACACATCCCATCGAATTATCCAAAGATCTTGTTAGATAAAGAATCGGTGGCTTATGCGGGTTGAGGCGCGTTAGTACCAAAGTGCAGGGCGGTATTGTTTTACCAGCACCGAAGGTCTTCGGCATTCTTCATCCCACGCGTGCTGGGTTGTGTTTCTTGAGAGACGGAATATGGGGTTACATCTCGGTCGGTTGTGAAATGAGCCAGGCGATGTAATTCAGCCTTCCTAAGAAGCCTCTAACTTCTTTTTGGGTACGTGGTGGAGGTAATTCTTGTATGGCTTTGACTTTATCCGGGTCAACCTCAATCTCCTTTTCACTGACTATGAACCCGAGTAGCTTCCCAGACCGAGCTCCAAAGGTACACTTTGACAGGTTAAGCTTCAACTGGAATTTTCTCAGCCTCAAGAACAATTTTCTCAAGACCTGCACATGCTCTTCTTCAGTTCGGGACTTGGCGATCATATCATCGACGTAAACCTCAATGTCCTTGTGCATCATGTCATGGAATAAGGTTACCATGGCTCTTTGATATGTTGCCCCCGCATTTTTTAGCCCAAATGGCATCACCTTGTAGCAAAATGTTCCCCACATGGTTATAAACGTCGTCTTGTCCATGTCTTCAGGATGCATCTTTATTTGGTTGTACCCCGAGAAACCATCCATGAAGGAGAACAACGAATAGCCTGCTGTATTGTCTACCAAAGTGTCGATGTGAGGCAACGGGAAATTATCCTTTGGGCTGGCCTTGTTTAGGTCTCTGTAATCCACGCACATCCGTACCTTCCCGTCTTTTTTGGGGACAGGGACAATGTTAGCCACCCAATCCGAGTACTTGACCACTTGCAAGAACCCAGCGTTAAATTGCTTTTCGACTTCTTCTTTTATTTTTAACAAAATGTCTGGTCGCATTCTTCGGAGCTTCTGTTGGATTGGCTTGCACTCTTCTCTTATGGGCAATCGGTGTACTGCGATATCAGTACTTAGTCCGGGTATATCTTGGTACGACCATGCGAACACATCCTTGAATTCATGGAGTAATTCGATGAGGTTTCGCTTTGGTTTCGCATGATATCTGGCTCCGATCTTCTTTTCTTGCCCCTCTCCTAGGTTCACCATTTCTACCGACTCTTTATGGGGTAGGATCTGTTTTTCTTCTTGCTCTACCATCCTCAACAAATCTGGAGGCAAATTGCATTCTGTGTCATTTTCAAAAATCGAGATTCCACTGAACACATGTCTTGCTCAAAGCAGACTTCTGAATCTGTAGTATCGTTACTCATATCGTTGATGTCTAGAAACCTGTAACAGGTGTCAAAGGGTGTACAAAGAACAAATGAATTCGAGGACAACTATTCACATGATATGAATGAGAATAAAGAATAAATGGTAAAAATGTAAAATGAGAGAACATTTAGTAGAATTGAAGATGTATTTCATTAAAACAAAATGTCCGAACATGAGCCTATTTCACAAAAGAAATCTCATTGTTTCTAGGCTTTAAAACAACAAGAGTGTTATGAGTATTACTCTGTATCATCTCTAAAAACTACAGGAAACTCCTCTTCAGTCCAATTGTCTAGAGTGCTTCCAGGTTCATATGGGCGAATGCCCGACAGATTTCCTTGATTAGTCACCTCATCGTGTATAGCATTGATGTGAGGATATTCATCTTTAGGAGATCCTTTTCCCAGGTAAATTATTCCTCCTGATATGAAGGTATGAGATATGTGGGGGAACGTCATCGGTTCCCACTTAACGTCCTCTCCGTTCAGCCGGGCCCTTCTCTTTTCTTGTTTCTTTTCCACTTCTTTCTTCATTTGTTGAGCATCTGGTTTGAAACCTAAACCAAAGCGGTCTCTTTTCTCCTTCAGCATTGGGGTCTAGACTTTCCCTTGGAGATATTTGTCCAATCCTCTTCCAGGTAGCGCTCCTTTTCCCATCGTCATTCGTAATCCCATCCTGGTGGTCTTAGATAGCTTGGGCACCGGAACTTCACTTCCCTCCGCGATGAATGTCACGTTTACGAACTCTAGGGATCAGAAAGAACATTCGATGGCCTCCTCATTCGTTTCTAAATACGGCGCTTCGCTGGTAACGGTTGCTACGATATCTTTTTCAGCATTTATAGTTACCAGCCGATTTTCTATTACCAGTTTCAATTTCTGGTGCAGTGATGAGGGTACGGTCCCCGCTGAGTGAATCCATGGCCTCTCCAACAGGCAGTTGTACGAGGGTTTGATATCCATGACCAGGAAGTCTACCTCGTAAGTGTTAGGCCCTATCAATAAAGGTACGTCTATTCTCCCCATCACCCTTCTTTCAGTGCCGTCAAATGCTCTCACTATGTTCTGCATGCTTTCATGTGAGAACTGTCTATTGGCAACCTCTTGAGTGTAGCCAATGGTAAGACATTCAGCGCTGACCCATTATCTATTAGCACACTTGGTAGAGTGTATCCCTTACAGCGGGTAGTCATGTGCAAGGCCTTCGTTGATCCCATGCCTCCGGGTGGGATTTCGTCATCGCTAAAGTAGATGAAATTGTCAGCGCTTATGTTACTAACCAGACGGTCCAACTTGCTGACAGATATATCCTTAGTAACATAGGTTTCATTGAGTACTTTCATCAATGCTTCGCGGTGCACCTCCGAGCTTAGAAGTAAGGCTAACACGGAGATACGGGCTGGTTGCCTGTGCAGTTGTTCCACCACACAATATTCGCTGTGTTTTAGGAATTTCAAGAATTCTTTGGCCTCTTCTTCCTTCACGGGTTCGTTGATAGGGGCTTCGGGTTCCTTTTTCGCCCGCCGTCGATCTGATCTTGGTTTCATTGGTTCTTCTCCTCTGTTTCCGAGGATCATAACGCTTCCCACTACGCGTATAGAACCCCACATCCTTGCCTCTCGGGAATTTGCTAGTGGAGCTTTCTGCCCCCGGCATCGTCACATTACAATTATAGTTCCAAGGTACCTTTTTACTATCTTTGTAGGGAAAAGAAGCAGGCTTCTGAATTATAATTTTCGGCCTTCCCTGTACTCCGCCTTCCGTGTTTCGCGAAATGATGATTCTCGGGTAGTTAACTCCAGGCTTTGTCAATTCTTCCTCGGTCGCGCATATTTCCTCTTCCTCTACTCCTTCTTCATAAAATTTCAGTTCTTTGTTGTCCATAAGGCCTTGCACCAAAATTCTAAATTCGGCGCATTCTTGAATCTCATGTCCCTTTGTCTTATGGAGTTCGCAGTAGTTCCTTACATGCCTCCCGTTCTCCGCAAGATCTGAATCTATCAATCCTCTTTTTGCCATTTCCTTCCAGACTATTCGCAACGGGGTCTTCACTTCTGTGACATCCATCTTGATCTTCCTCACCCCTTCCTCACCAATCGCGTTTACCCCTCTATCTTCATGATTAGGCAGTGGGTTCCCTTTTTTTACCATGTCGTCGAGTGTTATAACTTCCATCTTTATTAACCTCTCGACTACCTTTTTAAAGGCGAGGCAATTCTCTATCGAATGCCTCTCTATCCTCGCATGGTAATCGCGGTGGCGTTAGAGTCGTACCACCACTTAGGGTATGGGGGGCCGCAATGGTTGCAAATTGAGCGGGGACACGATGTGCTCATTGAATAGAATCTGGTATAGCTCTTTGTACGTTATCGGAATTGGCGTGAATTGAATCTTTTCAGTGTTCGGTTTGGTTCCCGATTCCTGTCTTGCCGGTCCTTGTTGTCCAGTCATAATTGTCTTTGGCTGATTAACTATGATCGCCTTCGAGTACCCCTTATTGTATGTACTCACGCTATTTACTTCACCGTCTCTTTCTTCTAGGGAGCGACCCTCCCAGTGCTTTCTCTGCCTCGATCTTGCCACCTCGTATGGCATGTTCAATCATCTCCCCTGCCATCACTATATCGGCAAAGCTCTTAGTTGTACTCCCTATCATATGGGTTATGAAAGGGGCCTTCAGGGTGTTAATGAAGAGCATGGTAGTTTCTTTTTCTAAGAGGGGTAGTTGGACCTGCATGGCGACCTCTCTCCACCTTTGTGCATACTGTCTGAAACTTTCATTTTGTCTTTTCTCCATGCCTTGCAAAGTAATTCTGTCCGGTGCCATGTCTATGATGTGGCTGTAATGCTTCAGAAATGCTTGAGCCAAGTCTCTCCAGGAACTAATGTTAGCCCGGCTAAGCTGGTTATACCACCTGGGTGCTGCACCCACCAAACTTTCTTGGAAACAGTGGATTAAGAGCTGATCATTGCTTATGTAGCCGGCCATTCGCCTGCAGAACATGGTGATGTGGGCTTCTAGGTAGCTAGTCCCACTATATTTTTTGAATTCAGGCATTTTAAACTTATGGGGCAATACCAAATTGGGAACTAGACTTAAATCTTTTGCGTCGATCCCCTGATGATGATCGATACTTTCCAGCGCTTTGAATTTTTCCTCTAGCCATTTGCAATGATCCTCTAGTTGTCTCGAGGATTCTATTCTCGACCCCATTTTCTCTATTGCATCTAGATCGGGCACAACAGGGTTAGCAGGGCTATCGCCAGGCTGAGATCCTGAGCCTACGTGATAGCTCGTGGGAGGTCTAATGTCATTCTGCCCTTGCTGGGGCCTGATTGTAACCAGTGGCCTTTGGAGACATTCCTCAGGCTGTGTTCTCGCGTGTGGCGGGGTAAAGCCCGGGGGGATGCCATCACTATCCTCTTCGACCGGCAGCATGGGACCTTTCCCCTTATCCATGGCCCCGTTCATTATTTGGGCCATCTGGGCCATCATATCCCTCTGGGCCTCTAACATTTGGTCCTCATTTTCTATTTGGAGTTTTAACATTTGTTCTTGCATTTGTTCCTGCACTTCTTTCTGGAATTGCTCAAATCTTTGATCCATTTTTCTGGTTTTAGCGCGTGTTCCGTAGTGATGTTCCGCTTCCAGATTTTCTCTTTTCACTTGTTTATCCCCCTCTTTCTCTCTAATAATTCTAACTAATTAGGCTCTTGTTATGAACTTAAATGCACGTAATGTGATGCAATGCAAATGCATGAATGCAAGAAGAAGACATCGATTCTGATCAACTTCATTTTAGAAGACTTTATTAGAAGGCAAAACCCTTTACATAAAACAGATTACAAGTATGCTTTCGCCTTTAAGCCCAGAGTTTTGATTTTTCTAAGTAAGGAGGTCAGCTCTTGGTTACGATCTGCCTGTAGCTCATATTTCATACTTAGGATCTCCGCTTGAGACGCCAGGACCTGCAGGTGATCAGCCACTTCCCGAATATGAACTATCGCTTCACTCATGAAGTAGTCTCGATCTCTAACTTGACTACGGAAACGGTGAAGCTCTTCTCCCCAATGTCCTTCTCTTGCTTCCAAAAGCTCAATTCGGAGCTCGCAACTATGTAATGTTGACTCTAACTCTCCAATCTTGCTTTTCATTTCCTCGATTTTGTTTAGATTTAATTTTAATTCGCTTTCTAAGTTTCGACTTTGGTAGAGATGCAGGGACCGTCCGAGCTCAGCCACCTTAGCTTTTAGTCATTTCTTCTCTTTTTGGTTCTCTGCCATGTCTTTTCTTAGAACCTCGTTTTGTGCTTACATTTCTTGGAACTTTTTCTCCCAACTGCTAGCTTTGGCTCTCTCTTCTCGAATCTCGCATCGCCATTGCTCCGGAGTTTTTCCTAATCCGGCGTTTTTTATTGTCAAACGCATCTTCTTATATTCCATCTTCAGATCATCTCTGTCTTCCTCTACTTTTCCTTTCTCTTTTCTTAGCTTTTCAGCTTCCGACTTTTGCCCATCTACGTCTAACTTGAGGAGCATCTTCTCTTCTTCCAGCCTTTCTATCTTTCTTTCGAGTTCCGAACTCATCCTTTCAAAATCTCGTTTCACGATCTCCAGTTCTGATGGGACCACTCGCAAATATTCCTCTCTTGACCGGGAGCCTTCTGGATTTGGCTCGAGGATGTTATCATTGATCCTCCTAGTCCTCCATTCTCTGTACTCCGGGGTCGTCATCGGGCCTGCAGATAATCTTTTTATTCTATGAATCTGATTCCAGGCACTAGAGATCTCCTTAATCCTTTTCTTATAGCTTTTCCCTTCGTATGAGAACTCGCCTTTGAGCGAAGCCCCGTAGTTCGTTGGTACGAACTGTCTTGAATTATCTTGTCTTAGGACCAGAAAGGGCATATGCAAGTGGCGCCCCAAATTCGATGAGAGAACCCGGTCGAAGCTTCCACAACGATAAAGGATCTTGTCGAAATCATCAAGAGCCTTCCACTTAATGTAGTCTTCTTGAAGGTTTTGGAGAGTGCTATCCGATTTTTTTCTGGACACGTCTTCTTTCCTAGGCGTAGCCACTATCTCAAATCAATGGGGAGTAATTCTCCGATAAAAACCGACAAGATGGTTTCTCCACTTTCCAGAAGTGACTATGGAACCAGGCCAATAACAACTGCGCACATCCAATAAACTTGCCCTCACCCATTCTCCGACATGCAGTCAAGGATCTGAATGTTTCGGCCAAGATAGCGGGAACAAGCATGACCCCTTTGTCTAATCGGCCGAATAGATCAATAACTACTTCATCAATGTATCTTAGAGCTTTCGGGAAAATCACCAAACCGTAAATACACAAGGCCAAGACGTCAATCTTTTTTGTTGCATCGGGATGCGTTAGGATCAGTCCTCAAACATGTCCAAGGTACGCATTTACCTCGCCACTTTTACGTATTTCTATTTGAGACCCATTGTTCACTTGTTCCGTGATACTCATCAACTTCTTTGTAAAAGTCGGGCCATTGCTGCTTTGGAATAAGCTTTATCAACTTGAATTCTCGGACAACGTAGCAAGGTCGTGTACTCCTTTATCGTGGGGACCAAATCTACTTTCGAAAAAGAAAGAATTTATAAGCGGCATTCGTAGGCGAGTCATTGCTCGAAATAGATGCTTATCTATTTTGACATCAAGCGGTATGGTAGATCACCGTAGGTACTATAGAACAAACCGCTTTGTCTCGTCATCCCATTTGGGTCCATATTTCCTTCAACTCGGAGTTCATTACGTGTGACAACGATGTTGGTGAAATCACGTAGTTCGACACATATCCTCTCCTAAGCTATCCCCTTTTCTAATTGGCTTTGCTCGACCATGTGTGGGACCACCGCATTGTCTTCCACTTTATCAAGGAATTCGCTTTCTATAACTTGACTTTCTAACTCGAAAATGGCCGAGTGTATCGATGCCTCTTAAAATATGAAATGATATGTACAAAAGAATAACACAAAAAGTTAGCACAATGAAAAATAAAGCAAGTGAAATAAACAAACACCTATCTGGGTAACTACTAAGGTCTGGCATAGTTCAGCCCGGGGTGGGTTCTTAGGCTCTTTACGTGTGGTTGAGCTCTAAAGTTCAAGGTACCCGAACCAGCAGATTCCTCAATCCTCACCCATTATAGGCTCATACGGATCGAGTTCGGTTCAGGGGAATACATTTCCCTATGGCCATGCGGAAGTGAAAACTTCACGAAGACATAGGTACGGATGTATCCCGAAAGCGGTCCACTAGCCCATGCGGAGGTGAAAACCTCACGAAAGCATAGCTTCTCGCTCCCACTTAAAGGTGTGACCATAATGGTCATGCAATGCAATGCCAAAGTATTCAAGAGATCCAATATAACATTGAAGGTGCATTTAAAAGAACATGAATTCCGAAACCATTTTCTAATTTTAATCGAAAGGACAAGGATCTATCAATCTATGGCTTGACTCTCAACGAATATAGTCCCCAATGGAGTCGCCAAGCTGTCGTAACCATTTTTTAAAAGAACGAAAGAAACGCGGTTGACTCGATTTTGAAAATGAAAAGGAAGGAGTCGCCACCGATCTTTATTTGGGTGAGATCGGATCACCTTTATTTTAATAAACATTTTGATTTATTAAAACCATATTTTTTGGTCTCACGAATTTAAAAAGAATGGGCTCAGGAGTCGATTACGTGCGAGGAAGGATTAGCACCCTCGTCACGCCCGAAATCGGTACCAAACTTATTGATCGATGTCTAATGTTGAAAACTTTGAAATGGTTTGGAAACAGATACTTTTATTTCTAAAATTTGAAAGAATTAGAAGGGGCGTTTAAGGCTCTCTTATTTTGAAGAGATAAAGCATCATGCCCGATAAGTTGGGCGTAATACTTTAGACTTAGAAACTAAGCTCGCCTTTTGAAACTTAGTTTTATATTTGAAGAGGATCTCCGTTATTTGTCGAACGAGAAACCGTAACCCCAGTAAGTTAGGGCTCGTTCTCTCGAAAATCCAAATTAGGAATATTGCCTCTATTTTAAATAAAAAAATACTTATCCGAAGCATCTAGATGTCGAGTCCAGTAAGTTAGGGCACGACATTTCGAATATCCGAGATTAAGTGTTTTGTCTAAAATTTGAATTGCGATTTCAAAAGGGGTATCCCGTTGTTTAGCTTTAACGAGAAGAAACCGGAACCCAGTAAGTTAGGGCTCGATTCACTCGAATTGCTAATACGAAATGTCAATTTAAAACTGGAATTTGTGATTTTAAAAGGGATCTTCCGTTGTTTAACCTAAACGAGAAAAATCGGAACCCAGTAAGTTAGGGCTCGATTTTCCCGAATTTGCTAACACGGAAATATCGGTCGTTATAAAATTGAGAGGTCGAAGAACAGTGAAGTATCGATGAGAATATGAGTAATGGCGACAGAAAAAGCATCGTGACAACGGTGTATTTGACGATGATAAAAATAATGATAATAATAATGATAGTAATAAAATAAATAAAAATATATACGTATAAAAGTAAAATATAATAATAGTAATAACATAGTGATAAATATAATATATATATGCATAAAATAATAATATGATATCAGTAATAATGTAATAATATAGTAACATTAGTATAGTAATATACGTACGTAAAATATGTGATAATAATATTGATAATAGTAATAGTAATATACATATAAGTAATAATAATAATAATAGTGAAAATAAAATAATAATAGTAACAATAATAAAATAATAATATAGTATGTATGTGCATGGAAATAATAATAATACTGTCATAGTAATAATGGTAGTATAGTAATAATAACAATAGTAATAATAATAATATATGTATGTAAAAATATGGTTATAGCAATAATAGTATTAATAATAATATCATAGGATGATAAATAATAGTAATAATAATGACCTAGTAATAATAGTAATATAATAAAAATATAGTAAGGATAGAAATAATATATACGTACATGGGAACGATAATAATACTATATAACAATAATAGTGGTAGTGATAATATAATATGCAGATATATACATGAATAGGGAAAATGATGAAAAGGAAGACTAAATTAGATTAAAAGCAAAATCTTGGGACGAATTCAAAATAAATAAAAGAGGGAAGGGCCATATTGTAATGCGCACGAAAATCTAGGGGACGAGGAGCGCAAATTTTCCCCAAGTGCTTAAGCGCGAGATTTTAAAGGACCGAATTGAATGCGGTACTAAATTTTAGGGGGAGATTTAAAAGAAATTTAAACTTGATTGCGAACGTTGGGAAATTAGGAGGGACTGCGCGCGTAAATTTTCCATTTTTCCGGAAAAACACGCGGATCCTCTGGTAGGCGGGTCGGATCGGGTCGGGCCATGTCAAAACGACGTTGTTTTGGGCATTAAAGGCCAGCCCCAAAACGACGTCGTTTCGATGGGCTATTTAAGGCCAAAAGTCTTCAAGAATTTCATTTTTCACCTGCTTATTTTTTTTTTTAAATCTGATTCCCCCTTTTTCTCTGCAGAGGTCTCCTCACCAGCGCCGCTCCGGTCGTCGTCCGTCGCGGGCTCCGTCGCCGTCGCCGCCGTGTACGGCGGTCGGAGCCCGAAAAGGTATAATTTTTTGTTGTTTTTTTTTATTTTCTCTTTTATTATGCTCATATGGATGTGTTCGTATATTTGCGCGCACAAATAGATGGGATTCAAATATAAAAAAGTTAAAAAAAAAAATCACCTCTCTGTGGCTTCTGCCTTCGATCTCCTCTGCGGTATTTTTAGTGTTTAAATGCTGCTCTTTATTTCTTTTGGTTTGAATCTGTTATGGTGCTTGAAATTTTTGCTTGTATTCTAAAAAAACCAACCCTTTTACAAAGATAGATTTCGGCTTTTATAGCCTTGTATTTTACAACTTGGTCTTCGTCCTGTCCTTTCTTGTTTAATGTTTGCAGGTTTAGCGGTGCTGGGGCGGTGGACAAGGCCGCCGGTCGGAGTGGCAGGGGCGGTGTTGTCAGTGCTTGGTCAAAAGTAGAGAGACGAATGTCCCGAGACCATTCAATGCGTGCCAGCGAGAGATGATCAGGAAACCCTAGGTTTCTGACTTGCTTAATGTCGGGCCTTTTGAAGGTTTGCTCAGTCTGCAGGTCGGGTGACCGAGGATCAGTTCGAGTTTATTGGGTCTTAGTTTTGGGCCAAGGGTGTAGGTGGGCTAGTGGGTTTAATTAGGTTTTAATGTTTTGGGTTTAAGGTTTGTAACTGGACTTTGCTAAGACTTTTATTATTATTTTTTTACTTTGTTTTGGGTTTTCATGGGCTAAGTGAGATTTATGAAATGGGCCGGGCAAATGGGCTCGTACAATGGTGAAAGGACGAAATTCGAGGAAATTATTCAAGGCAGGGCAGCCAGCAGCCTCAAGTGCATTGCTTTTGCCCATAAACAAGTTCCAGAAGAAGAGTACCAAAATTTAAAGGAGCAGAAAAAGCTTAAAGAAGACAGCTTGGCCCTATTAGGATTGGTTGGTATAAAGGATCCACGCAGACCTGGAGTGAAGAAAGCACTGGAAGATTGCCAATATGCTGGAGTAAACATCAAAATGATCACCGGTGACAATGTTTTCACTGCAAGAGCCATAGCTACCGAATGTGGGATTCTCAAGCCAGGTCAAGACTTGTCTAGTGATGCAGTGGTAGAAGGTGAGGAATTCAGAAACTATACACCACAAGAAAGGATAGAGAAGGTTGAGAGAATCCAAGTCATGGCAAGATCCTCTCCCTTTGATAAACTTCTCACGGAGAAAGTTTGTTTCTTCTTTATTTTGGTGTATTAGACAATTTTCACTTTTTCGAGATTTTAACTAATTTAGATGAATTTGAAGTTAAGAAATTGCATAAGGTCGTGCGGTTTATCAACTAAAATTCTAATTCTGTCATAGTATTAGAGCTAAAGTTTAAAAGCATCGGTTGAGACGAGAAAAAAAGTAAACGAGCAAATTGAGCCTAGGAGACCCATGATTGGGGAAAGACTAGCAAATTGAAATTATTTATAAATTTTAAGATTAATTTAGCCATCAACTTTTACATATTATCGATTTTTCATAATTTTAAAAAATTAACCTCAAATTTTACAAGTAATCTCAATTTTATCTTAATTCTAAAAAAAATCAAAGATATATATAAATGTATAAATATTTTTAAAAATATAATAAATTTATAATTTATAATAAAACTAGTGTCTTCTATGTGGAAGGATCTCAAACTTATGGAGAAAAAATAATCTAAATCACCCCATTTGCAACTCCTTTCCATGACTTTGTTACAACTTCTAGCATCTTCAAACGTTTAATGCTAAATATTTACTTATTTCCTTACTTTGAATATTTAAATATTTTTGTTTAACGTTAAAAATAATATGTAATATATAAATAATTTAAAAAATAAAAAGTTTAAAAGTGATTTTTTTGTAAATTTCTAAAATATATAAATACGTATTTTAATAACATCACGTGAATGGTTAACACCTATCAATGTCCCATCAACAATGAATTAAAATTAAAGCTGTTTTTCAACTTAAATTTAATGTTTTTATTTAAAATAAACTTAATTTTCATGTTGCAAATTGTGATTGATTTGATGTGTCACATGACACAATTTAATTATAAATCTAAGACTAAAAGAAAAGTTTAAGTACTAAAATAGAAAGACATACATAATTCGAGAGTCAAAATCATCATAGTAATATTCGTTATTAAGGTTGAGACTTCGAGAGAACCTTTCGATGTGTTATTCCCCGTGCAATTGACCGGTCCTCAAATAGCGAAAAGGTATTTCTTTAAATGGGGTTTTTCTCCCATGCTTTGCCAAAAGTCAGCTGCCGAGAGCATATGCCTAGTAAACCTGGTTTACAGATGGCAGTGCCTCGGTTGGTGGTATTGACATTTGTTTAACTTATAATCTTTTGATGGTGCGTTGCTTGAAACAAAAAGGCATATAGCAGCAGTCACTGGGGATGGCACAAATGCTACACCACTACACCAGCACACAGGGAGGCAGATATTGTTCTATCCATGGGAATTCAAGGCACTGAAGTGGCGAAAGAGAGTTCGAATATCGTCATCAGGTGGGGGAAGATGTCTGTATACCAAAATCCAAAAATTCATTCATTTCCAGGCCGGGAGTGATATTTAAATAAAAGTCTCTCAATACACTTTAAAATTTAAATTTAGTTGAAATATTTAGAAAAAAATCTACTCATATTTTTTTAACTACTTATTTGGTAATTGTAATTGTAATTGTATATTGCTTGCACTTGTAATATACCTATAATTTTACTTCTAAAAACTTCTTAGAATTATGTATTTTTCTTAAAAAAATTTAGTGGTGATTATAAGATTTATCCTTTTTAACATGTTAAAAGAACTTACCATCAAGGTAAATGCATGTTTTTATTAATTCTCAATTATATTTAACATTTATTTTACATTAAATTATCACTGGTGACAATGTTTTCACAGCAATGGCCATTACTGCAGAATGTGAGATTTTCAAGCTTGATAAAGACATGTCTAGTTGTGTAGTGGTAGAAGGTGAGGAATTCAGAAATTATACACCACAGGAAAGGATGGAGAAAGTTGAGAAAATCCAAGTCATGGCAAGATCCACCCCATCCGATAAACCCCTCACGGTGCAATGCTTGAAACGGAAAGGGCAAGTCGTTGAAGTCACTGGAGATAGCACAAATGATGCCCCAGTCCTCAAGGAAGCAAATATCGGTCTATCCATGGGAATTCAAGGAACTGAAGTTGCGAAAGAGGGTTCAGATATCATCATCTTAGACGATAATTTCGCTTCAGTCGCCATAGTCTCGTGGTGGGGAAAATGTGTTTATACGAACATCCAAAAATTCATTCAGTTCCTGCTCACTGTAAATGGTGCTGCACTTCGTATCAACTTCATAGCAGCAATGTCAGCAGGTGAAGTTAGACGGCGAAACCACCCATCAGTCGAACCGAGCCGCTCATCACAGACATCATGTGGAGGAAAGTACTAGCTCAAGCTCTATACCAAATAGCACCTTACAATTCAATGGTGAATCAATCTTTGGGGTGACACATTGATCTTCAACACTTTCATACTTTGCCAGGTCTTCAACGAATAGAAGCTATTTGTATGAATCATTGGGGGTAACCATTGTTCTTCAAGTGACAAGTGGTGATGGTGGAATTTCTTAAACGATTTACAGATACAGAGACGTTGAATTGGGGACAATGGGGGAGTCTGCATCGCCATTATTCTAAAATTTGATATTTATCGCTAATTAATTTATGCTAATTTTATACAAGAAATAAAAATTGCATTGCCATTATTCTAAATCGAACTTCCTTGTATTCATTGTCAAATTGAATGGACCTACAATTTGACGCTCATTATTGCCGGTCCACCAAGAAAAAGGGGCTGTGCAAGTTGACTTGAAAGCCCACTTCAAGTTGAAAGCCTATTTATATAATTATGTTATTTTTTGTGTGCATTATATTATGTTCTAATATGTTGATAATCAACTTAGATTATCATTTAGATAGAATTATGCTCAAATAAAAGTTTAAAGGATTATTTGGATGTTAATAAATTTTTAATGGTTTATTTGAGTAGTAATTAAAATTTAAGAGTATATTTGATTGTGGTAGAAATATAAGGCTCAGGTAAAAAAGGTGACCAAGTTTAAGGGCTTATTTAATATATTAGTCTAATAAAAATCTTAATTGAATTTAGATGTGAAGTTAGAATTATACAATTAAAACTGAATTATAATATTTTTGAAGGTATCATTATATTAATTTATTATTTTAAAAAGATTATATAGCAATTCTACAAGTTTTAAGGGTCAATGCTTTGAATTTAATATCATGAGTTAAATTATACCAAATCAATTGGTGAAAGTACTAAAAAAATTAATCCATTCCCCTTAGAGTTGTTTATGGGTTGAGTTGGGTTTAGACTGGGCCCTAACAAAATTTTAGACCCGATTGATAGGCTTAGGCTCAATTTAAAAAATGGGTCTAAATTTTTTCTCAAGTTCTACTCGGATAAAAATGCTAAAATTCAGACTCAACTTGTCCGTATTATTTTTTTTATTTCATTTTGTATATATAAAAATTTAAAAATATATAATACATCAAAAACACTAAAATCATTGTAAACAAATTAAAAATAAATTTTTAAAAAAAATATTTATATTTAAATAACACTAAGATAAAGTGCAACTTAACAAGCAAATGCCTCTAAAATAGTAATAATTAACAATAAAAAAAAGAGTTATATAATATCCAAACAATAACAACAAAATAATAACAACATAATAGTGAAATGACAGCAAAACAGTGAGAATTACAACAAATAGTGGGAAAACAACAGCAAAACAATAGGTTTCCTTTGCAAATTTGGGTCGAGCCCAGGCGAAAAAAACCTTACTCAAGGCTTGACCCATTTTCTAAACGGGGTCTTAATTTTTTGTCCAAATCCATTTTTTGGATCTATATTTTTATTCAAATCATCTCACTTTTCTAAAGGGCTTTCAACCCGACCCATAAACAAATCTACGTAAAACTATCCATTTATCATATAATTTCTCATTAATAACCCATTATTTTAACTATCATTATTTTTTGAAACATAAAATCTAATATACTAACTCAAAAACGAACTCTTATTTTTTATTATTTGGCTGATAGTTTGTTTCTTCTTACACTTTTTAAGTTCAGAGTTATTATAATCATGAGAAGTTGTAAATTATAATCAATTAAAGGTGCATATTAAATAATTATTAACATTTAAAAAATATAAAATGGATTTTTGTAAGCATTAAATAATATCATAGGATCATAATGTAGATGTCGCACTCAAACTAACCACAAATGGGGCCAAAATGTTTTAATGGAATTCTTCAACCATATTATATATATCTTAGCAAAATAATAATAATAATAATTTTTATATATATAAAACACTATAATGAAATAGGTAATTATACAATTTCTTTTTCTTGAAAGTGGACCTAACCTTATAGAGGGTAAAAAAACACAAATAAATAAAACAATATTAGTACAAAGTTTTGTTTGGCTTTGCCAAAAATAAAATAAAAAAAAAATCCCAAAAGAAGAATCCAAACCACAACAGTTCCAACTGCCATCATTTCATATAAATAGCTTTCTTAATCAAACACCTTTAAGTCATCATCAGTCATCATCTCCATTATTATATACATGGAGAAAAAAAAATTTCCATGGTTCAAGACACCAATTTTGCTGTAATTGATACAGGCAAACAAGGTATTATTATGGATATTATATTTTCATAATTAATGGAAGGTATATTATACAAGTCTAAGTTTTTTTTTTTTTTTTTTGAAATACAATGTAAATTTTTATATTTTTACAAATTTAAAATTTAGTCTATTTACGTTTATTTTCAAGAATTTAGTTGTTTTCATTTTTTGAAATTTCAAAATATAACTTCAATTGTTAACACTGTTAAACTAGTTTGTCTCAGATTTTAAAATAAAAAAATACTCACTTAACAACCATGTAACTAAAAAAATGAGGTTGTAATGAAATCTAAATTTTACAAAATAATCTCCTTGCAAGGAGGATTAATTTTTGAGAGAGAAATAAAATTAAAGTTTGAGATGGCATTTAGATAATCTCCTTGCAAGAAATAAAATTAATTTTGATGACAATAATGGGATTAATTAGATGCATTATTAAATTCCCAAGGTATATATCACAATTAATAATAATTTTAAACTATGATATGCACCTACTAATTTAATATATGATTGTAAGAAGATTAAGAAAAGATTATATTTAAGCTCTTATCAATGTGACTAAAGCAATAGGCAATAACAAGGGAAAGCAAGAATTTTATTAATTTTTTATGAACAAAAATTATATATTTCTCTCTTTTTTGTGGATCTTATTGCTTGAGAAATCTTAAAAATAATATATTAATAATAGGATAGTGATACATACATTGACAAAATGATATACCTTCATTATTAATGTCTTCTATCACTAACTTCAAACTTTAAAATACATAGTTGTTGTCATCAACAATGTTGGGTCTTTATGTTAAGGGATTAAGGACATATTTATCATTGTAATACATATATATATATATATATATATATATATATATATTTTGGATTTAGTATTAAATTATTGAGAAGAAAGAAATTGCTATTAAATCTTTATTCTTGTCAATTCTTAGATATAAAATATTAAAATTCCCATAAAATTACAATTCATAATAATTCCATTTCTGAGAATTTTCTAATTCCATTTCTAAAATTAAAAAACTTTCGCTATTTATATATCAAATAATAATTCATAATGTATTTTATAAAAATTTCAATTATTTTAATTTTTTTATAAAAAGGGAAAGAAATTTAAAGTGCAATAACATGTTTTGTTATACATATTTCAAAAATTAAAAATATATAAATATAATAAAATAATAAAAAATTCAAGTGGGTGGCATAATAAAATAAAAAACCTTAAAAAAGGTACAATCTGCTTAGATTTTTTTTGAAGTACAGCTTGATTAGGTACAATTTTATTAAAAGTACAATATGAGTAGATAAATTTGATTAGGTATTTAGAAATTAAAGAGACAGATTAGGCTAACAAATAAGGTCTTTGTGGGTGGAGAAGATAAGAGGTAATAGTGGCACTCCTACTTTATGACATTTGCCCCTATTTGGTTTTAATTGGTTGCATTCAACATGACTTTATGATCCACTTATGATAGTTAAAATTTTATATTATTTATATTTTTTAATATATATTTTTAAATTATAATAATAAAGTAAATATTAAATAATAAAGTGCGACTCGAATTCAGGCCACACCTGGGACGGTAAACACCATTGATCATCAGGCCATCAGATAGGTTTTCTATATAATTTTATTTAATAATTTAATTGTGAGATTTGATAATGAATGTAAAATTTTGTATCGAAATTATTGATAATTTATATATTTTTAATTTGTTAGATATTTTATGAGTATGATTTATATAAATAAAATATAAAAATAGAATTTTAAAAAATTATAAATCATATAAATTTATATTTGTAAAATATTAGGGTGGTACTGGTGACCAAAGTTTGGCCAATTTGTATGATGACATTAGCATATTCCAGAAGACCCATTTCTTCAAGAAAGAAAGAAAGAGAGCTATCTAATTATATATTCACAATATCATAATTTATTTATTGTAATTTTTTAAAAGAATGATTGGTTTTTAAAGGTTAAAATATGAAATATATTTTTTGTATATTTGAAATTTAATTTTTTTAATAATATGATTTTTATATTTTTAAGATATAAAAATATAAGTTCAATTGTTAACATCAGTAAAATTGTAGTATTAAATTCGGTGGTATGACATTTTTCAATAAAAAATGCTCACTTAATAACTATATAACAAAAAGATAACATTATAATGGACCTGATTTTAGTAAAAAATTTAACCGTACAAAAATATTACACTGGCATTTCCAAATTAAAAAAAAAAAAAGAAGAAGATTAAAATTTTGACAATAAAAATAGAGGGACTAAATTCTAAATGTATAAAAACCACAAGGAATTAGAGAATATTTTAACAATTGTTTAAATTAAAAGTGGTGGGTTAGAAATGTATTGAGTTGGGTTAAGGCAGTTCGCTTGCAAAGATATGCAATTTCCTTTTTCTAAATACAAATACTAATAGTGATTTTCTTAGGTTAAAGTATTTGGGAAGTCCCTGTATTATAGGGACTATATTAAATTAGTCTCTCTATTATTAAATGGATCAATTTAGCCCTTGTGCTATTAAAAAGAAGCAAATAAGTCTAAGTTGTAATAGAGTTAACATTTAATATATAAAAATTGTCTTGAATTTGTTTTCAATTGTAATTTAATTACAAACAAAAGATTTCATTTATAAAACCATAAAAACTTTAAATATATTAACTCTGTTAAACAGAAAATGATATTTTTTATATAGTAAATGTTAACTCTACCTTATTTGATTTTTTTTAATAGTAAAAATACTAAATTGATCTATTTAATAATAGATAGATTAATTTAATCAAATCCCTATATTAGAGGGACCTTTTAGGTACATTCACTAATTTTCTTAATAGGAAAACGAACAAAACTGATTATATATAAAAAAGTGATTCTATTAAATTTATAAACCTTATAAAAACTTCAAATTAATTACTAATTAAATATTCAACAAATTTAAATATTTGATTTGAGAAAGAACAAATTTAAAAATTTCAAAAGTTATTTCCATTAAATTATTGTTTTAACTTTTTATGTATAAATATTATAATGTCTATCTAGAGAAATGATGGTATGGAACAGTGATATTATTCATTTTCAATAGTTTAATGTCATGTTAGCAATTTAATCTTGAATTATAGGATTTTCACTTGGATTTGATTTTTTTCATGGTGAAAATGTTAAAATTTAGGATGAAATTACTAATGTGACATTAAACTATTGGGAAAATGATACAAATAATGTGACGTCACTGTTTCATACAATTATTTCCTATTTTGTCATATTTCTAGATATCTTATGAATTTTTTAGAACAAATAACTTTAATTATTTATCTCACAAATTAAAAAAAAAAAGCTCTATTATATATTCTTTTCAGTTTTATAAAAGTAAATTTTCATCAATAAAAATTACTAATTAGACTTTAGCTTGAATATAAGGTTGATAGTTGAGACTTGAAAATTTTAAAATCCTATCTTCAAGTTTTACTATGCGTAAATATTATGTATAAGTTTTCGATCCATATTTTATTAGGATGTAAACATGGATGAATTTAGGGGGTTAGCAGGGGCCTTGGCCCCCTAAAAAAGATAAAGTTTTGATTTAATTCTTTAAATTTTACATTTTTATTATCGTAAAAATTATAATTTAATTTCGGTCCCTAAAATTTTTTTTTGGTTTTGCCCCTAGATGTAAGTCTTCTCGTATTTGAGTCCTACCTAAATTTATTGTAGTTTAGGTTGAAATATTAATTTGATCATGTTTTACAATAATCATAATTATTCGATTGCATATTATTTATAGTTGCAATTGTAATTGTAAACGTATTTTTTTGTATTTTTTTTTAATTTACAATTTAGCTCTCAACCACCAATTAACTATGAGTAATGAGTAAGAAATGTGACTAAATTTGTTGAATGAGATAGATGAGTGGAATATACAGTGAAGATATATAAAGCAAGTTTTATGGGGAAAATAAGATCTAAGGACATGAATAAAGATTTCAACTAAAATAAAACCTTTAATTATGAAGGTAGTCATCTCCTTTATCAATATCTATAATCAAAAGTTCAAAACACACAAAACGGTTAATGCTTTTTCTTTCATTGTCCAAGAAAATTTATGTCTAAGTTCATGAATTTTAAATTTTGAATTAAATAAAATTAAATGCATAATATTGTAAATCAAATAAATTGATTGAGAAATATTTTTAACTAAGTGGGATAAAAATTTTATGAGTGTTAAATTCCACTTTTAGTATACCAAATAATTACTTATTTATAAATTATATTTAAAAAATTTACAAATATAAATTTCAAATTCATAAATATGTTTACACAATAATACAACTTATGAATTTGAGGCTCCTTGGCTACCTAGAGTCGAGTTTCATCCTTCGTGATCAGGTTTTTTTACCAAAATAGGATAGAAAAAAAGAAAATGTTCCAAAATAGGATGCCATACCAATTATTTACGAAAATGGGTTAAATGGGTGGTGCCGCCTGCCACCGCGGCACCTCGACATCGCCACCTTTGGGTGCATGGACCATCAACCCCCAATTTTGGTTTTTGTTTTCAGTGGTTTCTTGAGGGACCAATTAAGCAATTTTTCCAATTTTTAGAAAAGGGAGGGAAAGGTGCGGCTGCCACAGCCAATTTTAAATTTGAATAATTGCCTTCTAAGCCCTCCCTATTTATTATTTTCTTTTTATTCCCCTATTTGTTTTTTTTTAAACAACTAATATTTTATAAATAAGATATTCAACGTTAAAAACAAATAAAGCTTTAAATCATAAAAGAAAAAAAAAGAAATGATACTTATCATTTTGAAAAAATGTTGTAAAAAAGTGTAATATGTTAATTTCAAGTGTTTAATATTATTATCGTAAAATTACGGTTGAAAGTTAAAATATCTATTTTAGAAATAATGATGGGAAGTAAAAACAGTAAATAATTTAATATAATGATATATGACATATAAATTTTAAATATCTAAATTATTTGTAATATTTAATTTAAATATATAAATAGATATTATTAATAATATAATATCAATTACTCTTAGTAATATAATAATAACTATTAAATCTATGCATATATGAAATTTGAAGAATGCAAAAATGTATATAATAATGTTTACGATTTCCAAACATGTGCCCTAAGAGTAAAGTATTGTTAATTGTGTAAAGTAAAGTTAAAATAAAGCTATTTAAAAATATAAACTAATTTACATCTTATATTGTTGTAAATTTGATGAGAATAATTTATTAAATAAAAATATATATTTAATTTAATCAACTAGTTTTTGAATTTTATAAGTAAAAACCATAAGTAAGGGGTTTATTTAACTATAAAAATAGATTAATTGTTTGTTTAAACACAATATCTTGAGTTGAAGGGAATAAAAAGAAAATAATAAATAGGAGGGCTTAGAAGGAAATTATTCAAATTTAAAGTTGGTGTGGCAGCCTTGCACCTTTCCCTCCCTTTCTAAAAGCTGGAAAAATTGCTTAATTGGTCCCTCAAGAAATCTGCTGAAAACAAAAACCAAAATTGGGGTTGATGGTGCGCCACAAAGCGGCACCCAAAGGTGGCGATGTCGGAGGTGCCGCCATGTGTGTGAGGCGGCACCACCCATTTAACCCATTTTCGTAAATAATTGGTATGGCATCCTATTTTGGAACATTTTCTTTTTTTCTATCCTATTTTGGTAAAAAACCCTCGTGATCACCATGTCTAGATTTCTCTCAAATTTACTTTGGATTTAAGTCCATAATATGCTGATTTGATTTAGATATATTATGGATTTAAGTTTGATTGTGTTTTGAATTGATTTCATTATGATTATAAACTTATAATTGTCTAAATATGTAATATTTTTTTATATATCCATAAGCAATTTCATCCATTTTGCAGTCTAAGCTTAGTCTTGTTCTGAAAGTGATATAGAGATAAAACTCTCTATAGACTCCAAATTTTGAACTTGACATTTTACATTAAATTAGCACTTAAACATAAAAAAAATACAACAAACAAATTAAATTGATTAAATCAAAAACTAATAATTTAACAATTTTTATTTTTATTTAAGTTTCTCTTAACATCAATTCAAATGAATCCCAAAAGTTTAAAAAAAATATTTTATAAAAAAGTGATAAATAATATTTTAAAAAAAATCAATAATATAAATATTCATAATGGAAGTAAGTTTCACTAAAGTGAAATCAAATAAGTCTTGACACATCAAAGATCCAACATTGTGCTTAAAAAGAAACACAAAGCTATTGGATTAATGGCATGTTTGTAATGTATGAAACATGGTTTAGGCTTTCCCATCATAATCTTTGTGCATCAATGAAGAAAAAGAAAAGATTGAATATTAGGTTTGGCCCCATTAGTGTTGTGTGAGAAAAGGGGAAAACTAGGGAGGGTATGGTGTTTTTTTTTTTTCAAACTTTTTGATTATTGTTTGCTTCCCCTTGAATATAGGGATTTTGTTGGCAATAGCCCTACATCTTTCAAAAGTGAAAATGAAAATTCAAAAGGTTTCACACTAATTAACATTAGATGCCTTCCTTTATATCATCATTTTCCCTACTATGCCTTTTGTATTTTCCTTCTTCCATCATAATTTTACTTTATATATTTGTCCAAACTATTCATTTAAGATGAATTTGGGACATGATATTTCTTTTAATTCGGGTTAAGCCCATCCAACTTAAATTATTTATAAAAATATATAAATATTAATATAAAATTATTTTTAAAATAGTAAACTAGACTATTTGAAATACCCTAACCTTACCCCAACCTTTGTTTGAATGAACATGTGTAAAATAATTCAAAATAGAAGTAGAAAAGGTCAAGACACAATCCAAAAATCTCTATTTTTATAAATTTTAAAACTTCCTCCTCCTCAACCTATATATAGCAGGATAATGCGTTTCAACACACTTGAACCCACGTCTTCCTAAATTGATAATAATATCCATGTCAATCGAGCTAAGATTCAATCTGCCCATAAATTATTTTTAAAATTCTCTAAAAACAGAGTTAATTTAAAAAAAAAATTCTCTGAATGCATGCATCTTAAACTTACTAAAAACTAAAATGATATATATATATTTCGAACGAAAAATTTTTCTTTCTGTTCCCATCGTTTTTGGGGGTATGTTTGCTTGAATTTATTAACTTAATAACACTAAAATAGCAATTTGAGTATTTTCTAACATAATCATATTGGGTTTTAGTCACCCAAAAAGGAAAATGCCATTTAGTCCTTAATTTGGAAATTAGTAAAACTTATGGTGAATGATTTAGGAGGATTTGGAAATTCTAGAATTTGGGAATTAATTTTTCTAGAGCCTAATTAAAAATAAATATTTTAACTTCTCTAATATTATAATTGATAAAATAATTTTAAAAGCACTTGTAGTGTAATTATGCTTAGTTTTATCTTTTGTACCTAATAATTCTCTTTCACACACAAATCAATAATTAAAAGGGAAAAATGAGATAAGTCGTACACTAAATAATGTCATGTCTTAAATTTGGTGCCTTTTTATGAACACAACATTGAAGATAATGACCAGACAAGCGTACATATGAAGAGTTGTAAGAATCTTCATTCAAACTCTTTCTATCAAATTCTTAACTTTTTTTTCCCCATTTTTTCTTTATATTTGAATCAATGTTAATGCTCAGAATTTGGATTTAATCCATTGGATCAAATGGGTTTATTTTAATAAAATATAAAATATTTTAAAATAATTTTAATAGTAAATAATAAAGGTTTTAATTATTAATTTCATCATCTTACCAGACTTTACAAATATTGAAAATTAATCTAGATTTTGACAAACGACTGCAATTATTATTATTTTTTAATTTTAAATTACAAATATCTTATAGCTTTTTTTTTATCTTTTTATCTTTCTCTAAATTATATATATTTATATTATATTATCCATACCCTAAATGTGATGCATATTAATTAATTTATATAAAAACAATCACTATTTGACTTGATCTTCATTTCCTTCTTATCTTAACATGAATTCGACTAAATTATTAGCAATTTGAGTCACCTATCATTATCAAATTGTACCTTTCCTACCCCAGTTTCATGTGACCTATCCCCAAGACTTATTATTATTATTATTTATTTTTACAAATTGGACCACCCTTTTTCCCCAATTGTATAAAAATATATTTCTAATTATTATATTATTCCTTAACTATGATTAAAGCATGGCAGTCCATAAAAGCTAAACACCCAGATAGAGAAAGGTATATATTCAAAAATTTGTATATATTACTAGAGAAACACTTAACTATTGTAATATAAAATTTAAAACACCACAATCATACAAAACCTACACCAATAATCTAATTAATGTGACAACTTATTATTGGATTAACAATTATTTTTAAATTTTTATTCTTTTTCAATTTTTCTTACCAAACAAAACTTAAATTGTTTATATCATGATGCTAACTGTAAACCTTAATTTCTATAAATTTTTTTATTTCTTTTGTCATAATTTCCACAATTTTATTTCATCTTACCCAAACAATATTTTCTTTGTCTTCCATGGTACAACATTTGTACTTTTCTTTGCTTATTGTTATCTTTTTAAACAGTTTTATCTACTGCCATGTTCAAACAATAAAAAGACTTGACTTCATAAATCTATTCAATCATTCTATTAATGAAAAAGAAATCAGGATTTTATTTCATAAAAAGAATTGTAAAAGAGTTGTAATAGAAGACAAAGAAATTTTGAGCATAATATTAAATCGGTAAGACATATTGTATTAGGAGTAATAGTCACTAATTTCGAAATAATTAATTTTTATGGACCATAAAATATACATAAATATTATTTAGATCGACTTGCAAATAATTATAAATTGAGTGAACTAAATTAAAAAAATTAATTAATCAGTGATTAATTAATTTAAACTCAACAAACCAATTAAATCGAATATCAATGACTACCCTGTTCCCCTGGTGCTTCGATTCTAAAACCATTAGCTTCTATCTTTAATTAATTTCTATTAATTATTAAAATAAGACACTTAAAAAGGGTACATGGATACGGCCCCCACTAAAACTGATCATCTGCACTAGAACCAAATAATCATGATCAGACGGTCCAAGATCAAGGTTATGATAGATACTCTGGAGATGGAGTACGTGTCGCAAAATGTTAGGCGCACACCTCTCAAAATAATCTACTGCACTCACAATAAAAATTCATTCCCCTTCCTTTCTTGCCCTTCACGTTTTTTTTCTTAAATTTCAAATTTACCCCCGCCTTATTTCCTTACAATTCCCAATACCACCGAAAATCGTGGGACAGTGGGGGGGGGGGGGAGGACAACATTATAATTTCACTTTTCTTTAGCGTGTGAAATTAATATTTAACCCACGTCATTAAGGATAAATGATGCCACGTAGGATTCAAGGGGGGATTACTAAGTCCAAGTCAGCCTTCACAGAGGAAAAAAAATTAAAAATGAAAATAAATTTTCGAGCTCTACTAGAAAAGGCCACAGGCAGACTATCTTTCCCTTCATTCTTCCCATCATCCAAAAAAAAAAAAAAAGGAAAGAAAGAAAGAAAAAGCTCCCAATTCACCGTTGCCGGAGAATGTATATTCCGGCGAACAGATATTTTCTCTCTATACGCCATGTTCGCATCTCCGATCATCGTCGCCACGTCTTTCACGAAGAAACCTAACTCTTTTGGGGCTAAAGCAGCTTCTTATGTTTTGGCTAATTAATGTGCATGGTTTTTTTTTCCGTTTGATTTGTTTTTGGGATGTACATGCAGATGTAATCGGAGTCATTAACTGATTAGATTTTTTAGTTGACTTTTAAGATTTCAAGATTTTGATTAGAACTGAACACAGAGAAGTGAGGAGGGTTTTAGAGTTTTAGACCGAAAGAAGGGAAGAGAAGCTCTGACCTTTTTTCCGATGAAGGTTCAGCCGATCGACACTGATTCACGGGCAGGCAAAGAAACTGCTCCGGCTCGAGCAGAGCCGGTCAAGCCAGTGCTTAAATCTCTTATTAAAAGGCTCTTCGACCGGCAGTTTCCGAGCGTTCTGAGAGTATCAGCAGCGGAGAAGTCGAGTATTGGTGAAACTCAGTTTAGCAACAAAGATGTGACGACTGAGTTCGAGCCGAGTTCGATATGTTTGGATAAAATGGTTCGAAATTTCATCGAAGATAGCCACAACGACAAGCAACCGCCACCACAGCCGCCTCCAGCTAAGTACGGCCGTAACCGCTGTAATTGCTTTAATGGTAACAGCAACGATAGCTCCGATGACGAGTTTGATGAGTTCAGTGAGTCTTCCAACGGATCACCGCCTGATACTTGCGAAACTCTCAAGGTAAATCTTTCTTAAAAAATTAAAGAAATGACAGTCCTATTTTCCCTTTTTTTTTTTCGACAAAATTTAACAGAAAAATGTTGAAAATTTTAATTTCAGAGTCTGGTACAATGCGCCACCGTCGTCGAGAGAAACCTCTTAGCTGACACGGCGATGATCGTTGAAAAGAATAAAAACTGTAAACGGAAAGATGATTTGAGGAAGATCGTGACCGACGGTTTACTTTCACTTGGGTATAACTCTTCAATTTGCAAATCAAAATGGGACAAATCACCTTCTTTCCCTGCCGGTAACTATTTTTTTTTCTAGATTATTCTAAAATTTGAAAATGTAATCTTAAACAAGTAATTAAAATTGTGATTTCTTGTTATTTTAGGTGATTATGAGTATATAGATGTGGTTGTGGAAGGGGAGAGAATGTTGATCGACGTTGATTTCAGATCGGAGTTTGAGATGGCGCGATCAACCGGGACTTACAAAGCGATCGTCCAATCACTTCCGTTCATTTTCGTCGGAAAAGCGGACCGTCTCGACCGGATTGTTACGATCGTATCGGAAGCGGCCAAACAGAGCTTGAAAAACAAAGGCATGCACCTACCTCCTTGGAGAAAAACCGAGTACATGCGAGCCAAATGGCTCTCTCAATTCACCAGAACCTCTTCCCAAACCGATGACGTTTCAGCCCAAACCGATGTCAAAGAAACAATCTATTCCGGTGGTTGTGGAGAGCTGGACTTAATTTTCGGCGGAGGAAAAACAGCCTTATCGGAGGAAAATTCCGGCGAAATAAAATTACCGGAGAATCCGGTCACCACTTGGCAGCCGCCGGCGGTCAAACCGAAGAGTGTAGAAAGAGGAACTAAGATCGTCACCGGATTGGCTTCTCTGTTCAAAGAGAAGCCGTAAAAAAAATTTTGTTACAATTTTCAGCGGATTATAAAAAATAAAAAAAATCTGGACAATATAAAAAATCGTATAATCTTTTCTTTCTTTTTTTTTTTTTGTTCGAAATGGTTTATTTTCTTTCGTTTGTAAGAGGCAGTAAATCTATTACCGTGCACCGTTGTAATAAAAATAATTAAATAGAGATTAAAAAACAAGTAAAATTTTCTCAGAAAATTACAAGGGTAGAATAAGCTTTGAGTCCCTATATTTTTCACTTAGAATTTGGTTTTTTAATTTTATACTCCAGAATTTAATTTTTGTTTTATTTTTTAGATTTCAAAATTTTGTTAACGTCATAATTATTTTAAAAAATTAGATGGTATGATTTTTTAAAATAAAAAAAATTACTTAGTGGTCATTTAATAGAAAATAAAATAATGAACTTAAAATTAACAAAAAAAAAATAATTCAACTTATATTTTTTAATTTGAAAAGTAAATGAATTAATTTTTTTAAATTTAGGTGACTAAATTTTAAATGTACAATAATATAGTCTTATGAATTTAGTCTCTATATCCTATTAATATAAGTTAAATTGAATTACATGACATTTAAAAATAAGTTGCTCACGTAGTTAATATTACACACATAAAAAACCAAATAAACAAATAAAAATATTGAATATGGTGTTGTAAGATTTTCGATTCTAAATTCGGGTCGTAAAATTCCTCAATATGGTTTATGAGGGGTAAAGTAAAAGGATTAAATTTGAAATACATAAAAAAATATAGGGATGGAGAGCAGAAATAAACCTTAAAGAAAGTAAAAAAAAAATTCTCAAATGTAGTGAAAATCAGAAACACATTGTTTAAGTCTTTTATGATTCGCCTTTATTTGATTATTTATGTGCAAATTTGGTAGGTGTTGTTGCTTGAGAGGGAACAATGGAGTATGCAACTTTATTATTATTATTTTCACTTTAATTTAATTTTTTCTCATCTTTTTAGGATATTGGATTTCAGTTTTTATTTTATTTTTAAATGCTTAACGAGGTGATTGTTTATGACGGCATATAAAAGCCAAAGGAGGCCTCGTGGAGTCTCATTCTTCGAGCATCAAACAAAGTTGATGGATATTGAGCAAATATTTTAAAAAGATAAACTTTTATTTATTACATTTTTAAGATTTTAATAAAGACTGCTTACAACTTGGTAATCAAAATGCTTTTTTCTAAGTTTCCTGATATTTATTTATGATTTTACCGAAAAGCATTTTTAAATTTTATTTCTTTATTCCACGTGTGCAAATTTCCATTGGTTGAATGTTGAAGGTTCCTATTTTGACTGTCTTGGTGGCTTGCAGATAGTTCAATCTTCAAACAATTTCAACAAAATGAAGTCAAAATTGGGTTCATAGGTTTAATAATATGAAAAAAATTATTATAATTTTCTTTTTCGATAAAAACAAGGCATTTTTAGGGGAAAATTTCATAAGAATAGAACCCTTTGGGCTCGGATTAAGGGAGAAATTTAAAAAAGTTGAAATCTTTTATGAAAATTATAAACAGATTAAAAGTTAATTTTTCCATTTAGGTGGCCCAGGCTCCTGCCAACTTTTAGTGTTGCTCATATATGGTATCAATATTAGTATAATTGTTCGATTCCATCTCCGCCTAAAATATGGATATCAAATTTTATTCAAGCCTGTTAATAACTGAATTTATTTAAATCTGCTTGTATTATTTTTCATTTTCCAAAATATATATCTTTTACTCCTATTATAAATTTATTCATTTATTAATTTTATTGACTTAATATTTTTTTAATATTTATATTATAATAATATATATCTAAATTTTCATATGATACAAGTTACATAATATATAAATAAACGGAAAAAATAAATTTGAAAACTAGCCAAACTGGATCAAATTTTGAATATTGAAGCCTGAGCCTAGTTCATATTTTAAACAGTCCTAAGTTTTTGTCAAAATTTATTTTTCGAGTCTAATATTAATCAAAATCTTTTCAAATTTCAGTCGAATATTCAAGTTTGGAGATAACACAACCTTTAAATATGTATACTTGTAAATACATATATATTGCATGTTTAGGTAACTATTGAAAGTAATCGTTATATTGAATTGAGTGTAACCGAAACACTTTAATTACACTCTCCAATTCGTATTAAAGTTGAAAATTATGCAGATAAAACTTTAACGAAATTCAATTTTTTAAAGATGTAATTATATTTCGCGAGACAAAACATATTTAAAAATTAAAATTGCGTATAATTACATCGAGTGTGATTACTATTCTAATTATTTTTTAAGTTAAAAAAAAATCCCAAGTTTAAATTTATTACCTCTCATACTAATAACAATAAAATTAAAAAATATATTTTTTTTGTTTAATCCCCAGCCTGCTGACATTTTTCAACTCTTCCATTTATCAATTTGTTTAAGGGAAAAAATATTTCTTTAATTATTTTTAATGTTTTAGTTACTTTTATAAGAAAAATAATGTATCTCACAATCATTGTCGTGGGCCATTAATCAATAATTTTTTATAACAAAGTTTGTTTTCAATGTAACGGTGACCCAAAAATTTTAATTTTATAAGTAAAGTTAGAATATTTCTAAATTAATGTTTTATTTTTATATATATTAATGTATCATAACAAGTATATGTTATTTTATGAATTCAAATTATAGAGTTTGAAATATTTAAAAATTACATATTTTCAAATTATTAAGTAAATATAATATTATGAAATTGTTACTCTAATTTTTTTTCTACTAATTTTGATATGTTAATAATTTTTGTTATATAAAATTTGAGATATTTTGTGTTAATGTTATTGTTATGGTATTTAATATTTATATATTTAATTTTCCTTTTATTGGTTTTTTAGGTTTGGTAATGGATTGGTGGGTCATCCTTTTTCTTCCTTTTTATTTTATTTTATATTTTATATTTTCTTTTTTGTCTTTATTAGAAAGGAAAAATAATCAAAAGCAAATTGCCCAAGTTGGATAGTAATAATATAACGTCTTCATGAAAGCAACCCCTCACCAACTATTAGCTTTCTCTTCCCACAAAAATGGTCTGAATAAAAATAAAATAAATGATTTTTTATAAGCATAAAATAAATTTATTTTTATTTTCTTTCATACATTATCCCAAATATTAACATTTCTTTCAACCATTTTCCTTTATACATTATCAATAAAGTTTTAAATTTTTTATAAATAAAATTAGAAAATGTTACGTTATATTAATTTTTTAATATTATATATTATACAAATATATATATATAGCTTTATTGAATCTATTCATTAAGTTTCTTTCCTTATTTATCCACTACGTCTATGGAGTCTTGTATCTTGGTGACATGTGGTCCTGTTTTGGTCCCTTCCCCTCTTTAAACTTCTTTCATTCTTGCTTTGTTCTTTTCAATTGTTTATAAGGTAAAGGGATAAAGCCAAATTCAATTCTTGAATTTCATAATTTTTTGGATAAATAGCATTCAACTCTATTAAATTATTAGTAACTTTCCATTTTGGTCACTAGCTATAAAATAGTCATTGAACTATTCGAAAGATTTTACTTCAGGCATTTGGCTGTTAAGTTTTTTTTTTAAGTCCGACTAGTGAGTTTCATGCGGTAATTTGATAATCGGTATAGTGAATTGGTACCCGTCGATGAATAGAAGAACATACTTTAGATCTGAATACAAAAAAAAATTTAAAGAAAATTAAATAGATGAATAATTATGAATCTAACTCTTTAAAGAATCGTACATCAATTATTTGAATGAAACACTTTTTCTCTGTTTTAATTTGTCATTTTCCCCTTTTCTTTTAGTTTTACAATGTTACAAAATTTTATAGGTTAAAATGTGGTAACAGCTAAATTCAATTCAAGATTTGAAAAGTTTAGGGGGCTGATTTTTTTTCCTTTTTGTACCTTTTTCCTCGTTAAAAAGAAAATTTGATTAACTCTCGACTGTACTTTAGCTGACAATGTGGTGCCTAAAAAATATTTCTCCTCGATTAGGTACTTGTACTTTTTCGACCAATTTCTTAAAAATTAAAATGTTTACACTAATTAAATAACAATTAATAAATCGGTTAATTAAGGCTTAGTGATAAATTTAACTATTAATATTTTCATATTTTGTCAAAATAGTTTTAATTGTATTTTGAGTTTTTTTTTGCCATCAACACTTATTCTTTTTTTCAATTTGTTTTTTTCTAACAGATTTAATGAATAAATTCAATGTTTCAAATTTTCTTTTCTTTCAAAATGTTTCAATCTTTCATATGTTTGTTTATTGAGAAGTTTTTCTTCTGAGCTAATTTTTTTAGATAATTACATTTATTTCCTCTAAATTAAGAGGTTTTTTAAATTTAATATATTATTTATTTTATTATTTTCCTCGTATAATTATCTTATTAAATTTTCTAAGTAATAAATTACATATCATTAAAAATATTCTACATATGGAATTCCACGTTATCTCCGTTAATTTTTTTAACGACAATTTCATTAAATCTATTTGAAAAAAAAAACAGATTAAAAAAGAAATAAAGATTGATGGCCATACGAAATCCACCCATTGGTTAAAAATGTTCACCCCATTCCGATCGAATAACAAGAATTGTCTATTAATACACGTGAATTATACCAAAAATAACAAACAACATATAAAAAAATATAATTGAGTTAATAGATAATATGTGTAAAAAGAAATTATCAATGTATAATATTTAAAAAAAAACCGAATAATAGAATATTCCTCCACTAATCAATTAAAACATTGAAAATGGTAGATTACTTCAACATTAGAGAAATTAATTCTATTTTTTCCAGTTGAAAAATAAAATTATCTACAAAACCCAAATAAGTTAAAGAAGGGTACTTAAATGCATAGGATATTTGGTTGGCATTCGCCACCAATTCACACCAACAAAATACAACGACGCAACTATTCTTTAATTTACGAGAATAACTTATACTAACATATGTAAAAACTTTAATACAATATCCGATTAAGTCTTTAACTCGATTAATGTTAGTATTATTAATTAATACAAAAAGACGTGAATTCGAGTGTGCTGAAATATATTATCTTTTTATTTATATATTAAAGAATGACTATGTGTCTTTCGTATATATATCCATTTGTATTAGTGTAATATTAATAATCAGCTTTAGAATTTTTATAAATTTCCATACTATTTATATTTTATGAAGAATAACTTGATTGTTTTATTATATATATATATATCAACATTCTCAATTAATAAAAATTATTTTATGAGTGCAATTATTATTGTTAAATTGAGCAATTAATTTGCTAAAATATTAATGATTAACTATAAGAATAAGACAAGTCAGAAGTGGGAAATCAGGTTCCTTTTGTAATATTGTAGTACTTGATAATAATTAACTAATAATGATAACATTTTCAAAGCAATAAACTATAATTAAATCCAGGTTGCATCTTGCAAATCAAGCAACCACCCACTTTCATCTTTGTTTTAGATGTAATCTGTATTTGATCAGATTATGTCAATAATATATATACATATTTATAATATATTGCAGGTGGGATATCAAAGTTGATAATTCCATGATAAAACTGGCATGGATTAACACTGAAGATTTTATCATGCGTTGTGGAGATTCTTTTAAATTTATAGGTTGGTGTTAGAAAATATGGACATCACATATATAATAAAAGTAATTACATATTATTATTTATTATCATAATACGCTAGCCCAAATTAAAAGTGATCTAATTTGGTTAAAGTTTTATTGGACTTTAATTATTAAATAAAGTATGGGTCAAATATGTATAGATACTCTAGTAATTGAGTTCTAATCAAATTCTAATTCATGATAGGCTAATTAGGAATTAAAACTAATATGATAATGTTATAATATTATGGTTATGGTCCCCAAATTACATACAATATATCTTTTATAATATCCCATTTTTAGTAAAGAGAGAGCAAATATTCTCTAAATTTTTTGTGTGCTAATTTAGAAGATCAAATCCTCAAGATTCAGAAAAACTTTAAGGAATTCATGGATTCAGGTACGCTTCCGTATCTAATTTTATTCTTGATGATTTGACATGATAAGTTCTGATTTATTAAGTTTTATTTTAGATTTATTTTACAATTCTAACTGCTGCTTCTTATAGATAATATCGTCTCCTACAATCAGATAATATTAATTTGGTTGATGTAAATTGTGATATAAGTATGTTATGAGATAATTAATGATATTACATTAAGAGATAATAAACCCTTGTTGAAGGAGGGAGGATGTCATGATCCTAAATAGAAGCCATCGATCCTATATTAAATTATGTATTAGAATTGGTCTTATAAGTTGGTATATATAATTTTTTTTATATTATTATGATTCGAACTTAATCTATGATCTTAGGAAAAGTGAATACCCGATCAATAAGTCATAGTTTAGAGTTTCAAGTTGGTAAATACAAATGACATTTCGTATTTTCATTTATAGTTTTACCATTCAACCCTTAAAACTGTGTTTTCCTTTACTTCTATTCAACCACTTGAAAGATTGTGGGGTCAATTGACCCCTAAAAAATGAAAAAAAATTAGTTATATATATTTTTAATTTAATATAATTGTCCCCAAAAAAAATTAAAAATAATTCCCACAAAAAATTTGATCCAACCAAAATTTATGAAAAAAATTATTTTATATAAAAATAAATGAATCTCTCTTCACCCACTAAAATTTCCAAAATCTCAAATCCTTTTATTTTCTTTCAACATTATCACTTTCCTCTCAAATTTCTCTTTTTCTTTAGAATTTATTTAAGAAAGATGATCAATCTTTTAATACTTTCAAATTTTTGAAGTTGAAAAGGCCTTGTCCAATTCTTAAATTTGTTCTGGACGAGGATCAAAACAAGAGAGAACTCTTATTCGACCAGGCAATACTCATTAGGGATCACACTATGGTACGCTTTTAAGTATAACCATCATGTTCACTTTGATAGTTAATCTACTTGAAATTGTAATGAATGACTGGATTACCATCTAATCAAAAGGCAAAAGCTAATACATTGTTAGGTTTGATGCATTCATTTGAATTTGTTTTTTCCTTGTATTTAATGAGACATGTGTTAGGGATCACAAATAAATTGTTAGAAGCACTTCAAAGAAAATATGAAGATATTGTTAATGTCATCTTATTGGTAAGGATTTCAAAAGAACAATTACAAAAGCTCTGAGAAGATGGATGGACTTCATTATTTTCAAAAGTATCATCCTTTTGTCAAAAGCAAGATATTGATGTTCCTAATATGGATGATGACTTTGTTGACAACTGAAGGTCAAGGAGGAAAGCTCACAAGGTAACTAATATGCATTATTATCGTGTGGAGATATTTTATACCATTATAGATACACAACTTCAAGAGCTTAACATTCGTTTCAATGAAGTAAATACGAAACTATTATTATGTGTATCTTACTTATGTCCAAATGAGGGTTTTGCACCTATTGACAAATAGAAGTTGATTTGTCTTGATCAAATTTATTCATCTGATTTTTCTCTAGTTAAAGTTCTTGCACTTGATAATCATTTGGAGACATACATTATTGACATGTGATCAAATGGAGATTTATCAAATTTGAAAGGAATTCAATATCTTGCTAAGAAGATGGTTGATACAAAAATTAACATTGCTTATCCATTGGTATATTGCTTGGTTAAGTTAGCATTGATTTTGCTAGTTGTTACAACAAGTGTGGAAAGAGTCTTTTCTACGATGAAAATTGTGAAAAATCGTTTGAGGAATCGAATTGGAGATCAATGGATGAATGATTGTTTGATTACATATGCTAAGAAATATATTTTTAACAACATTGACAAAGAGAAGATAATTCAACTGTTTCAGCACATGGGAAAACATAGTAGAAAATTGTAAAAGAGGTACGTGTTATTTGAACTTATTTGATGTACCTTTCGTTTAACTATTGTTTCAATAGTTTTGTAACAATTATACATTTAATCATATATCAATTTATTAAGAATTAATATTATGCATCAACCGTAATGACATTAATTTGAAAAAATTTTACCCCACAATTCAAAATTTTTAACTCTACCCTTTCTTTTTATTTTTTATTTAAAGAAGTTATAATTTGAAATTTTAACTTCAAAAACTTATTAAATTTCATATATATTAAAGAAGTGATAGGTTTTTAGGGAAAACCGTTTAGGCCATGTATTATATATTGCACATGAGCCTAACATTTAATTTTTGTATTCATCTTATCCAAATTTTAATAGATACCAAAATACAGGAGAGATCATAATTAAATTACAAATTCTCTCTCAATTATAATAATTTATAATTTTATAATTTTTCAATAAATTTACAAGTAATTGAATAAATAAGTATATTTATTTAATTTTTTATATCCATACTATTGTAACAGGCCCAATTCGCTAGGGCCCACAAAACAAATAAAAAAAAGAACCAAAATACAAAGTCTAATAATAAAAAAATAATAACAGTCCATAACCCAAAATTTACAAAGGCCCATTGGCCCAAAAAACTTAAACATTTTCAGCACACTAAAAAAAACCCTAACCCTAGTGGGCCGCTCCTCCTCGGGCGCGCCGCTCGCGCCTCGTCTCAAGGACCACTTGCTCCCCTCCGTCAACGCCTGCAACAAGCGAAAAAATAGCATCAGAGAGGAAAAGAAAACAGTAGCAAACAGTAGAAATAAACAAAAAAAAGACTATGTAATCGGCTATGAAAGCCGGATCTGATTTGTAATTTTTTTTAGACACAAAATCATCGAATAGAAAAAAAGAGAGCAAGATTTATCAAAAAGAAAAAGATGATCTTTTTATTTTTTTGATTTCATTTTTGAAATAAAATTAAAAATAAAAAAAATCGGTTACCTGTCGTTTGATCTTCACCGTGAGCACCTCTTCCGAGCCAAATGTCGTCAAATCCCTAAGGATTAAGCCAAGATCGCGGAGGGGCTTTGAAAACAGAAAGGTTTTCTCCTCTTTCTGGACAACCGGCGTCGGTTTAGGGGTTTTGGACTCCAAAATTGGAATCTTACACTTAAAAACAAGTAAAAGGGCTTTTTTTGGAAGGGCCGGCGATCAGCGGCGGGGCCTTGGCCGGATTTCGGAAAGAAGGGAGAGGGGGAGAGCATTTCTTTTTTCTTTTTTTTTTCTTTTTGAAGAAGAAGAAAGGAGAAATGAAAATTTAAAAAAAAAAGATTGACTTATATTGCACTAGTAAAACGACGTCGTTTCACCTTGGGTGCTTTAGAGCCAAAACGGAGCCGTTTTGATACGATTCGCGCGCCGACCCGACCCGACCCGCTCCGAAGGATCCGTGTGTTTTTAATAAAGGGTCTTGCGTCCTTAGTCCTTCCGCTTTTTCAACCCATTTCAATTAGATCCTTATGTTTTTTTTTAATTCGGCCCAATAATTTTGCGGTTATTTCAATTTAGTCCGTTTGAAATGGCACGTTTTACAGGGCAGGGAATATTTTCCCATTTGGTCCCTCCCTTTTATTCGCGCGTTACAATTTGGTCTTTTAACTTATTTTTATTCCTGATTTTGGCCCAAAACTTTGTTTAAATTTCAATTTAGTCCTCTAAACCTTTATTTTATGTAATTTAGACCATTTATAAACATTTTATTTTTTATATATATTATATATATTTATTATTTATCTATTTATTTATTCTTCCTTATCTTTTGGTATCTAAAATTAATTTATTTCCTTTTATCATGTACTTTTATTTTATTTTATTTTTTTGCTTTTATTATTACTGTTATTACTTCACTATTTACTTACTCATCTATTTATTTATGATTTTTTTATACTTCAAATTTAACGTTATTTACTTGTTTTATTTATGTATTCATTTTTTATGTTACTTATTCATTTATTATTTACGTTATTTATTTATTACTTCTATTTTTAAATATTTAAATCTAATATTACCAACATCCATTTATCTACACATTTATCATTCTGTTACTTATTATTTGTTCATCTATTCATTTTTTTTGTCGTTTACTTTTAAAAATTAGATTATTTATTATTGTTATTATTTTTTATTATCATCGTTATTAGTATCATTATTAACATTACTTTAGCATTATTATACCCCTTTATTTATTTAATCTAACATTCTACTCATATAGTTATTATATACATTATTCCATTATCACTACACTATATATCATGTTAGATATGCTTATCCATTGATATATTGTGTCCAAACAAGATAAAATCACATCGTTTTAAATATCATAAAAATTTTCTAAAAAATAGGCAATGTTTCGTATTTGAAAGATTCAATGATATCATGCCCTAACTTACGGGGTTTCGATTTTTCTTGTTGAATTCGAATAATCAAATATCATTTTCAAAATTAAAATACGTGAGGTTTAAACAAAGAAAAACAAAAGGCAAGCTTATTCTCAAAGGTTCAAGATGTCGTATCCTAACTTACAGGATGTGACGTTTTGTTATCTCGAGACAAGAGGGTCTCTAATGTTTATTTCGATTTATTCAAGCAATTTGTAAGGAAAATTAACTGTAACACCCCCTAACCCCGAACCGTCGTCGGAACAGGGTTACGAGGCATTACCGAACATATCAGACAACTTACAAATAATTCATAAATAAAATAACATTCATAGTATAATTGAATAACTAAGTCCCTATAATGAACTCTCAAAATCAAAAACATATATTAAAAGTGAAATGGGACTCGTTCAAGTACTCCGGATTTTTTTTTTTAATAAATTTTGACAGCATTTTTACTTATTTTCACATAAAACCCCTGCAATTAAAACTGTATTCATTTCAAACATAATCAATTCAACCAATTCATTTCACATACTCATTTTCTATTCTAAATACCTCCTAATCAAACTCAATCAATATAATATCAATTTAAATTTATCAATGTACTAATTAAATTGAAATGGATAAACTTCTTTCATTATAACTCTTAGACTTTTAATACTAACATTTTTAACCATTTATGTTCAAAACATAATAACCTTTATACATATCCTATGTACATGCCACATTACCAAAAGAAAATATACATCACCAAAAATTTACTGAAGTCGGGTCTGGCTTTGGATGCTAGTTCGGTATTTGACTTCTACAACCTGTGCACGGAAACAACCGTACGCTGAGTATGCATATACTCAATGGTATCACTATAATTCAATTTATAATTAAATACATTAAATCACACACATACTTTTACATTACAATTATCATCACTTAATGAACAATTCAATCTTTTTATGTTATCACTTGATTATATATATACCATTCTTATTTCTTTATTTCAATTTTCATCTTTCACATATGCCATATCAATCAAATTTAGTTTTATCAGTAAATTTATCTCATTTATCCCTATTAACTTGACTCGGACTTGGACGGATACACGGATTCCAACCAACACACCAGTACGGCACATTGTGCCTTAACGGTATACGCACCTAAGCGATGTCGATAACGATAGCGTGAATGATATTCAACACACAAAGTCTTTGAATCAGAATGCGATGATGATAATAGTATTCGACATACAAAATGTCGAATCGGTAACAGTAATAGTAGTCGGCACATAAGTGCCTGATTAGTAAGCCGACAAAAACCCGTACACTTTCATATCCTATGGCATGCCAACTATATCCGACTAGCTCGTCTAGTTAATAGGGTATTTAATTCACTTTTCAGTACAATTCCATCTTAATTCGGTATCAATTATAATTTCCTTATTTAAATCAGTTTCACAATATTGCAGTAATTCATTACTTCAGTAATTTCACAATTCAATGTAGTACACATAATAATATTCAGTAACTTCACAATTCAATTCAGTACTCAAAACAATATTCAGTATTCCATAATTCAGTTCAGTATCGATCTCAATTTCAATTTCAATACCTAATCATAAATTTATCATTTTACTAAACATTTACCTTAAAATACTTACCACACATAATTAGTAAATTAAACATATAATAATGATAAAGTTTGAATTATAGTGATACAAACCAGAATTCTCTTCGGATTTAATCCTCGACGATCTTTTCTTTTCCTTTTTGGGTCGATGCTTCAAGCTCGATATTAGCAATTAAAGTTTCAAGCTTCAAATCCCTAGTTTTCTCTTTTATTTTTCTTTCCCTTTTTCTCCCCTGCTTCTCGTTTCAATTCTGTTTCTATTCTTTGTTTTTGTTTCTTTTATATTTTATTTACTTTGTTAACATAATATAATAATGATTATAATAAATATCTATTTTAATAACAATATTCATTTTACATTTGGTCACACCTATATTTCTACATTTGTACCAATAATTTTATTACAATTGTCATTATTTAATTTGTTTATCAAATAAAAATCTCATAATTTAATTATTTAATTATAAATAGCTTTAACTTAATAATAATAATTAGTAAATATCTATTTTAATATCATTTACGTTTATTACAATTGTACACATAAATATTATTACATTTGTACCTTATCATCATCATACACTTGTCATGTCTTTAATTTATTTATTATATAAAAATCTCATAATATAATTAATACAATTAATAATTATAAAATATCTTCATACTTAAATTATAAGTAATTTAGGTGTTTAGTTTACAAATATACAAATATAATTTTTACACATGTATATTTTATTACCATACAATTGTCTACTATTTACTTTATTTAATAATAATAATAATAATATAAAACCATAATAATGGTTAATAATTATATATATTATATATATATTATTTATATGTAACTTAAATAGAATCTTAGATTTTAATGCATATATGGCGCTCATTTCATATAAATGGCTTAATTGTCATTTTAGCCCTTTTTACTTTCTTTTAATCTATAATTAGACTTTCACTCTTTATTCAATTTGATCCTTTTTCCTAATTATTTTAAATTAAGCTAAATTCATTAAATAAAAAATCTAATTGAACACACTATTAGACTCATAATTACTCCTAATAATTATTTACTAACTCGATTTACTAAGACGGAGGCCCAATAATACACTTTTCTGGTGCCCACGGATTTTGGGTCGTTACATTAATATCAATACAAAGAGGGTTTTATTTTTAAATTATTTTCAAGTTTTCAACTTTCAACACTAAGGCACGAAGTAATCAATTAGGTACCAATTTTAGGCGTCACGAGGGTGCTAATCCTTCCTTGTACGTAACTGACTCCCGAACCCGTTTTCTAGAATTTCGTAGATCAAAATCATTGTTTTAGCAAATCAAAACATTTTATTAAAACAATCAAATTACGAGGTGACTCGATCACACCTCATAAAAAAGGATTGGTGGCGACTCCCATTTTCGTTTTTCAAAATAAAAGTCGACCTTCAAAAATTGGTTTCGACAACTATTATTTAAATTCCTGATTGAACCCTCAATTGCGTCACTAACTTGGAATGTACTTCTGTAATTAAAATAAATTATATTATTTGAGAATACTTTAATATTTTTTTATTTAAAAAAATAATAAGAATATGTATGTATTAGGATTTGAAACCGAACCAATTGCATTTGTTAAGCCTTTAATTTACAACTCAACTAAAGTTTTATCTTGATACTTTTAAACATTTTAATTTTATGATGTACACCTTATTACTTTCATCAATTATATATATATACACACACTATTATTTAGGCTTCTGATTAAGTTGGTGTCATCCTCAACTGGGTCACTAACTCGGTTAGAAAAATTAAAGAAATGACTTTTTGTGATTAAACTAAGTTATATTATTGAGATTTAAACCCAAACTAATTATATAAATTGTAAAATCTTTAATTTACTACTCAACTAAAATTTTATTTTAATATTTTTATACATTTTAATTTTATTATGCACATTTTATTACTTCTACATTTATATTTATGATTTTTACATATGATAATCTCGTATCCGCATTCGTCTTGTTACTAATATAACAAAAACCCAAGTAACATTGAATGGTTGTATTTGGTGTATGTGTTCCCATTACATTGTTATCCATAAAATCTGGCAAACAAACTGGAAGAATGCTTTTCTAGGCCCAAGTGTCATTGGGTTTAAGTTGATATTTTTAAGAGAGAAACTAACATTTAGTCTTTAATTTTAGTATTTTTTTTTTATCTTCATCCCTGAAATTTTTTTTTTTTTTGGTATACATTAGTCTCATAACTTAAGAGTTTTTTATAATTTGATTGTTAAACATTGATTCCGCTAATGAATGATGATATGACACTTTAAGATTATATCACTTTAGATTTTATATAAGATTTTAAAATTTTCAAGTAATATTGTGATACAGTCTCAGAATGTCATATCATTATATTATAACAAAATTTAATTTTAAAGATTAAATTAAAAGAACAGATTTTATAACAATGATAATTTAGTAAAATGTGCCTCTTTGTATATTTAGATTCTATCAACCAAATGCCGAAATATAACATTTCGACTAAATAAACCAAATAAAATAATATAATATACCCGACATCTCATCTCCTAAATTTATATTCTCGTAATCTTATTACCTAAAATAATCTTATATTTTTTTTAACCAAACACCCTTATCCTTTGATAAACCATATTATTTGATTCTCCTATTATATTTTTGTCCACATTTTGCATATCGAAATCAACCAATAAGTAAAATATTTCTAATTTTTTTTATACAATGTCTAAAATTACTTATAGCCCATCCTAAACTCTTAAATAAGAGGATACTGCGCTTCAGCGCATTTGTACCCACGTCCTCCTACAATAGCAACAATATTGAATCGAGCTAAGACTCAATCCACCATTTCTAATTTTTTTTAACTTTATTAAAAAATATAAAAGATATATTTCTTCATATTTAAATAATTATGAAATTAATTGCATCTATATCACATTCTTAATATTCAACAAATTATACACACGGCAAAAACCAACAATCAAAGTTCATATTACCCATCACTGGACTAACCTTTTAATTTTCCTTGGACTAAATTCAGATAAATTAAATAAAAAACTAATGTATCAATTTTATAAAATAAGAGATAAAATTCATAATTCTACCTTTGTTTTTCTATATAAGTTGAAGCCACTGCAAAAACGATCGAAAACAAAAATGGAGGTAGACATGTCCATCTTGGAAACCCTACAACCCTCTCGATTCCTCTCCTTCGCCATCCCAAACCCTGATCCCACCCTTAATCCCTCACTCGCCTCCCCACTCATTCGAATTGCTGTCCTCGACTCACCGATTCAGCCCTCCTCTCCTCTCATTCCCAGTGTCGCCGCCATGATCGTCCCCAAGCACCGCGAGTCCGACTGGATCTTCTCGACGGAGTCGGGTCATCTCCAACTCCTCCTCTCCACCCCTAACATCCAACGCCTCATATTAATCGGACAAGAACAACCACCAATCATCAACGGCTCTAGTTCATCTTCCATTTACCGCCGTTGGATCGATCCCGATTCCCTAAACAACCTGGAGATTTCGCTACAGCCACTGGTAATTGCATTATCTCCTAAAAGTTACCTCCATAATGAAAACTTGGAAGTACCCTTTTTGTGTTTTGAGGATAATATTGTTTGTAGCTTAGTTTTAGAGAAATGTATTGGGAATTTTGTTGGTGAAATGCTTGTTGAAGATGTTGAGATAGAGGGTAGTGATCAAAGTAGGGAATTTAGGAGGAGATTAAGGTTTAAACGGATGCCTAACTTGGTTCAAACAGAGATTCGGATTGTGCCCAACAAGGTTTCTTGTTTGGATTCAGTTGATATAGGAAGCAATAGTATAGAGTTTAGCCCTGATTTGGGTGTTTTGGTGCATGTTTATTTGGTGCCAATGGTGGCTAGCCTTGCTTTGATCGGGTCGTGCATTGAAAAGCATGTTGAATCCGGGTTAAGACCTAAAGCTTTATGTCTTGGTGTTGGAGGTGGAGCTCTAGTTGGGTTTTTGAAAACACAACTGGACTTTGAGGTTGTTGGTGTTGAGGTTGATGAAGAGGTGTTAAGGGTTGCTCGCAAGTACTTTGGATTGGAGGATGGAGATTTAGTTCGGGTTCATGTCAGAGATGGTATGGAATTTATGGACCGACTTGCACATGGAGATGTTATTGGTAACATCGTTCCTCAGTTTGATGTTATTATGGTTGATTTGGATTCTGATGATCCAAGAAATGGTGTTAGTGCACCCCCAATAGAATTTTTTAGGAGGGATGTTCTTTTGGCTGCTAGATCAGTTCTTCGTGAATCTGGGATTTTTGTCATTAATGTGATCCCTCAAAGTAGATCGTTTTACGAGAAGTTGATACATGAATTTCGGGAGGTTTTCCCTGAGTTATATGAAATCAATGTTGGAAATTTAGAGAATTTCGTTCTCATCGCTGCTATGGCTTTGCCTTGTTCGTCTTCAAGTAGTGATTCTGAAAATAAATTCCTTACAAAACTGAGACTGGCGATTTCAGGAGCATATATGGATTCCATTAATAGAATTGGAGATGCAAGCAATTAATATGCTGAATTTGAATGAGCATATTAGAATAAAAAGGTGTCACTCCTATATTAGAATTAGGGTTTAAGCATGTCTTGGTAGTTATGGTTTGCCATTTTCAAATTCTTTTGAGGTTGACAAAAATTAAGACCCGAATGCAATCTGTCATGTCGGATCACCTTTTCAGATCCTTCCTTTGGCTTTGGAGTAAGCCAGTTCATACCACAAAGAACTGCTCGGCATATTCCTGAACCTGTAAAGTGTCATCCTTGATGGCTCCATGCACCAATCCATGGCTCAAGCTTCTTCTCGAACTCATTTAACGTTGCTCTCCTTCCTGCTTGGATGCAAAAATGCCCAAAAGTTAATTTGAAATCTGAGTTGTATATGGCGTAGTCTTCATTTTGAAGACTTTCCTCTCAACTGAAGTGATGGAAAACGGGAGTTGTTCAGACATGGGAAGAGCAGGGTGGGGAAGTTGGTTTTGAGGGCTCCTCCGGCAACGGTCATGATGCCTTTCTAGAGGGAAGCAACGATCTTTTTGGTGTCGTTCTCGCATTGGAAGCTGCAGTTGTAGCGTTTGTCGTTTTATGGGTACGTACAGTGTGGATGACTTGGTATTTCAAGTGGCAGCTATCAGACAAACCCAAGTGACAGCAATCAGACAACCGGTTCGAGTTGGTAATCGAGTGGCAGTGATCAGACAACCGGTTTGAGAGGAGCATTGCGGCACCATCCATATGAAACAGGCAGTTTGAAACCAGCATGGATCGGTGGTTGCCCAACAGTTGAGAGTAATGTTCCCATCCTCACCACTATGGCATAAGAGTTGGGGTTGCACCTATAAAAATTGGACCATAACATTACAGTCACTAGTACTTCAACAACATATCGAACGGTTCGAAATTGAGGTTGGGATAATTTCGGGTTCACAATATAATAATTATGAGTACAGCTGGAATTTAGGAGTGACAACATTATAGTCACTAGTACTTCAACAACATATCGAACGGTTCGAAATTGAGGTTGGGATAATTTCGGGTTCACAATATAATAATTATGAGTACAGCTGGAATTTAGGAGTGACACCTTTTTATTTTTCATTGACTATAACCTGTCTTTCCTTTGACTCAGTTGGCCTATTAAATTCAAGAGCAGACATACTTGATTGACTGTTAGCAAATTTTCATACTTCAATGTGGCTGGCCTACTTGGCCAATTGCCAGTCCCATGTGCTATGTAGGAGAGAATTAAATGCATAAAATTTTCTTATCCTATGATGCCATTGTTTAGTGTTTGGATACAGGTGTCCTGTACTGTTGTTTGGGTATCCTTAATTAAAGACCATTTAAACTTACCAGAAGCAGCATTTAGGAATGCTATTTAAAAGTGTTTTTTTAAGAAAATGTACTTTTGAGACAAAATTATTCTTAAACAAGTTGTTTTTTGAGAGAAAAATGTTTCTTTCAAGTAAAAAATTTGCTCAAAAGTATTTTTTCAAAAGTCAGAAAATTTTAGCTTCTTCTCAAAAGTTTTTTTTTTTTTTTTGAGAAGCATTTCTAAACTATGCCTATATTCTGGAAGTGTTATAATGTTAGATTATTTGATGGATTTTATTTAAATAAGGATAGTTATTTAGTGTATTCATGGTGAAATTTTTTAATCTCATAAATGGAATTAAAATTTTTATCAAGTATTTTTTGTTTAGTTTTTATTTGTTTAAATATAACTTTAAAATAATCAGATTTTCTTTTTAATTTGCTTGTAAAGTTAAAAAAATTTTATTATTATAATGGATAATAATGCTTTAAATATATTTTCAATTTAAAATATAGTTTATTTTCCTGATATTATAATACTATTAGGGTTAATTTCACCGGATAACATTAAACTATGAGCTAGATTATAAATTGGTAACCGAACTCCAAAATATTGTAGTTGAGTCCCGAAAATATCATTATCGTATTAATTAAATTCAATTGTTAGCTTAGGGTGTACTTCATAGATTATTGAAAGTTTAATTTTTAACATCTAATTTTTATATGTGTTTGACAACTATAATAATTTAAAATTTTTAACAAAAAAAATTATTGAATAGAATAGTAGCTGGATAGCTACTTATCGCTTAATATAATATTAAAATTATTAAGTTGGTTTTAATTTTAGAAAAATCATATATTCAAAATAAATTATATCTTTACTTTCTTTTAAATAAATGAAATATTCAAATTGTTGTATTTATTTTTATCCAAAACTATTTAAAATAATATATTAATTTATAATATTTATAAGCACAAGTTTGGAAAAATTGTATAATTATAATTTACAATTATTAGTTAAAAAATTTGTGCTAATTTTATTGATGTAAAATAAAATTATTAGTTGAATAGAATTTTAAGCATTTTATTTATCACTTAATTAATATTAGAGTTATTTATGTTAATTAGTTATTATTTTGAATAATGTTACTTTGCATTGATTACATAAAGTAAAAACCATATTATATGTTGAATATGTTAAAAATGCTTTAATTATTATTTAAAAATTTTCTATTCTAATATTTGAATTGATAAGTTAATATATTTAAATTATATTCAATAATTAAAATAAAAAATATTATTTTACGCTAATTACTACAATTAAAAGTAAAATATTTATAAAAAAACTAATTAAATATTATATGTAGAATCACACATCACATTAGAAGCTAGTAAATTTTAAAATATGAAACAAGTAAATTTTAAAATTCAAGATTTTTTTTTTACATTAAAATCAAATTCAAGTTATTATTATTATTAAACAACATAATTATATTCTGTACTTAAATTTTTACAAATCTAATAAACAATTTATCAAATAACAGATTAATTGTTAATTTAGGTAATAAATTACATGAAATATATTCATTAAAAGAATTTTTTATTTTATTTTTTAACCCAAATATTTCAACATTTTATTAGGTGAACTGACTCAAACAAAAGATGTTGGGTAGAGATAGTAGGAAAAATAATTCCAACAACAATTGGTTAAGAAAAAGAATTAATCAAAGAAATAAGCAAATTTGTTTTCTACAACATCAATATTTCATCAATAAGTTTTTTTTATAACACTAAAAGTTAAAATGAAAATGAAAATGAAAATGAAAAAAAAAATGAAAAATGAAAAATGATATATATATATATCTTCAGCTTGGAATAAATTAATCTTCAAATCAACACACAATTAAACATGTAAACAAAAAATAAATCATAGTTCTAATAATTACTAATTAAGTCCTCTCTTTCTCTCAACTCTCTTCCTTTGAATGATGAAAATTATATGGTTTTTTGGGAGGAGGAAGAAGAAGAAACAGTGGCCACCTTAGGCACATAAACAGGATATTCATCAATTTCATCAGTCCATGGACTCTTCTCCTTTGCTGGATTAATGGTCTTCAATGCTTTCCATACAGCACTGTTGCATTTAAACCCTGACCCGAATGCAATCTGCCATGTCCGATCACCTTTTCGGATCCTTCCTTTGGCTTCCGAGTAAGCTAGTTCGTACCATAAAGAACTGCTCGACGTGTTACCGAACCTGTAAAGTGTCATCCTCGATGGTTCCATGTGCCAATCTGAGAGCTCAAGGTTCTTTTCTAGCTCATCTAACACGGCTCTCCCACCTGCATGGATGCAAAAATGCTCGAAAGCTAGTTTGAAATCCGGGATGTATGGCCTGATCTTCATTTTGAAGACTTTTCGGGCTACTAAAGTGATGAAAAAGAGGAGTTGTTCGGACATGGGGAGGACTAATGGACCGAGGGTGGTGATGTTTGTTTTGAGGGCTTCGCCGGCGACCGCCATGAGGTCTTTGGAGAGGGAAACGCCGATCCGTTTGGTGTCGTCCTCCCGTTGGAAGACGCAGTTGTAGCATTTGTCGTCTGCTCCTTTGTGGGTTCGTACGGTGTGGATGAGTTGGTACTTGGAGCGGCAGCGATCGGATGACCGGTTTGATAGAAGGATCGCGGCACCGCCCATACGGAACAAGCAGTTAGAGACTAGCATGGATCGGTCGTTGCCGAAGTACCAGTTGAGAGTAATGTTCTCCATGCTCACCACCAAGGCATAAGAGTTAGTATGTACCTGAGGTTCAGATAATTTCGAATTCAGCTTTTCATTTTTAATTGACTATAATAACACCTATCTTTCTTCTAAGTCAGTCGGCCTAAATCAAAACAGGAGTCACCCTTTAATATGGTTCACCTACTTGGCCAATTGCCAGGACGAAGCACATGTGCTATGTAAGAGAGAAATAATTGCACCAAATTTTCTTAACCTGTGATACATTTCCCTTGTACTTGGACCCCAAAAGTGCATGACCAAGTCATATTAAGGTAAAAACATCCTCATCCAACTCGACTTTTAAATGCTCTAATTATCGAATATTACGGATAATAGCAAACTAAACCCTAAAAATGAGATTCAACATACCTGTAGCATTTGTTTAGCAAGGTCAATGGAAATCAGCCCAGCACTGCAACCCATTCCACCAAGATTATAGCTCAATATATTGCCTCTAAGCTTATATCTATTAACAATCATGGCGGAAAGCGACGGTGTAGGGTTAAACAAGCTACAATTCACCACAAGGATACCGATATCCTTAGCCTTAACACCAGTCTTCTCCAACAGCTCATCAATGGCACCAAACATCACTGCCTCCGCTTCTTTCCTTGCCTCCGCCATACAAGGGTTCGGCGGTACACGCAACACCGCCTCAGGCAAATACGTCTTTTGCCCTAAACCAGACCTCTCCAGTATCTTCTTTTGAAAAGCCAAGTTCTCTTCAGTGAAACTTCCAGTGAGACCCGATCTCTCCATGAAAATCTCCCTGGTACAAGTCCGTTCAGGCTCCGGCTTATAACAAGCGAAATCCACCAAATAAACTTTCCGGGGACGGCTCATGAAGTAAAGGGTGGCTAAAAAAACCAAAAGGCCTGAACATAAAGTAACAGAGACAAGATTGAACTTGAGTTGGTCCCATAGTTGAACCAAATCAAGGACCGTGAGCGCTGAGAGATGAGCTGAAGCAATGGCTAACAACGGCACCAGCATTAAATACATGGCGTTGGAGATTAAATAATGGTAGCCGAGCTTCACGTATTTTAGCCTCACTGAAAGAAGAAAATTGGGGAGATTGTTATTTGATCTTGTTTTGTTTGATGAAGCTGTGCTTTGAACATGAACTGGTTCTGGATTCATGCTTTTCTTACTCGCTTCTGTCATCTTTTTTTGGTATAAAACAAAGTTAATATGAATAATCAAGCAAAACCCAGATTGAAAAGTTGCTGGGAATCAAGAAAAAATGAAAATTTTCTTGCGTTTCCGGTTTCGAATTCGCCGAGAAAATGAAGGAAAATGTATGAATGAGTTAATGAGTTGCTTGCAGTTTGGGAAGAGGTTTAGTGGAGAATTTAAAGAGGTAAGGGGGGAAAAAGAGATGGGAGGATACAACTACCCCAACGAACTTTTAATTGTTAACACGCCTTGGCATTGAATTCGCCAACCCGGAAAATTATTTATTTTATTTTCTCTATTTTTGTTTTTTTATGTTATGGAAATATCTTATAATGATTTACTTTTCACCCTTCTCGTAATTAGGAAATTTCAGATTTGCCACTTGTATATTGTGTATGTGATTTGAGTGCATGGATCAAGGGTTTACAACTTGGTCAAATTGATCTAATGAATACTGATTTAGTATCTATCTATATATACTCGAGCTCACGTCTTACTGCATTGGGAACAATGTCCATACCAATTGAACTAAGATTCAATCGGTAATAAAATCATAATTAAGTCTTGCTCCATTCAAATTTAATAATGCACCCCAAAATTAAATGAATATTCTGATTACCGATTGGATAAATTTAACTCAAAGTTTAGCTCAATTGGTGTGAAGCCAAAATGTTACAATATCAAATTTAAAAAAAAATATTTAATTATTTATGTTGAAATTTCCGATTATATTCTAGAAATCAACAAATGTGATGTTATCAATTAATATTTAGTAAATTGAGACCAAAATTAAGGACATTTCACCTCTAAACAAAGATTTTTAAGTATCAATAATCTGCCACAGTTTAAGGATATAAAAGTTTTTATAGGTATTAATCCCTCACTTTAGCCTTAAGATTTTATACCCAGATTTGAATATATAAGAGCCCCAACTATTAAAATGCCAATGAGCTTATCCTTACCAACAATCTGCATTTTCAAGATTGCCTTCTTTTCAACCTCAAAGAGCGATTCCTTAATACTAGTCAAATCTCATCTCTTTTCAATCAGCAACCATATTAGGTACTAAATCATTACCACTATTACACCTCTCAATCTATACCCCTCAATCCCCAAAACCATCTATTCCCTCATAATTCCACTTTCTCACCATTAAACACTTGCCATAACAATGCTTCCATAAGCCTGCTCCATGTCCAAGAAAGAAAATCTAACATCCAGTTTTGATAATAGAGCCAAATTGAAAGACTTCAAGTCTCTAAATCCTATACCACCATCTGTACGTATTTTGGTGTTGATAAGCAACTCTAAGCCTTTCAGTGTATACACATTTCATCCTTTTTGCTGATCTCACTAGAAATTAGCAATGCCTGCACACATCACATACTTTTTTAGGAAATTTGAAACAAGCCATTGTATAGGTAGGTACCACTGAATTTAAGGTCTAGGTTTAATAGCCCTAAACCATCTAATTACTAAGGAGTTTGAAGATCTCAACTATTTAATGTTGGCCAAATAAATTAATAAAATTAAGAAATAGTGCTTTAATTAATAAGATGCATCATTAAAATTTGTCTGAATGGCTGAAAAAAATCACTTTAATATTTTTTTTTAAATTGATGAAAATCATTTAAATATTTTTTTAAAAAAAGTAATGAAATTTTAACATTTAATCTTTTAGTTTTACATTATCGACTATCTTCTTAAGTCAAATGCACAATTTTTATTAATTATTTACTATATTTGATATTAAAATTATATATTTTTAATATTTAAAATCTCATTCATTAAATCAATTGAATCAAAATTCAAAATATAATAAACTTTAATTTTATCAGCTTGAAGTTTTTATAATATGATAAATTTTAAAAAAAAATGACGAAAATATCATATCACTAAAATAATCCGAAAAAATTGAGACAATGAGGAAAATAATCTAATCTCAAGTCAATGGGCTTACCCACTACACCCCGTCCGAACTTTCCTCATTATCACCATAACAATCCCAAAATAAAAATATTCAAACTCAAAATAATCCGCTTGAGATAAGAGTGCCCTTATTATATTAGTGTTTTTACCAGTCCAACAGAAGGACAAAGAATTAAATTTTGAAATCTTTAATTGATAAGAACAAAGATTTGGCTATCAATTTAAAGTGAATGTTTTTTTTTTTTTAAGATACAACAATTTCAATAATAAACGATTAAAATCATTATATTCAAAAAATAAAAATTACAATAACTACACTGAATAAAGAGCAATTAAATCAATTCGACCTAACTAGGGGTATAGCCAGGGGCAGACAGGGCTTCGGTCCCCCTAAAATAGAAAATTTTTTATTTAAACCTTTTAATTTTTTTAAAATTTTAAATTAGTAAAGATAAAATTACGTTTTGGCTCCCTAAAAATGAAATTTTTTTATTCAATCCTTTAAAAATTACAAAGATATAGGCTATTCAAATGGTGAAATTTTATTTTTATTATCGTAAAAATTAAATTTTAATTTTTGTCTCCCTAAGAAATTTTGTTGCCATCGCCCCTGAAACTAACTAAACTAGTTAACAAACCAAAATAAATTTGATAAAAAAAAACCTAGATAAGTGAAACTTAAACTCGAAAACTCAAATTTCTCGTAACCTCGACCTTATCAATGAAGCTTGAAAATGTTTAAACCAAAAATTTGGAAACAAAAAACTTTTGGGTACATTTCCTACAAGTTTAAGTTTAACCCAAATGAAGAATACATATTTTTTATTCCCTAGTTTCCTTCTTGTTCTAAAACAGAAATGTCTATTAAGTCTCAAATTAAACAACTTCAAACCATAATTTTAGCAATGATTTCAGGTCGTATTTACCTGTTCCAAAATTTTTTCCTAATTGTTGTGATAAAGATCGGATATAATCTAACTCAACACAAAATTTCGAATATGAAACATAAAATATATTTGAGTAAATATTTAAATTTATGATTATTTATAGCTCAAGACAAAAAAATATTTAATCTTTATAAATTTTCAAAATTTAATTCTCATATTTTACAAAAACTAAAAAAACAATCTACTACACAAACTTAAATGGTTAGACTATTAATTCAACCCCCTGAGCCAAAGAAGTAACAAAAAAAAGTTTAATAATGTTACCCAAGTAAAGTAACTTGTCAAATTTCATATAGGATGAAATTGTAATTTAAACAAGACCATTTTCCTATACCCATGGAAGGGTATTTGAGGCATTTTTGGAATGTAATAAGAATTTATTTTTCCCCTAAACAATAAATAAAACATGTGCCAGATAACAGCTAGCTAACGTCTAACATATGAAAGTGAAACAGTTGCCTCCCTTTGACTTTGAAACTAAAGTCTCTCTTTTTCATCACTTCGTCTTTCTTTCCCAAAATCTCAATATATTGATTTTCTTTTTGATCCAATTTATTTATTGTTGAAATTGCGTGTCCAACTTGGAGGCTTATTTTTTTTATCTTTTCGGTTGTATTTTTGGTTATCCAACAAGCTTTAATTAAAATAATATCCCATATTTAATGCTCAATCTTCTAACCAAATACCCACTAACATTAATCATAAGCCCACAAACCAAATTCAAGATATGGCACATAATTATTTGTTACTTTTTAAAACAATGGTTTTTTTAGGTCTTTTTCATGCTATCAAACTCAGTTTTAAGTTTAATTTGACATTTAAGGTTCAACAAGCCTCATCAAACATTAATTTTTATATTTAACTTCGGTTCAAGATATAATTGAACTATTTGAGTTTGATTAAACTCGTTTATCAATTTTCATATTCGAGCTCAATTATGTTCGTACAGATTTAAGCTTAAGGTTGATAGTATTAAGCTTAAATTCAGAATTTTTTCGAGTCGAACTTGATTAACTTTTAAGCATCAATGTCTTATTTACACCCCTAGTACATCGTATTTAATATAAATCATATAAATTGATGAAATTACTCATTTTATTTAAAAACCTAGTTTTTGCTTATATTTTTCATCTACCCTAATGAAGAAAAAAATGATATAAATATTTTTATAATTGGTGTTGGTGATGAAGGTGGCGTAGGAGGCTAAAGATTTATGGGTCACTTAATTTGAGGAAAAATGGTTTCGCAAGAAATAACCCTAGCACGAAATCATCTAATAATAAAGGTTTGTCCCAATGCCATGCCATGCATGCACTTTTCTTCATTGGGTTAATGTCATTTTGTATTCAATCTTCTCACTCAATACTTAATCTTTAATGCTTTGTGGGGAAAAAATTGAATTTTAATGACATTAAATTATGTAAAATATTAATCAAGGAGACCCATTTCCTTTTTCAAAAAAATTCACATTCTTTGTAACTTTTTTATATATATAAATTATAGTTTTGCAATTTAGATATAAAAAGTTTTTTTAGAAAAAAAAATTGAATTTTGGTTTATTTGATTCATGCACTCATATTATATTTAGTATGTTTTGTATCGATTAATTTAAAAAAAAAAATACTTTGATAACCATTTGTAAAATAAGTTATAGATATTCTTTTAATCACTAATTTTTAAAGATGTAAGTGAGTAATTTATATATGTTAATATATAAGTAAGAAATTTTGGTTATGATGTGACTAATGAAAAATTATAGTATCATATAAAAAAGTTTCCTTTTTAGGGTCAAATAAAATCCCTTTTTAAATGGTTAAGTTTTGTTATTAGGATTATATATTTTTTACTTATTTGATATTTTTAGTTTATGTATTTTTTAAAATTTGAAATTTTAATATAAATAAAATTAATTTTAAAAGGATAAAAATTATAATTGACTAAACTAAAATATAGGAACTAAATTTATAGCTTAAGTATAGTATGACTTACTAGTAAAATTTGATCTTCTTTAAAGGTTTAAGTACTAAAAAGCCCTTGATTAAAAGTTAGTTATCAATTAAACTCCTATGGTTTTCTATCAAAACCCTTGACCGGTAAGTGCTGGCATGGCAAGTGGCATAATGGTTGACGTGGAATGCTACGCCAACATTTTTCCAGATCAAATGTCATGTCGATCATCATATCATTATTTTTTTTCCAAGTTATTTGTCCGGCTACCACTTAACAATACATTAAGGGTTTTAACAAAAAATCATATTTCAAGGTTTGATTGATTGCTAACTTAAGATTAAAAATTCAATTTATTATGATGATAGACTCAATTAATTTTTTAATTATTTTGCTTTAGCTTTCTTAAACAAAGAAACTAAAATCTGAGAATTCCTTTTACTATTAATGGAGGCAAGCGATTTGAGTAGAAACGAGATGCCGCATTTAGGGTTTTACCATTGAAGTGGTAGCTTAATTTTCACAAACTGAAATGCCTTCATTTATCTCGTGCCTAATTTGGAAACAGGGGGGAAAAACGATTTCCTCTTATTTAACATTACCCGCTAAAGAGGTTTTCCGGTAAAAGTTGGGATTTTGAGTTTGCATGTGCTTGGGTTCAAGTTTCGCTACATAAAATCGAATAACATACAATTTTATATGCTTAACTCAGTAATTAAGTACTGTTTATGTTGTTCAATTTGTCTTAACTCAGTAGTTAAGCTATCATGAGTTACTCGAACCATTAAGATACTCCTATTCGTCTTGCCAAATAATAGTATTCACAAATAAGTGTAGACCAAATGAAATTTGCATCACAAATATGTACACCAGGAACATTAACTAATGTCGACATACCCTGGGATATGTCGGTCTAATGTCGAATTCTTAGTTTCAGCTATCATAGTTTTTCATCAAAACAGTCCTGGAATAATAGATGTTGAAGATTTTGAATATCGTTCGAGAAGGGATAAAACTTTCGCAACTTTCCTTCCCGGACGGCCGTCGTCGTGAACATTCCGGCCAGTCAGACCAACGAGAAGATATCTAGCTTTTGTTCCGTAGCTGTCCACCATTTCCCTCGATATGAAAACCTTCTCCAGGAGACTGAGTGCCTCTTCCTTCAGAGAATCCGTTCCCCACATCAAAATATCTAACACGGGATTTATGGCTCCGGCCTCATGCAAGACGATGGCTCCTCTCTGCGTACAACCGTCCTGAACCAATGTTGAAAGCGTCTGAATTGCTTCATAAGCAGTCGCCTCGACTTCATCGTGTAAGAGTTTTACTATGTAAGGCAATGCTTTTGCTTCCAACAGACAAAACGAGGTGTTTACATTGCAAATACCACCATGTGCAGGGCATACAGGGACACGAGATGTTCGAAAACACCAGCAACCAGTTTTTTCAGATGCCACAGTGAGCTTAGGACTGCTCATTGATAGGTTACCAATAAGAGCCGCTGCTCTTGCCTTCGCTGTTACTGATTCAACTTTGAGGAAATTTACAAACAAAGGGTAAGCTCCGTGTTCAACCACAATCTGCTGTGACTTGACATTTGCGGGATCTGTAAACCTAAAGAGAGCACTTAAAGCATGTTCTTTAGCTTCCATCGACCCAGATTTCAAAAGATTTAATATTGCCGGAAGTCCATCCAACTCGATCAATTTTTTCGTTAGTGATGTTTCAGACTTTGGGAGGTTGGCTAATAAACCGGCAGCGGCCATCTTGACGTCACTGTTATAGTCATTTTCGAGAAACCCCACTAGACCCTCCAACCGTTTTGGCATAAGAAGGTATTCTACAACTCCTTGTGATTCGTGTTGAGAAAATAAGAAGAGAAGGTTTACTGCAATTTCTCTTATTTCCAAGTCTGGATCATCGAGAAGAGGAAGGACTAACGATACACCATTGGCAGTTAAAACAGCAGTTTTAACCAGCTGAGCTTCAGACCTGCACATTCCTAACAGTGCACGTAAAGCTGGCCTCCGGAAATTGTTCGATGATTTGGAATTTTGTTGCAAAGCCAACAATTCACGGATGATTGGCTCCAATTCAAGTTGAACCCCTTTTTCATCAACAAAAAATTTAACCCCGTTGCCTTCAGAAGAAAGTTTCTCAACAATCTCGGAACATCTGACTATAAGAATTGTACACACATGGGGAGAGAACATTAGTTTCAGAACAAGAGGAACTCCACCACCAGTAGCAATAAGCTCTTTATTAGCATGACAACTGGATAGTTTAACCAAAACAGATAATGACAACTCCTTTAATTCAATATTGCCGGATGCCACCATCGAAAGCAATGGAGGTATGATCCCTTCTTCACCAAGAACTTTTAAATTCGAATCAACCAATTCCATAGTAACCAATGCTTTCATCATTGACATCCGTGAAGACTCCGGCCCTGAAATATAAACGGAGGTATCAATGTACACTATGCCGAGTAGGATCATTTAACAAAAAGACAAGATGTTTAAAAAAGGACACATAAAAGGATTTCCCAACCTTGAACGATGTGATCAATGAGTGGTTTATACCACCCTGACTTGGCAGCTCGAGAAATGTTCTCCTCGTCAACATCAAAAAGCTTATTCAATATTTTTTGGGCATAGTCTGCCGACTCTCTGACCGGACCCTTTAGAAGGGTAACAAGAAAAAGAATTGCGCTGCTTTGCTGAGAGAGTTGACAGCAAAAAGACACGTTCCATTTAGATCTATCTTGCAATAACTCATATAGCAGTTCAACTGCAGCCATTGAGATACTTCGATCACGGCCTAAACACGGAACAATGTAATCAAACCCCTGATGCTCAATCACTTTTTCCTATAATTTTTTGTTTAAAACAACATAGTCAGTAATAAAAGAATTCTCCTCGTCTTTTACAAAGCCATCCAATGACTATGAACAAGAAAACCGAAAATTTAATTTACTTAAAAGCAAGGCAATGAGTTCTAATCAGAATGATTAGCCATAGATAACCCGGTATAGAGCGAATCAAATCCAATTTAGGGTCATCGAATCCAGGGTGTTAGTGAATGCATATGTATGTATTTCGTGAATGCAAACACGTGTACATAAGTACATATACTAAACAGTATACATTGTCAGGCTCCTCAAAGCCAGCAATACATAATGAATGAATATTTTGTTCACAAGCGGAAATCAGGATTCCATTATACCACGTCTTGGTATTACACCTATAAGTATGCTTATGGCTTACCTTATTTCTTGCATGCCCTTCCACCATATCTTTCAAGGTGATTAAAATCTTCTTCCTGACTTCTCTGTTGTGAGAGCTTCCGAGGATAGAAATTATTCTATCGGTGAGCCCTCCGATGGAAATCCAGTCCTTGTTTATAGAATTTTCTCTGATAAGCTCCTGCATTTGGTTCAAGGCTTCCTCAACTTTTAAATCAACACCTGATGACAACTTTGCCTGACAAGCTCGGATTTTAAGGCAATAGTTCAGTTCTCTCCATTCCTCTATTGATTGTCGGAGTGGAAGGTTAGATCTCAAAGAAGTATCTTCGAGAACATCACTGGTATCTGGATCAGTTTTCTTCCCACAGTCAAACCAAGCTTCAATAGCAGCTCTCTCGCACGTGGTACCAGTACAAAGGCTTACGGGATCAACCATTACTTCCCCACTTATACGACATTTGAAAGGTTTAAGTGGAGGGATGTACTCTTTCTGTGTATCGTACCTTTCTATAACCTGAGCCCTTTGAAAATACTGCTTCTTCATTTCTTCATAATCTCTCGCTGCATCCGCTTGAGAAAGTAGCTCGATAACTTGTTCCAAGAAGAGAACTTCGGCTCTTTCTTTCCTATTGCCAGCTTCTTCTATTTCCCTTCTAAAGCTCGCTAGCTCCTTGCTAATTTCAGAAGGCTCAACGGGTACCCCAACTGCCCTTGCTATTTCTTCCAACATATCATTCGCGAAACACTGGTCACGTTTTTGATCCCTTAGACCCTGGTTTAACTTGTCAACGATTTGGAGTTGAGAATGTGAAGTCTCGAACTCTACTTTTTGCATCTCACTCTGTAACCTATTGACCTGATCAGATATACCCGAAAGAACTTCCGTATTGGCAATAGAAAATGCAGCCAAAGACCTTCCAATATCTCTTGTGACTTCTTGCACCTCATGAACAATGTGCCGGCACTTTACAAGTAAGTAGAAACGGCCCCTATTTTTGTATTTCTCGACCAAATTATTCGCCTTCTTGACATCTGCCTCCAGAGCCTCTAGAGCTAGCCTTGCTGCTGGAGAATCATTCAACTGCCGAAGCTGCAATTCCTTCAACACAGGCTCTATGTCAAAGAGATGCTTTGACAGGACTTTAAAACTTTCCTTCTCAATTACAACATCCTTTGCAGCCTGAGCTGTTTTCATTACCTGGTTTGTTACCAAAGCCAAGATGGTCCCAATCGGTATAAGTTCCATTGCCATTGCAATGGGTCGTTCTTTCCCGCTAATTCGTTAAGACCAATCGCTAATCCGAAATAGAAATCAATTATCGGATTTCAGAAAGTATCCAACATCTCTCCCTTTGAGCAACCTCCCGATACACTATATCAGGCTGTCAGCAATATACAACCAGCAAAAAGAACTCAGAACAAGCCCATGTCCTTTATACACCATTAAAACAACAAAATGCAGAATTTACTGAAGAAAGGGAATATAAATTTATCACTAACTTTAACCAATAATTGACGAGCTCGAAGTTTAGGCTTAGCTGGTTCATGTAATAATCTTTTAAAAATAGTATCCCCCTGGTCTAAATTCAAATCCCAGCAAGTCAATCCTTCCCTATTCCCAGATTATGGACTAATTTGTAACATATAAAAGACAAAAAGCCATTAATTCAAAAGAGCTTCAATAAACAAATAAGAATCCAATTTACAAACACTAGAATCACACAGTCAAAGGGCCCTAATTATAAAAACAGGCAATGAATTTCCATATTTTGATCGGTACCCATGAAAGGAAAGATCATTCAACAAAAGCTTAAATTGCAATAAAATAAAAATAAAGACAAAAACCAAAGCCAACAAAGAAGAAAAGTTCCTTACCTTTGAAAAACACAAAGGGCTCTTTGGAAATCACCATAGAAGTGAAAGAGCAAAGAAGAAGCTTTAATTGTGACCAGAATTATTATTATCATCTAGGAATCAATTAGAAATGAGAAGTCAAACCAAAATACACATTTCCATGTTGTACCGATAGAAGAAGACTTTGATATTAATCAAGTCAAGCTCTTCGCTTTTTCTTATTAATTAACTGTAGACTGTTTAGTTTCCATTTCAATTTCATGGTTTATTTAGTAATATTTAATAACAAGGCCTGGGAATGGTGAAAAAATATGGGATTTTTCCAGGAAATTTCAGCTCGACAAGGAAAAGTCAAGTGCTGAAAAATCGATCTTTTTAATTGCATGTGTGGATTTTTTGCCGACCTTTTCCTGCTCCTACTTCATAAACTTCTTAATCCGGAGCCAAAATTAAACTTTAAATTCTAAAATTCTAGTTACTATATTTTAAAAAAATGTGCTGTTCTTTGATATGTTATTTACATCCCACTAATTTCAATCATGAACTTGTTAAGAAGAGATTGCAACATGTAATTGCTCAATACTGTCTTTTTCTCTAAAAAAAATAATATTATTACAAAAATATTTGTGTTTTATATAATTTATTTAAAATGTATTAAAAATATTTAAACTCAAAATATATTTTAAAAAAAATTCATACCAAGATTTAAATTTAATACACTAAAATTTTATCATTTCAACTAAAACTTTAATATTTTTAACATTTTTTATATAAATTTCCTTGTAATCTAATATTAATTAAGCATTTTCTACCTTAATTAAGCATCTTTTAAAAATATTTTAAATTTCATTTTTTTATGAATGATTAGAAATCAATCTTTATTAACATCTTTAATATAATTTAAACTTGTATATGAATAATCCAATTTATAAAATTAACATTCTCTTATTTTCTCTTATTATTATTTAAATGGTTAATGGTTAACAATGTAATCGTAAAACGGAACGGGCCTTCTATGTATTGCATAATAGTTGAAAATTATTGCCCCAAAGCGTTGGGCTGCTAAGGTTGTAGATGCCCGCTACGATCACAATTTACTTATGCGGCCTTCAAAATCTTTAAGTTCCCATAATTCAGCTCAAAAAACTAAATTTATGTAATTCAGAACATTTAGTTTGAATAAATATATAAATATAATTATACTTTTTAAAAAAAAAATTAATTTCTGTTTTGATGTAAATTTCGGTCATACCGATACATTCAGGTTACCGATTATTACAAATTTTTAATATTTTAGATTAATTTTTAAAATTTTTTATCTAAACTATTTTAAATTATATTTAAAAATATAATATAATCATTTAATTAAGTTATTAAATATAAATATATATTTATATTCTTCGTATTTATTTTAAAAAATATATTCTAGGTTCATGATTATTTCTCCCAATAATATTTGCACCCAAATTATATAAATATATTTACATGTATATAAATATATTATATGAAAATATTTTCACAAAATTTTTAGTAATTATAGCTGATCCAATTTGATATATTATTTATATAATAAAATTTTATAATATTAATATAAAAAATAGATTTAAATCTAGTTACAATCCTAACCACATATTGATATCAATAAATTCCAAATAATAAAACCATAAATAAATAAAATTATATGCAAACAGTAAAGCAACGGTTTCAATAGATTTATTCCAATAAATAAAATTATGAGGTTTAGTGTGGTAGTAACCGGGGTTCAATTCCCACTTATAAGAATAGAGTGGAACACATTTCATAGTCAACCGTTCTCTTAGCTGAAGAGCACTTACAAAAAAAAAAAAAAAAAAAAAAAAGATGGAAATAACATCTACTACTTGTTTGCATCAATACTTACAAAAATTTATTTCTATAACTACAATGTTATTTAAGGTTATAAGGTAAGAAAATATTATTAATTAAATGATTACATTACCTAATAAAATATTTAAATACAAACAAAGCATGCAAACTAAGTTATAATGATATTCATATCTAATACACTCTCTATAGAAGTCCAACAAGGCTAATTGACATCTGATTATGTCTCTGCATTGGTCCAAATGGACAATGCCATCAGTTCATGACGATTTAGAGTGACATACAGTATGTTTTAATTATTATTATTATCATGAATTAACTTAAAATCACCTACTTTTTTTTATTCGATGAATTTGTTTTCTTTAAGATATTTTCACGGTTGAGACATAGCTGTTGACGAGAAACTTGATTAATTAATACCATCTAACAGCACCTATCGCCGTTATTCATATTTTATCAATAGGTCAAACTGATTATGGTACCTAATTTACCATTATTAGGACGTGTATCGGTTCCGCTACGGCTCAAATAAGATATTTATAAAACTTTATATTTGTATGGTCTAAATAGTAAAATGGGCCCGGCTGGATCGGTCCAAGATTGAAATGAACATGTTTATAACCTAATAGGAAGTTATCAAATAGCTGGTTTATAAATTCTTATTATATTTAAATTTTATCTTTTGTATATCTGATAAAAGTATTATGAATTTCTCATATTTAGAGTTATATTGTATTTTGTCTCTTTTATTAAAAAGCGGGTAAATTAATCCATGTATGTTAGACTAAAGAATAAACGGATCATTTTTGTTAAAAATCTCATCTATTCTTATTATTAAAAATTAACGTAGTTATGGAATAACCAGACATTTACACATGGTGTGCCACGTGTACCTCATGCGGTTGTTTAGGGACCCATTTTTAATAGTAGAAATAGATTAAATTTTTAATAGAAAGACCAATTTAGACTTTGATCTAATGTATAATGACTAATTTATCTATTTTTAATAGAAAGAGCAACATACAATCCAACTCTTACTACAATAACTTCATAATACTTTTACCATCCATATAGGTACATAGGAAAAGCGACATTATTTATACGAAGGGTGAATTAAAAATTTATTTAGGGGCTAGAATTGGATCCTAAATTCTTAGGAGTCAAAACATAATTTTAGCATTTTTTTAGCTATAGTTTTATAAATTTTAAAGACTCAAAACATAATTTTAGCATTTTATTAGCTATAGTTTTATAAATTTTAAAGACGGAAAGATTTTCTAGATCAAAATAGTCAGGGCCTCTACCTTTAGGAGTGTTCAAATGGTCAGTTCAGTTATTAATTGAATTGACCTTACATTAACCGAATTATTCAAATTGTATAATCCTTTAATCATCAACCAAATCGAAATTTTTTCAAAAAAATTAACCGAATCGAAATATTCCAGTTAGTTCAATCAATTAACTAAATTAACTAAAATTTATATGTTTTGTTTTTTTGTTGAAACAAGTATAAAACATATAAAAAATACATTAAAATTAACCGAAATTTTATGTATTGAAACATTACATAAGTCTTAAAATTAACACAAAATATTAATTCTCAAGTTCGCAGTTAATTACCCAATTTCGAACTAAATTAACTGATAACCAAAATTCTAAAAAACTATCAACTAACTTCTAACTGGACTAAATTTAATTATTAACTAATTAATTAAATTAAATTAATTTAATCGATTAATTTAATTTTAATCCAACTCTGAACACTCTAATTTATTTTATATATCAAATCAGGAGTGAAATGATGGAAAAGTTTCCACCGATCTGGAGTTCGATTTTTAAATAACTCCTCCTTTTTTGCCATATAAAAGAATAATCATACAGGGTAAATGGGTGAGTGCACATAGCCACTTGCCTAGTTTTTAATTGTTAAATCTCTTTTTTATTACTTTCATCGAGTTTAAGGAAAGCAACATCTTGGTGTATTAAAAATACCTAAAATTTAACTTTTGTTTTCACTAAATTCATGTTTCTTTCTCTCTAATATCAAAAAGTAAAAAAAAAGGAAACCATAAACATTAATTATATATAAAAGAACAAAAATCATAACTGTTAAAAAACAAGGAGATATAACTTCACAACATTTAAAAAATATATGTAAGTGGTGAGATATATTGTATTTTTAAAGACAAATATGAATTTAAATTTAAAAGATTATATTATTGAAAAGGACAATTACGAACCCCAAATATAAATAGTAAAATAAATATGAAAAATACAAAAATATTTTATTTACTATAAAAAATATTAACTAATGCAGAAAAAACTTATTTCAAAATCAACCCAATGAGTGATAAAATTTATCAAATGAATCCAATCAAAGACAAACCCTCTTTTATCTTCTTAAAAGACAAAAAAAGGGTAAAAAAATCATTAGGGGCTTTTAACATTACAATTCCAAGTGTTTTTTATACACCCAATATCATTAAATTATTATTAAATTTACGTTTTAACCATTAAATTTTAAAAAATTTACAAAACGGTTATTTAATTATTCAAAAGTCTCATTTAAGATTTTTGGCTATTAAAATCATTATTGTATGGCCTTCATTGCTAGCATCATCTATACCAATCAAAAATTTTCTTTCTATTTACCTTCTATGGTTCAATTATTTTTTCATAAAAACTATTTGAATGTCATGAATTTACAAATCAAAATTCAAACAACTTTTTTTTTCGATTTTCAACACTAACCATCAAATTGAATTGCACTTAAAGTATGTTCTTTTACTCATCTATGGGTATTGACCCACCGTACTGATCAATGAATCGTCACTTGAAGCTCGTTAGCTAGACTTTAAAAAAGAAAAAAAAAACTTAACAACCTAATGAATTAAATAATAACTATTTAAAAAAAAAACTTAACAACCTAATGAATTAAATAATAACTTTTTAATAGTTCAATAATCATTTTTAAATTTTTATAAGTTAAATGAATAAAACATAAATTTACTAATAATTCAGTGTAATTTTTTATAAGTGTAATTTTTTTAATAACTTTTTTTAAAGTATCATAGCTAAAATTTTTATGTCGAAATTTTAAATTAAAATATTAATTTTACGACTTATTCAAGAAGTTAAAAGAATTTAAATTAAATTATTAGTTGATCCTTAAAATAAAAATATTAAGTAAAATATTTAAAATAAAACACAAATATTTTATTATTGCACTACTAATAATTTAATTGATTATATTGCCAAGTGTTTGATTAAAGAAATGTATTATAAAAATGGAAGACAACTAATTTCCCTATATAATGAATTGTTTAAAAAGTATAAGTGGTCAAGCACTCATCAAAAGATTTATACGAAGGGTTGGCCGCTATTAAAGCAAAATGCCAAAAACTAAATATATTACAATTTTTATGGAGTTTTAAATAGAAATATTGAATTTCTAAAATAAATTTATATTAAAGAAAATAGTACCGATTGTGTCTTATCTCAATTGGTACGTGCATTGTTACTAATGTAGGAAAATGTGGGTTCGAGTGTATTAAAGCGTATTATCCTCTTATTTATAAGTTGGGAGGGGTTATAGATAATTCTAAGTATTGTCTAAAAAAAATAGATATAATCAAAATTTGTAATAATTTTTTTAAAAAAATTAAAATTCAAAACTAATTCTAGCCTTAAATATGACCATATTGATTAGGTCCGACATTTTTTCTTCTTACTATTAGTGGTATAAATTTTTAAAAATATCATCTTCTAAGATGATTCTTTTTAAAAAGGTTTAAGAAGATTTTTTTTCTTAAAGAGATATCGATGATCATGTACAAATCGTAGATTTTTATTATTATCAAATTTATTATTATATTAAGCTTCACTATATGAGTTATGTTAGAATATATTTTGATTATTAGTTGTTTTGTCTAAGAGTTAATAATACTTGATATTGGTCGTAATTATATAAATGTATTGATTATAATTACAATTCCAATTTTGTATTGTAATGATTGGTTTTAATTGTAACTATGATTAATTCAGTTGATATCGATATTATTAAACGGTGGAACTAATTTGGCTGTTAACAGCACAAATTTAAATTATATATATAGGCAATTTATTTCTATCCCCATTACCCATTAACAACAATAAACCACAAGAAAAGGTAAAGAAAGGAGAAAATCAAGTCTTATCTGGTCAGTTTTTTTTAGTTCAAGGGCTCAGTTGAATGCAAAAACTTCAGAAGGTCTTAATTATTTTTTTTTTTAAATTCTGAGAGTTTATGGTAATATTAAACCTTAAATAAATAATTATTAAAGAACCCATCAATTAAAATTTTCTAGAATGCCATTCAAATTGAACCATGAAAAAAATGGCCGGTTGTTTATTTAGAATAAACAATAAACTTGACATGTATCTATCATAATACGTATATAATTACGCATGATAAGAATTGAATCTAAATGCATAAAAATCTAAAATTTCAACCTTAACCAATAATATCAATGCCTTATCTGTGATATTGATATAAAATAATTTTAGATAATGACAATAAGTCACAAAAGAGAAAAAATATTTCATTGCAAAAAATTATTAGTCACGATAAAATGGTGGGTTATGACTTTTGTGGCTAAATATATAGTTTTTATTGTAGAGTAAAATAATTGTGATGACAAATCTGCAATTTTTAGTATTTATCTGGAAATTAATGGGCTGTTTTATGATCAATGCATTGAATAAATTCTATTTGGCTCATCTCTATCATAACCTCGAAAATTATTGTGCATTTTTTTCATTTTATATAGACCAGCCAACATAATTGAATATCTACATTATTAATGATTTTTTTATTTAGTGTCACTAAAAACTCAATTCAAATATTTAAAAATTTTAATCAATTTATATTACAATAGTTATTTTGAGAATAATGTTTTGCAAAGTTAAACAAAAGAAGAAACTAAAATTACTTATGTAGTTCGAGTTAATAATCTTACATCTGTCCAGACTTTTTTCGTGAATTTATTTATTATATAATTTAATCTCAACCTACACAACTCAAGAAATAATAACAGTAGACTCACGTTCACGTTGTATAATTGTTTACCCATGCATGCAGTCTCCTCTATCATTTACTCTCATTCTCCTCAAGCACCCATACTTATAGAGAGTTTAAACATTCCTATAAACAAATGAAATAATAAAGAAAAATATCTAAATAGAATGTCCAAAAATGAATAAATCTAGCAAGTCAAAAACCAGTGCACATGGATCAAGGATTTTTTTTATTTTTTTATTTTTGTTAATCTGTGGAGTAATAACGAAAATATATTTATTTTACAAAATAAATGAGATACTTTACAAAATAAATTGTATTGCGTTTTTGTCATTTTATATTTTTTTATATAAAAAATAAAACAATTAATACTCAAAATAAGATGTGAATCAAGCCTTTAAAGATGTTAACATTTATACTTTATTATTCAACCAAAACTTTATTTGTTATTTATATGTATATATATTATAAATATATTTATTACATAATTTTAGTGTGCCATAATCTAATGCAGGGGTGAAACTAGAGGGATTCCCATAAATTTTTCCATTTAGACCCTTTGAATTTTTTAAAATTTTAATTAGTAAAGGTAAAATTGCAATTTGTCCCCCTAAAAATGATAAAATTTTGATTTAGTTATTTAAAAATTATAAAGATATAGACTATTAAAATGGTGAAATTATATTTTTACTATCATAAAAATTACAATTTAAGTTCAGCCTCTCCTAAAAAAAATTTCTAGCTTCGCCCTTGATTTAATGTGTATATATACATATTGTGTGTTATAACATAGCATGATACATTCTATTTAATTAGTCCCAGCATGTATGGGTTGTTGGCTCAAATTTTATTTTGGTTTAAGTTTCACTATATGTGATTGTTCTCTAGATTTATTTTGATGTAGGTTTAGACAGGAACAAATCTGGAAACATTTTTAGTTGGGTGAAAATTAAATTATAAATTTTTAAAAGATTAAAATGTAATTTTATCATTTTTGAAAATAACTAAATAAATTGTTTTCATTTTTGAAGACTAAAATATAATTTTAGTATAATAGAAATGGTAGGTAATGACAACACAATAACTCACATAAATAGAAAAAAAATGCCAGATTTTAGTAGTGAATATAAAATGGTGGATCACGGCTTTTGTTGTTAAATATAAATATATGTATATCTATATATATATAGATAGATATATTTCATTGTCCTTAAACTAATTTGCATGTTAAATGTGCACTATTTTTGGATTTTATTTGAAAATTAGTTGGCTATATAATTTAACACATTCAACAATTTTCCAGTTAGTTGTATTCCTATCATAACCTTGAAATTTTTTGTGTTTTTTTGGTTGTATGTTGACTAGCCAATACAATTGAATATCTATATTATTTGTTTTCAAATAATAGAGGGATAAGTTAAATTTTAATTTTAAGTTATTAAGAGTTTAATATATAAATTTATCATCTATTAATTTATAATTTTATCATTTTTATGAAATTAAATAGATTTTTTTTTATTTTTGAAAGAAAATTTTACCATATATTAACTTTAATTTTTTTATTTTTTTATTTTAGGGAGACGCTGCTGCCCCTAATATTTGCCCATGAGATAATTGATATGTTTTTATCAAAAAGATTAATACTTATATATTTAGTTTTTTAAAAATATTTTTTTATTTTTTAAAAATAGTTTTTATTTTTTTAAAAAAATACATGTTTGATAATTAGAAATAAAAAATAATTTTAATGACGAAAACATGTTCAATAGTTATTTTTCTCTAACAAAAATAAAAAAAATTTACATTTATATAAATTCAAAACAAGGGATTAGATTTAATATTTAAAAAAATGCTGTTGTTATTTTTTTTTTAGTTTATGTGGGTTTGAATCAGGTAAATTGATTAAAATTCTTATTTTCATCATTTTCATTTTTCAAAGTATTTTTCGTATAATTTTTTATTGTTTTTAAAATTTTTAAATAATTTCATCTTTCAAAATTTATTTTTAAAATTTTCAATTGAACACGTTTTGTTCGATATTTTCTAAATACTTCTATTTGTTGAAACCAAAAGTTTACAATTAAACAGGGGAAACCAAGGGCTGGCAGGGCGAACCCCTAAATGAATTTTTTTTATTTAGATTATTTAAAACTTTTAAAATTTTAAATAAATAAAGATAAAATTATACTTTGACCCCTTAAAAATGATAAATTTTTAATTTAATTTTTTAAAAATTATATTTTTATTATCATGAAAATTATAATTTAATTTCGTCTCCGTGAAAGAAATTTTTAAGTTCACCCCTACAATTAAACCTTCAACTACACAAATGAAGATAATCCTTTTAATTTTGGTAAACTTAAATCCTCCTTCCAAATTCCAACATGTGTGTAATTTTATCATAATTTGTTTTATCTATTTTAATATCGTGTCATATTTTGTAGTATATGTTTTTTATTATGTAATTATATTATCTTCTGCTTATCAAATTAGAAACCACCGTTGAAATTTTGGAATAAAAAATATTGAAAATTATTTATTAGAAGCTGTCACTTTATATTAATAGAGTTAGGAGGTTGAAAATAATATTATATTGCTGTGAGCTGGGATGCTGGCGTAAGCCAACATGCGTGCAACAGATTTTTACTGCCTGCCACCGAATTTTCTGTTTATATAAAGTATTATTTCACTGAAAAATTTCAACATTAACACCAATATTAAAAAATAATAATAAATATTGATTGTATCTTTAGTCTGGTAGATTATTATTAATATAAAAGAATATGAATTTTAATACGTTAAAATATATTATTTCTTATTTATGAATTGAAAAATAATTTTAAAATATAATCAAATTTATAATAAAATTAATTTTTTATTAATTTAAATTTAAAAAATATACATCAATCAAAATCAAACAACGTTTGTTTTTGCTTTTGTTTTTAAAATTATATTTCTTGAACGGTTGATAATTTGTGAAATGAGGCGCGGTGGGTCAACAGCGATGGTTCATATATGGCACTTCAAAGCCGTCCAAATAAGTCCAAATGCACTGTTACACGGCACACCAGCCTACTTTTAGCACATATCATATGTTTGTTTGACTAAAGTCTTGGATCAATGGCAGCCGAAACTCTTCGAAGCTGTTGCATACTTTTATGTATCTAACGAGTTACCAAATAGTCCATATAACATAGATTGCATTTTAAAAGGATAAAAGAGTCATAGCATAGCAGTCCCCGCAGAATTTTGTCTCTTTTTCGATTGTTTACATGAGGAAAATTCGGCTTAATTGAAAAATATCGGGGTGTGGGTTTTTTTTATTAAAAAAAAATCAGTGTAAATCTATAGAAAATTACACTATACTTGAAAGATCTTCATGGAGTAATTGAATGTATTTTTAGCTAATGGTGTTGACAATGTTATCTTTGTTGTCCTCTATGAACACATGTGTTAATTATATCGTCTAATTTTATTGAAGTAGATTGTTAATAGTGCGTATCACTACTAAGCAATCCTGCTTCTCTTCAGTTGCTTGAATTTCTTAAAATTTTTTTTTACTATCTATCAAGATTTTATATAATTTAGAGCCCATCTAAAATATTCCATATCTCCGTCATGGTCATTGAGCAACGCCCAATATTCCTTATTAGGGTGTGGGGTTTATTATTATTATTTTGATTTTTGGTATTTCATAATTATTAAAGAGATAATTGTTTTCATGCCATTTATGAAGGATAATTAAAATTAAATGTCAGATAAGTATTTGGAAAAAATCATTTTACTCTTTCATTTAATATAGTTTATATAAGGATTGTCATGCCATTGTTTAGCTTGTGTCGGCTTTCCACTATTTATAACTATTTTTTTCTTCTTTTGCCTGCATGTCTCACTGTTCTAACTGTTTCCTTTTTAATTTGCTGCAGGTGAAGGCTGACACTAGGGTGGTGCCGCCTATGGGAGTGGCGTGACCACATGGTTATACCATTTCAGTAAATAATCAAAAAGCCATCCAATTTTGGTTTTTTTTATCCCATTTCAGTAAAAAACCCCACAAACATTATTTTTAAAAAAATTATACTTAATTTCCCTAATTTTTTTCCCGTGATTTCTTCCTTTTTTCTTTCTTCTTTCTTTCTTCTTCCTCTTTCTTTTTCCGGCGCCACCACCTTCTTTCTTCTTCTTCTTCTTCTTCTTCTTCTTCTTCTTTTTTTTCTTCTTCTTCTTCTTCTTCTTCTTCCTTCAACGTTCGGGTGTAGGGGGGAGGAAGGGACCATTTTAAGGTCCACATGCTGCACAACGTGCCAAAATTGCATGCAGGTGCCGCATCTGGAAGGCCATTGTCCAGCTTGCTTTGCGCTCTGGCGAGCCATTGTCCGTGCCCTCAGTGCCGCCTCGCCATGCCATTGTTCAAACTTGTGTCGGCTTTCCATTGTTTGTAACTATTTTTTTCTTCTTCTGCCTGCATGCCTCACTGTTCTAACTGTTGCCTTTTTAATTTGCTGTAGATGAGGGCTGACACCAGGGTGGTGTCGCCTATGGGAGTGGTGTGACCACACTGGTTATACCATTTCGGTAAATTATCAAAAAGCCATCCCATTTTGGTTTTTTTTCTATCCCATTTCAGTAAAAAAAAACCCCACAAACATTATTCAAAAAAAAAATTATACCTAATTTTCCTAATTTTTTTCCCGTGATTTATTCCTTCTTTCTTTCTTCTTCCTCTTTTTTTTTTCGGTGCCACCACCTTCTTCTTCTTCTTCTTCTTCTTTTTCCTTCAACGTTCGGGTGTGGAAAGAGGGAAAGAGGGGACCATTTTAAGGTCCCCATGCTGCACAACGTGCCAAAACCGCATGCAGGTGCCGCCTTTGGAAGGCTATTGTCCAGGCTTGGTGCCACCTCTGGCAGACCATTGTCCAGGCCTGGTGCCGCCTCTGCCATGCTATTGTTCAGCTTTTGTCGGCTTTCCACTATTTGTAACTATTTTTTTCTTCTTCTGCCTGCATGCCTCACTGTTCTAACTGTTTTCTTTTTAATTTACTACAGGTGAAGGCTGACACCAAAGTGGTGCCGCCTATGGGAGTGGCGTGACCACCCTGCTTATACCATTTTGGTAAATAATCAAAAAGCCATCCCATTTTGGTTTTTTTTTTCTATCCCATTTTAGTAAAAAACCCCACAAACATTATTTAAAAAAATTATACCTAATTTTCCTAAGTTTTTTTCCCGTGATTTCTTCCTTCTTCTTTCTTTCTTTCTTCTTCTTCTTTCTTTTTCCGGCGCCACCTTCTTCTTCTTCTTCTTCTTCTTCTTCTTCTTCTTCTTCTTCCTTCAAAGTTCAGGTGTGGGAGGGAGGAGGGGACCATTTTAAGGTCCCCATGCTGCACAACGTGCCAAAATCGCATGCAGGTGCCGCCTCTAGAAGGCCATTGTCCAGGCTTGGTGCCGCCTCTGGTAGGCCATTGTCCAGGCCTGGTGCCGCTTCTGCCATGCCATTGTTCAGCTTGTGTCGGCTTTCCACTGTTTATAACTACTTTTTTCTTCTTCTGCCTGCATGCCTTACTGTTCTAACTGTTTTTTTTTTAATTTACTGTAGGTGAAGGCTGACACCAGGGCGATGCCGCCTATGGGAGTGGCGTGACCACCCTGGTTATACCATTTCGGTAAATAAGCAAAAAGCCATCCCATGTTGGTTTTTTCTATCCCATTTCAGTAAAAAACCCCACAAACATTATTTAAAAAAATTATACCTAATTTTCCTTTTTTTTTTCCTGTGATTTCTTCCTTCTTTCTTTCTTCTTCCTCTTTCTTTTTCCGGTGCCACCTTCTTCTTCTTCTTCTTTTTCTTCTTCTTCTTCTTCTTCTTCTTCTTCTTCTTTTGTTTCTGCTTCTTCCTTCAACGTTCGGGTGTGGAAGGGGGGGAGGAGGGGACCATTTTAACGTCCTCATGCTACACAACGTGCCAAAACCGCATGCAGGTGCCGCCTCTAGAAGGCCATTGTCCAGGCTTGGTGCCGCCTTTGGTAGGCCATTATCTAGGCCTGGTGCCGCCTCTGCCATGCCATTGTTCAGCTTGTGTCGGCTTTCCACTGTTTGTAACTATTTTTTTCTTCTTCTGCCTGCATGCCTCATTGTTCTAACTGTTTCCTTTTTAATTTGCTACAGGTGAAGTGTAACATCCTGAAAAGGGCCTATGCATTTTCGGTTTAATTGTACGAAATGACATGTCTTATGTGTTATGAATGGATTTTGAATATTTTTGGAAACTTGGAAATGTATGGAAATGTTAAGTTTAAAGTGGACATTTTTTGAAACTAGGAAATGTAAGGAAATGATTTAGAAATTATTCAAAAGAGGAAAGCGAACATTTTTGGAAGTTTGGAAATGTAAGGAAATGTCAAGTTTAAAGAGGGAAACGAAAATTTTTGGAAACTTGGAAATATAAGGAAATGACTTAGAAAATGTTGAGTTTTAGAAAGAGGGAACTAAGGCGAGGTGGCCTTAAGAGAAAATGTATGTGAAATATGACACACAAACGGGCTTGGAAAAGTGGCTTGAAGATGCCACTTAGGGCCTCAGGAAATGGCGCCACAAACTGGGGTATTGGGCCAAGGTTCGAGCTGCAGGGGAAGCAAAATAAAAAGTTTTATTTTGTAGCAGAGAGTAGCAGCAAGGGACGGCACTAGGCTATAATTTAGGAGCCTTTATTCTTTTATTTTTAAGAGATAAATAGTGGATAAATAAGGGATAAATAATGGATTTATTTTAGATTATTTTCAAGAGATAAATGAGGAATTATTCTTTAATTAGGAAAATAAGGGAGAAGTGATGGCCAAGTAAGGGACTTTGAGTTTAATAATTTCGGCTATGTAACAGCCCAATTTCAGTAGTGTCAGAACAGTAATTCGAGATCACTAAATTTGACGAAAAAGTTAGAAAACTTTGTTAATCAATAATTATAAGTTAAGTGTGATTTTAGAAATATTTTTGAAATAGTAAATTTTGTGATTTAAAAAGATAAATTGGGTCGAAAACGAGGTATCTAGACCTCGATATTATAAATTGAGGTGTAAATATTTTTATAAATATTTATGAAGTTAGTTGTGTGTTTAATTAAATGTTGATTAAGTGAATTTGACTTAATTAGGAGAAATTAAGAAAAAAAGGATTAAATTGCAACAGAGGTAAAAGTTTAATTATAGATTAAAGAAAAGCTAAAGGGACTAAAAAGGAAATTATGCCATTCACTATAGTTGAGGCGGCATACGCATAAAAATATCAAAGATTTTTATGATTAAAATATATATATGATTACTTAATAAATTAAGAATATTATTATTTATTTATATTATATTATATTATATTATATTATATTATAAATAGGTAAAACAAAAGGAAGGGAAATAGAAACAGAAAACCCAAACGAAGCAGAGAGCAGGGGAAGGAAAGAAAGAAAAAGAGAAGAGAAAGAAGAAAAGGGGCAAATTAGAAAATTTGCCAAAATTAGCTAAATAAAAAGGGGATTAAATTGGAATATCTAGAGTTTTTCTTCATTTCTCTTCATTTTCATCAGCTGAAAAACAGCCATGGAAGAGGGCTTAAGTTGGTTTTCATACTCTGGCTTCATGTAAGTTTAATTCTTGCTTTCTCCTTGAAATTTCTATGTATTTAGATTTTTACAATTGGGTCCAACTTATTAATTCATTAGTTTTTATTTTATGGCTAATTTTTAAAGTTGATGTGGGTTAGTGATGGAAGAATATGATGAATAAATATTGAATTGAAGCTTTAATTTTGTTATATGATGATTTTATCAAGAAAAATTGATGGAAATTGGTTTTAGGACCTAACTGTGAAAGAGTTGAAATTAAGGCCTAGTGTTAAAATTCTGATTTTTTAAAGGTTATAAAGTAGTTTAAAATGATAGAGAAAAGTATTAAATGAGAAAATTATCTCAATTGATGGGTTAATTGAGCAAGGACTGAATTGTATGACTTGTGGAATTTGGGGCAAAATAGAAATCAACATGTTACACTAAAGCAGTTTTGGACAGCAGCAGTTGTCTAACTTTGCAAACTCACCAAAAATGGTAAAAATTTAATTAGAAGTTGAGTGAGATATAGAATTAAAGCTTGTTGAGTCTAGTTTCATATAAAAGAAATATAGAAAGTAAAGGAAGTCTACATATTGAGATATTTAAATTTTTGTAAGACTGGTTTAGAATAACTTCGTGATCCCCTGTTCTTACTTTAGAAATTCACTAAAAATTGTATAAAAAGAATTATGAGTTATAATTTATATGTTTGTATTCCTTAGTGAGTCTATTTTCATTAGAAATGATCGGAAACACTATATGAAAATCGTACTATGAGATAATTGATTTTTAGTGAATAAAGGTCAGAGCCATTGGACTGTGTAACAGGGGAGAACTTAACTAATAAACTGTACTAATTGGCCACACCAAAAATTCTGTAAAAATTATAGTAAGAATATATGTGAGTCTAGTTTCAAATAAAATTAGCGGATCTTAATTTCAAGTTCCGTAGCTCAAGATATAAATAATTTAGTAACTATGACTCAAATGGACAGTTTTGAATATACATATGAATAATTAGTGAAATTATTGATAATGTTACTTATAGCATGTTATATACATTAAGGATGTGGAATGGAGAGGAGGAGGAAAATATGTATGAATATTCAACTAGCATGGCTAATTTGTAATGTTTTAGGCTCAGGGACTAAATTGAATAAAAGTAAAATTTTATGATTAGTTTTGTAAAAAAAATGTTCGAAATGATCAATTTGCATGAAATAGATTATTTTTTTTATTTAAAATTTCAAAATTTAAATGAAATTATTAATTTAGATTAAGATCGGTTGAAAAATTGATAAAAATAGAAAATTTCCAAAATGCCCCTGAATCTTGATATTTCTACAAATTTAGCCAGATAAGTTCGTGTAATTTAATTATGTGATATAAGGAAATATGAGTTGATGGTACGTGAAATATTGATATGATGAATTAACTGATTTATGTTTATGAAGAAGAGACAAGTGAATGATATTTATCATGATATGTAAGTATGTAATTATCTTTAATATGTTAATACAAAGTAATTAAGTATGTTGAGACGAGTAATAAATTTAAGTAAGACATGACGAGAAAAATAAATATGTTTAAGGGACAATATGTTTGATTTTGATTGGTTTCAAATATAAAAAAAATGAAATAAAATGTCTGATAAATAAATTTGTAATTCCGGTAATGCCTCGTACCCTATTCCGGCGTTGAATACGAGTAAGGGGTGTTATAGGCTAAGTAAGGATAGTTGCTGAATTATCGGTGTTACAGGCTAAGTAAGGATAGTTGCTGAATTATCTTTTATTTTAGGAGATAATTAAAGAGATAAAGCTATCAAAATAGAAGAGTGATGGCCAAGTAAGGGATTCTAAGTTAGTAAATTCGGCTATATAAGGAAAAGAGGGCCATTCATCATTCTTTCTCTCAACCCTTCTCTCTGCCGAATTTCCTAGAGCATTTATTCTTCTTCTTTTTGTTAGCCAAAGCCGAAAATTCAAGATATCACCATTAGCCAATTTCTTTTCTTTCCAATCCATCAAAAGCCGAATCTTTGAGGGGCTTCAAGCATAGGTGTTGTCGATCTCTTCAAGAAAGGGTAAGAACAAGTTTTGATTTCTATTCTTTTCCTTTAGATTTGTCGAAATCTAGGACTAATCCCATCAATATTCTTATTTGCCGAAATTTGGAAGGATTCTTTCGGGATTATCAGAGTAGTCGACTAAAAGGAGGATTTTTCGAGATTTAAAGCTTCAAGGTAAGACATGTGAATAGTCGGCCAAAGGCCATTTATTGTGTTTAAGGATGAAATCGGATCTAACATGGGTCTATAGGTATTTCGACAACTCCCCAAGACAAGAGATCAATTCCGGGATTTAAGATTTGGAAGGTAAGCCCAAAGGTAAATTCGGCCAAGGCCTATTTCAATATGTGGATCTATTTATTATCTTCTCAAAAGCCGAAAACTAACCCACTTGTCAATTTAATGCCTGGCCGAATACAAGGAGGAGTAAAGCAAAGATTTCGGGATTTGTTGGTGTCCCAATCGGCAACAAGGTAGGTTTTAAGTGTACTAATCCTAATAGGATTTGGTTTTATGGCCGAATGGTTTTTATTAAATTAGTAAGTGATTAATCAAATGTAGGGATTAAAGATCTAAGCGGTAGATCAGATTTCAAGATCTCAAGGAATTTGCTAAGCAAATCAGGTGTGTACCCCACACTAATTCTTAATAAGTTTTATGGCTATGTCTAATTAAAATATGTGATATTAAGAATAAAAAAGTGGCTAAGGTACCATGTTATGGTACTAAGTACTCAGGTACGTTTCCTACTCCTACTAGGAATATGAAATATGTTATTTGTAACATGAGAATAAGAATGTGAACTTTGGCATATTAATGCACATTACAAAATGGGGCATATGGGTTATTGAAAGGAGAAGTGAATGTGGTGACCTAAGACCACGAACACGGTGACCTAAGACCGTGGTATCTGAATGTGGTGACCTAAGACCACGATGTCCGAATGCGGTGACCTAAGACCGCGATATCTGAATGTGGTGACCTAAGACCACAAATGCGGTGACCTAAGACCGCGATATGGAGTGTAGCGGAAGGAGGGTCGACTTAGTAGTCCCCACTGTGTACAAAGTTGGTACGGGGAGTGTAGCGGATGGCTTATTAGGTTTGGGTTTGGGAATGCATCATAATTTGTATGCTATGATATGAATGTGTAATATTTGTTATGCCTGATTCTATTATGATTTAATGTTGTGTACACATTGAGTCTGTTGACTCACCCCGTTGAGGGACCATGTTTCAGGTGATGAATAGTAATGGACCGGGACGGCAAAACTTTTGGTGGCCATGCTCAACATGAAGTTTTTATTTTTATGGACTATTAATTTTTAAGTACTCCGAATTATTTGGATTTATTTGATGTAATAAGGCCATAAGGCCATAGTGCACTATTTTATTTCTGTTTTTATTTATTATGTTACGAAATTTTTATTAAGTTAAAGATTAAGTAATTTACTTTAAATGTATTCTATATATTTTATCACCTAAAATTTAAAAGGGTTTTCATTATAAAACGATTTTGTTTTCTACTCGAGCCCAACCCAAAACAATATTTCTTTCAAAACACACTATTTTCCCAAAGTAACAAAAGAACTTTAAACCGGTTTACTTGAGGAACATACCAAATCTGGTCAAAGCTCGTGGGCCGGGTTTGGGGTGTTTCATGAAGGCTGACACCAGGGTGGTGCCGCCTATGGGAGTGGCGTGACCACCCTAGTTATACCATTTCGGTAAATAATCAAAAAGCCATTCCATTTTGATTTTTTTCTATCCCATTTTAGTAAAAAAACCCCACAAACATTATTTAAAAAAAATTATACCTAATTTTCCTAATTTTTTTTCCCGTGATTTCTTCCTTCTTCCTCCTTTCTTTCTTCTTCCTCTTTCTTTCTTCTTTCTTTCTTCTTCCAACGCCACCACCTTCTTCTTCTTCTACTTCTGCTTTTTCCTTGAACGTTCGGGTGTGGGAGGGGGGAGGATGGGACCATTTTAAGGTCCCCATGCTGCACAACGTGCCAAAACCGCATACAAGTGCCACCTCTGGAAGGCCATTATCCAGGCTTGGTGCCGCCTCCGGCAGGCCATTGTCCAGGCTTGGTGCCGCCTCTACCATGCCATTGTTCAGCTTGTGTCGGCTTTCCACTGTTTGTAACTGTTTTTTTCTTCTTCTATCTGCATGCCTCATTGTTCTAACTGTTTCCTTTTTAATTTACTGCAGGTAAAGGCTAACACCAGGGTGGTGTCGCCTATGGGAGTGGCGTGACCACCCTGGTTATACCATTTCGGTTAATAATAAAAAAGCCATCCCATTTTGGTTTTTTTTTTCTATCCCATTTCAGTAAAAAAAACCCCACAAACATTATTTAAAAAAAACTATATGTAACAGCCCAATTTTAATAGTGTCGGAACAGTGATTCGAGATCACTAAATCTGACGAAAAGTTAGAAAATTTTGTTAATCGATAGTTATAAGTTAAGTGTGATTTTAGAAATATTTTAAAATTAGTGAATTTTGTGAACTGAAAGAATTAATTAGAAAAAAAATTGGGCCAAAAACGAGGTATTGAGACCTCGAATTCATAAAGTGAGCCATAAATATTTCTAAAAATATTTATGGAGTGTCATTAAGTTATTATTAAACTTTCGTTAGAAAATTTTAACGTTTGGGTAGGAAATTAAATGAAAAGGACTAAACTGAAATGAAAGTAAAAGTTAAATTATAGATTAAAAGAAATTATGAAGGATCAAAATGGTAATTTTACCATTTTGCATAGTTGAGGTGTTAACGTAAGAAAATCTCAGATTTTTTAAAAGTATATTATTATATTATATTATATTATATTATATTATTATATTATTATATATATATAAACCAAAAGAAGTAAAAAAGAAGAAGACCAGAAAAATGAAACAGAGAACAAGACGAAAGCAGGGGAAGAAAAAGGGAAAGAAAGAAAAAGGAGAAATTGATGGTTTGAAGCTTGGAAGTTTAATTGGTAAGTTAATTTAGTCCTTCTCTTTTAATTTTGATGTTTTATAAGTTTTAGAACAAAGTTTTGATGAATTTAAGTTGAAGTTTTTGAAGTTTTAAAGCTGTTGAATATAGCATATGATGAATAAAATGATGAATTAGTGGTTTAATTGAAAGAATTTGAAGTTAGAATTGGGTAAAGGATTTAATTGTAAAATAAGCTATAACAAAACTGTTTTGGACAGCAGCAGTAGAGTAACTTTGAAAAATCACCAAAAATCGTAGAAGTGGAATTAGAAGCTGAGTAAGATATGAAATTGAAGCTTATTGAGTCTACTTTCATATGAAAGAAATAGAGAAATCAAATAAGTTCTGTATTATGAGATATTTAAATTTTAGTGAAACTGGTTCAGGGTGATTTCGGGATCCCCTGTTCTGACTTTGAAAAATCATAAAAAATTGGAGAAAAATAATTAGGGGCTTAACTTTATATTTTTAGAATTCTGAATGAGTCTATTTTCAAATGAAATAAACAAGAAGGTCATATGAATTTTGTATGAAGAGTAATTTGATTCGTAGTGAAGAGAGGTCAGAACAGTCAAACAGTAAAACAGGGGAAACTTTAAGAATAATCTGGTATTGATTGGCCATACCAAAAATTCTGGAAAAATTATAGTAAAAAGATATATGAGTCTAGTTTCAAGAAAAATTAACGGTTCTTCATTTGGAGTTCTGTAGCTCCAGATAAAAATAATTTAGTGACTATGACACGCATGGACAGCTTAAATATTCACATAAGTAAATGTTGAAAATTATTGATAATGTTACTTATAGAATGCTATATACATTAAGGATGTGGAATGGAGAGGAGGAGGAGGAAAAATATGTATGAATATTCAGCTAGCATGGCTAATTTGTAATGTTTTAGACTCAGGGACTAAATTGAATAAAAGTAAAAGTTTATGATTAGTTTTGTATAAATGTTGGAGATGACCAATTTACATGGAATGGATTATTTTATTATTTAAAATTGCTAAATTGAATGAAATTATTAATTAGATTAAGATCGGTTGAAAAATCGATGAAAATGGGAAATTACCAAAATGCCCTTGAATCTTGGTATTTCGCAAATTTAGCTGAGTAAGTTCGTGTAACTTTAAATATGTGATATAAGGAAATATAAGTTGATAGCACGTGAAATATTGATATAATGAATTAACTAATATATGTTTATGAATAAACGGCAAGAGAATGATATTTATCATGACATGTCAATATGTGATTATATGTAATATGTAAATAAAAGGTAATTAAATATGTTGAGACGAGAAATAAATTCAAGTAAGTCATGAAATAAGAAAAATAAATATGTTTTAAGGGATAATATGTTTGATTTTTGATTGGTTTCAAAAATAAATGTTAAATGATATAAAATTTTTGATAAATAAATTTGTAATTCCGGTAATGCCTCGTACCCTATTTCGGTGTCGAATACGGGTAAGGGGTGTTACATTTAGTGGTATCAGAGCTTAGGTTTAGTCGGTTCTCGGACCAAATGTAGTATATGTGAAGTCTAGAAATATATGCTATTATTAATATATAACTTGAGATAATGTGATATGTTCCGACTTTGATGATATTTGTATCATTATAATTTAAACTTTATCATTATTATGTGTAATTTATTAATTATGTGTGGTAAGTATTTTAAGGTAAGTATTTAGTAAAATGATAAATTTAAGATTGAGTCTTGAAGTTGAGGCGATCATGAACTGAATTATGGAATATCGAATATTATTTTGTGTCTTGAATTGAATCATGAAGTTATTGAATATTGTTATGTGTATTGCATTAAACTATGAAGAATTACCGCATAATCTTGTGGCTGGTTGAAATAAGAAGTGAAAGTAGAATGAATCTGGAAATTAGAAAGTTATTTAAATTACGTGAATGAATTATGAATTATTTGAATATTTGAAGGCAAATTAAATTAAATAAAGAAAATATGTGAGTAATTGAAATGTATATTGATTGAAAAGTAATTAGTGATTTTAAATTTGATTAGACAATAAATTAAAAATACGAATTGAATAAAAATATATTATACATGCTTATTTTGTTAAATAATATAGAAAGTTTATTTGATTACTTTTTACATATAAATGTTATATGTTTATATGAAATCAATTTGAGAAAGAAAGGAGAGGACCGAATTGAAGGAAAAGGAAAAGAGAAGGTTAAGGAGTGAAGGAAGAATAACATATATCATTTCAACCTTTTTGTTGTAAGTACTACAAGAATTTTAAATTATTGTTATTTATCCTTTTGAAATATTTATGTGAATTATTTAAATATATGAGATTCAAACTTTAATGCCCAAGTAGACGAAATTTAGAACTACATGGGATATTAAGGAACATTAGCACGTTAGTGCTCTCGATATTAGCACATTGGTGCTCTCCGATATTAGCACGTCGGTGCTCTCGATATTAGCACATTGGTGCTCTCTCGATAGCACATTGGTGCTCTCCGATATTAGCACGTCGGTGCTCTCGATATTAGCACATTGGTGCTCTCGATATTAGCACATTGGTGCTCTCCGATATTAGCACATTGGTGCTCTCCGATATTAGCACGCGTCGTTGCTCTCGATTATTAGCACGTTGGTGCTCTCGATTATTAGCACATTGGTGCTCTCTGTTCACTTGTGCATCATAATGCACCTCAGATCTCATTCAGTATATCCAGGTGTGTTCTATAAAGTCTACTTTGGGCTAAGAAAGTGAAATGAGAACAAAGTGAATCATTGAATTATATCTTGATTAGGAAATGGAAAAGTGAATTTGAAATAGAAAAAAATGAAAATGAAATGATGATTTGAATACCCTATTAACTTATCGGGCTAGATTGGATATAAATGGCATGCCATAGGATTGGAAGTGTTCAGGATTCTTCGACCTTGAGTCGATGAGGCTTTGGGTGCCAATCTGGTGTGTTTGGTTGGATCCGCGTATCCGCCAAAGTCCGAGTCTTGTTAATAGGGGTAGATATGAATATTAAGTGAAATTAAAATGAGAATTGATCTCCCTATTAACTTGTCGGACTAGTCGGATATAATTGGCATGCTATAGGATATGGAAGAGTGCGGGTTTTGCGGCCACTCGATCGTGCACTTACATGCCGACTCATCATATCGTTATCGTTATCGATTCGACACTTTGTGTGTCGTATATTGTGTACCGTTAAGGCACAATGTGCCGCATCTTGGTGTGTTTGGGTTGGAATCCGTGTATCTCACAAAGTCCGGATTGTTAATAGGGTGAATAACTAAAATGAGAAAACTAAATAAATTTGATCGATTGAACTATTGAAAATATGAGTAAGAAATTATGAGTTGAATTGTGAATCGAATTGAAATGTGAGAATTGAAGTATGAACTTAAGGTTCATAAATTTGTTAAAATATCAAATTATTATTATTGAAATCGTTGAATAAACGAAATGAGAAAAATCGATTGAATTTGATCGGTTAAACTATTGAAAGTATGGAAAAGTGGAATTAGGAATTGAAATGTAAATTGAAATTGAGATATGAGATTGAAAACTTGAACCAAAGGTTTATGAATTGATTAAAAATAATATAGATGATATATGATGCTATTTGATGAAATGCTATTGTTGAGGTATGAAATTAAAGTATAAATTAACACATATGACTTATATTGTTGCATGCTTGATGTTTACTATTTAATATTAAATGTTAAATTTAAATTATGCGTATAGTAAGTGAAGTATGAGGTAAGCGTTATTGATGAATTAAATGGAAACCGAATTAATCGATGGATAAATATTAGTATTGAATTGTATATTGAAGAGGAAGTGAAATTAAATTTATTTGTGAATACATTTAAGTGAAATTGGAAAAAAAAAAATGATATGTAAAAGCATTATGTTAAAATTGTAAAAGTGACATGCGTGTATAATGTAATTTTCCCAAGTAAATGAGATTAAATCTACTAAGATATTAGTGGTATACCATTAAGGAACTTTAGCGCATTCTCTCGATAATAACACTTTGGTTCTCATCAAGTGCTATCGATTAATAGTAAATAATAAAACACTTCTATATTTGTTTCATATATCTTAAGTATTCTATTGAATCTATTGGGCCTCTTATAAAAAGGTAAGTAATTTTTAGCTATAAGGTATGTTCGCAATATTGAATTAAAAATGAATTGCAAACTGAAAGGATATAGAATGGATATAAATGATAAATCAGATAAATATGTGCACAAAGGAGCTATAGAATTATAGAAATAACGAAGTTCATGATCAAAATAATAAGGAAATTTCGAGGACGAAATTTTTTTTAGGGGAAGAATTGTAAATGACCCAATTTTAATAGTGTCGGAACAGTGATTCGAGATCACTAAATCGATTTAAAAGTTAGAAAATTTTGTTAATCGATAGTTATAAGTTAAGTGTGATTTTAGAAATATTTTAAAATTAGTGAATTTTGTGAACTGAAAGAATTAATTAGAAAAAAAATTGGGCCAAAAACGAGGTATTGAGACCTCGAATTCATAAAGTGAGCCATAAATATTTCTAAAAATATTTATGGAGTGTCATTAAGTTATTATTAAACTTTCGTTAGAAAATTTTAACGTTTGGGTAGGAAATTAAATGAAAAGGACTAAACTGAAATGAAAGTAAAAGTTAAATTATAGATTAAAAGAAATTATGAAGGATCAAAATGGTAATTTTACCATTTTGCATAGTTGAGGCGGTTAACGTAAGAAAATCTCAGATTTTTAAAAGTATATTATTATATTATATTATATTATATTATATTATTATATTATTATATATATATAAACCAAAAGAAGTAAAAGAAGAAGACCAGAAAAATGAAACAGAGAACAAGACGAAAGCAGGGGAAGAAAAAGGGGAAAGAAAGAAAAAGGAGAAATTGATGGTTTGAAGCTTGGAAGTTTAATTGGTAAGTTAATTTAGTCCTTCTCTTTTAATTTTGATGTTTTATAAGTTTTAGAACAAAGTTTTGATGAATTTAAGTTGAAGTTTTTGAAGTTTTAAAGCTGTTGAATATAGCATATGATGAATAAAATGATGAATTAGTGGTTTAATTGAAAGAATTTGAAGTTAGAATTGGGTAAAGGATTTAATTGTAAAATAAGCTATAACAAAACTGTTTTGGACAGCAGCAGTAGAGTAACTTTGAAAAATCACCAAAAATCGTAGAAGTGGAATTAGAAGCTGAGTAAGATATGAAATTGAAGCTTATTGAGTCTACTTTCATATGAAAGAAATAGAGAAATCAAATAAGTTCTGTATTATGAGATATTTAAATTTTAGTGAAACTGGTTCAGGGTGATTTCGGGATCCCCTGTTCTGACTTTGAAAAATCATAAAAAATTGGAGAAAAATAATTAGGGGCTTAACTTTATATTTTTAGAATCCTGAATGAGTCTATTTTCAAATGAAATAAACAAGAAGGTCATATGAATTTTGTATGAAGAGTAATTTGATTCGTAGTGAAGAGAGGTCAGAACAGTCAAACAGTAAAACAGGGGAAACTTTAAGAATAATCTGGTATTGATTGGCCATACCAAAAATTCTGGAAAAATTATAGTAAAAAAGATATATGAGTCTAGTTTCAAGAAAAATTAACGGTTCTTCATTTGGAGTTCTGTAGCTCCAGATAAAAATAATTTAGTGACTATGACACGCATGGACAGCTTAAATATTCACATAAGTAAATGTTGAAAATTATTGATAATGTTACTTATAGAATGCTATATACATTAAGGATGTGGAATGGAGAGGAGGAGGAGGAAAATATGTATGAATATTCAGCTAGCATGGCTAATTTGTAATGTTTTAGACTCAGGGACTAAATTGAATAAAAGTAAAAGTTTATGATTAGTTTTGTATAAATGTTGGAGATGACCAATTTACATGGAATGGATTATTTTATTATTTAAAATTGCTAAATTGAATGAAATTATTAATTAGATTAAGATCGGTTGAAAAATCGATGAAAATGGGAAATTACCAAAATGCCCTTGAATCTTGGTATTTTCGCAAATTTAGCTTGAGTAAGTTCGTGTAACTTTAAATATGTGATATAAGGAAATATAAGTTGATAGCACGTGAAATATTGATATAATGAATTAACTAATATATGTTTATGAATAAACGGCAAGAGAATGATATTTATCATGACATGTCAATATGTGATTATCTGTAATATGTAAATAAAAGGTAATTAAATATGTTGAGACGAGAAATAAATTCAAGTAAGTCATGAAATAAGAAAAATAAATATGTTTTAAGGGATAATATGTTTGATTTTTGATTGGTTTCAAAAATAAATGTTAAATGATATAAAATTTTTGATAAATAAATTTGTAATTCCGGTAATGCCTCGTACCCTATTTCGGTGTCGAATACGGGTAAGGGGTGTTACACTATACCTAATTTTCCTAATTTTTTTCCCGTGATTTCTTCCTTCTTTCTTTCTTGTTTCTTTATTCTTTCTTTCTTTTTCCTCTTTCTTTTTCTGGCGCCACCACCTTCTTCTTCTTCTTTTTCTTCTTCTTCTACTTCTGCTTCTTCCTTCAACATTCGGGTGTGAGGGGGAGGAGGGGACCATTTTAAGGTCCCCATGCTGCACAACGTGCCAAAACCGCATGCAGGTGCCGCCTCTGGAAGGCCATTGTCCAGGCTTGGTGCCACCTTTGGCAGGCCATTGTCCAGGCCTGGTGCCGCCTCTGCCATGCCATTGTTCAGCTTGTGTCGGCTTTCCACTGTAACTATTTTTTTCTTCTTCTGCTTGCATGCCTCACTGTTCTAACTGTTTCCTTTTAAATTTGCTGCAGGTAAAGGCTGACACCAGGGTGGTGCCGCCTATGGGAGTGGCGTGACCACCCTAGTTATACCATTTCGGTAAATAATCAAAAAGCCATCCCATTTTGGTTTTTTTTTTCTATCCCATTTCAGTAAAAAACTGAAGATTAAAATATAATTTATCCAAAAAAAATTTATTTTGATTTTTTTACAGTTTTTTTTTGGATGAGTTTTGGTAAGTGTTATTGAGTGGAAGTATGTGTATAAATAAGTGTTATTGAGTGGAAAGAAAAATGGAATGATGGAAAAATTGAAACGGTAGAAAATTTGAAGAATAGAAAACAATTCTTTTTCTTTCCATAAGGGTGCTAAGTAGGAGAGATAGAAAAAAGAAAGGAAATTATTTTTTCTTTACCTCGAGTTGAAAAATGAGATGAAAGAAAATAGAAAAATTGGAACATGTATAAATTTGAACTAGCATACACATCTCTCTCATTTTCTCTCCTTTCATCATTTCAAATTGGAAAAATTAATTTTTATGTATTAGTATGAAAAATTATCTTCCCTTATTTTCTTTCCTGTCACTTTTCTTCTCTACCAAACACATTCAAAATTTAATTTTCTTTCCATCCCTCCACTTTTTCACCCAACTAAGTAAACCTCAAAAGCGGCGGCAAAGTTTGTAGTTATAGTTTTAGTAAATGTAATTTTTAGTGCTTTTTAGTTGTTTCTTTTAATTTTATTTTCGAAAAGTTTCAATTTTGGGAAGTTTATTTTGTGCATCATCAATGTTAAGGAGCCTTTTGGGGACCTTCGACATTGTTCTTGTTAACTTGAGCTCATTATGGCAAAATAGTGGCATGACTAGGATGCCATTAATAGCGATTGATCATAATGGTGCATTTCTAATAACTTTTTGGCACATCTAATTTAGCACTCCTTGCTTTATCTCTCTCTCCTCCATCGGGGTTTTTATGATAGCAACAACATGCAACTGTTAGAACAATGATAATAGGTGGTTCTGAATGACGTTTTCATTTTGGTTTTTTTTATTTGGTACATTTTTCTATTTATACTCAATTGTTGTCGTTTAATGAATTCTGTTGTCAATAATATTATATTTTATATCGCGTTGATTTTAATTATAATTGTTCGAGAATATATTATTTTGTGATTTTATTGTAGAGCAATTATATTAAGTTTTAGTGTTGTTTGATTTGATGTAATTAATTGAATCCCTTGCTAATTAATTTTTCTATACATAATAATGAATATATTTAGATAACTTTATACATCTAATTTTGCAAGGTATATTCTTTATTATTAAGTCCTTAATTTTAAATTGATTGCTCAAACCACAATAATTATTTGGCGAAGCTACTTAGAAAACCATTCAACTAATTATTTTCTTTAAGCCCTATACTTTATTATATACAAATAAACTCAACCCGTATCCCAAATCAACTCTTCATTTATATCAAGAGTTTATTTAGATATAATAATAGCATAATAATTTTATGTAAATAAAGTTTAAGGATTTTTAGCTTTATTATTTTTAGGTTTAAATTTTATTTGTGAATATTTTATATTATATATTATAAAGAAAGTCTAATTTTGACACAATCTTATAAATATAGAAGCTATTTATTAAATCATATTTTAAAATTTTTGTATAAATCACTTTTTCTAATTCGAGATTCATTTTAAAGTTATAAACAGAATTAACATTACAAATAATGTATTCGGATAATTATCATCAGAATAAATTATTATAAAACACATTATGAGACTTATCTATATATAATTTATAAAGAGTATTAAAACTAAAACTTGAGATATTAAATTTTTCGGATCCTGAGCTGTATGGTTAAATTAAATCTTGATTGATAAAATACCACAATTTTAAAAATTAGATCGATGATCAAATTGGTTAAACTATTAATTTTCGGTTTCAATTGTTGATTCAATATTTTTTTTTTTTGTCTTAGTTCAACCAATTCACTTAAAAACAAATTTAATTCATTGTCTAAATCGATAAACACAACCAATTTTCAACAACCATGCGAAATACATTTAATATTAAATAAAAAAGTAATCACAATTAAGTAAATGACAAGTTTTATGTCTCCCAATAAATTCGAAGAAGATTCATCATACGAAAATGACAGTCGATATTTTGGTTTGAAACTTGCAAATTAATGCAAACTGGGGTGAGCTGTTGGCAACGGCGTGCATACCGTGAGGCGGTGATTCTAAGAAAGAAACACATAAACGCTTTGTAGAACAGCCTATTTGAAAAGTGGCTCATCCTTATCAACACGTCTCTATGATTTTTTTGACTACCATTTTATCCACAACTTGCAAAGGAGAAAAGAAATTTTTTGAACCTTCAACGAAGATCTTATCATGGTAGAAAAAAGAAATATTAGTGACGGCGAATTAATTATACACAATTTTAATCACATGGTTTATAAACATATATCACTATCACTTACGTCTAAGTAGGTGTTTCTGAATCAAATTAATTTTGAGCATTATTTTTCAAAATTTTATCAAATCGATTAGTCAGATTGACTGGATTAGTAATCGATTAAGGGTATCAATTCAAAATAAGGGGTTAGACTGATTGATTCACGAACTGGTATAGATCAGTTGAATTGAGCTAAAAAATTAGTTAAACTGAATTTTTATAATTTTTATAATTTATTTAATTGAACCATGAATCGATGGTCTAGCTCGTTTAATTACCAGTTTAGTTATAAAATATTGATTTCGAATCAAATTTATGTATGATATTAATATTATATATAAATACTTTAAATTTCTCAAAATAGGAGTGTTAAATTTTACAAAAAGAAGAATTACTCTTATTGATAAATGCTTAACACAAGTTCATCTAAAACTGCTCGTATTACTTTTATTTATTATTTAGAAATATACAATATGAAAACGAATTGAATTGGGTTTAGCTTGTGCTTTGAATATTAAAATTTGAATCTAACTCATATTTTAAACGAACTTAATTTTTTTATGATGAAAATTTATTATTTTAAGTATAATATTTTTATTTAAACTGTTGAAGTTGTAAGTTGAGGCAACTAACCCCACTCTTAAACAAATCTAATAAGATTAGTGCTTAAATTTTAGGTGCGAATATCCTTGATTATAACACTATTTTGATGGAAATTAAAGTCTCTTTTGGAGACATTAAAAATAATGTAATAAGAAAGATTAGAAGTTAGGGTTAATGACTTAATAGTGATTGGGCAAATTTCATTTTCTAAATGGTAGATGGGTGGTATTTTATATAATTTAGATATTATCTTTAGGTGGTGGTGAACGTCGAGTAAATGGAAATTTTGACATTTAATTAAGGTAGATTTTAAGTGTTAGTGGAAGTACTTTTCATTACCAATCTTTTAATCACATATCAATTTGGCCTTTCTTTTAGAGCTTTTTCTTCTTTGATCTTGACTACTCCACTTTGAGAGAAGCAAATTTAATTCAAGTAAGTAAAGAAAAATAATCAATTTATTTTACTTTTTCTCTCAATTTTCATTTTTCCCCTTTGGTTACATGTAAGCTCGTGAGCACCCATTTTAATTATAGGAATAAATTATATTAAATTAAAATATAAAGATTAAATTTTAATGTAAAAATTATAGAATTTTTAGACATCGTCGTTTAGATTTTTGATAAATTAATTATTTTATTTTATTTTATTTCAAATAGATTTTTATTAACAAAAACAAAATGAAGAAAGTATTAATTAATTTTTTTTCGCAATTCATCTGTTTTACTTTTTTTTTCATTTATTATTATTAGAGGAAGGCACATCATCTAAACATGTATTATTTTAAAATTTAAATTTTTAAACAAAATAAAAAAATATGTACCTAAATAATAGACTAAAACATAAACAAATATTTCCTTAAATAGTGAATTAATAATAAAGTCAATGGAATTTGGTGATTAATCAACACTACCATTGGTTATTAATTAAGGCAAAAACATTGGTTATTATTAACGCAAAAACGAGTAACACAAAACCCTTTATGAATTTGCTTATTTTCTTAAGTGAATAAATAAAATAAATATAACAATTTTATTTTTAATCAAGTCATTAGATTTATATATACTACACCCATATTATATATGATTGGTTTAACAAATGATAACATCTTAGAGTTTATAATCACAATAAATTTAGTAAAATTAAGGGAAAAAAAGGTGAGAAAATAAGAAATTAAATCCAACTGTAATATTAATATTGATTTCATTAAATTTATATAAAAAAAAGTGTTGTTTTTCAATTCAAATTTGATTTGAAGGAATTCTATTTTTATTTGATTTATAACTAATTCTAAACCTTTCATAATTTCCCTTATAATATAAAAAAATTGGTGGAAATTTATATTTAAAAAATATAAAATTGATTTAAATTTAAAATTTTTAAAAATAAAATAAGAAATTTAATGAGAATGTATCCAAACCAGATCAAAGTAAATAAGATGGGATTTACATATATATGTATATAAATCTTAATAATATTTTGTTAAAAACTAACCTAAAATAAATAATAAAAAAGAAGTCAAAAAAAGAACAAATAAGGGTAATTAAGGAAAAGCGAAATAAAAGAAATCCCACATCAAGGCGGACAGTGAGGAGCCGACCTTCTCTTACTCGTCCACAGTTATATATAAGCCAACTCACTCCACCTGTAAACCTTGTGGAACTCTCCCTTTTGGCTTCAACCTCTCTTTTCTACGCCACAAGTAACCATGCCATCAGGGGCTCCGCCGCCCCTACCACCGCCACCATATACGCCTTCACAACAACCTCCACCATCGGTACTATCACCACCACCGATAAGAATCACCCGAACCAAAACACCCACCGGCGGCATACTTTTAGGCAAGTATCAATTGGGTCGTATGTTGGGACAAGGAAGCTTTGCCAAAGTTTACGAAGCGACTTCAATCGACGACGGAAACACCGTCGTGGCAATCAAGGTTATAGACAAGACCAAAACCGTGGATGCCGCCATGGAACCGAGGATAATCAGTGAAGTTTCCGCCATGCGCCGGCTACAACATCACCCAAACATTCTTAAAATCCACGAAGTTATGGCTACAAAAACGAAGATCTACCTCGTCATGGAACTGGCTACCGGCGGTGAACTTTTCGATAAATTGTTAAGCCGTGGCCGGTTAAGCGAAGGAACTGCGCGTAGGTACTTTACCCAACTCGTCTCCGCCCTTCATTTCTGCCACCAAAACGGCGTCGCCCACCGTGATATGAAGCCACAAAATGTTTTGTTGGACAAAAATGGCAACGTCAAAGTTTCCGACTTTGGTCTCTCGGCTCTACCGGAGCAACTACACGACGGGCTTTTACATACGGCTTGTGGTACACCGGCTTATACGGCTCCTGAGGTTGCTCGGAGTAAACCGTACGAGGGTTCTAAAGCCGATGCTTGGTCTTGTGGGGTGATATTATTTGTTTTGTTGACCGGTTATTTACCCTTTGATGATCATAATTTGATAGGTATGTATAAAAAGATTGCTCGCAGGGAATACAAGTTTCCAAAATGGATATCAAAGCAATCAAGAGCTATAATATGGCAGCTTTTGGATCCTAACCCAGATACTAGAATGACCTTGGATAAGGTAATGGAAACTTCATGGATTAAGAAAGCATTAGCTACGTATCGATCATCACACAAGGAAAACGAGAGTTTATTACATGGGAGGAAATTAAAACATGAGATGATTTGTAATGGAGTTAATGCTTTTGATATAATATCTTTGTCTTCAGGGTTGGATTTGTCTGGTCTTTTTGAAGGAGGTAATGATGGCATTAGGAAGGAGAAGAGGTATACTACTTCAATGGAGGTTGATGGGGTTATGGAGAGGGTTATGGAGGCTGGGGAGAGAATGGGGTATAGGGTGGAGAAAGGGAAAAGAGGGGTTTTGGGATTGGGGAAAGGGAAGGTGGTGTTGATGGTGGAGGTGGTCGAGATTGCTGAATTGTTTGTTTTGGTGGAAGTTAAGGTGGTGGAAGGTACGGTGGAGTTTGATGAAGGGCAATGGTTGAATTTAGAAACTGGCCTTGGAGACCTATTTGTTTCTTGGGATGATCATATTGTGGGGGATTGATTTTTGTTTTTGTAATTTACGAGAAGTTTCTTTGTTTTCTCTCCTTTTAAATTTTTGGTCAATTATTTAGGAATGGTGGGGTTTATTTCAGTATTTAATCAATGTAAATGGTCAATTTTATAGTGATATTTAGTAGTTTCTTTTATAAATCCTCCAGAATATTGGAACCAATTCTTGAAGAAAGAGAAAGTTGAAAATATATAGATTTTTATGTGAAATGAGATATTTTTGGTTACAAATATTGTTTACAAACAGGTGAATCTCAGGTTGAGATCTTATATCTCATGAACCTATCTGCAATTAATGGTAACAACCTGTGAAAATTTGATTATTTAAGTCACCAAAATCTCACATTTATATGAAAGAAAATATGGGGTTTTTTCAACAAAATATAAATCAGTCAACACACAAGCTGATATTTCATCGAATCTTGCATTCATATGAAAAAAAAAAAAAACACAACTTGATTTACATAATAATGCAGCCTAATTAGTTCAAGTTATATGACAAAACTTGCCACGGACTACCAGCTATACATTTGTGAGGCCTTTGATTGAAGTTGTCTATGAGACCATCTCTAGGCTATACACTGATCGAGATAATCTAAGCATAGTCATCATCTTCATCTTCATCCATTCCAACCACTGAGGAGAGGGTGGCCATCCATGCTTGCAAACCACTCTGAGCATCCCTCTTCCTTGAAACTTGCAGCCTGTTAACAGCACTCTTTGGAACTCCGCATTTCACGAGAATGGATCCTAGTGATTTGAATGTACTATCGTCAGGTTGAATACAAGCATTCACCATTTCTTTAAAAAGTCTAACTGCTTCCCTGAATCTCCCATCCATGGCGTACAATCCGAGCACGTTGTTGTAACTCAACAAATCAGTTAGAAGTCCCAGTTCTCTCATCTGTCTAGCTATATGAGTGGCTTCTTCAAACCTCCCGTTTCTTTTATACATACACAGCATCATTGCATATGTAAATTCGTTAGCATCTCCGTTTTGCTTCAAGTTATCGAAAATCGCTTCGGCTTGAGTAACCATAGAACGCTCACTGTAGAGATCGATCATACAGTTTGACGAATACACATCAGGGCGGAAGCCTGACGACTGGAGAAGCATGTAAACTTCCTGTGCTTCTTTCAGATAACCAACTTTCGTATAAAGCTTAATCAATGAGTTGTAAATAACAGCATTTCCAGGCAATCCAGCATTTTTCATTTCATTAACGTACCTCGTAGCTTCTTTAACACTCCCAATATCAGCAAAAGCATTTATCAATACGCCATAGACAACAACGTCAGGCTCCACCTTGGACTGAATCATCTCATTGTATACTCCTTCAGCCATTCCCAATCCTCCCAGTTTCACAAAACTTGATATCACAGCACAATATGGGATGCAATCACTTACAAGTCCAGCTTCTTGCATCTTCTTCAAGTAGCCTTTTGCCACGTGTGGTAAGTCCGCACTCGTCAAAATCTGTATGAGCGAACTATAACTGCATTTATCCGGAACTACACCATGACTCTGCATGCTATCAAATAGCCGGCATGCTTTATCGTAACTCTTCCCTATTCCGTAAGCTTTAATCATTACATTAAACTCAAGGACAGTAAGCTTCTTCATTTCTTGGCAACACAAGAAAATATTTTCAGCTTCGGAAACATGTCCCCTCTCCCCAAAGGCATCAATGTTCGCAGAGTAGCCCTCTGAACTCATATTCCCTGCAAGGTGAAACCTCCTAAACCATAACCATGACTTCTCGAGCATCCCAGCTTCTATGTACATTCTGGTAAGAGCAGATTGTGTATATTCATCAATTTCAAGATGTCTTTCATCCATTTCGTGTATGAGCTCTTCCGCTTCGCTAACCATTTGCCTTATCGAGTATGCATACAAGAGAGTGCGGTAACTAACAAGATCTGGTTCAAGGCAGGTCTCCTTCATCTTTGCAAAGTAACCTGCTGCCATCTTTATATCATCATACTTAGCATGAAGGGATATGAGAATATTATATGTTCTAGTGTCGGGTAGGCACCGAACCTCCTCCATCTTCTTCATCAGTGAAGCCACTTCTTCTAACTGTCCATGGTTACCACAAATGTGAATCATGGTATTAAAAGTAACAGTAGTTGGAACAATCCCTTCTCTAAGCATGATTTCGAATGTTTCAGAAGCCTCTCGAATCTGCCCTGCCTTGCCATATGTATCTATCAAAGTATTATATGTATACGAGCTTAAATGTGAATCAGTTCCCACTGCACTGGATGTTTCACTTCCTTCATGCCTCAAAGATCCATTCAATGACCACTTCTTGAAAAACTCCTCAGCTTTTTGAAACTCGCCGGCTTTCTTATACAACTGCACGACAATCCCCATAGTTACCTCATCAGGCTCCATCCCTTGCTTATTCATCCTCCCAAGCCAACAAAGAGCTTGTTGCTTCATCCCACCTTTACTGTAAACATCAATCAGAGTACCATAAGTAGAATTAATAGGCTCAACCCCTCTAAAGCTCATCTCATTCCATAACTTCTCAACATAACCCCATTTATGTGCTTTACCAAGAATTCTAAACATAATGTTATAATGAATTACATTCAACTCATAACATCGTTTTCTCTTAAACCACTCAAAAATCTCTAAAGCCCTGTCCCAGTTTGGTTGTTCCTTCAAAATTATACTCCTTTCCTTGTTACTTAACTTTTCAGCCCATGGCTTTAATGCCTCATCCAAATCCTTAACGTTCTCCAAAGCTCCCAAAATCGCTGGAATACAACCTCCATAAGAAACCCGTTTCGTCGAACACTTGGCGTGCATTTTATCCACCAAAATTTTCCCATTAACCACACCAAAATTTTCTCTATTATTCGCAAGTCTGAAACTTTCCCTCGAATTTTCTCTCCTTTCTCTATCTGGGTTTTTCTCCAAAGTCTGGTTGCTTGACTCAGCCTGATTATCAAGACTCTGTTTTCGACCTCCGTTGAATTTCTTGGTTCCTCCTCCATTGGGAGTCTCGAGAAACCTTTGATGCTTGGTTTTGGTGACGGGTTCGAGTTTTTCTATAGGAGAAAGTGAAACTGAAAGTGAAGCTCCATTGATGTTGGGCAGTGAAGTTTTGGTAGAGCATAAAATGTTGAAGCAACTGGTATCAAACTGGATTTTTACAAACATTTCTGTAATGGGACAATCCGTGAAAATTGAAGTGATGAATCGAGAATTTTAGTACCAGAAGCTATATAACATGTTTGTGTAGGTAATGGGTTTAGGATTTGGTTGTAAAAACATGAATGAGGGTTTTGCTGTTAAAACGATATTCAATGGCTGCAGCATCCTTGGCTTGGCTATTTTACGCCGTCGTTCTTTTTTAACTGAGACAATGTTTTACTACTAACCACATTTTAATATTCTCTCGAGTCTATAAATAAATATTTATTTCAACCATTTTAATAGACAAGACTCTCTCTACATTTTTAATTTTAAACAATATTAATATTTTAAAATTTTAATTAAAATATTTTGAAATTTACGGATCAATTTAAAATCTAAATGAGAGTACAATTCATATTCAAAGAAATTACGTACATATACATTTATAAATTGATCCATATATTTTAAATGTATTCTATTTTAGTTTTGGATGACTATTTATCACCTATATTGATGGGAATAGCTTGATTGGTATACTACTCAATTAGAAATTTTAAAGTTTATAGACTAATTAATCCAAATAATAGTTTAAGGACAATTGTTGTAATTAACCCAACATCTACAACGACAGGTAGATTAATAAAAAGAACTAGATTATATGATACAAACAATTTATTGTGAAGTTCATGGAACAATTTTAAATTTGAATGATAAATTTGAAAATGTTTGTTGCAATTACCCGTAAAAAGTTGCATAATTAGAATAACTTGGATAATTTGTGGACCTTGATAATTATTTACCGCCTAAATTGACAGTTAAATCGATAGAATAACTCTATTGATTGACTTAATTAGAATGCTTGAAGACCAATTAATTAATTAATAGTTCATGGATGATTGTTGGAATTAACCCAACATCTACCATGACATGTAGATTAATAAAAGAAATTGATTGATATGACACATGAAGTTTCATGGAACAATTTAAATTTAGAACATAATTTTTAAACATTTAAAACATAATTAGAAGAAATTGGGTAATTTAAGTACCTTTGTAACAATTAAGCCTGTTTGAGAATGGATAAATTTAAGGACCTTTGTAGCAATTATTCCTGTTTAAGGAGGATTTTTTTAAAATTCTTGTTGAGAGTGGGATTTGAACCCACGCCCTTTCGGACCAGAACCTTAATCTGGCGCCTTAGACCAACTCGGCCATCTCAACATCCTGCTCAATTAACTGAAACATTTAGCATTTATTATGTATAGATTATACACCAGAATTTTATATATTTATCAAAGGAATAACAATTTCAAAGTAAGAGTGAGCAATTATCTTTTTTAAAATATCAATAGTATTTATAGTTATTTTTAAGGATTAATAGACCTAAATACTCTTAATTTTTTTTTATCATTTGAAATTTTTTAATATTTTCTTTAACTAAAAAGGTATGAGTACACTTTAACTAGTCCAAATATTTACAATAGAGGTTATGGTTATAAATTTTATCACATGAAAATTATATATTTAAAATATAAATGTGTGTTTAAAAATAATATATAATAAATAATAAAATGTATGATTTAAAATTAATTGATAATAACACATCAAATATGAATTATATTTAAAATGAAAAAATAAATTAAATTGTGAGTAAAACACGATGTAAACATGTAAATGCATTAGATTAAGAATATTGAATGTATTATAATGGTTTATTATGACGTTGAGTTAACTTGTGACATTAGCTCAATCAACAACATTATGGATATTTAAATCACAATAGGCCATTAAGGGGTAGACGCTAGCCACGAATTTTAAAGCTACTCTATAGCCAGAATGAGGATCGAACCCTTAACATTGATTAAGGTAGGAGATCCCTTACCATCTTACTTAACTCTTGCGCTTTTTTTTTTAATACAATAGAAATTATATACATAAAAATTGAAAGAATGATTAGGTATAAAAACACTTTAATTGTAAAATATAATTTTATTTTACTCAATTTTTTTAAAAATATTATTTTATCTTTATTTGATAATAATTCTAATTAATTTTACATCAAAATATGCAAATTGCTTTAAAAATTCAAAATATTTTTAGATTTGCTCAAACATAATATAATAAATTTAAAGAATTTTTAGTATATTAGCTTTTTCTTAATCTTAATCCTATTTTTGATAAATTATTTTTATGATAAATTATTTTTTAATTTAATAGAAGGTGAGGGAGTGAGGTGGGAGGTGCCTCAAGGGGATGGGTCAAGGTGAATACTGATGCAGTTGTGTATGATGATTCGTCGGTTGCCGTGGTTGGAGAAATAGTCAAGGACAATGTTGGGCAATGACTCTGGGGGTTGTTTCGCAAGGTAGGGATTTGTCCTGTGTTAGAAGCTGAACTATGAGGTGCCTTAATCTAGCATGGGAGAATGGTTTGTCCTTGAAATGGATTGCATAGAGGCACTTAATTTCTTGAATAGTCAAATTATGGATCAAAGTTTGTTAGGAAAAGAGTGAAAGGAATATTTATATTGGATGGAGAACTTTCGTGTGAATCATGTATTGAGGCAGAAAAATCAAATGGCAGATGGTATGACGAGTTTGGCTATAAGAATAGCTGCCAAATGGAGGGTTTTTAAGGAGATGCATGACATTTTGATGATTGAAGTTACTAACTCACTGTTAGAAGTTTGTTGATAATTTTTTGTTATATTATGTTATTTAGATATATAATTTTCAATTTTACCTAAATTATTTAAATATATAATTAAAAAAGCGTTATAATAGTTGTTTTATTATTTTCTTGTCATTATTTTTAATCCAAATAATATTAATGATTTAATATATAATCTCATCTCTTACTCAAGGAACCAAATACATGTATTTATGTTAAATTAAATACAAGCACAGATATAATAAGATTTCCTCACCAATGCTACCAGCACGGCACGGAACATATTTCCAACCTGCTATAAAACCAGTTTTCCATTTGCCATCTGAAAGGTCTCAAGCAACGTCCACGGCTTGCCGTTTTGGAGGCTCAAGGTTATTGTTTGATTTTTTGTCGGCGAAATCCTCGGCGTTGTAGATGACGGTGATGTAGAGAGAACAGCTTGGGCAACGAGCGATTTCCTCGCCGATCTTTAGCCCTTCTTTTGTTATCTGAAAAAGATCACCACAAGGGCATGGATATGTGTATGCCTGCAACTCCTCGTTCCACTGCATGTCCTCTATCTCCACATCGTCGTACGGCATTGTTAGGTTGATCAAAGCTGTAATTTGTTTGTTAGGTTGTCCTCTATTGATTTTTTATTATTTTTTGGGCAGAAAAGGAGAGAAACTTTGGCGTCAGCTTATACACAAACGCCAAAAGCCAAAGCAAGGACGAACAGAGCTTTTAGTGGCAGAGATTACTGAGTTGAGTCTCTTATAAAGGGGAAATTTTTAGGGTTTTCGTTTTGAATATACATGAGCTTAAACTAAGTTATTCAAACTGCTTTAAACTTTTTAGAAGCAAGGCGAGAAAAGGAGAGATTTGAGGCTGTCAGGTACCAAGTATTTATAGACCTTGGACAATCCCCGCCCTGTCCTTAGCCATATGTGCGGATCCAAATCGGGTCAAACGGCTCCTTTTATAATTCGTTTTAAAGAAAGTTGAAAATTAGTACATCTTCGGATTTTTCAGGGATTCAATTTTTGTGTGAATCTAAGTAGGATTCATGCCTCGACTCTTTTGCGAAAAAAATGAAGGGCTAACAATGCATAGACAAGCTTGTGAAATTTCCCAAAGTCATCATCGTTAAAATTCGGATACACGATCTAACATTATTTGCCGAATAAAATACGAATCCAACATAACAAATTCATATTTCCAAACATAACACAAAACGCAAGAATCTTTACATTATTGCATGTAGTGAAAGGGACAAATTAACCATCTTAGAGATTATTATTATTATGATTAAGTCCTTAATTACAAACATGTTTGCCCCTAGACGACATGAACCTTTTATCTTTTCATTTGCAATACTTTTTGAACCAAACACCAATGTTAAGAAAGCTCTCGAAGTCGGATTGCGGCCTGCAACAAAACAATCATGTATATATATATATATATTAAGATATCAGCAGTATGACATTGTCGTTAGGTTTTGATGAGTGATTAAGCTAAGCAAAATATCATAAGTTTCTTCATCATAGCGGGTGTTTACCTTTCAATTGCATGGATGTCCTTAGGAAACAGGATAATTTTGGTCTCAACTCCTCGCTCCTTTAATGCCCGTGCATACTATGAGTTTCAAACAGCAATTGTCAGACGTGACTGGAGTTGGATCATGTCAACTTTCAGATCAGAAAAAGGATGTGTTCATGTGGGTGGGACTGTGAGTACAATAGTAGACAACACATATTCTAATCAAGCATCCTATGTTACTGGATGCTTTTTCAAAATACATATATCCAACAGATTCTAATCAAGTAGACTCAATTGTATACCCATGTTAGACACATAAACCTATCTTACACTCACCTCCAAGTCTAATTAACATAATTAAAAATGAATTAAATATCCATCATATTTCATGCTATAGAAAGGAAAGTTATCGTACTTGCAATCCCCCAGAAACTGGGACACGAAGATCCTGAGCACCTAGAAGAAAGATGGTTGGAGCTTTAACCTGCAAAGACAATAAAAGACAAGACTTTATCTCATCTGATTGTTCACATGATAACCCTTTTTAAGTGAAGCAATGCAAGTTTTAGGGTACCACGCCATGTAATATACATGGATTGATTTTGCTTTATGAAATGCTAAGTCTGCACCAGTGCCAAAGCATGAAGCATGAACCTAACCAGTCCGATTGGCATCTCTGGTTCATGCATCATACTGGAAAATCAGTCTTTCGTTTAATGTACCTTAGAAATATGCAATATAGGAGACTTGCTGTAGAAGTGAGTCAAGTGTTCAGCTGAAGGTGCTTCAGTAAAGATAGTTTTTCCTTTTCTTCCGTAAGATTCCACGTAACACCAGTCAGGAATATCTGTTGTGGCAACCATGGATGAAAGATTACAAACTGGATTCCGTGCGGCAGCTGCAACAAACTTATCCGGTGCCTGTAAAAGGTAAGAACAAGTTTCACAACCTCTCAACCTGTAATATCGAAAACTATAGATTTTCCCTTTTACTAAAGAGACACCAACACAAATTTATATTACTTCAATAGAAAGCCTAACCTGACCGATCAAGTGCGTAGTTAGAAAGCCACCATGTGAACCACCAAGAACAGTTATTTTAGATGGGTTGACAAGTCCTTTCTCAATGACATGATCTATAGCTGTGAGTACATCGTTGACATCCTGCGCATGAGTCAATGAACGAAGGTTCATAATTTACATAACAATGATCCAAATAGTTACACCCAATATAATAAGTTAATGACTTGAGCACATGTATATCAAGAATAAGCACCTGAGACCCAATTTTCCCAGGAAGAGATTGCAATGCTTCCTCACCAAATCCCAGTGAACCTCTGACATAAATTAGCAATGTTGGATGAAGATAAAAGTTATGCCAGCCATTTTATGTAGATAAATCATAAAAAGCTATTTTAAAAAGGAAAATCCTTAATCATGTTAAAGCAAAGATCACAAAAGACCCATAAAGCATTTTACTGTTAGCTATAGGATGATGTGCTGTACTTGAAAACTATCAGCATGACATTCAACTCGACAAAGTCCTTTGGGAAGCAAATATGAAACTAAAGCATCTTATAGAAGGAAAATTTAAGCACTAATGTGAAAATGAAATGACAAGAAAAACCGGTTCCTATCTCAAGTTAAACTTTCCGAAGAAGTAAAGGTATACTTTCGCTCACCTATAATTTACAATTAATAAGCTGAAACCAAGTGAAGAAAGAAATGCCAATGACTTTGAGAAGCTTGACAAAGAGACGGAATGAGGCCCTCCATGAAGGACCACTATTAGCGGATCAGGTGCATTGGTTACCTTGGAAGATACAAATATTGCCTCAAAAGACTTAGCAGCTCCTGAATGAATTGAACATATTTCATCACCAAAACCATTTTTTTTTTCTTATTTTCATAATGGCAGTACCTCCTATACTAATCAGAGGCCAGTGAACACCATAGCAAATAAAACATTAGTTTAGCCTTCAAATCATTCACAAATATATATACAACTAAAATAAGGGTAATTATTGAGAACATAAAATCATGTTTTTATCTTTTCCTTTATGGCTTTCAAAGAGGTTGAGGGAAGTTTTTTATGTCAAGCTTTTAAGTTTTCGTTGAACTTTTTCCAGTAGTTGCCATCATCAGCTATCACAATGATAAAATATCGTAAAAAAGAAAAAGAAAAAGAAAAAAAAATATATACTGCTAAATGTTGTTATCAAAGCATGTTAAGATACAAAAATAACAGCATTGAGCCAAACTAGTTTGCAATACCTTTAGTCAAGCAATCAGAAACATCTTTCACTGGAATTTGCATGATACCAAACTGAAGATGTGAAAGCAGAGACGTAACCTGCACCATCAGATGTAAACATTAAAAGAACAACCTTGGTATAAAAGAAATGCAGAATCAGATGAAACAAAAGCAAGCAAAATAAACCTTCTCTGAACATTTAAAAATGGGGCTTGAGACATTCAACCAATGCCAAGCAGTTGTATTAGTCGCTTTGTCCACAAGGCAGCCATATTTGATTTGAGGAACATCTATCGGGCTGCTACACACTATGAGATGAGGAAAGAACAACTACAAATTTAATTTCTCTTTGTTTGGGAAGGAAGGAGAGATTATTGGTTGAGAAAGAAAATTAATTTTACCAGCAATAATGTTGTCCCCGTCTAGTGTCAGAACATTCCATGAAAAACCTGAGTCAGCAGGGATGATTCGTAATACTTCACCGCTGTAATATGGTAATTACGTCATCAAATAATGTAGAATATAAAAGTCTATGCACCTGACAAACTGACATATAACCAATAGTCACCTTAACACATTTACAGAAAGTATTACTTGACAGCTGCGCCAATAGGAAGATAAAATCATAGTGCATCCATCCGAAAGCCATGGCTTACTAAGAAAACTTGAACAGTAAAGCCCCGGAAACTGACCATCCTCGGCACAGTTCACAACAGGAATCTGCAAAGATTTAATAGAATAAACAGATTAACCTGTCACATGTAAACCTAAGAAAGTAGAGATTAAAAACAAGATATGGTAGCAGCATGTATATATTCCCACAAAAGGATCATAATAATGACCCAATTTGGTTTTCTTATATACCAAAACAGTAGTCAGCAGTAGAGGAAAGAAAGCAGCAACTAGAGGGAATGGGAATTGGGGATGTAGTATGGTTTTTTCTCCCCCCAAAGAACCCCAAATGAATCTCATAAATTGCATGCTCTAAACTGAACTCATCACCTTAATCTTAAGCAGAGAAATGTGGAGGGCTTACCACATCAATGATCTTTGTAGATGAGCATAGCTTGCCATCAGTAGGCCAATCAATTCGGTGAAGAGAATCAGTTGCAGAGTGCGCTCCAGAGTCCACTGAGGATTTTGCAGACAGAAACACAAGGAACTTTCCATCTGGGCTGGGGGAAATGACACATAACACACATATAAGGAGGAAGCTCCAAAGATGTAGACTGTATGTAAAAAGAGGCCCTCTTTAAACATTTAGCAGCTGCTAAATAAAGGTTCCAGTTAATTAAGCCATATTGATGGAAGATTTTCATGGGAAATATGCAATTCTAGACAGTCATACAAAGACTTCCACGCAAAATTTTACATTGCATTCTCTGAAAAGAAGCAACAAACAAAGACGTTCAACCAAGATATGGTACTCCACATATAACAGAGGCTCATATGTGCTATAACAAGAAAAGATGGAGAGAACGCTCTTCTTTCCTATCTTGACTAGTAAAACAAGGAAACAAATATTATACCGTTAGACAGCTACCCAAGCAATTAGAAGAAGAGAAATCGAAAGTTTAACAGCAATGAATTATTTTACAAACTCGTGCATGAAGAAACTGATTTGAACTTAACCCAGGCTAATTACAGAAGAGGAACTGAAATAAAGGCCGGTAAAAGAACTCATGTTTTACATCAAGAAATTTATTTGAACTAAACAAATGCAACAGAGATATGACGTAGTTGGATGAACAAAAGTTTTCTAAACCTTGTAAAGACAACATAGATACAGCAACAATCAAGTCTTCTCCCACATCACAGTTTGAGCTAAGGGTAGACATAAATTGTTTGCTAAAAAGGAACTTCAAAAGGCACTCAGCAGTTTGTTCAGCTATCATGTACAAGATTTGTGGAAAAGAACACAAAAAGAGGAGCTGGGGAATTCTGAAAAAGGATTAGCAACTACCATATGCTTCAGGCACAAGCCCAAAAAGTGAGGGTAAGAGTTAAATAGCATACCTGAATTGTGGAAAGAATGCACTACTTATGCTTTGTGTTAAGTTGACAACAGTCAATTCCTCCATTGATCTGTCTCCAGAAAATTATGTACTGTGATTAAAGGTAGCACATTCAAGTTCCAACATGAAAATATATGAATGAAAAAAATGCTGAGGTTAAAAGCAATTTAGTGAAGCAAGCAACCCACTTGAGATCTGACTCAGCAGCTTCTGACTTATAAAGTGGAACCTTCACCGCATATAATGCACAGGACCTGTTATAGCAGTATTTTATACCAAGTTTTCTCGGATCTGCAGACCACCCCACGAAAACCAAATATTGGTCGATGCCTTCCACTGGTGGAGCCCAAACGACCTGTCCTACACTCAAAGACTTTGCAATTCCTTTAACAGCATGTACCTTGCCACTGTGATATGGAGGGAAGTTTAGTGAGGGTTCTTCCACCACACAAAAGCTCTGTGCCATAGCATTGATTAAAATAGAAAACCATATGTGAAATGAAACCTGTTAAGATTTATCACAAAGAGTGCAGGCTGCCTTTTTCCTGCATAGCATTCCCCCCATTCTTCCTCCCAATCCCCTTGACCTTTCCAGCTCATGCATTCTTTATCTTTTGCAGCACCTTGCTTGTAACCCTGACAATCAAACGAAGGCTTGCAGGGAGATGGCTCCTCAGCAACATAAGCAATAAGAGATTCATCAGAGTTCCAAGATATTCCCTCGAACCTATACCATTAAGAAAGATTTCAACTTTGCTAAGTATGCTGGGATAATAGCTACCGATAAAGTTACTTACAACAATCCTGAAGCAGCTGCAAATGCTACTACAACCAGGCAATGATGCTCTTATGAGCAGTTCTAGAGTTTCTACCATATTTACATTGATGAAGGTGAAAGTTCAACTTAAGTTACTTAAACCATTCACTTCTGGATCAATGACTATGTTAACATAGTGTGCAAAACTGTATCATCAGAGAGAAGAAATTTACCAGCCATCAGCATACACTGAGCCATGAGTGGATTGGGGAATCCGGAACTCCTTCTCCAACCGAGATGAACTCCATATTTCAAATTGTGTGGGAGATTCATTTTCAGGATTTCTAATCACAAGAAGCTTGGAACCTGATGGTGAAGGAACAGTTATAGACACTCCTGTCATCTCAACAGGAAATGGTGCCCATTGGAAGTTTACATTATTGTTACTTTCTTTCAAAATATTAGTTGACAACATAAACTTTCTTTTCTTGTTTGCCAAAAGATTCGGTTGGCTAATTGAAAACATTGCTTGGGAGCCTATTCCTGCAGCAAAAAATTTCAAAAAACAACATTGGGATCAGCGATAGCATTTTGGTTTTAAATAAAAAGAGGAACACAAAAGAGAATGATGAAGAAACGTTAGCCTTCCTACCGCTTTCAGACTTAAAAACCCATGCCTTGTCAATGCTAGAGATATTAGTAAACTCTTGAAGTAATTTAGACTGGGAAGCATATTCTTCCTCGGTAGCTTCATCTAGCCCCACTGGCAATTCCTTCACTGTACCAGCTTTAGAAGAATCCATGGCCGAAATAGCTGGTAGATTTTTTCTACATGTAGGATGAAAAAGAAAATCATCAAGGAAAGTTCCAAGAGAAAACTAAGCAGAAATATGCTTCACATTCCCACGAAGAAATTTGATATTCATCAATCAGGTTTCAGAAAGCACAGCAAACATCGAAAATATTATTAAGCCACAACGATAGCTCCAACGAAGTAATGCGAGCAAAGATGCAACGGAGATTGGATGTAAAACACTTAAAACTACAAATATGACTTAAATTCGTTTTTGAGTAATCTTATTACTTTAAATTCACTAAACGGTAATCAGCCATCATAGTTCCACGATGCGACAATACATATTTTCTAGTTTTGTACTTTGTTCCAGCCAAGATATTGCCTAATGCTTATACGACTCCACTCCAGATTAAAATCACAAACAAGTTGTCCTAGAAACAGGGATAGGCTAGCAAATCTGAAATGATTTCAATTCAAAAGGTACCAAGAAGATTCCTGATACTGTGCATGGATTAAGTTGAATATTTTGCAATCATTCTTTGCATTAAGTTTGAACTATAGTACTATACCAGTTCTCAATAGCACAGGTCAATAGTCAAGCAAATATGAATACCCAAAATCGATTATTTCAAGATATTGACACTAATTATACATTCCAAAGACGCTATAATCATCCCATCAATCAAGAAATGAAGAATACAACTATTTTGTATCGAAAATAAGCTGACCCCCAAAACTAATATTTTAACTTGATAGCTCGCTCCAGCCAGTATCGAACAGGCAAAAAGGAAGCTAAACAAAAGATACCCATCAACCGGTGTACCATCAAAACAACAAAAAAACTATCTCTTTTCCAAAAAAGGGAAAAATGTACAGAAAGAGCTTACACGTAGTGAGAAATGGGAGTGGAGCTGAAGAGTGAGAGACGAGGTTGAGAAGAGAAAAATAAAGGAGAGAATCGAGGAGAAGCTGCTAATGTCCCTGACCAACTAGAGATTTTGTTGCTGATACTGGTGAAGGATGCTAATGGCAAGGTCCTACTCATTTCAAGATTCCGAACTTTGACATTTCTTTATTTTCTCCACCAATTATTAATTACAATTAAGTCTGAATATGGTTAAAAAAAAAAAAAGCAGCCAAGTGGGTGGCCCCGCCACAAAAGGATAAAAATATTCATCACAAGAAACTGAAATTGTACTCACGGATGAGTGTTGATGAAATTGAATCGAATTGAAAATAAATTTGAGTGGAATTGATTTGAGTGAAATAGTTAGAATTAATTAAAATATTAAATATTTCAAAAAAATTATAATATAACTGATTTCATATTAGAATAAATTTAGAGTGATATTTGAATACGAGTAACTTAAATTATTAATTACCTTATTTAGATTCTAAAATTATTATTTTAGAATATTTTTAAAATTTTAACTTTCTTTATATATTCTTTAGATTTTTTTATTTTGAATTTTGGTTGAGAGAGATCAATTTGTTCATTTTAAAAATTGACAGGAACCAAATAGATTATTTACACTTATTCAAATTATTTGAATTATAAAATTTAACTCAATTTGAATTCGAAACTTGAATAACTCGAAATTCAAAAAAAAAATTATTTTTTTCAAATTGAATCAAATTTTGTCCACCTCTATTTATACCAAATCTTACCGAGATTAAGATAAACTTATATATAGAATTCACATTAATTATGTTAAAGATTAATTTTTTATATAAAAATTTATATTATATAGTTAAATAAAAACCTTTAAATAGTTGAATGATTTAAATAAATATTTTAAATAATTTAATAATACTTTGTAACTTTTTAAGGTTAAATGATTAATATATAAACTTATTAATAATTTAGAAATTTTGCATATAATTTATGTAATTTAATTTAGTTTATTTATATAATCACATCCTTAACCGGCGATATTAACAATTTCAAATTCAAAATTAGGCCAACATCCTTTCGCTATAAGTAATTTTTTGAAAAGATGAACTATTAAACATTAAATGTGTTATATTATTATAACGAGAATTAAACTTCAATTACATAATTAAAAAATAAAATAAACAACTATCACATGACATCTCGTAATTAACCTTACTACATGTTTGTTTCGTAAACGTGACCTGACTACAGGCTATTAAATTCTGTCTGTGATTGGCTTTACTGATTTGATGTTAGTTGGGCAGTGTCCCTTCATTATGTAATGGATAAAGAAAAAGCCCACAAGCCCATCATCTTAAGCATGTATGTATAAATCAAGGAACATCTCTAATGCATTAACAGAGACGATGGTTAAATGAAAATTTTTCATCCTTGTCAAATATTAATAATTCAGGTTAACTTTTTAGATTTTAATCCTTTGGATGGCATTAAAATAGTAAAATTACACTTTACCCCCTAAAAATATAAAAATTTTAAAGATATAGGTTATTAAAATAGTAGAATTATATTTTTTATTATCGTAAAAATATATAATTTAATTCCGACCTCCTCTAACAATAATTCTAACTTCGCCCCGTAAAATTTTCAAGTTTCACCTCTTAAAATTTTATTACAAAATTTCAAACTTCATCAAATCAATTAAACTCTAAATTCTACCATTTAATTTTTTTTCCTAGTTCTATGTTATTGGCCATTTTACCAATAAAGGTCTATTTCCAACTTTATTTACAGAAATGGGCTAATTTTTTTATTATTTACTGGAAATGGCTAATTTGGGGAAAAATACTTCCACGTCAACGCAATTTCAGGGGAAATTTCAGCAAAACGCGTCCCTAGATGAGCTTTTTGCCACATCAGAGCACAAATCGCGCCCTCGTGGACACGCTTTGCTGATGTGGCAAAAACGCTCCCCTAAGGATGAGTTTTAGCCCGTGTTTTTTTCACAAAAAAAACCTATTCTCGAATTAAATTTTCAAAAAATGTCATTTTTTTAAATATTATAAAAATAAACCAATTTTTTAAAAAATTTACGAGAATAAATCTTTATATGGAAATAAAGATTTTTTTAAGGTGTCACCAATTAATATGGAAATAAAACTTACAAAGCAAATCTTTATATAGACTCAAAGTTAATAAAATGAGACTTTGGGTCTATATAAAGATTTGCTTTGTAAGATTTATTTCCATATTAATTGGTGATACCTTAAAAAAAAATAGTGTTGCCACTTTTAGCATTTATAAAGGTTTATTCTTGTAAATTTTTAAAAAATTTGGTCTATTTTTATAATATTTAAAAAATGACTTTTTTTGAAAATTTAATTTGAGAACAGGTTTTTTTTTTTTTTAGAAAAAAGCACAGGCTAAAACGTGAGCTTTTTGTCACATTAGTAAAGCGTGTCCACGAGAGCGAGATTTGTGCTTTTCGAAACCATTTTTTTGTTTGGAAAACGGGCCGACTTTAAAAAGGAAAACGGAGTTGCCACCAA